>VBSM01001118.1:11835752-11863179 GCA_008086735.1 Cheirogaleus medius | reverse complement strand
GGACCGCAGGCCCACTGTTCGTGGACAAGGACAGCAGACCCCGGAGCTCTAGCCGGCCTTGCCCACTGGTGGAAGTACCTTTACCTTCACCTCCCTGCTCCATCAGGAGGGCCGGGGGTCCTGCTCTTTCACACAATATTCCAGTTGTGTTCTACCTTGATCCACACAAAGCCCTCTTGTTTTCATTTTGCATTTCTCTTAGAGGGCAGGGTTTACCCCTATCTATGGTTTAAGAGAATATTTTGGCCTTATATCAGAAAAACATGAAGTCCCCACGTGATTGGCACTTGGGTCCAAGGTTGTAAGTGGTTTATTAAGGATCTCTGGTTTTTAGAAATTGTGTTAATTGCTGTTAGCATATTTGTGGCCCATCTTTCCTCTGGTTCTAGCTCTCACAGGAATTGAAATCATGGCCCTATGGCGTATTTCACTGAGTTGATACTCAGCAGTCACAGCCAATGTAAGGGTCTTTGCTAGGGCTGGTGAATTTTGTGCCTGCCTCCCATTTTCATATGATGAACACAAATTAGTAGATTTTTACATCATGTGTCAGTATTCAAGACTCACCAGAATCCAGGCGTCTGTGTTGTATGACTGTGTTCTGGAGAAACCTCTCTGCATTAGGTCTAGTCATTTGTTGGCCCAAATCAGTGGGGAGTAAACATATATTTGAATGTTATAATATACACAAGAAAGTTGATGCATATTTCAAACATTCTAGGTTTCCATAAAGCTCAAAATGTTTGCTATATTTCGTGGGATGCCCTGGAGTGAAGGAATATAATACAATTGCTAACATCCCTCCTGATACTGGGACTTAAGCGAAATCTCAGTACTGGAAGATCAAGGGAAGCTCCCAAGGAGGAAGGGAGTGCGGTGGAGGAGGAGGAGGAGGGAGGACTATGCTGCCTGCACGGTGCCCATTGTGACATTCACACAGTGTGGATCACATCCCTTAACCCTCGCCTCGGCCACTCCCTTTCATCTCAGGGCACTGGGCAACTACTCTCGTGGGTAATCACTGGGGTTTTCTGAACCTGACCTCAGGGTTGAGTGAGTCCTCACCCATATCATCCATTATCCTTTTAATCCCACAGATCCACCGGCATTCCGTAAAAGGACAAATCAGAGGCACAGCGACACTTGCCACTGTCACTTGTTATCTCCTTTTTGTGATGCTTCCCAAATATTATTTTTCAGAACAAAATTACCCACCACAGAAACTGCTCCTCTTAGGAGGAGTAGCTTCCTCCCTGTGCTCTCTTATGAGGTTACATTGTCAGTCCAGGAACATCATCAGCAGATCAAAGCAGCAAATCTATTCCCCAAACCGTCACAAGTTGTCATGAAGAGCTTCTCGTCTGGTCTCCACCTGCCCCACACCAGGCTCCATAGACCCTGCACGACCCTCCCATTCCTCTTCTAGCCTCCTGGCAGCACCCCACTCACACAATTCTGCTCCTCTTTGAATAATGATACTCATCGTCTTTGCGGTGGTCTGTGTTTTGCACAGATCTGTCCTATGGCTATGTCCCTGTGCATAGCAGCCAGAAAAATAAAAAATGTCATCCAAATCAGGCCAAGCCTCAAAGTATCTCTATATTTTAAAAATACAGAAGGTTCATCTTAAAATAAATACTAAAGGGAATTCTCTGGACACAAGGAAAACTGTCCCAAATGCAGAAATAGTATGTTAGGAAGAAGGAAAAAACACTCAAAAGGGTAAATTTGTGGGTAAATCTAGATGATATGCTGAGCGTAAAAAACCCAATATTGTATTGGAGATTGTACAATATGTACAGGATTCATATACATGAAAATAATAGTGCAAAGTTAGGAGAGAAGAACATGTAGCTAGAATGATGTCAAAAGACTAAATGTGCTAATTAAAATACAAATTCATCTGACTTTAAAAAACAAAAGAAAAAACTATGAAAAGGAAACACATCTTAAATGTAAGAATATAGAGATTTTGGAAAAATAAGAATGGCTTAAAGTGTACTACGCCAACACTAACCAAACGCTAGTGTGGGGGTACTACCGTGTTTCCCCGAAAATAAGACAGGGTCTTATATTTATTTTTCCTCAAGAAGACACCCTTATTTTCAGGGATGTGTTATTTTTTTTAAGTACAGTACAACAATCTAAATTTATTCAAATATAGTTAAGTCGTATTCTTCTGGAACATCATCACAACTCTCCAAACCCCCAATTCCATCCTGAATTTCTTGCGACTCTATTTCCTTTAGAACCTTGGCCCCAATCTCTCCTGTCGAGCAATAGAGCTCTCATGGGGCAGATGAGAAGGGCTGCTCGTCTTCTTTACCACTCTGCGAAATGCATGGGTTGTGCAGATACGCTGTGTAGCCACGCCCATCACTAGGTCTTATTTTCGGGGTAGGGCTTATATTGCACAAATGCTTAGAAATCCTGCAAGGGCTTATTTTATGGGTAGGTCTTATTTTCAGGGAAACACGGTAATATCACATACAACAAACTCTAAGATAAGAAGCATTGCCTGAAATAAAGATTGATATTTCACTAAAGATATAACACATCTAAGTATGTATGCCCCATCTCAAAATATATAAAGCGAAAATGGCAAGAACAAAAAGGAGAACTAATCAAATTCGCAATCGTAGTGATAGAGCATAAAGCACAACTCCCAGAAACTGATGAAACTAAACCAACAAAAAAGAAATCAGTAAAGTTATGGAGGTTCTGAACAACACAGGATCAAATTGTCCTTCTGACTTACATAGTCACTGAAAACACTAGGTGATTTCTTTTCTTTTTAAGTGCACATGCAATGTTTTCAGAATTGATCAATTCTGTTCCAGAAAGCAATTCTCAACAAAATTCACAGGCATGGGTGTCATCCAGACTGTGTTCTAGAACCACAGTGAAATTGAGCCAAAAGTCAATAACAAAATATTACTTAGAAACTTCCAGATCTCCGAAGAAGCCTCCCAGGTCCTTGCAAATCCTTCTCGTCCCCAGACCTGGCTCTCTACCTGCAGTGACCCGGAGATCGAGGGGGTGCAGTTGGAGGATGTGCTGCTACGGAGCGAAACCTTTGGAGGGACAAGTCTCCAAGAATGACAGCTCTAGGATGAAACCTTACACGTATCTTTTAGGTCCCACCACAGGCAACGCCAAGGCTTGGCCAGGGCGGCCTCATGGGGAAGCTGCTCTTCCCACACAGCCAGTATGGGGCCGTCTCTGCAGGGAGCTGCTGCCAAGGACCTTCCTCCTTTTGGGGTGCAGATGTCAAATTGGGACCCTGCTCGGCCAAGACCTCCTCATGGATGAGGGCCACTGGGAAGCCCCTTTCCTCACTCTGACTCGATTCTCAGTCCTCTCCTACCCTGCACGCTTCTCTCTTGCCCTCCCCAGGGCGGGGGTCCTCTCTGGGTCATCTTTTCCCATTTATTCATTCTCTTTTCTCCCCACACCCACTCCAGTTCTCTGCCCCTTTTCTTCTTAGACAGCCATTCTTAGGTCTTTTAGAATATCTTCTACAGTTGGTGTTTTTGAACAATGGGTAGGATTGTTTTGTGTGTGTAATATTTATGGAATTGTGTTACTTATCTACTTGGAATTTTTACATTTTTTTCAGGCAACACTGTCTTTGAAAAGATCCATTCTTGTTTCTACGTGTCCCTCCAGGCTAGCTTCCAACTCTTGCCCAGTGCTCTGGGGCCCTCACCCATTTTACCCTTCCTTCCTTCCATTCCCAAATTACTTCTGACTCCCTTCCATCAAATTTGCTGCAATTATCTTCTTCCTTCAAAGTCCCTTGTGGATGTCCTTGAGAAATTCTTTGGACTGTACTCAGAAATGCACTTGCTGTGCCTCAGGGTTTGCAAACTCTTGATTTGCCCTCTGGGATGGAGGCACCAAGTCTTCCTCTCTTCCAGCTGTGCAGGAGGTACAGCTCCTACATCCACATCCCTGTGGCAGTCTCACCATTATCTAGCTTTCTAATTTTTTTTTTTTGAAATAGAGTCTCTCTCTGTTGCCCTGGCTAGAGTGTAGTGGCATCATCGTAGCTCACTGTAACCTCCAACTCCTGGCTCAAGTGATCCTCCTGCCTCAGCCTCCCGAGTACCTGGGACTACAGGCACACATCACCATGCCCAGCTAATTTTTCTATATTTTGTAGAGACAGGGTATCATGCTTGCTCAGCTGGTCTTGAACTCGTGAGCTCAAGCGATCCTCCGACCTGGGCTGCCCAGAGTGCTAGGATTATAGGTATGAGCCACCACGCCTGCCCTAACTTTCTAATGTTTAATAGGCTAATAGGGGAAAAGGTGTACTCATTTCACTGGTGATACTCATTTGCACTTCTTTGGTTAGTTATGGGTTTGAACATCTTTTGATGGGGTGCTCAAGCTCAGGATTTTGAGACTAGCCTGAGCAAGAGTGAGACTCTGTCTCTATAAAAATAGAAAAATTAGCCAGGCCTGTAATTCCAGCTCTTAGATTTCCCTTCTGAAAATTACAGCCTCATAATATTAGCTTATTTATTTTTCAAGATTGCTCTCTCTCTCTCTTTTTCTGATATCTCTGAGCTTCTTGAGTTTTCTAAGAGACTGCTATTCAAAGTGCTGTCTGTGGACTGGTGTCCACGTGTTTATTACCAGCCCACTGTAAGATAAGTATGGAAATTGTGAGTAGGGACTGACAGACTTTCATAGCAATTTGATATTATTGCAATACCCTGTCATGTGATTTTGTATTTTAAAAAATATCAGTATGCAATGGTTTGAAATTAAAAACAAAACCAAACAATAAAACTGGTCCTTTATAATGGAGATTTTGAGAAACAAAGGATGTTCTCTGTTGGTTATCAGGTTCATCTCCACACTGATTTTCTGTCTAGATGTTAATTTTTGTTAGTGCTAGACATGGCCAGTGTCTTCGTCTACGCTATCATCTGTCTATTGACTTGTGTTACTGTTGTGCTTTGTTGATCAGAATTCCTTAATTTGGTAGTTTTTAATGTTGAGTATGGAATTTTATGCTAAGGACTTTTAGAGTATTCTTCAAGTCTTTTCATTTCTGCTTGTTTTTTGGCTTCTTGATCTACCAATTTTAGGCTTCAGAACTATCAGATAAAAAGTTGATCACTTATCTTTTGTCCTGCAGTTTTCTCATTAGGCATACAAATATTCTAATGACTGTATTTTTTGTCCTATTTTTTCTTTTGTCTGTTTTTGTTTCTATATTATGTAACAAATAACCACAAACTTAGCATCTTAAAACAATACCCACTTGTGATCTCATTTTCTCAGTTTTTGTGAGTCAGACTTCTCTGAGTCTTCTGCTCAGCATCTCGCCACTGCAATCCTGGTGTCAGCCAAGACCAAGGACTCAGACAGGCTTGGGGTCCTCCTCCAAGATCACATGAGAGTTTGTTTTAAGACATTCAATTCTATTCCACTGATCTCCGTATCTATCTTTATGTCAGTACCATACTGTTTGGAATACTGTAGCTTGATAGTAAATTTTGAGATTGGGAAGCATGAGTCCTCTAACTTTGCTCTTTTTCAAGATAGTTTTGCATGGTCTGAGTTCCTTGCTTTTCCATGGGGAATAGGTCCATGAAGCTCCTCAATCTGTCATCCTCAAAGTGAATCTTCTCTCTAGACCCTCCTTTAAAGGACTCATTTGATTAGGTAAGGTCCACTCAGGAACATCTCCCTTTGTATTATCTTAAAGTTAACAGATTAGGGACCTTAATTATGTCTACAGTACCATCCGCCACCTTTGCCATATAACCTAACCTAATCACAGGAATGATATTCCATCATATTCCTATGTCCTACCCACAATCAAGGGGGGAGGATTGCACAGGATGTGTATCTCAGGGGGCATATCTTGGGGTCTTCTTAGAATTCTGCCTACCATAGTTCCTTATGACTTTTTTTTGCCTTAAGTTCTATTTTGCTATATATTAAGATTGATGGTCTATTTTTCTTTTTGCTCCGTAGTTGCCTAAATGTTTTTCCATACTTTTAGTTTTTCTTTTTTGTGTCTTTTGTTTTAAGTGTGTCTTTTGTAGACACTATGCTGTAAGCCTTTTTACAAAAATTCAATCTAAGTCTCACTGTTTTATTGAGTTACATTATGCTAGATATCCTCTATGCTATTTTCAATATTTTCCATTTACTGTATTTACTTGTGTTTTGTTTTTACTCCTTCCTAATATACTTTTCAGTGGATAAATAGTTGTTTCTTGCTGGTTCCACTCTGTTTTGTTCTTGTGGTCATTGCTCACTTATCTTCAGGGCCATTTTCATGCTCATTTCCCCCTGTGGCTCCCAGCTCCTGCCAGGATGGTGAACTATCAGGGGCTGCCAGCTTCTTCCTGGAGTCAATGCTAGAGAGACTAGAAATGAGAGGGAAACTTGAATTCCAGTAACAAAGTGGAACAAAACAAAAACTACGTGAGACTCCTGAGTGCCTGCAGGCTACAGATTTGCTCTTGTTTTGAAGTAATTATTATTTATCTTTTTGCCATAGAAATTGGCAGCAAATTCCAAGACCGCAGGTACCAGGGCCTTGGGATAAGAACAGGACAGTGCAAGATGTCTCTCGGCAAGAGGAGCTGATGAAAATCAGCGGGTCAAGAGTTCACTTTCAGGGAGATATGTGGCTCACCCAAATCTCCTGGAATGGTGGGGGGATGTGTTGAGACTAGTGGGATGTTGAGGTGGGATGCATGTATTTTGCATGTAGGACTTTGCAGGTGTGATTGAGGATCTGGGAATGGGGAGATTATCCTCGATTATCTGGGTGGGCCCAGTGTAACTGCAAAGGTCCTTGTAAAAGGAAATCAGGAAGGTCAGAATCAGAGTCAGAGATGGAGATGTGATGATGGAAGCATCCGGGAGAGAGAGGGAGAGAGAGAGAGAGGGAGAGAGAGAGAGAGAGAGAGAGAGAGAGAGAGAGAGAGAATGAAAGAGAGATTTGAAGATTTTATATATATATAAATATGTAATTTTAGGAATTGGCTTAAGCAATAATTATGGGGGCTGAGAAGTCCCATTATCTGCCACCTGCAAGCTGGAGAGGCAGGAAAGCCAGTGGTGTGATTCAGTCTGAGTCTGAAGGCCCAAGACCCCAGAGTGCCAATGTCTGAGGGCAAGAGAACAAGAGAAGAAGGATGCTCCAGCTCAAGCAGAGAGGGTGCACTGTCCTTCCTCCACCTTTCAGTTCTATTCCAGCCCTCAGTGGGCTGAGCGATGCCCACCCACTTTGGTGAGGGCAGAACTTCTTTACACAGTCTGCCTATTCAAATGCTAATCTCTTCCAGAAATATCTTCATAGACACACCCTCACAGAAATAATGTTTTACTGGCTATCTGAGCATCCTTTAGCCCAGTCAAGTTGACACTTTTATAAAATTAACCATCGTAGAGACCATGAGCCGAGGAATTTAGACAGCCTTGAAAAACTGGAAAGGTGAGAAAATACATTTTCCTTTAGAGCTTCCAGAAGGAATGCAGCCCTGCCCGTGCCTTGATTTTGGCCCAGTGAGATCCACTGGACTTCTGACCTCTATAAGTGTAAGATAATAAATTTGTGTTTTTTAAGCCACTACGTTTGTGGTAATTTATTACAGCAGCCACAGAAAACTAATGTGGGTGGATTACAACATTGGGAGACTGCCTCCTCCCAAGATTATTTTATTAAAAGGGGTTTGAAGGTGAATCACTTATTGCAAGTACTGCTTGGTAGAATGGCAGCAAAGGTAGGGGGTGATGGACTTTTTAGGGTCCTTAGGGCTTTATACTCTGCGGCTCATCACCTTTCCTTTCCTCAAACTCTCCCAGAGTAGAGCCTTAATTCAGATCAGAATTCCAGACAGAGCAGCTGATACATCTTAATGAAACACAGGCTTACTGGCCAAAACAAAAAAATACCTGAGGATAACAAAATACAATTATTAGGCTAATCCACATGGCATCACTATTTTTATAGGTCGGTATCAGTCAAATATTGCCAATTCCCTATGGTTCAACTTAACACTCTCAATAGGTGTGGGCAAACTGTGGCCCATGGATCAATCTGGACCACAGCACGTTTTTGTGAATAGTTTTATTGGAACAGAGACACACATGTATCTATGTATTGTCTCTGGTTGCTCTCATGCTACAGAATTGAGAAGTTGTTACAGAGACTCTACAACCTACAACGCATAAAATATTCTCTATCTCCTCCTTCACAGAAAACATTTTCCTGCCCTTGCTTTATAATGTACCATCTAAAGTAGAACAGTCGGAAAAGAATTTAAAATAAGCAAGATAAAATGCTTAAAAAGATAAGGGAAGATTTTAGTAATATGAAAGAAAGGCAAAAGTTATGAAAGGAAGAACCAAGTGGAAATATCAGATATAAAAAATAACAGTTGAAATATAGAATTTTTTTTTTTTTTTTTTTTTTTTTTTTTTTTTTTTTTTTTTTTTTTAGAGACGGGGTCTCGCTCTTGGTCAGGCTGGTTTCGAACTCCTGACCTTGAGCTATCCACCCGCCTCGGCCTCCCAGAGTGCTAGGATTACAGGCGTGAGCCACCGCGCCCGGCTGAAATATAGAATTTAAGGGATGGCTAGATAGAGCAGAGAAGGGACAGGTTAGCAAGACAGACACAGAGAGGAACAGAGCAGTGAGCTGGACAGCCTGATGGGGCTTCCAGAAGGCAGCAGTAAAGGAGGGGGAGAAAGGAAAGAGAAAAGTTAAGTGATAGGAAGAGGAGGAGTGGAAGTGCAAACATCTATAGACGTGTAAACTGTTAAAGAAAAAATTATTCATGGCACTTGTTAAAATGGTAAGGTGGACTTTATTAAGGACTATCATAATAGATAAAGTGACCACTGCAGTGGGGTTTGGCAGTAGGGGAGAGAGATTGGATTCTAGTCCAAATACAATAAAGAAAAGTGGGGATTTATAGCCAAGGAGCAGGGTAGGGGTTGGTGGATGGAAAACATTAGGATTAAGGAGGGATTCTGGCTAAATGAACCAACAAGCCTCTTGCTGAAGGCAGACCAGGGTGAGTAGGTATTACCTGGGGGATGCTGGGGGATGAGGAATTTGATCAGCTATTGAGGGTAAGGAGTTCCAGCTAAACTGACTCAGCAGGATTCTTGCTAAATTGGACAATGTAGAGATGAATGTGGAAGCCCAAAAAGTCAGAGAGTTCAGAGGAGCCTGACCAGAGTAGATCAAAGAGGAAATCTTTGTCAAAATATAGGAAGCCCAAAATTGGACATCTCCATGCAAAATAAAATAAAATAAAATAAAATTGAATGCTTCTCTCACACCATACCAAAAAAATCAATTCAAAATGGGTTAAAGACTTACACATAGGACCCGAAACCATGAAACCCCTAGAAGAAAATGTAGAAGAAAAACTCCTTGACTTTGGTCTCAGCAATACATTTTTGGATAGGACACCAACAGCACAGGAAACAAAAGCGAAAATTAGCAAGTGGGATTCCCTCAAACAAAAGTTTCTGCATAGCAAAGTAAACAGTCGACAAAATGAAAGAGTAAACTACAGAACAGGAAAAAATACTTGTAGCACATATATCCAATAAGGGGCTAATATCCAAAATATATTAGGAACTCATGCAACTCAATAGGAAAAAAATCTGATTAAAAAATTAACATAGGACATGAATAAACATTTTTCTAAAAAAGACATACAAAATGGCCAATAGGTACTATATATGAAAAGATGCTCAACATCACTAATCATCAGGGAAATGCAAATGAAAACCACAATAAGATACCACCTCACACCTGTTAGGACAGCTATTAACGAAGAGTCAAAAGATAACAAATCTTGGCAAGGATGTGGAGAAAATCCTTGTGTACTATTGGTGGGAATGTAAACTGGTACAGCCATTATGGAAAACAGAATGGAGGTTCCTCAAAAGATTAAAGGTAGAACTACCATATGACCCAGCAATCCCACTTCTGGGTATATATCCAGAGGAAATTAAATCAGAATGTCAAAGAGATATCTGCACTCCTGTATTCATTGTAACACTAATCGCAATAGCCAAGATATGGAATCAACCTAAGGGTTCATTGACAGATGAATGGACATAGAAAATGTGAGACACACACACACACACACACACACACACACACCATGTGTGAGTAGAGAGATATTGAGCAGAGAGATATTGGAAATCCCAAAATGTATTAGGAACTCACACATTCACCCCATATGTGTGTGTGTGTGTGCGTGTTTGCTTATGAAGAACAAAGGATTATTTGAGTGTTAGTGGCATAGACTTGGACCTTTGACCTGATTAACAACCACCACCACATATTTCTCCAAAATCTAAATCCTAGAATTACTGCTTCAATTTGGTGAATGTGTGTGTATCAGTCAGCTATTGGCACAGATGTGCTGCGTAACAACCTGGTGGAGAACCACAACAGGTCTTCACTGCAAGGTGCATGGGTCTGCAGGCTGACTGCAGGTTGGCTGGCCTGGAGGCTTGACTGTGTGGCTGTATTTCAGGGTGACACAGCTGGCTTCACCACAGGGGAAGGTGGGACCCAGATCATGTGTTCCCAGACCCAGTGAGTCTATATGAGAGCATGCTTAACCCTGACCAGTAACAAATAAGACAAATCAAACCAATCAAACGTAATTATTCTCCTATCCTACTAAGAAAGAATAACTAGGCAGAAGGTAAAGATGCAGAGAAGCAAAGATTGTCACAGTTCAATATCTCTCTACTCAAATTGTGGTCTGAGAACCAGCAGCATTTGTATCACCTGGGAGCTGGTTAGAAATGCAGACTCTCAGGCCTCCCAGCACCCCCCCCCCCACCCCGAATCAGCACCTGCATTTAAGAAAGATTCCCAGATGGTTCACATGAATATTAACATTCAGGAAGCATGGATGCAGTATACTGGTTTTCAAACTTGGCTGCCAATTGGAACCCCTGGGGGAACTTTATTTTTTTATTGAGACAGAGTCTCACTCTTTTACCCCAGCTAGAGTGCTGTGTCATCAGGCTAGCTCACAGCAACCTCAAACTCCTGGGCTCAAGCAATCCGTCTGCCTCAGTCTCCCGAGTAGCTGGGGCTACAGGCATGCACCACCATGCCCAGCTAATTTTTTATATATATTTATTTTTAGTTGGACAATTAATTTCTTTCTATTTATAGTAGAGACAGAGTCTCACTCTGTTACCCCAGCTAGAGTGCCGTGGCATCAGCCTAGCTCACAGCAACCTCAAACTCCTGGGCTCAAGCGATTCTCCTGCCTCAGCCTCTCAAGTAGCTGGGATTACAGGCATGCGCCACCACGCCTGGCTAATTTTTCTATTTTTAGTAGAGACGGGATCTCACTCTTGCTTAAGGCTAGTCTCAAATTCCTGAGCTCAAGCGATCCTCCTGCCTCGGCCTCCCAGAGTGCTAGGATTACAGGCGTGAGCCACCAGGTCCAGCTCCCTTGGGAGAACTTTAAAACTTGCTGGTTTTACAGATTCTTTTCCAGAGATTCTGATTTTATCAATGAGGTGTGGGCTGGTGTCTTAAAACTCCCCAAGTGCTTTTAATAGGCAGGACAATTTGAAAATTATGAATACATAATTAGTGATGAGCAATTTGGTAATAAATAATAAATTTATATCGGTATACAGCTTTGCATCGATTCCCCGTCTGACTTTTATTATGCAAAAATACTTGTGCACTGTCACAAAGGTATTGGAAAAGTATTGCTCACCATAGTACTGCCTGTAACAGCTGAAAATGAGAAACAACCAAATAATCCATCAATGAGGAGAAAGTTCAAATACAACGTGAAGTACTCACGCTCTGCATTGTTTTACAACCTGCCTGGCAGATTTATGCCCACATGTGTTTCCTGTACATTGCCCTCCCTCACGGTCGAGGGTCCATCAATCTTCACAGTCTGGGATGAATGCCCACCTCTCTGCCCCTCTGGGAACTTGCTGGACACTGATTTGGGATTTTTACAGAAAAGCAGAATCTCTGAGAACTCAGTGGGATCCAGGTCCCCTCCTCCCTCTAAGGCTCAAGCCCAGGCTTGGGCATCAGGGTGGGCCATGTGACCCTTGAGCTGTCAGGACAGGGAGAGGGTGCTACAGGCCACACACATGGAGTCCAGAGGCCAGGCATTCAGTCGGCTGGGGCTGTGACACGGTGGGCAGGAGACCCCGAGAGGCCCTCTGCTCGAGGGCACAGCAAGAGGCTGCCTGCTGTCTGTGGCCCTCTGAGAACTGCATGAACCAAAAGGCCAGAGGAGGGCAGGTGAGAGGTGTCCTCACCGAGGCAGGGCACAGATGCTAGATTACATCACAAAGTGTGACCTCCCTGCATTGTGTGGACTCAGAAGGTCAAGCTAGACCCGAGATCAGGACCCACAGAGCCCCCTGAGTAGGGCACGGGCAGGAGCACAGAGAGCTGAAGACCAACAGGACCAGAGCCAGGTGGGGGTTCAGTGCCCATCTCTGCAAGGGGGAAGAGGGAGCCGAGGCTGGAGCAGGCTGGGAAGTCCGCGGAGCGCTGGGGCCAGGAAACCTTGAGGACAGCAACAACTTCTGTGGTCACATTTTACAAGACTGAGAAGCAGATAACAAAAGTGGGTGGTGACAGGCATGGGGTAGGTGTAGACACATCCAGGTCTAAGTGGAGGGCAGTTCTCCCCAGAAACACAGACTGCATCCAAGGTAGGAAGCAGGATGCTAGAGGCAGAGGCTCCTTTACTGGATCCATGGGTGGGTTTCCTTGGAGAAGGAAAGGGCTAAAGGGTGACCCTAATGGCTCTGTCTTGAATCCAGCTGGTCTGATACTGAGAGAAGGCAGCGTGTGGCGGTAAGACCCTTGGATCCACAGTGGCGGTGGCAGTGGCCACCCGACCCCACCCAACGTCACCCGAAGCTCCAGCCCTGGGAGGACCAGGAGGAGACTCACCTGTGCCTCCTGACTGAGGGACCATGAGCAGACCCTGGTGGCTCTCCCTGTTCCTCCTCACCCTTCCCATGGCCCTGGTGGACAGCACAGACCCAGGGAAGAATGAGTTGACGATGGAGTTGAGGACATTTAAAACCATCAACACCACAAGCTCCAATGTGAAGCAGTGTCTGTGGTTTGCCATGCAAGAATACAACAAAGAGAGCGAGGACAAGTATATCTTCATGGTGACCAGAGTGCTGCGGGCCCAGATGCGGGTAAAGATGTTTTCTTCACATAGGAGGGCGTTTGCATAAGGGGCACAGAGTGAAGCCAGACCGAGAGAGTGGGCGCGTGAGAAAAGTACTAATATACAAAAAATCCTAAATACGTGAGTGCTTAAAAGTGTACCCACTCACACAGCACCGTAACAACAGTGCACGCGTAGAGCACTTTCCATATATGCTTAGACTGTTCTTCTAAGTACTTTGCATGTATTAACTCGTTTAACCTCAAAACTGCAGATCAAATGTTCATGTATTCACTAAGGTGAGGAGATAAATCTAGCGCTGGGAATATTTTCCAAATCTGCTGTCACAGATGGAATGTGGGGTTGGACAGAGGCACAACATTTTTAAAATTTTTTAGTTCCACATTTATTTAGTGGAAGTGGAGACGTACCAATTTTCTGTTTATAAAAACGTGGCCTTTGTCACGGGGCCCTGAGTTGCCCAACTCTAGGAGCCATCGCTTCCTCGGATTCCGAGGGGCATGGTGCTCTGTGGAGTTTGCAACACGGTAGTCGGGGGCCTGCCTGCTCTACTCAGTAAAAGGTGCCCGTTGTTGGAACTCAGCTGACCGTGAATACCAGCTTCAGTCGGTCAGGTGGTGGTATGGCTTGTAATTACACCGTGAAAGGTGCAGGTTTGGGTTACAAAGATACTCAACCAATAGGTCATTGTTGGAGGGGTCATGGGAAAACGCAAGTTAAAAAAAAAAGCGAATTGTGAAGGAGGCTGGGAACAAGAGTGTGGTGGTTAGGGACACCCGCTGCAGTGCTGGGACGCCATGGCTCACCCCCTGGGTCAGCTGCTTGCTAGGTACATAATAACTTAGTCTCTCTGTGCCCCAGTTTCCTTACTTGACAAGGAATGGGGTGACAGCCTTACCCCAGAAGGCTGGGGTGCGGAGTAACTGAGCTGTTGACTGCGAAGACCCGAGGCTGGCCCTCCGGAGGTTCTGCCAAGACGGTTCCTGTACTCCTAGGAAGCTCTGTTGAGGGTCTGGCTCACCTCCACAGTATTTCCAAGGTTCCCTAAGTACAAACCTAACTCCCAAACCCTGCTGGTACCTCTCGATGTTGTCAAACCAGCTTCTCCCCTTCAAGACAGGCCAGAGTCTCCTCTGCTAACTCCTTGGAGCTCAGCTAAAATCTAACACAGCCTTATTGACGCGTGGAGAGAGCAAAGGAAAGAGAGTCCGGGTGGACCCTGACCTGACTAGCAGACATCCCTTCGTCTCCTACTGTAATCCGTTAAAGCCAAATGAAAGCAGGTTTAAGGGATGGCATGACTAGCCTTAATTGCATTCCATCACCAATGAATTCAGTAAATGCTGATTTCTTACTATAAACCTACAGCTGTTCTACTCATTAAAGACTCAACAGAGGACAAGGCAGATGAACTCAGGCCTGCAGGGACTGTGTCCTGAGCTGGTGGCAGGGGCCTTGGGTGGGGAAACCTCAAAGGGTGGGAGATTTTACAGGAGTCTGAGGGGTGTGTATGTGAAAGGGATTGGGCAGGGGGCCCAGCATGGCTGAGGGGGCTGTCATCCCATCAGGCCCAGGTGAACCTTAGCATCTCTAGCCCGGGAGAACTGATGGTTCTGGGGACCCCTTCCTTCCCCCCATATCCTTCATAGAGCATACAGCATACCCCAAACTTTGGGATGGAAAATGGAATTAGGTCTTGCCTTCAAGGAGGCCCTAAACCAGAGAGGAGCCTGTTCCCCAAGTGTCTAGCTCCAGGTGGCTGCCAGAGTTGTCACTTGTCTTAGTGTGCAAAGGAATCCAGGCAGCAGGTATCCCAGGCTTTCCCCTAAAGATACATCTGGGACGGGGGAAGGGAGAAAAGCGGAGAGCATGAGAGAGTGATTTTTGTGTTTGTCAATGCTTTTTTTAAAAAATAAGACTTTTTTGAATAAAATTGCACAATTGCTAATTGACAGGTCACACATTGTCTGGAATACATTATTGATGTTGAAATTGTCCGCAGCAATTGCAAAAAGATCTCAAGCAATAATGAAAACTGTGCCATTCAAAGAAACTCTAAACTGGAAAAGGTAGGTGCCAAACCAACTGCCAGCGATGGCTTTGGCAGCTCTGAGCCCCGGATGGAACATGTTGGGATGCCTGGACCCTCGCTTTGAGGTCTGGATCATTCCAATAACTTTATTTGATTGCCAGTGGTCAGCCCCAGATCGGTCACTTCTGTGGCCTTCAGAGCAGAGGATGCAGGGACATAGGACGTGGTGGAACCCTCAGGGTCTTTGCCCCATCCTCGTCCTAGGGACAGGATGTTGTTGAGGCCACTCTTATCTCAAGGGCTCCATTGACTCTGGCTTTTTGATGCAGGAACATTTGCCAACATATATTCACTGGAAATCTGTGCCCTTGGGCAGACCAGCCACCCACTGTTGCTGGTTCACAGATGCTCATCCCTGTACAGGAGTAAAAGGACATTCATTCATTCACTCATCCACTTGCATAAACATACTGAGCACCAGGTACTGCATACGTTGTACCAGGCCTATTCTGGATGCTGTCAATTAAGCAATGACTAGGCCAGACAGTGTCCCTGGTGTCTTGGAGTTACCATTGATTCTTGCTGGGCTTATCCAGGGTTTCCACAAAGGTCAGGGAAAACCCAAAGACTCCAACTGAAGGGCTGACTTGGCCCAGGGACTTCTGGCATCAAGCCTATATTTCTTGGTCTCAGAGTTGGGAAAGAGCCTTGGACTGGTCATCCAACTGTGCTTAGTCCGAGACTGGTAGAGGCCCTAGGCATTCTGCAGGTTTGCCCAACAGGTGTCTCTTTGCCCCTTTCCTTACACTGGTGGTTCTCCAGTGTGAACCAGCACCAGAATCACCCGGGGGAGTCGATAACCCCAGGTGGATGGGTCCTACCTGCAGAGTTTCTGATTCAGTAGGTCAGGAAATGGAGTCCAAGAGTTTGCATTCTTAACACGCTCCCAAGTGGAGCTGCGCCTGCTGCTGGCATTGGGATCCCATGTTGAGAACCACAGCTTTCCATACGGCCACGGCATGGGAAATGCAAATACAATTAATGACATGCAGTCCCATTATGGGTAGCGAAAACTGTTGCCTATATGCTCAGATTAGACGAGTCCTACCATTTCCAGGTACTAGCAGGTAACCCATCAGGACAAACCTTTAAGCTGTGAGCTCGTCCTAATGCTATCTCATCTTTTATGTTTGTTTTATCTTTTATTGGTATTAGGAGTATGGCTATTTTAAATTTATATTTTATCCTGTTTTGGGGTTATCCTGTTTTGGGGGGGTTATAGGAAAGTTGTTGCTTTTGCTTGTTTGAGGAAAATGTTAAAGAAAATTAGGGAGACATGTCCACAAGGAGCCCACTTGTGTCTAAGATTTCCATGACTCCTCTTGGTTTTTAAAGTATGCTTAAAAAAAAATACATTTATCAGTAGTGAAAACTTTCTTTCTTTCCAAGCCTTTAGGATAATGCTGAAGAGTAATAGTACCAGATAGTTTTTCTTATTCCTAGCTTTAATGGAAATGTCCCCACTATTTATACTCTATTATTAAATATTACATCAAGTGCTGATTTCTGAAATTTCTTCAATTCTCTCTCTTTACCAAGAGTTATTTTTTAGATTAAGAATGTTTTCTTCAGCCGGGCGCAGTGGCTCACGCCTGTAATCCTAGCACTCTGGGAGGCCGAGGTGGGAGGATCGCTCAAGGTCAGGAGTTTGAAACCAGCCTGAGCAAGAGCGAGACCCCGTCTCTACTAAAAAATAGAAAGCAATTAATTGGCCAACTAAAATATATATAGAAAAGTTAGCCGGGCATGGTGGCACATGCCTGTAGTCTCAGCTACTCGGGAGGCTGAGGCAGAAGGATTGCTTGAGCTCAGGAGTTTGAGGTTGCTGTAAGCTAGGCTGATGCCACGGCACTCTAGCCCAGGCACCAGAGTGAGACTCTGTCTCCAAAAAAACACGAATGCTTTCTTCTATCAAATATTCTTTTAATATCTATCAAGTATATTGACTATTTTTCTTCTTTAACCTATTAGTATAATTAATTAAAATAATAGATTCCCCAATATTGAGCCATTTTCACATTCTCACATCCGGAATAGGGTGTGCTTGTATGTGTGTGTTTGTGTGTGTGTGTTTGGCAGTTTTATAACTTTACTTGATTGCCAGTGGTTAGCTTTTATCCACATTGACTGCCTGTAGGTTTTTGAAAGTAGGGACAGGTACATAGGTAACAAAGGTATTGAGTTTGTTTGGGGAACCTTCGTCCTCGGCATGTTTTCTAGGCAACTATACATGGATATGACATGGGACACTCCTTGTGTTTTGGCCTGAACAGCTTTTTTGAGGTACACATCTTTGTTTCCATTTCTTTCATGGAAAATTTCTGGATTTCTTTGAGTACCCAAGGGACACGCTTCTTGAAGGCCACTCCCTGCATGTACTTGTGAACACGAAGGTGTACTCTCTGGTACACAGATGTGCGCTCTGTTGTTATCCTTACTATTCTTCGCAGGAGCCAGTCTGCTGGGCCCAGGCCAGAAAGGAAGAACATAAAGGGTTCTGTCTGCACTTGTTATTTAGAACACAGTGGAGTTTGAGAGGCCACGTTTTTGCTTTTATATGTATTAACTACTCTCGAACTCTCCCGATACCCAGAATCACTTGGAGCATGTGGTAAACACACACACACACACACATATGCATACACACACATGTATGTATACACACATGCACACATACACAAGTTCCATAGCCTTATCCCAAACCTACTGAATCAAAATTTCCCAGTTCAAACACCCACATGTTTTATATAACCAGGGAAATCTGGGAGGCACTCCATTAGGGATAGTAATTGTTTAATATAAAACTGTCTTTAATTTGCTAGTTTTTTGTTTAGGACGTTGGCTGTCTATTTACTAGGTAAGTTTGGGTTATAATTCATTTCTCAGTTATATCTCGGTTTCAGGATTTTGCCAGCGGGGTAAATGAGAATGAGGTCTTTCCATTTTCTTTTGTGTTCTAGATGAGTGTAAAGACCATAGGAGATTTTGATTCCCAAAGTGTGATGTAATTTGCTTACAAACCCATCTTGATTCAGTCTTTTTCATTGCACTTGTCCAATAGTTATCAGGGACTAAACTTCCTTGTCTCTGACACCATCTACCTCTTAACTCCTGGAAGTGCCCAATGTCCCCAGTCCACTTAAGATGCCGTTTGCTCTTTGCTGTTTTTCTCGTACTATTTTCTCTTTACCTATCCATCCAGCCATTCACCCATTCATTTATCTATTATCCACATATAGAATATCTTATTTGTCATTTCTATGATATTTTGAAAGGGAGAGAAGGGCTCTTTGGAACAAAAGATATGGAAGGTCCTAGAATCTTCTAAGTTGCTCTTATCCTGACTTCCTTGTTACTAGAACAAAGGGTTTATTTAATCATTAAATAACATATATTAGTTTCTATCTAATATAGAATTGCTTTATTTACATTGTAGGAAGTGTCAAAGAGAATTGAAAATAAAGTCAAGTTTACATCTAATCTCACACCAAAATATGATGACTGTTTACATTTGTTATCTACCCGTGGTTAGTAGGGAGCAGAGATCCCCCGGGTAACTGCGGGTGGCTATGAAGTCCGCAGCCTCCAGCTCTGCAGCCTCCTGGGATCATCCCCTGAAGGTGGCGAGCCCTCCCCCAGCACATTCCTAAGCTGACACTTAGCAACAGGATAATTTTCTTTTTCTTTTTCTTTTGGCACACTGCTGATTTTTGTTGTTGTCATCTTTTTCAGAAAGTAAGTTGCAGCTTTTTTATGGAAGCACTCCCCTGGAATGGCGAATTCAACTTGGTAAAGAAAGAGTGTAAAGACGCCTGATGGTGTTTGCACACCCCTCCGACCTCCGTGTCTGCCTCTCTGGGTGGAAAAATAGCAACAGCCGGAAGAGGGCTGCTCCCAACGTGCTTTCTGCATGCATGTCTCTCTGCTTGCCGTTCTGTTTTAGTTTTATAGTACATGGGGACGGAAGACTGGTATGTCCAATTCCTGTTTCCTGGCATTAAGGGTGGCCACTCAGCTTTGGCCAGCTTGATGGTCCACACCCAGGGACAAGTTTGTCACAAGGTACACAGAATAGAGGGAGGCCTGATTCCATTCCTCAGGGCAAATTAGAAGAGGAGTCCCTTTTGATGGGGTAACTGTCCCTCACAGAGGCCTGGACCCAGTGGGTTCCTTCTGGATGCCTCCTTTGGCCTGAGGCTCCTGCCTGTCGGAGAGTCCTGGGTAGACATGTCACCTGGGCTGAGCACCCTTGTGGCAGACCAGCAGCCCTTCTCTGTGGATTGGAGGATTTATGTCTCTTCCCATGTGAATGTAAACAATGGTCACAAAGAGACAGGGGTGAGGGCAATAAATCCTGAAGGGTAAGCTGCACTGTTCACATGTGCATGTGTGTGTCTGTGTGCCTGAGTGTGTGTGTGTGAGAGGGAGGGAGGGCCCCAGGCATTCTGTAGCTCTTCCCCTTTCCTAACACTGGTGGTGTGAACAGGTGTACAAAGTGGGTATTTGGAGAAAGAAGGAGACAACAGGAGCAAGAGCAGGAGATAAAATTCCCTCAAAGAAAGGGATCATTAAAGATAGGTGTGTCTAACGGGGAATTGTTTAATGGGTAGAACTTCTGTTTTGCAAGATGAAGAGCTCTGGAGACTGCTTGCATAACAATGTGAATAGACAACATCACTGAACTGTACACTTAAAATGGTGAAGATGGTAAATTTGGTGTTATATGCATTTTATCACAATAAAAAAATAAAAAAAATAGACTTATCTATTTTAAACCTAGTGTTGAGTATGATTCAGGACGCCAATTGTATTTCAAATGTACCCAAGCAAGAGTCAGGTTTCACCTCGGGGCCTGGTAGGAGGCGGAGATTTCAACATTTCTGCCCTGGACAGGATGAGGTCACAAAGCTCAAAGGCTGTTTCTTTTCCAGCTAATGGGTGTTTCACGGCTGGAGACCCCCCCCTTGGGGCCACAGGGACAAGTGGGCCGAGCTGAGCCTTGCTTTTCCTCGGCTACCTCCTCCCCTGCAGCCCTGCCCATGGCCCTCTCCTCCCCAACCCACCACCGCCAGGCCTCCACCCCTCGCTTTCCTCTGCCGAGGTGCCCACTCTGTGGCATTGTCTCCCTTCTCAAAATCCCCACCGAACTCTGGGACCAGGATCAGGATCCGAGGCATATTTTTACATTCCTTGAGCTTAACACATGTATCCTGATTGAAAACCATTCTTTCCTGTGGGCTAAGAAGTCTGCGTCTAGAATGGCTCCCCTGCCTCTCCACACAGACACATGACGCGGCGAGGAAGAGCAGGCACAGGAAGACCCACAACCCAGCCTTCCGGGGGCTGGCAGGAACTGGATCAACTTTCAGCTCTTTGTGGCTCTTCTTGCTTTGTTGGACATGTGGAAGTGTCTTAGGAAAGATGAGAACAATGTCTTAGAATTGTCTTTCCTGTGGTCAGATGGGCAGGGACCACCAGGAAGCAGATGTCTGGAGAAGGCAAACATCAGGCAGTGTGTGACCATCCGGGACACGGTGGAACGGGGGGACGGCCCACCTGTGCTTGGTACAGGTCTACTTCCTGCACGGGCTCAGAGACATATCGTGTACTTGTCTTTCTAAGCACAGATCTATTTCTGAGTATGTTCGTATTTACATTAAAATTTTATTTAATTTAACTTTATCCCTTTTAAACTTTCCTGATTGCTTCCGTTTCATTTTTTCTGCCTCTAAACATGGCCCAACTGAGATGAAATGCAAGTCAGGCCTCACTTCCCCCATCTGGCATTTAATGTCCTCTTTGCTAAGATGTTAGAGGAGTATACACATGTACGTGTATGCAGTCTTTCCCCACCGTTTTTCAGAGAGAAGTCCCCTGCAATAGGACCCGCAGCCTCTGCTAGGTTCTCTTAAAGACCTACCAGGGAGACCCCTGGATGTCAGTGCCGTCTGGGTCTGGGGCACAGGAGCATTGGGGCCACAGGAAGCCGTGGAAGTCAAGGAAAAGGGGTATGGCCAGACAAGCTGTGTGGCCTTGGATGCTGCCAGGCTCAAGACTGGCAAGGTGTCCTTGCCCTCTGCTCTGTCCTCATCCTTGCTGGGATGCACGGACTGTCCACCTAGTGACCAGTCATGGCCACGCTGCTTGTCAGAACAAGCAGAAATTCAACTGACTCCACAGCCTATTGGGAAATGAGGTCCGAGATAGGAGCCTGGCCGGACCAGGGGTGGGCTCTCTGGGGACCACGTGGACAGCGGCAGCCCAGAGCTTATGGCCACAGCGCCGGGGAAGGGCCAGGTGGTCTGTGCAGAGAGTGGAGCCCAGTCCTGGTCGTAGAAGACAGTGCTGTCCCAGCTTAGTCAGTTCCTACATGTAGGGCCTTCACCTCCTGACTTAACCACTGTGTGCTTGCCTGTGACCTGGGACAGCGTCAGGACTGCTGCCTCCCAGGAGCCTGGTGGAATTGAGGCGATGGGCATGGACCTGTGAGAGATTTCTCGTGTGCATCCGAGGAAGGACCCTTTCTCTTTGAGGTAGTTGGTGCATTTAGAACATTAGATACATTTGTAGTGTCTGCAAAAAATCATAGACAGATAATAGTTCATACCTGGGGATCCCCGAGAGTATGGGGGTGTGCAGGGTGCTCTCCAAGTCCATGGTGCCCTCCACCAGTGACTCTCCTGGGACTCTGTGCGGTGGGGGCTGGGCAGGGGTGGCCGTGGTGGGGCTAGGCTCCGGGAATCCACCTATGGTTGAGTGAAGGGGGCTGTTCTACCCTTGAGCCCGGGGCTATATCCCTTAGTCCTTGCTGTCCTCTGTTAAGAAAAAATTGACCTGAAATTTGGAAAAAGATGAAATCAGCGTGGGCTTTTAATGCCATTTGGAATGTTGTTCAACAGACCCAACAATGATGATTGAATTTTCCAGGGAATGTACCTCTCTTTGACTTGGTCTTTATATTTGGTTAAAGGCCAGACTCTAAAGTTACAGGTTAACTTGTGAGTCTTTTTGTCCAGGAGAGATGGCAGTAATTTCCGTCCAGCAGAAAAGATCGCCCCAGAGGCTGTGGCTCTATTGCTCTCTAGGAACTAAACCCATTTTGCAACCTACCTGGGAATTTCCCCTAACATTCTCTCTCCATGCCCAGTAACCACGATTCTTCCAGTTCTCCTCTGAGCCAGCTTCACCTGCTGCTGGTTCTCTCTTTACAGAGTTGAATAATCAGTTGCTCGCTTGTTCTATATTTGTAAGTCGACCAGGTTGGTAACTTCTTGAAAATTACCCTTTGACAATTTCCACGTGAATCTCCCAAAGTTCTCTACACTCCAGGGCATCGGGTTCATCCAATGGGATTCAGGACCCACTGCCCAACCTCCCTCTGCCCCGTCCCTTGCCAGATCAGTGCAGGGACACTGAGGCAGTTCTCCTCACACACCTGCCACTTGCTATGGCAGGGACAGGATTCAAAGGCACAAGTGATAAGCACAAAAATACCCACGAGTCAGAATAGCCTTTCATGGACATACACACTGGTCCCCTGTGTAGGGACAGAGAGACTGCCAGGGACACCACAGAGTCCAGGGAAAAGGACCCTGAGAATTTCATATCTGGCATCTGCCACAGACGAGAGCGAGTGTGCAAACTCCAGCTGTCTCCATTGCCAGACGGGAACTCTTTGGTTGTGAACTTATGATGTGTGAAGGCAACTGAATGAGCAACATGCTCTTGGAGCAATCATCTTTACAGTTTCTGGTTCCAAACTTCTCAGAGTTCCTTGTTTTCAATAACATATCTGCATCCTCACATACAGAGACGTTCTGAGTGAGCAGCTGGGGGCACCGACGGCACCTCCATTCACCTGGATGATCCAGCTTTCTGCTTTGCTGACCAGGCTCCTGGGATTTTGTCAGCTGCACCATGGCTAGCGCTTGGTCACCAAGTGAAGCTGATAAAATTTCAATGTGACATTTTGAGAGTCAGGGACTGAGCCCTGTGCCATAGGTAAGGTGACAAAACCTCAGGGCATGGAGGTAAAAGCCATGTCTGATTGAGAAAATTTGCCTTGACTTTGGTTTGGATGAAATCAGCACCACAGGTGCATCGATGGAAGCCACCTGAGCCAGCACTTACTATAGGATGTGCCCAGGAAACCAGCCCAGGGTGGAGAGTCCATTAGACTAAAGATTTGGAAATAGCCTCTGCACGTGTTGTTAGTATTTTAAGAGCAATATTACAAAGAAACGAAAGAGGGTGATTGAGGTATGTATTAGAAAACTACTAGTTATCATTACAGTGTTTTGTCTGTTTGTTTGTTTTTCATGATGGAGAATTTACCAGTCTAGAGGCTGGCTCCTACTAAAAAGGAAAACAAATTGCTTCCTGAAAAAGAAAGAAATATGATTAATTAGCTTTTGTGAAGAAAAAAGGACTAATCATAAAGGAAGGAGACAGGCTAGGCTGGGCAGGTACTGATTTATGTGTTGAAAAAAATCAGAGTAAATGTACAGTTTATAAACATTAGCAGTAGGTTATCGTAGAACAGAAGTGTCAGGTAGCACTCACAAACTCATAAGAGGGAATCCAAGGGGCTGGCAATCCACACAGGCTAAAACAGGAAATAAAACAGGAGAGACAGGAATAATAAACTAACGGAGCCAGAAGGTGGGTGGGTTTTATAAACAGATAAAATACAGAGTCTTTAGGATGCTCATAAAAGACACATCTACCATAAACTAAGCCTGATATGTTGAAAATTCATTGGTGGACGAAGCTAGACCAAACCCCTGCCCATTAGAGAAAGTGGGAGAGAAAATATTAATTAATATCAGGCTTAGTGGAATTTAGGCAAAGAGTGTTAGAGGGTTGAAGTAGAATTCTTTCTGTAGAAAACATATTCTAAGACACCAAGAAAATACAAATAAAATGTCACTGAATGATACATAATCAAGATATTTTGGAAGTGAGAAAAATCACAAATAGAGTAGAAGATTGAGAAATCTTTTTTGTAAGTAGGAAAAAAATTAAGGCTATCGATGAGGTAGATAAAATAATGAAGCCATTTTGTTTCCCGAGTACATACAAATGCAGATTTGGCTCTAACACATGACACGAGAGGAAATCAACCAGGGAAGGCAAAGTCTAAGGACCGAGCGTGGCCACTCCCCGGTGAGGGGCAGCCAGGGAAGAAGGACTGGCAAGGGCCTGAGGCAACACGGCGCAGTGCTGTCCTCAAAGGGAAGGGAGGGGGTGTCTGCCTGTGCCAGACACCCGGCCAGTCAAGGAGGACGAGAACCCAGAACTGGCCACTGGGTTCGACCCATGCACAGCATTGCTGGCCTCAGTGAGGGCAGTTTGGGTGCCGTTTGGAACCCCGACTACTAGGGAGGATTCCCGAGAGCCCCAGAAGAGAGGAACTGGAAACCGTGAGCAAGGACACTTCTTTAGAAATATTTTGCTGTAAAGATGAGAAAGCAATGAAGCTTCTTATCTGGGGAGTGCAAGTCCCCTTTAATTATCAGGCCCAGAGAGGCATTGAAATGTGACAGCATGTGACAGCAGTTACATCTCACGCTCCCCTTGAGCTACATAATTACCTCTTGAAGCCACTTGCTACGTGAGGTCTAGACTAACAGACTACCAAGTAGCCATAAAACGCCACACACTGGACATCGTAAGTCATACCATGTGGTTCAACAGTGTATGGTCCGATCAATGTTATTTCTGTAAACCAGTGAGAACTCCTGTCAAACAACTTTGTGACAGCCCATTCCTTGTTCCCTTTTTAAAAACCCTGTTTGTGACAAAGGTCAAAGGCAACCTGGAAGTGTGTGCCGGGCTGCTGTCTTCAACCTTGGCCCAGATAAACTCTCTGTATTAATTTTGCTTCAGTTTCTTTCTTTAGGTTGACAAAGGGAACCAGAGAAATTCTGGATAACTTGGAAAGTAAGGGGCTAAAGTAATTTTATTTATAAATACAAATTTCTACTTAGAAAATGCAAGAAAGTCAACTGAAATAATTTACTGTCATAGCTAATGCACATATAGAAAATATATGGTAAAATACCATTTATAATACAACGGCAGCAGCAACAAAGACAATATAACTAATATCAAGATTTAAAATGAACTCAAGGAGAGAAAACAGAACTTTTACTGATGGAACAAAAGATCTGGCAAAATGGAGAGACAGATCATATTCCTAGTAGGAAGATTTAACATTAAATATGTCATAAGTACTGATCTCCCCAACGCTGAAGAGGCTCAGGCTCATGGTGCTCCTCACAGCTGGTCTAGGAAGGGTGGGAGGAGCCTGCAGTCAGGAAGCCTTCCAGAGCTGTAGGTTTCCTTGGGACTCAGACCGTGTGGGGACGTTCTGAGAATTGGCTGTTGACTCACCTTTTTTGGTTGGCTTTCCTTAAATTCTGAATTTAAAGTTATTTTGCAATTGCTGTGGGCAATCTCCATGTCTAAGATGGCCCATAACCTGCCCTAGACAAATAGCACAGATTCCAAAGGCAAGAAGCATTTTTGACTGCAGCTTCCAGAAAAGACAAAAGACACCAGCCAAGGGTTGCTCAGGGCGGGGGCTTCCTCTTGCCCTCACAGGAAACTCGCAAGCCCAGGGTTTTCTAGCTGGAAGCCCCTGGGATGAGGCTGGGGTCTGCAAAGTAGTGCAAATTCAGCCCCTGTCTTGGGGCTGGGCACTCTGGGGACAGGTGCAGCTGTGGAAAACCGGCTGGAACTCCTGTCCAGATTTTGGCCACCAGGAAGTGGGGGATGGAGTCTTTTTTCCTAATGGTGCTGAACACATTTGTGCATAGATGTTTTGGAAAGGAGTATAGAGTACCTACTGAAATTTAAAAATATAGACCAACAAAACCCTCTTCACTTCATCCTTGTAAACATCTACCTCTAAAACCCAACCAAATCTGCAAGAACAGGAAATAGTGTGGCACACATGGTCTAATTTGCTCCTGATTCTGGCCCTTTCCCTAAGCAATATCTTCACTGAGGTGGGTCCCAAGGGGAATAAGGTGTTTTCCCGTCGGCTTGCTGCGCAGCTGTGGTCCGTGGAGAAGCTGCATCAGCCGCACCTGGGGGCTTGTCAGAAATGCTGAGTCTCACACCCATCCCAGACTCACTGATTCAGAATCTGTGTTTTCATAAGATCCCAGGTGGTTTGTGTGCACATAAAAGCATGAGAAGCACTGCCCTAGATTCTTAGAAACTTGTGGATATCAATTTATAACCCCCACCCCCAATTCTATAAATCTACTTGCAGGACAATTGACATTTTTAGGATATAGAATACATTAAATTATTTAAATGCTGCAAATTCTTTTCTTTTTTTTTGTATCCCTCTCCTCATTTTGCTCCTAAATAGCTTTAGAGTGGATTTTAGTTGTTGCTGTAAATAGAAATTTTCCCCAGTTGCTGATAGTTTTGTACTGGAGAATGTTGTGATTTTATTGTATTGTGATATATTGGCATTTTTCTTACTTCCTGGTGTAACAAAAGTAAAATATTCATGGATTCCTTTGATGGTAACTTGAGGGGCTTAGAGGTTTTGGGGAAGTAACATGGACACCCCAGGACCAAAGAGGGACCATGTGAGGACGCCGTGAGCATGGGTGCTGTGGGGTCTGCAGCTGCGCCGTCAGGTGTGGAGGGCAGAGCAATGGCTCCCAAAGACGTCTGCATCCTAATCCCTATGGATGTGGATGTGTTATGTAATCTGGCAAGGGGACATTAAGGATGCAGATGGAATTAAAGTTGCTAACTGGCTGAACTTAAAATAGGGAGATTATCTGGGTTATCCAGATGGGCCCCCAAATTCCTTAAAAGATAGGGGAGAGAGGCAGGGGAGCGAGTTGAAGTGATTCAGTGAGAGAAGAACTCAGCTCCCTGCTGGCTTTAAAGATGGAAGGAGGGGCGGAGCAAGATGGTGGACGAGAAACACCGCCAGACAGAGTGTCTCTGCAGAAAAGACAGCTTCTAGAAGATATTAGAAGAAAGAAGCAAGCAGACGACCACATATTGGACGGGGGTCGGAAGGAGGGGTACTGGAGACTACGGGAGACTCCACGGGAAGAGGTTGCGGAGGAGAACTGGAAGGAGA
>VBSM01001118.1:11806081-11830129 GCA_008086735.1 Cheirogaleus medius | reverse complement strand
TTCTTCTCCCTTCCCTCATTTCCTTCCCTGCATCTTTCTCACCTCTCTCCACTGGCCTTCATATAGGAATGAGGTGCAGTCATGGGCCACATAACGATGTTTGGTCAAGGACAGACCACATGTACAACGGTGGTCCCATAACATTGCAACACTGTATTTTTACTGTACTTTTCTATGTTTAGATATGCTTAGATACACCAGTACTCACCATTGCGTTACAGTTGCCTACAGTACTCAGCACAGTAACATGCCGCACAGGTTTGTAGCCCAGGAGCAAATGTTACACCGGCCTAGGCTTGTAGCAGGCTACGCCATCTAGGTCTGTGTAAGTGCACTCTGTGATGTTCCCATGCCGACAGAATCTCCTAATGACACATTTCTTAGAGTGTATCCCTGCTGTTAAGCGATACATGTCTGTATGTGTCAATTGTTAAGTTTATGTACAGAATCTTTGCTTCCTGATTTCAAGAGTCTAATGAACTACCTACGTGGCTTATGTATCCTCTCCGTTTCTGTCTCTCCCCATCTCTCTGTCTCTCTCTCACGAACACACACAAATGAATAATTCTTTCACAGGCCTGGGGGAGATACAGCTCGTTACGTTTGCACATTCGTTGACTATGTGATTTTTCTGGGATTTGTCCTAAGCAAGAAATTGGAGGTATGCCCAGAATGATCATTATACTGTTGAAAACAATAGAAAATGATGCGAATGTCATGTGTTCAGAAGAGGGGCCAGGCTGAATCAGTGATGGGACATTATTCAGGCATCACAGGTGGAAAAGATCCTCTTTATATGATGGGGGTTGGGAGGGGAACAACAGACCAATGAGCAAATGTATAAGACTATTCCTTAGTGCTAATGAAATATAAAATGGGGCAGTGGTCTGGGGATTATCTGGCAAGTGGAGGTGGGGTGAGGACACTTAAGAGAGGTGCATCGTACAGGTATCTGACACTCCACTTGCCCCAAATTCAACCCTTCACATTTCCTGCCCAAACCTGCTTCCCCTCCACTCCCCACTCAGGTACATGCTGCCACCATCTGCTGCTTAAGCCACTTATTATATGAGGGTCACCCCTGACTCCTTCTTCTCCAGGCTCTGTTAGCTCAATCAGCTCCACAGCTCCAGACCTGCCTCGTTTTCCATTCTGCCTGTTTCTACTGCAGTTGAAGCCTCCCTCCACACAGAGTTGCATGGCAGGCATGTAGTGAAATTGGAGCCCTCGTACACCGCTGGTGGGAATGTAAAGTGGTGCAGCCAGTTTGGAAAACCATCTGGCAGTTCCTCAAGAAGTTACACATGGAGTTAATCGGCGACCCAGTAATTCCACTCCTAAGTATATACCCAAGAGAAATAAAAATGTATGTCCACACAAAAGTTTGAACAGGAATGATTGTAGCAATGTTATTGACAATATCCAAAAAGTAGAAACAACAAGCCAAACACTCATTGATTGATGAATGGATAAATAAAATATGGCATATATATATGATGGACTGTTTTTTAGTAACAAGAAGAAATGAAGCAGCGATAGAGGGTACGACATGGAGCAACCTTGGAAACATGCCGAGTGAAAGAAACCAGACAGAGAAGATCCTATGTAGTCTGATTCCACTTGCACAAAATGGCCAGAATAGGTCCGTCTATAGAGAGAGACAGTAGACTCGTGGCTGCCTAGGGCAGGAACAGGGTGGGGACTTTGGGAGGTGATGGTTGAGGAGTATGGGGTATTTTTTTTGGGCAATGAAAATATTCTGAAGTTGACTGTGGCTTGGATATGGACCTCTGTGACTGTACTGAAAGCCATGGACGTGTATGCTTAAGTGAGTGGATCATACGGTGTGTGAATTACTTTTCAGCAAATCTATTACAACCCCCTTCCGTCAGCGGTGATCCAGTCATGGCCTTAGATGATGGCGGTCCCAGCTGCTCTGCTGGGCCCTTTCTGAAATTCTGATGATTTCCAGGGTCATGAGCAAAATAAAATGCTTCTTCTAAGTCATAGTACTGGGACAGTCAGTACCCGGGGTCCCTGATGGCCCCACGGTAGACAGAGGACATCTGGTGAGGGGCATGCCAATGGCAGGGAAGAGGGCCTTGCCACCTTGCCAGGAGGACTGGGGGGGGGGCGGCTCTCTCCTGTCCCTACTCCATCGGGGGGCCCACATACAGGCCCCAGGACCTCTGCAGGACCCCCGTCCCCAGCCCTAATGGAACCGATTCTGTTCTGGTCCCTTCAGACTTGTGCGTCCACATCCATCATGGCATTCAGCCAACACCGCCTCCTCCCTCTTGCTTTTGCCAGGAGGAGGTGCGGGGTCACAAACACCTGTGTTCCTGTCCAGACCTGCGGAATTCACAGCGGAGGACGTGGGTGTCTCTCTGCTCTGTGTGTTGTGCAACTTCCTCTGGACTTGGGTTCCGTTCTGGACCCGAGACACCAGGTAGAAGGTGGATCAATGGGCAGTGGGAGCGTACCTCACCACAAGCCCATTGTTTCCAAACATTTAATGTGTGGCCAAGAGGGAGAATGACTCCTTTTGGGCATGCCTGCTCGAATTCTTGGCTCACTTTCAACCAAGGCAATTGAGGAAATTGTCTTTTTCGTTTGGATTTTAAAGAGCTTTTTTCACAAAAAGGAACTTAGCCCTTTGCCAAATATGTTTCAGACCTATTCTACGTTCTCTTTCATCTTTTGACTTTGTGGTGTGTGTATGTTATACAAAATGTGTGGCTGGATTTATTATTCTTTATTATTCTTTTCTTTTGCCTCTTGTGTTTTGTCCCTGCTTAGAAAGGGCTCCCAGGTTTGAGTGTGCAATTCAGTTTCAAACATCTGAACCTTTAACCAGGTGATTTCTCGGGTCTGACTCTGTATTACATTTTATCTCAGCTCTCACATGCTTTGTGCTGATCGATATTTCATCTTTCAAAGAGAAACATGAATTTCCAAGCTTCAGAGCTCCTCGCTGTCACCATGGCAGGCCCTAAATGCAGAGTAGGATGGAGTTCTGCTCCGCCACAGAGCCTGGCTTGGACAGACAGGTGTGGGGACCTGAGGTCACACACAGGAGGGGAAACTCCAACAAGGAGGAGGTAAGCAGAACCAAGAATGCTTACCCGGGACAGGTGTAAACGCAGGGACTAGGGAATGGGGGGCCAATAGCAATCAGTGCTGGCTGGCTCTTCCACTCATCCGTGTTCACTGTTTACCCCACAGAGGTAACTTAGGCCAGCTGATGCCTGCGACCCGGTGTGTCTGGCGGCAGCTCCTGTCAGCTGGTGGCGCCCCAGCTCCTGGCCCAGTCACCACCCATGGCCTCCCCTCCCCAAGGACCTCTTGGTCCTCGAGTCTCTGAGCCTGGCTGTTTGGTGATTCCTCCTGCCTTTGCAACCAGATGTCACATAATGGAGCCCCAGCAGAAATGACCATGGAGATGACTTCACTTCCAGCTTGGTCAGTCTAAAGCACAGAACCTTAGAAAGCCAGCAGGCGTGGAACCAGGGCTGAGGGATTTCTGTGACTGGCAACCCTTGGCACTCCCATGGCCTTCTGAGGGCTGGTGGGACCCCATCCGAGGAGCCCCTCACTTGAACAGCATCAGAGGGGCCGGGCTTACCTCACAAAGGGGCTTCTGTGACCACCCAGCTGGGGAGTAGAGCTAGAGGGGAGAAATGCTCAGAGTGGAGGCCCCAGCTGATGCCCTGACCAGGTGCAGGGTCATGAACTGAGTGTGCTGGGGACAGAGGGCAGCCAAGGGGGCCAGAGCCAGTCAGCTCAAGTCCTCACCAAGGAGGACGAGACCACCTGTGGGCCAGGACAGTTGACTCAGGAGCCAGGAGCGTGGACCAGAGGTGAGTCTGTGGTGCAGCCGTGTTCTGGGTGCCAGAGTGGCCTCCAGGTATGCCCTGGGGAAGTAATGCAGAGATCACGGAGCAGGAGGCCTTACGCACCAGAGTTAACTGCTCACATCCCACCTTTATCAGATCAGTATAAAATGTGGAGTGAGAAGCAAGACCATGAGATGGAACATGCTTAAGACGTGGGGCAAGTGGAGTGGAGGTGGAGAGAACACATTGCCTGGTCCCAGGTCTGCGATGTTCAGGTTCCCTAGCTCTCCAGGGCATCGGCTCCCTGCGGAAGATGGGCGTGGGGTTTAGGCGGACCACAGCAGAGGTTTGAGCAAGGGGTCCCACAGCTGGAAGGTGCTTGTCAGTAACACACACTAATTTATAAGACAGAGATGTACCTGGGCCTGCACCCACCCCAATTAACCTCCTGCACAGCTGAGGATTTGATTTGCATTTCTGGGGGAGAGCATGCATGGGGCCGGAATGGTGTCATCAGACAGTGGCCAAATTAAGACCTTATGAATATTCTGGCTGCCTGCATCTCATTTCTATCTAGTGCTAATGAAAATGAAGTATCTCTTAGTTTTGCCATCATGTTCTAGGTTCAACTTAGATACACTCTACACTCTACATAGCTTTCATCTACACAGCTTATGAATTCTGCCTACATCTCTCAAGCTATTTGCTTACTCACTCCCTATGCTTAATACACCTTAACCAGTTGTCTGCGTCTTACAAACCACATCCTGTACATCCTGAGCTATCTTCTGTAGTAGCATTGGATATCCTCAAAAGCAAACGCACATCCCAAGCTGTTGTTATGTGTGCATGTCTGCTAGCTCAGGCGGTTACAAGGTGGGGAGGAAGCGCAGGGCATGGGTTAACATGCATGTACTTGACTTCTTTGTGAGCTTTGTCTTCCTCCTGTATGAAGTGGTTATCATCATTGTACGGTCCCCATGGGAGATGGTGATGATTAAATGAGGTTAATCATGTGAGGTGCTTGTGAAGCTCTCGGAACCCTGTCATTTTAGGTGGTGATGGAGCCTCCATTACATAGATACAATTGATTAAGTGCCTGGTCAGTGGTGATGAACTCGACCCCCATCCCCTCTCCCCTTCTAGGAGGTTGAAGGTGGGGCTGGAAGTTCTGACCCTCTAATCATGTGATTGGTTTCTCTGGCAGCCAAACTCTATCCTGAGGCCACCTGGGAGCCCACAAGAGTCACCTCATTAGCAGAAACTCAGGGGTGTCTGAAAGGGGCTTGATATAAATAACCAAAGATGCTCCTATCACACTTCCATCACTCAGGGAGTTCCAAGAGTTTTAGGAGCTCTGTGCCAGAAAGCTGGGATGGAGACCAAACGTATATTTCTTATTCTATCATGTTATTACAACAACGTTAACAGAAGTTCCTTCCTTTTAGCCCACAGCAGTGCCGAGGGGAGCTGGGGTGCAGGGTCTTGTATCTGCAGAGGCAGCAGGGACCAGCCCAGCCCACCACCAGCCCAGCCCTGGGCGAACAGAAGGCTGCTGGGCTGTGCCCCCTTGGCTGAGGCACCATGGTCAGACCCTGCCAGGCCCTGCTGCTCTTGGTGGCCACTGCAGCCCTTGTGTCCAGAAACATCCAAGTCTGGGGCTCTGTGAAGGTGGTGAGGCCATTCCAAGACATCTCTGAGACCTATGTCTACGTGCAGCAGGCGCTCTGGTATGCCATGAAAGAGTATAACAAGGCCAGCGAAGACAAGTACACCTTTAGGGTGGAGAAGATTCTGAAAGCCCAGGAGCAGGTCTGTAGAGTATTCTCTCCTTGCTTTCTCCCTCCCCGCCTCAGCCAGAACGGCACCGTTAGCCGTGGATGGTGCTCCTAGGAATGGCAATCGCAGCAGAGAGATGCTTTTAGTTAAACTATATTAATTGAATTTTAGGAATTTTTTGAAGGAAAATTAACCGTATTTCATCCTTTATTATTCTGGGATGGAGATGAAACCTAAAAAATCCATTAACGTCATTTAAAATTGGTTATAGTCACATCAGAAAGTAGAGGTAAGACCCCCGAAGGCAGCTCAAAGGGGCCAAGTTTGGGGCCATTTGCACATCATCAACATGAGTCCTGGGGGACTCATGGTCATAGCATGAGTCGGTCATAGCACAGCAAGGGAGTGAAGAGCCTGCTGACCTGGAAAGGGATCCAGGCTCAGCAGACTCCTCATTACAGGAAAATGCCAACTCCCAGGCATAAGCAAAAGGTGTACCAGAAAATCACGCCATTTTCTAGTTGCGCCTTTTGCAACCACCACGGTAATAACTAATTCGGGCAAAGATCATCAGTGAATCCTCCGACCACTGGGTGAGAGAGTGTTTGGGGTGAATCCCCGCAGGGATTGCTTATTAGTTACAACGCGGAGAAATGCCCTTGTAATCAGGAAATCTGCGGAGCACCGCCCTCGCCAAACGCGCTTCGCACGCTGGGCAGACCGGCATGGCACAACCTCACGCGGTGGGCCGAGCATTCCTGCCAGAACACAACCCCCGATGTGATCAGAGGAACATTTAGATGAATCTACATCATGGGGCATTCTATAAGACCACTTCAAATGTCAGTGTCATGAGAAACGGGGAAAAAGCTAGGAAACTGTTCTTCCTTAAAGGAGACTTAAGAGGCATGACAACTAAATGCAGTGGGGGGTCCTGTTGTTAGGATGACTGGGGGAATTTGGATCCAGGCTGTGTCTTAGAAGAGAGCGTGGTACCAGTGTTAAATTGACAGTGGTTAGCCAGGGCCGCTGAGATGGGTTGCAGCAGAGTGCTCTGAAGGACCAGGAATGAGACCAGTCTGGCTGGAGTTGGAGGAGTGAGACGGTGGCAGAGGTGAGCAGGTGACACTGCGCTTGGTGCATGGAGGTGCTGACAGGACCTGCAGTGCATGGCACGTCTTTCAGCTCCTCCTCCACCTCTTCCTTCTCCTCCAGCTCATCTCCCCGGCACCTTCCCTTTGACCTTTCCTGTCCATCTCCAGGCTTCCAGGCGACCTGCCCTAGCCTCCTGCTTCCTGTCTGGTCAGGAGAGACGGTTCAGTGGTAGGCTGCACCCCTGTGAGGCTGGGCCATCTGGCTCCTCAGATGTCTCGCCATGCTCTGTGGGACCCTGGCTGCCTCCGGTTCTTTGTGTGGGCCAGGCTGTGTGTTTGTGATTCTTGGGCAGAGGATACCTGTGGCCAGGTGTGTGTCACCCATGGTGGCTCATGAACATCGACTGTCTCTGTTGTCTCTGGCATGTGTAGTACAATGCTCAGTGAAGGCCCTACCCTCTCTGGAATGATTCTATTTTCTTGGATTTCTCTTTATCTATGCTTCTCTACTTGCACAGATAGCATAGTGTTTCTGATTTATAGGCAGGTGGTTTACTAATATGATAAACCAAATACCCAGATATCTGAAAAATTATATACCATTTTGTACTGCTTGCTGTTTTTTTCCATGAATGTACATTTTATTTTGTAGTTCACTGTGAGCTCTTGACAGCAAGTAAGAATTCAAACGAATCAGGTAGAAACAGTTTTTAAAAAAATTTCAGCACATTATGGGGGGTACAAATGTTTAGTTTACATATATTGCCTTTACCCAACCCGAGTCAGAGCTTCAAGTGTGTCCATCCCCCAGACGGTGTGCACTCATATACCCATCGGTATATACCCATCCCCTCTTCCCCTCCCCACCTGCCCGACACCAGATGAATGTTACTACTATATGTGCACATAAGTGTTGATCAGTTAATACCAGTTTGATGGTGAGTACATGTGATGCTTGTTTTTCCATTCTTGTGATACTTCACTTAGTAGAATGGGCTCTAGCTCTATCCAGGATAATACAAGAGGTGCTATATTACCATTGTTTTTTTGTGGCTGAGGAGAACTCCATGGTATACATATACCACATTTTATTAATCCATTCATGGATTACATCCATTCTTACAGACTGGTAGATAATCTTTATGTGCTATTCATATTAATCTGTGTTTGTTTTTATACATATTTCCGATATTTTGTACTTGCCTGTCTGTTGTTTGTAGTTTAATGTTGCTTACAGTGTTTTTAAGATTTTTGTAAAAAAACCTAACATAATAACATTTATCTTTTTCTTCCCATTTGTTGTTTTGTGTCTTGCTTAAGTAGACTTTTTCCAACCTGAGTATAACAGTTATGTTATAATTATTCTAAGATATAATTTTAGCTCATTAATGTAGCTTAGATTTATTTTTGTTTATGGTGAGGGTGCAGTATCTAACTTTAGGTTTTAAAAATGGAGAGGCAATTTCCCAAACCCCTTTTATAAAAGGGGCCTCTATATTTTAAAAAGCTAGCTCTCCATAGACTAAACATTCAAATATGATTTGATCTGTTGTAAAATTCTTGATTCTCTTCCCCTGATCTGTTTATCTGCTCCTGGCCAGTATAGTAGAGTTACCATTGAGCAGGATAAGTCCTCTATGTTATTTTTTTTTAAACTTTTCAAAAAATAAGGATAAACGGACATTTGTTCTTTAAAACTTTTTTATTGTGAAATCAACATAAAACCAGAAAAATTCATAAAGCATAAATGTCAAGTAGAATGAACCGCTATAAAAGGAACACTCATGATAGTTTCCCCCCATAGTCTAGCAAGAACATCTCGGGTCTCCCAGGCAACCTGCTTGCACTCTCCCCTGCCCAGGAAGTGACCTTTACCATGAACACTGCCTAAGCCTGCATTCCTTAACACCAAAGCTTTACCTGCTCTTTGAACTTTGTATAAATGGAGCCCTCTGTTACGCAGTGTTTTGCTTGGCCATAATCTTTCAATATTATGTTTGTGAGTTTCATCTATGTTGCTGCATGTAGCAAAAGTATGTTCATTACTTTTTTTTGAAAATCAAGTGTTTCATTTCTTTTTATTTAAAAATTTTATTGAACAGATTCAAGATGTACAGCATGATGTTTTGCTATACATATAGATAGTGAAATGTTACTATAATCAAGCAGATTACCATATCTATCATCACACTTACCTACTTTTAGCAAAAGTCTTGAATACAACATAATATTTTTAGCTATAGTCCTCATATTGTGCATTAGAGCTCTAGACTTATTCATCCTTCATATCTGCTATTTTTTATCTTTTGATTTACATCTTTCTATCTCCTCCCCCACTAACCTCACTCCTTATGTTAAGTGAAATAAGCCAGACATGGAAAGAAAAATACTGTATGGTCTCACTTATATGTGAAAAAATTTTTTAATTTTATTTTTTTAATTGACAATAATGATTGCACATATTCACAGCAAACATAGTGATGTTTTGATACATATAATGTATAGCGATCAGATCAGGGTAATTAGCATATCCATCATCTCAAACATTTATCATTTCTTTGTGTTGGGAATATTCAATATCCTCCTTCTAGCTATCTCAAATTATATATTAATAATATGTTATAGTTAACTATAGTAAAGTCAGCAGCTGCATTAACCTTTAACAAAAGAGTCAACCTGTCCCTTTGAAGCTTTCAAGCCAGGTATTAATTTCTCCTATCTAAATCAGAGTCCTAGATGGCATCTTCTTCCAATAGAAGGCTTTTTCATCTACCTTGACAATCTGTTCTGTACTGCAGTCACCTTTATCAATGATCTTAGCTAGATCTTCTGGGTAACTTGCTGCAGCTTCTACATCAGTGCTTGCTGCTTCACCTTGAACTTTTATGCTATAGAGGTGGCTTCTTTCGTTAAACCTCATGAACCAATCTCTGCTGGCTTCCAACTTTTCTTCTGCACCTTCCTCACCTCTCTCAGCCTTCAAAGAATTGAAGAGAGTTAGGGCTTTGCTCCGCATTAGGCTTTGGCTTAAGGGAATGTTATGGCTGGTTTAATCTTCTATACAGACCACTCAGATTTTCTCCCTATTAGCAATAAGCCTGTTTCTTTTTGTTATCATTCATGGGTTCACTGGAGTAGCACTTTTAATTTCTTCCAAGAACATTTCCTTTGCATTCACAACTTGACTGTTTGACGCAAGAGGCTTGGCTTTTGGTCTGTCTCTGCTTTTGACATGCCTTCCTCACTAAGCTTAATCATTTCTAAATTTTGTTTTAAAGTGAGAGATGTGGGATTTTTCCTTTCACTAGAACACTTAGAGGCCATTGTAGAGTTATTAGTTGGTCTAATTTCAATTGTTGTATCTCAGGGAAAAGGGAGGACCCAGGAAAGGAAGAGGGATGCAGGAATGCCTGGTCTATGGAGCAGTAAGAACACCTGCAACATTTTGTTAAGTTCACCATATTTATGGGTAAAGTTTGTGGTGCTCCAAAAAATATTATGATGATAACATCAACAATAATATGATGTTACAATAGTAACAACAATGATCACTGATCACAGATTACCATAGCAAATATAATAACAATAATGCACAAGTTTGAAATAATGTAAGAATTATGAAAATGTGAAGAGAGACATGATGTGAGCACATGCTGTTGGAAAAATGGCACCAAATAGACTTACTTGATGCAGGGTTGTCATAAACCTCCAATTTATAAAATATGCAATATCTGTGAAGCATAATAAAGTGAAGTGCAATAAAATGAGGTATGCCTGTATTTGTGTGTGTGTGTGTGTGTGCCTTTGAAGTTGAGTATACATCTAATAGAAGTAGAATTGCTGGATCAAAGAACATGCAGATCTCTGTCTCTGACCTCTAACCCCCGATTTAAAGGGCTCATGTGAAAAGGTCAAGTCCACCAGGTTAATCTCTCTGTCTTAAACTAACTATGCCATGTAGCATAATCAAATCACAGGAGTGAAATTTGTCATATTCACAGTCCTAGGGATCCCATTGGGCATGTACATCAGGGGGCAGGAATCTTGGCGGCATCTTAGAATTCTGCATGCCACACTCATTTTGTTCAATGCCCAGGCAACTATTTTAGAATTTCTCAAAGGTTTATTATATATTTTCAATTATCTCTGATTCTTCTGGGACCAGTTATTGTGCTTAACTTGGTCCTTCTTTTTAACATGTTCTCTCCCCCAAGTCTTGTGTATCTTGTTTTCTTATTGTTCATAGTTTAATAAAGTCTGCATTTGCTGCTGTGCAGTTCCATTTCCCCAAGAGGCCTTCCTTGAACAGAGGGACTGGCAGGGGGCCCTGTGCAGGCAGGATGCCCTGAGTGGCTGCATAACATTCACTAAGGTGTGGATCACTGAAACCACAAAGAATGGGAGGCTTTAGAGAGAATCCATATACTCCAAGCAAGTCTCAGTTTTGGGGCATCTTTTTATTCCCTCAATAACTCTTGGCTAGGTGTGAAGATGCTATAAGCTCAGATGATTATTTCTCAAGCTTCAATAAGCAAATCATTAGCTTTCCCAGGAAAACATTCCTTGGGCAATAGTTTTTTCAATTTATCTTGAAGACGGTTGCCATTACTTTAAAATTAAATACCATGATGAGAGAGAGAGAGACAGAGTCAGAGATGTCAAGGTAAGAATCCCCCCATGTTACCCCAAAACTTCTGGCAAGGGAACTGTAGAAGGGGGACAAAGAGACATTCTTTGCCCTAAGCAGTCAGTTGCATGTTTATTTACCAGAGATGACAATTGATTCTATGTATTCTTTTATATATCTAATTTTTAAATTACTCATTGACAGGTGACAGATAGTTTGGAGTACTATATTGAAGCCCAAATTGCTCGAACAATGTGCAAGAAATCTTCAGGAGATGCTGAAAACTGCTTATTTCAAAAGAATCCGCAAATGCAAAAGGTATGTAGCTGAAACAAGTGGTGTTAGTGGTGGTGGGGTGGTGGCTCTGGTTAGATTTGTGTACCAGAGAAGACTCCTAGGACCAATCCTGCTTTAATTTTCTAGTTTTCCATATTCTGTTCATATTCAGGACTGTGGATGGCCAGGTTCCCCCATCCCACCAACACACACAGGCAAACAACACACACACTTAGTGGCTTAAAGCAAAATCAATTCTATTCTGCAGTCTGGGCTGGATTCTGTTGGACAACTATTCTGTCCCCGGTGGTGTCTGCCGGGGCAGCTCTGTTCCACATAGCTGTGTTACTCACATGTCTGGTGCCTCAGCTGGGATGGCCGAGATAACTGGGGGCTTGCCAGGCATCATTTCCATTCTGCTCAAGGACTCCCCGTGGGGCCGACTCGTAGGGTTCTCAGTCATCCTGGTTTGTTTGGGACTGAAGGGTTTCCTGGAATGTGGGCTTTTGAGTGCTATACCAGGGACATTTCAGGCAAACCCAGAAGAGTCAGTCATCCTACACTTGGACGTCCTCACAACGTGGTGCTCTCAAGGGAGTCAAGCTTCTTAAATATCTTGTAAGAGGAGGGAGCAGAAGCTGCCCCTGTTCTAGCAGGGGAGGAATTGATGGCAGCCATCTGATGCACCATCTACTGTGTTAGATGCTGACTCAGTAGAAAGCATAGCATGACCTCTGCCCAGCTGAAGTCCTTGAAAGAGGGTCCTTCTCGGTGCCATGGCCCCACAAGGGTGTGATTGCTTCGGAGCAGGGAATGTCCGGCTGAGTCTGGTAGTCCACCTGCTGTACGGAAGTCCTGGGCAGCATCGGGACATTCTCAAGACTCCCAGCCCAATGGTCTCACAGGCTCCATGGAGCCTGGTATGTCCAGTCTACTGCTTCTTCATGTCAGAGATGGGGGTAACCCCAGCCAGGTGGGGGTGTTGCCAGACCTCGTGCCCAGGGGGCCAGTTTATCACAGAGGGGCCTGCCTTAATAAAAAGTTCCCTTACTCTTCTCCTGTTTGATTAACAGAGATATATTTTAGATTTAAATTTAATCTTCTTAAGTGTACATAAATATTTTCTAAAAGTACATTCTCATAAAAATATAAAGGATAAAAGTGATGGCATGCTCCTTGGACCGCAGAATGAAGTCCCAGCCTCATCCTCTGCCCAGGAGTTACCACTGGGATCATTTGAATATCCTCAAGATAATTTCACTATAAATTTATAAAAATTGATATGGCCTTTCTTTTTTTTTTCTATTTTAAATAGCTGCTGATATACTGTGTGTTTTTTGATGCAACTTCCTTTTTTGCCTTTTTGCATTTGTCTTGGCAATCTTCTCATAGAAGTTATGTCCAATTTTTCTCTTTCTTTTTATTTATTTATTAATTTGTTATTTTTTTTATTTTAGCGTATTATGGGGGTGCAAGTGTTAAGGTTACATATATTGCCCGTGCCCCCCTCCCCCTCGACAATTTTTCCCTTTCATACATGATGTTGCATTGAAAGTCTTTATACATGTATTTTTTACCACACTGATTTTGCAACCATTATCATTTTATTGCATTAATTTTAAATATCTATTTCTTTTCTAAAATTTATTTTTAACTAGATTAAAAAGATTTATTAATTTTTTTAGATTCCGCATATAAGTGAGATCATGTAGTATTTTTCTTTCTGTATCTGGCTTATTTCTCTAAAAATAATGTCCTTGAAGTTCATCCATATTGTAGCAAATAGCAGAATCTCTTTTTTAAAGGCTGAATAACATTCCATTGTGTATCTATGCCATAGTTCCTTTATTCATTCATCCATTGATGGACATTTAGGTTGTTTCCATATCTCGGCTATTGTGAATCGTGTTGCAATGAACATGAGAGTGCAAATATCTTTACAAGGTGATAATTTTATTTCCAGAGCTATTGCTGAGTCCTGTGGTAGTTCTAGTTTTAATTTCTTTAGGGACCTCCACACTGTTTTCCATAATGGCTGTACCAATTTACATTCCCACCAACACTGTACAAGGGCTCCTTTTCTCCACACTCTCACCAACATTTGTTAGCTCTTGACTTTTTGATAATAGCCATCCTTAATGGGTGTTATTAAATATATATTTTAAAAATTAAATGTTACACACCCATTTCATTGCCTCTCTTAAAGATAGATGATCGATCTTCTAAAATTGGTATGTTAACATTCCTACCTGTGTTTTAAAACTTTTATCTATGTATGTAGAGTTTTATGTGATTTTCAAAATTTACATAAATTTTGGAACTTTCTTTTATTTTTTTCACTCAACAATATGTTTTGAGATGTAGTCATGTTGGCATAATTTGCTATTATTTACTTATGCCAAATGATTTCTTGGGCCAGTTGATGTATATAGAAATTGTTTTCATTACTGTTCATTAAACTATTATATGACAATATGACATTTTATTTAACCACTCCTTATTTTGGACACTTTTGGCTGTTTTCAGTTTTCCACTTTTAGCAACAATGCTGCAGTGAAGTCTGCTGTGTGCCGACTGTACCAAGGGGCGGCGCTGGGGTTGGGCCTGCTGTATACAGCATGTACAACTTCAGCCTCAGCGGGGCAGCCACGTGTGATGCTTCACGTCTGCTCTCCAAAGTGGTTAAACCAGCATAGCTGCCCTCAGTGGTGTGCGCAATTGTTCATTCCCCCACAGCTTTGCCAGCACCTGGCGTGGAGAGTCTTTAATTTTTCCAGTCTCATATATGTGAAATGTTACCTCCTCATCATTTCACCTTGCATCTCCCTGACTTCTAGCAAGGTGAGATGTTTTAATATTCCTAAGTTTCCACTTCTGGGACTCACTTTTTAATATCTTTTTTCCTGGAACAATCAGACAGCCCCCCTCAGGGCCCATGGCCTCGGGTGGAGGAACACAGCCAACCCGCTGCGACCCCCTGACCTGCCTCTCCTCTTGCTTCCCGCTATCCTGCTTTTATCCTCCATTGGCCAAACCCAAACCGGCATAGTCCATCGAGGTCATAGGGCAAGAGTGCCCACTGGAGCAGCCCATGGAGGTCAGTCTTCCAGGTGGAAACAGGAGCAGTGCAGACCTGGAAGGACAGATGGAGAAAATCCATCACAGGGCAGGGGTGGGGATGCGAGATGAGTGTGAGTCTATCAGTAATTACTGGGGCTCCTCAAGGTGGTGTTGGTTAGGTTCGCGGAGGTGATCAGGTTCTGGATGTATGAAAGGTTTGCTCAGAATGTGCTGAGGAATTGGCCATGGAGTGTGAGGGGCTTGGGGGCAGTTTACTGGCATGGCTTTCTCTTAGGATCCCATCCTCTATATTTAATTTATATTTAATACACTTTAATAGTAAACTTTAATAAACTTTCACCACCTTTCTTTCATTTACTTCTTATCATGTGGAGATTTTCCTCCGTCTCTGTCCTTGCATGGGATCCTTTCCTGTTTTGTAGAGCTCCTACAGGTGGGCACTTACGTGTTTTCTTGGATTCTTCATTGGGATTTAGAAAGGAAGAAAGGGTAAACATCTGGGCTTCTTGGAAACTAAATTTTAAATCTTATTATTTTACATAGCTATTGGCCCGATTTATTCAATGTAGATAATTTGGAAATTTTCAAAATATTGAGTATCCTAAAATTATAAATATCTTATGTAAAGCTTACTACTGTCAATATATTGTTATAAATCCTAGGTTTTTCCTATATTTTATATTATATTTATATATTATATAAATATTTTATATTATATTTACATATTACATAATATGTAATTTTTTTGTGTAGTTGGGAGCATAATGAACACTGTTTCATAATCTAGATTTTTATTTAATAATAAAATCCAAGCATTTGCAAAACTCTAAAATTATTTGAGACCATCATGTAATGAAACTGTTTGATTTCATTTTATGGTGCTGTCATATATTATTTAGCCAATCCATGAGAATTGATTATGTAAGGTTCCCCCCCTAATTTTTAGCTATATGAACAGTGTTTTTTTTTTTTTTAAGCAAAATTTCAGTTTATTTCTGGTAGCATTAGACCAGACTAGTGTTACAATGAATAGTCTTATTTTTATTTGTGTGTATATCTGATTATTGTTTCTTCATGTAGGCGAAGGTCTCAGAAATTGAATTACTCATTCAATATTTTTTCACCTTTTAACAACCTTAATATACATTGCTAAAATGTCTTCCACTGATCTAGATAATTGGGTTTTTCAGTTCCTCTGTTTTCTGATTGTTTTCTATCTACCTTGGCTGGTCCAGAAGTTAAATAACTAATTAGTCAACTCCCTGTTAAGCCCAATGCCCACTCTCTCGCTTCCCACCACTGCCAGGCACCAGGGCCCACCTAGATATCTCCTCCCACCTGGGTGCATCGAAGAGGCCCGGACTCAGTTCTTGAATGGCCCATCCCAGTTGCTGGCCGTGTGTCCTGTTTTCTCCCTCAAACTGTTCCTACACCTGTATATGTTATACAACTGTACCTGATGCACTCACTCACATTTACATTGATGTCATGGAGGGATTCTAACTTTATATTTTTATTCTAACTGAATAAAGATTTTTAAGAGAGAGAGAGAGAAGGGAAAGAATGTTTTCATTCTAAAGAGCCCAAAACCATGAGCCTAAAGCCCCACTTATTCTGTAGGACTCTGAGATAGATCTATGTGTTTCCTCCCAGCTCTCCAGCTGCAAGCTTTTCTTCTTCGTTGCTGGCAAAGTTTTGACCTGCTCCTCTCCCCGAGGCATGCAAGACCCTGTACTATTGTCATGCTGCGTTTTCTGGGCAGGACCCACTGGGCACCCCATGCAGCACAGGATCTCCATGGGCTATAGGGTGTGGGCATGGCTGGTTGGAGGCCGGAGCTGGAGACAGGGATTTCCCCGGGATAAGCAGTTCCTGGGCTTGGACCCTGGCTCTCTGTGAGTGAATGATGACATGCCCATGATGGCTCAGGTCAAGTGGGGAGAGTTGAGGAAGATCCATGCTAGTGAGTGGGCCGACTCCTCTGCCACTGGGTTTCAGGTTGTTGGCTCCGTGGGCTGCAGGGGCATGGCTGACTCAGAGAGCATCTTAGCTCTCCTGAAGCCAAGACCTGGGAGCTGGAAATAAGAACTTCTATTTTTTTTCTTTTTCTCTTATACAAGCTAATTATTATTTTTTGTCTCTTTTAGACATTTATTTGCGCCTTTATGGTTAGATCCAAACCATGGAAATTTGAACTCACTCTCCTGAAGAAACAGTGCAGAGATTTCTAGTTATCTTCTACCATATTCCGCTACACTCGCTTCCATGTTAAAGAAGAAGCAAAGACACTCGCAAGACATTTGAACAACACAGTTGACCCATGACTTCCTTTTTGTGGCCTTTTTGCTTTTGTGTGTTCTTCAGGGACCAATGCTGAGAATGTGTGGTGTGTTTTGACAGCTCTGGGCAGACTCTTTTAGGCGGCAACTTCACCCACTAGCAGGGATGATCTGCCAATAAATGGAAGCAGTTTCTACACCTCACTAGATTCTTTGTACAAATTACTTCTCACTTGCTGCTCTGTCTGGATAACTGACCAGAGGACCCAGCCTTCAATTGCTTCAAGCATGCATGGCACTTTCTGCAAGGCTCTGAGGGGCTGGCTGCCTTGTTCATCCATGGATTTCCATAGAAACTTCCCTTCCCTGCACTCCTGGGAAGACACAACCCATTGGCTTAGAAACAGCTGGTTTTAAACCCCAGATACAATGAGAGAGACAGTTGGGCCATTTGGAGATTTATGTTGATTTTGAATTGAGGCAGAAAAAAATACAAGAGTAATGGTGCATGGAGAGAAGGCTGCGTTTGTGTGTGTGTGTGTGTACACGCATGTGTGAGTGTGTGTCCACTGTTGGATGTGTCAGCTATCTAACACTGCATGACAAACCACCTGGCTACTTAGCAGTTCAAGCAATTTACTTATATATTGCACGGTGCCTGTGAGTCAGGAATGTGGGGGTCGGTTGGCTGAGTGGTTCTGGATGTCACCTCCCACGAGGTGACTCAGACATTGACTGTGCTGCCATTATCTGAAGGTTTGATTGACTGGAGAATCCCCTTCTGAGGTGGCTCACTTGCATGGCTGTAGGTGGGCAGTGGCTGTTGCCAACAGGTCTCTATTTTCCACATGGGCCTCTCCAGGAGGCTGCATGTAGCTGGCTGCTGTGGCTGGCTTCCTCCAGGTTGTGTTCCGAGAGACCAAGATGGAAGCCACAATGTCCCTGGTGACCTAGCATCAAATATCACACACCACCGCCTCTTCCGTGTGTTGTTGGCCACCCAGATCAGCCCTGGCTCAGTGTGGGAGAGGACTGTACGAGGGCATGGAGACCCTCGTGCATGTGCATGGGTGTGATGCATGCGTGTGGAGGGTGGGCTGAGGTGTGGTGAAGGTGGATAACCTGTTCATAAAGAGGCACTTTTTGAAAGCCAGATGTGGAGACGACAGCACTGCGTGCAGGTGGAGGCCAGGAGACAATGTGGTGTGATTGTCAGCAGCGACACAGGGTCAGGGTCTAACTTAGACATGTGAGCGAGAGATGGTGAAGCTCAGAGGCCACCTGAGTGACAGCGCCCCTTGAAGGACTTTCTCTGGCAGGGAGGGACAGGCCAGAGTGCCAGGCGTGAGGGTAATGCCCTGGGAGGAAGCCTCAGCCAACGATGGAAGTTGGAGGACATAAATCCCGGCCTTCTGCCCCCTGGAAGATAACACTGAGGTGTGCTCTACCCAGTCCCTGGAGGATGCCCTGCAACACTGAGCTGCCCATGTCGCTAACCTGCTTGCTAACTCGGGGCTGCTTCTGTTCCTTCCTGTTTCCACTTCCCCACTTACCTTTTTGGATTACCTCTGAATAAGCCACTTGCACTTGAATTTTTGTCTCAAGGTGGGCTCCTGGAGGACCTGACCTAATAGTGGAGCCCAGGTGCACTGGGGGGGGGGCAGCCTGGACCCCAGGGGCTTGCCTGGTTGGGGTCAGACAGCAGCCACCCCTACCTGCACACCCTCGCTCTTCCTGCCCAGCCTGTCCTGGCCCCCTCCTTTCCCATGCACTCACAGAGTTGTGGGAACACGTTGGAGCTTTTGTCACATTCTTTCCCCTGCCTCAGGATGGGGTTCACTATGCTGCCACCTGCCACACCTGAGGACTGCACCTCTCCTGCCCTCCAGCCTCTGAGCGAGGTGGTGCACAGCCTGCGCTTTGGGCACGTGCTCTCCTTCTCTCCTTAGCTAGAGCTGGCCAGCTCCATGGGACCTCCCTGGTCCCATGAGCAGCCATTGAGAAGGGCTTTCTGTGCTGAGCCCTGAGGCTGTAGCTGAACACCTGGAGGGACCCGAGGTGTTCACACACCCGGGCTGGTCATTTCCATCTTACCCATAATAACTATTGTTTGGCTTGGGGCCAACCAAACCTAACTGCGCATGTCTAAGGTCAGCTGGGTTCGTATGAGCCATGCATTGATTCAGGTTTAACTCTTTAAAACTGCCTGGCTGCTGCAGACCCACTGAGTCAGAGACAGGTTGAAGAATCGGGATCGAGACAGTTCTATTGATGCTTGAAAGCTTTGAGTTTTTATTGACCTACTGTTGGCAACATTTTTTTGTGAGCATGGAGGGAACTGGAATGTGTGGACATGGGCTTTGGTGACACTTCCAGTGCTGGCTCCTTCTCTACCAAGGTACAAGGCCACACGGGGGTGGATGCAGCCAGGGCTATGATGATTCGCACCCTTCACCTGTCCCTACAAAGATCTTGCTCTTCAGATGACAACATGGATGATGGAAGTGTTGGCTTTGCCATCATGAAATTATTTTTCCTTGGCTTTTGAAAAAATTTAGAAAAGGAAATGGAGAGGCCAGGGTCAAAAACTCACCTTACAAAGCAGGGAATGTTCCTGCTATGGATTGAATGTGCCCCCTCCAAAATCCAGGTGTTTTCAGTGATGGAATTAAGAGGTGGGGTCTTTAAGAAATGATTAGGCCATGAGGGCTTCTCCCTCCTGGGCAAAATTAAGGTCGTTATGAAAGGGGCTTCATGCAACATTCCCACACAGCTTGCCCTCCACCTTCTGCCATGTGAGGACACAGCAAGAAGGCCCTCTCCAAATACCGGCACCTTGATCTTGGACTTCTCAGGCTTTAGAGCTGTGAGAAATAACTTTCTGTTCTTTATAAGTTACCCCATCTGTGATATTCTGTTACAGCAACACAAACTCAGTTCCTTTCCTGGGCTCAACAAGGACCAGGAAGAAGTCACACTCTAACCCTGAGGGTGTCCTAGAACAAGAGGGAATCTGAGTCTTGGGACCTGAAGTGGAGATTTGGAACAGGTGGGAGTCCTGCAGAGACCAGGCTCATGTCCAGGACCGCTGGAAGCTGAGATGTGGTCCCACTGTGTGTCCTGACATCCTCCTCCTCCCCAGACCCACCCACCTACCCTTCCTCTGCCTGAAGGAGAGAGGCTCGGTGAGTCTGCAAAGACCTCCCCCCATGCTCTTTGTCCTTGTTACTTCATGTTCACTTTTATATTCAATGTGCCCAGGGCTGTGTCCCAGTGTTGACCCCCTAGGAAAGATGAGGACAGTGTCTGTATGTGCCCCTAGGAGATGGGAAGTGGCCATAGTGCAGAATAAGGAGTGTGTGTGGTTGAGCATTTTGGAACAAATTTATATATAGTATTTTCTTCTACTGCCTCATTTAATTTCATTTGCAAACATCCATCTAAATGGTCCAGAGACAGAGGATGAGAGGTTAGGGGCTAGGAGAGTGCAGAGCTGGATGAGAACTCATGTTGCTGGAGAACGAGGGAGCTCATGACACTGCACTACAGTCTGTGCCCCTTCTTTCTGGATTGGGGACCAGGGATGCCCCTGACCAGGGGTTCCCAGCATGTCTGTAGCCTCAGCCTCTGGTACGGGATTTGCACAGGGGCCTACGTCGTGACCATATGCAGCATCCAGGGACCCAATTCCCTGATTCTTTCCCACACAGACTCCTGAAGTGGAGAAGCATAGCCACCTCTAGGATCAGGCACAGCATGCAGGCAAGGTAGGAAAGGTCTTCCACAGGAACGGGGCCCTTGATGCCAGGACCATCCTCTCACTGGGCCTCTGCACCGGGCCGTGTCATACATACCTCAGAACCCTGGAGATACAGTGGGATCAACACAAGCCCCCCAAATTCTGGAGATCCCTTCTGGGGTGCAGAGAACTGACAAAGCCCCACAAGAGCACTCTGAGTCAGGCAGGCGTCAGCGCACCCTTCAAGGGCCAGTGCCTTGCGGTGGGCTCCTCTCCCTCACTCTGGGAGGGATGGCTCTGCTCCCACAGGGTCCTCACCCAGGACTCCCTGGTGGGCTGAACCCCATGAGACCCTGTCCCGGGAGCCGCCACAGATATAGTGCTCCAGTGAGATCAGCGGGGTGACTCTCTGGAAAACACGTGTTGGAACCACGGTGGATAAAGGGCTCCTCTGAGCTTCTTCCTGCCGACTGAGTCCTAGTCAAGGAAAGACCGAGGGTGGAGCACACAGGAGAGGGGGTGGGGGGTCACGAACAAAAACCTATTCAAGTCTGGGCAAGGCAGGGCAGGGCCGTGAGGGCTCCAGAGTCCAGACAGGGACAAAGAGCAGCAGCTGTCCCCACCTCAGCACTGGGGCCTGCAGGGAGACCCTGTGCCTGGCTCTCCCCTGGCTTTGCCTGGAATCACCGTCTGGGGCTCACCCACCCAGCTGTCTCTGTGCAGGACACGTTCCAAGGGGATGGTCCAAACACAACATGTGTCTTGACCAGATTCCCCTTAAGCTGAGCCCGAAACACGGACTGATGAGCGCGGGTGGTTTATTTGGAGATGATCCCAGGAGACACAAGTGAGAAAGGGGGAGAAAACTCAACTTTCCTGTTATCAACATGGCTGTTCTCAGTGGGTTACACTGCAGGCCACTGGGATCATCGTACAGGTGAAGCTTAGGGAACCTGAGGTGCTCTCCTCTGAGTCAGGTGCCCTGGGGCTGGGAGCCTGGCCCCCTCCTGAGGATGGAGTGTGACCCTTAGGCCTGGCCTCCCCCACACCTGTGGGGTGCACCTGCCCTGCTGAAGAAGCTCCAGGTACTCAGTGGAAGCCCCGAGCCAAGCTGGGGAAGGCTCAGGCGCTTGTGTAGGGAGCTGTGGGCATGCTGGGGCTCAGGACACCTGCCGCAGCTGCACCCAGCGGGCTCTGAGGTCGGGGTTGGCAACTATGGTCTGAGGGCCAAATGCAGCCCACCGCCTGCTAGTGTAAACAAGGTCTTATTGGAACGTGATCACTTACTTGTTTACACATCACCTGTGTCTGTGTGCAACATACAAAGGCAATGTTGGGTAGTTAGGAAAGAGACCATACGGCTCATAAAGGCCAAAATAGTTAGTCTTTAGTCTTTACAGAGAATGCACACTAAACACTGGTCTGGGAGATTGGGGCAGAATGTCAAAAGCTACTTGTACTCCAGTGCGTCTCAAACTGATTGTACACAGACGCTGTGCAGATTAGTGAAAATGCCACATGTGCCACAAGGGAGCCTGTAGCCCTTTCCTGCTCCATCACGCACATCTGGTGCTCTGGGGGGCCACAGTCATTGTACCTCCGGACCTGGGGGCCAGCGTGCATTGGCTCTGAGACTGCATCTCAGGTGCACCTTCATGTGCCACCTGGAGCCAGCCCAGAGGGACCAAGAAGGAAGGATGACCCCATCCCCTCGCCAAGCCCGTGAGGCTGCCCTGCTAAGAATAACTCCACCAACTTCCCAGCACCCCCTAGGCACACAAAGCTTTTTAAAATGCAAAGTTTTAAGATCTATTCTACATGATGAACTTGGACAGCAAAGAATTTCTCTTAGAAGTTCTGAAAGAACTTGTAAAAGAATACATGGCCATGCACTCCTAACACTTGGAAAATAAGAAGAACAAACAAGCACGGAGCTGCTCTGCCGCTGAAAAGCCACCTTGTGGAAACTGCTGGAGTCCATGGAAGGAGAGAGCAGCACTTGGCCAGGTGTGTGGCTGTGTCCCCTTCAGGGGACTTCCTCTGAGCAGGTCTTGTTCAGGAGCTCGAACTGTGTTATCCAGGGCTGGGTGCTGACGGTGAAGAAGCAGGTCAACGTCTGAGGAAACAAGCACAGACTGGTCTGTGGGTGCAGAAGCCTCAGGAAGCTTGTGGCTCATGCTCCCAACCTTGCCTATTACTGGGGCCAGCAATGGAGGGAAATAGCTCTGGGCCCCAGGTGTGGCCCCCCAGCCTAAGCCTGGAGCTATTCCGGACCTTTAATATGATGTGGGGCTCCTTCCTGACCCAGCGCCTATGTCGACCCCCTTCCCCACCCAGTGGCCTCTAGGGGAACCCCAGGCTGTCTGTTGTGACCCATGCCTCCAAGAGCAGCACAGGACACTCCATTCTGATAAGGGGAACTACTAAACCCCAGGTGTGTGGTTCCCAGTGTTGGACTTCACCATGTCCATGTCCCAGAAACAGGGGCTGCCGCTCAGCAGGGCCCAGGCAGGGCCTGGGAGGGAGGGCAGCGGGGCCCCTCCTCAGCCTCTACCCCCCTCAGGCTCTGGATCAGTGCAAAGGGAAACTGCGAACTGCTCATGCAGGCCGAGGTGATGCCCAATCCCTACCAGGCTTGTCCAGAAGGCTGGGGAGAGGAGACGATGAGGACCAGAGAGACAACCTCTGCCTGGGCCCAGGACAGCGGGACCCCAGGGACACAGAGCAGTCTGAAGGCCCCGTGACCTAGGTGCAGGCAGCTGCAAGGGCACGAAGGGGCAGAGTCAGGAATCTCAGACTGGCCAGGGACTGCAAGTGGATGGCTGAGCTGCGTGCCCAGCAGGGCTCCCCACTAAGGGACAGGCAGGGAAGCCTGGTAGAGCCTGCCGGGTCTCCCTCCTCGACGTCCTTAGGGAAAGCCAGTCCCCACCCAGCCCCCACGCAGCCTCCATAGCTGCATGAATGGGGGAAGCTGGTGTCCCATCTTACGTTGTTCAGCTCTGGGCTTTCTAGAAAGTGGCAGTTGTCAATGTCCTCCTCAAATTTTCCACACATGGTTCGGCCCAACACTAGGTTCATGGAGAATGCTATATTCTCATACTGCTGTTGGACAAAACAGACTAAAGTGAACACAATTCCTTGAAGCCCTCAAGTAACTGCTAGTGGAGACGCCATCAGTGTAGGGAGAGGGACTAACACTTGGCTCCATTTGGAAGCTCGCCACAAGCCTGGCATCAGCTCACTGGAGGTGAAACCCTGGGGACTTTCTCCAGATTGGGGAGTTAAGAGCAAAGAGCAGGAGGTCATGGTGGATCCCTGCAGAGACACACACTGAGTC
>VBSM01001118.1:11784606-11805981 GCA_008086735.1 Cheirogaleus medius | reverse complement strand
GGGCACTGAGGACAGGTTCTCACTCCCTCCCTCCTCTCTCCAGGCTGCCCCCCAGATCCCCCCGGCACTTGCTCCTCACCCACCTGGAACATCCCTACCCCCCTGCACTGTGTACTGTGTGATCTTCCTCAATATTTTTGAAAAACACGTAATATTAACATTCTAATAAGGCATTACAGAAAGTTTTATAAAGAATGAAATGTTTACTATAATCCTTTTTAAAAGCCTTGGTCCATCTGGAAAGATCAACCATGAATTTTTACAAAATAAAAAAAAAATAAGTTTTTCCCCCAGCATACATAAGAACCAATCGCTGGCATTTGTGCTTTAAGTTCCTGGAATAAAATAGGCCAAATATTCAAAGGCAGTTAATTACATGTACAAGGGCTTGTTTCATTTGATTTAGCACCAAGTAAAGTAGGAGTAAACATGCCACGGAGGACATAGTTGGGCTTTTCCTCCACTTCTCATATTATCCCACTTCTCCTCCAGGCCACAGCACATAGTGCGTGTCCTTGCCGTCCCACTAAGGAATCTAAAATGATTCAGAATTGTAAATGGCTGCTCACATGACACTCAACAGCAGAACTCTTTCCCCCTTAGATGGGGTGACAGTGAACGCTAGCAGGTAGCAATTTCTTTGACTGAGAGTCAAAATCTCCTTCAGGAAACTCAGTTCCTCTCCTGGTTCTTGTTAATCTATCATGTAAATTCTTTTTATTGATCACTCATTTCCTGATTATGATTGCTATTTACACCAAGGGAGTATTTCCCAGGAATGCTTGACCTCTTTCTATTTCCTAATGACGAAGTATGCTTACTTTACATAATGTCATGAGTTGTTTTTTTTCTTTTTTCTTTCTTTTTTTTTGTTACCATAACTTGTTATTTATCAAGTCAGAACATATATTCAAATCCAAAAGAGAAACTGGCAAGTAGATCCTGAAATGCACTTCTTAATTTGAGTAACATCTAACAACATAAGACTTTAATTATATTTTCCATTGAAAATTCATTCAATTTTGGTGCTCATCCAAGAATTTATGTCAATTTCTGACATAGCTTATATCTGTCAGTATATATGCATTTTCAAAAGAAAACAAGTCATCTTAAAGTAATATTTTCTTGTATGCGAATTCATACATTTTTATGGCAAATTGAAATTCGGAGTAAACTGAAGGTGTACTTAACAACAAAATACAGCAAATATGGCTAGCTTAGACATTTCTTAGTGTAAAGGCAGTAGTGAATTTGTATCTTGCAACAGATCTTTAAATCCAGTTGTTGTTTTTTTCCTCTGGAATTTTATAGATATGGTGTCTCACAAAGCCACGTTCCACAATGCTACAAATGTCGTTTTTTTTTTTTGCATCAGTCTATGCAAAAACCTCTGATGAGATATTTTTCCCAAATGACAGATAATTTTTTAAACTTTTCCAGAAAAACATGAAAATTTTATCAATCACTTATTCTTACTGAAGAAAAAGTTAGATTTACTACCAATTGTTTTTTAAATTTTGCTCTATAGATGTTATAAGAGTTTAGACACCTCTGAAGTTTTTGACTTGCACACCCATAGAAGATAACTGGATAAAACACTCCAATGATTTCAAAATATGAATCTTAGTACCTGACTCATATGTTACATCCTTAGTATCGATAATAAAATCAGTAGAAATAAAAGTAATATATTTTTCAAAGAATTCATACATGTTATAGTCTTAAGAAAAGGAGCTTCTAAATGCAAGGACAAGGAGGTTTTGCTCAACTTACTAGTTATAAGCATTTTTCTTCATGGAGTAATTGAGGTTTTCTGGTTTGTTTGTAGGAACGCTTATACACAGGGCCAAATCTTGTTGGTTTCTGTTCCAGAGAATGTTTCCAACACCCCCTTTTTTTCTGGTAATATTGCAGGACTGGTTCTATTTGGATTCATAAACTTTTAACCTCTTGATGACTATCTCTGGTCAATCATCCTCAGGCTGAATGAGATGCTCTGCTGTCAGATCAGCTATGCCCACAGCCTGGGAGGGTCAAATTTGGTGTTGTAGACTCAGCCAGTGGCCGGATGAATCCAGCAAGCAATGAATCGTTGTTTAGTGACCTCAAAGGGTGCATTGAGGTTAATCACCGTGTCTGTCTGAAGGTCTATCTAGGGCTTCTGCCTGTGGAAGTGTCCTCGGAAAACCATCCAACAGCCAGCTGTACTAGGTGAGATTTTTCAGCTCATGAAGGGCCAGCCGAGTTGTGACACCATCTGACATTAGTTGGTCAATGAAAACCTTGACTAACACATCAATTTCTGTGCCTGGCAGCATGCAACTCATTATTCCTTCAGGGAATTTTAAGATAGGTAAAAACAGACAACCACAATTTTTTGAGAGCAAGGTACACTCTGCCCCGTGTGTCCCCAGGAACCCACAACAGGGATGCAGTAGGCTGTGTTTGGGACAGCCACTGAGGCCGTGAGTGGAGGACGGATAAGGGTAAGTTAAAGCCCCATGAAGCTCTCCTACTGGGTTTCAGTTGCAAATTTTCTTCGATTTAAGTGTTTTATCAGTTGCTATCAACTTTGCCTACTTTCCAGAGCTCTGATAAACTTGGTTTTGCCTATATTGGCTGGGTGCTTCCTACTCCACAATTTTCACTCAAATCTCTTGTTCACGTCACTTCATTTTTCACAACTTACCGGTGATTTTCCCCCAGGAAATTTCTCGCTCCAACCTGCTTGGATATAAACCTTGCATTTGAAAAATAACTCAGCTGAAGAAATGTAAGAATCACCAATAATCCTCAATGACAGGAGAACCTTAATGCCTCCTGTTTTTAAAAAGGCCAAAGGCACATCTATAAACTGTGCCAGTGTCAGTTTTCATCGTTACTGTTCTTGTCATCCATTTTACTTTCCTGTGTCAGTTTTTTGTGGTACTGTGAGAACGTTTCATTCCCACTTAACTCATGCCGCGGTGAGGAAGCCTCTAGAGCCAGCTTCTTCTTCAGAAACATACGCGAGACTTTGCCAAGTGAAAAGGGAAGGTGTGAATCTTGCGTGGTAGATCCCTCAAACTGTGGGTTATTTTTGATGGAGACACATTCTCAAGTCACGATCTGGTGGGTTTCTCAAAGAATCCTGCACGTGGCTGTGTGGTTGAGCTGCTTGTTCTCCACTGGTAAATAAATAGGAGGAGGATGGATGAGCAGGGTCTTCAACTTGAAGACCATTCACATTTCAGCTACACAATAGGGCCTGATTTCTCTCGAGATAACCGATAATCAGGACCCACCTGTTTCAGCTATTTTATATCAACTTCTTCCTGGAGTCTACACAGAGGATCAGCGTGCAGGTGGCACGTGGCTCCCAGACAGACAGCACCTGCTCACCCCCTGGCTGCTTGCTTCTGTGTGTGGTGGGTGGGATCTCCTGTGAGGAGGGCAGTCTGGGGCCACCCTGGTGTTGTATTTGGAGGCAGGACACACTTCTTCTGTACCCTTGCCCTGGCAAGTGGCCATGCTGGGTGGGAAGATGATGCAGTGATGCTCTGCTCTTCCTGGGCTCTACCCTGCTGTGGTCTGGGGACAGGGTGTGGGACACAGGTGGAGCAGGTCTTGTCTCTGCCTGGGGATCCAACTCTCTGTGCTGCTGTCTGGAAGCTGCTCTAGGTTTTTACCTCTGTGGCACTGCGGTGCCATCGCCTCTCATGACCCTGGATGTCTCTCTGTGAGCATCTCCAAGAAGATCATGGTAGTTTCCAGCAGGGAGAACCCAGTGTGCACCATGCCCTGGGAGTTCATTCCTGAGAATGTTTGCCAGCACTTCTTGGCTTCCGGGTGGTTCCAAGGAAAAGAAGGGTGTAATCCTGATGGCTCTTATGGAATCTGGGGTTCACGTGCTGACTGGATTCCCCAGGAAAAGACACCCAGAGTTTTGCATGTTATCGCTGTGCAGGGCCAAGTGCTGGTCCTTGAGGGGGCTGTGCTGGCCTTGCCAGCATTCCCCATGGGGGCAGCTCAGGCGGCCAGGCCTGTTCCCAGAGGGCCTGTGCACAAGGTGGCAGTGTCAAGGCTGCTCACCCCTCGGGCTGCGCTTCCCAGGGGGCTGCAGAACACGAGGCTGAAGGAGGAACAAGCTTTGACTCTGGCAAAGAAAAAGCACACAGGCTCCAAACAGTAGTCCGCTCACACTTTCACTTTCATGCATCCCTCACTCTTACGAAAACAAAGGCACCACTCAGGCAATGGGGTCCAGCCCTCCCAGTTTGCTTTCTGTCTCATTCATTTACTTTCTCCAGTCACTAAGCTTGCCTGAGAGTTTCTGCCCAACTCCAGGCCGTTTGTGTTAAGTGTGGTGCTGCGGTTCTTGCAGCTGACTTACTGCTTTCATTGTTGCCTATCTCACTTGTCCTATGGTATCTCATGTTCACTCTTATCTCAACAAAGCATTATTTTTCATAGATGAGTTTTTTCCCCAGGAAATTGATTTAAAAATAGCCACCTAATACCACCTATGTGCTGATAAAATGTCTCAACTCCTCTGCAGAACAGTCTGCACGTGACCAAAAAGGTCCAGGGGCAGAGGAGTGTTCCCGCCCCCATCTCATTGGTGTACTCCCCCAGGGAAGTATTTTAAAATTTGGTCTAGAGTGTTGTTCCCAGTCTTCAGGGAAATGTGTGCGTGAGATGGGCCTGCAGACGCAGGGCGCTGGGCCCTGTAGAAACCACAGTGTTGGCTCGGATGGAACCTGGGTTGACAAGGCTCAGAAAAGCAATCAGGGCTGTCCTGGGCACGGCCAGGCTGGCACATCAGAACTTGGGTCTCTGTCTTTCCTGTCCCCTCCTCACTGTACTCATTGTCCATTCAAGGTCAGGTGGTTGATAAAATTAACCATTTTGGATCATTTTTTTCTCTTAGCACACAAAGAGTCTGGCTGTTGAAGTACTAGACAAGAAAAGAACAAACTGATACTTCAGTACTTTTCCTGAGCAATGGAGATCCTCTCTCTGGGTGTATGAAGGATAGGGATGAGGGTCGAGCTGCTCACAGGGCTTATCTCAGTGTGCAGGGGAGACCGAGGCACAGGCTCATGAAGGACATCAGGCACCTGAGGACACTCAGGAGAAAACCTCCAACATTGTGCATTTCTAAGAAACAGCTTTCATAACTTGGAGAAGATAGCTTTGCAGATCAGTGCCATCCACTTCTGCATGCAATTAATCTAATTAAAACCTATTTATATCAATGGGTTCAAGTTTTCAATGCATATTTAAATGACTGAGTTATATACATGTATATAGTTTTATACTTATATACATACATTACATGTAATGCTTGGGGATAAGTTGTTACACAGAAATAGATAACTGGGGTATATCTACCTATCTATAATAAATTTCTCTATAAGAAATTATTCAAAACTCAGTGGCTTAACCCATTTTTAATTGACCATCAATTTCTGTTGGTCAGCATTTCCAGCGGGGCTTAGCTAGGTGGATGTTGCTCAGCGACTCTTAGGAAGCTGACGTCCAGATTTCAGCTGGGGCTGCAGCCACCTCAAGCCTTGACTGGGGCTGGGTGACCCATTCAAGGTGACTCCCTCACAGGGGTGTGGCTGGACACTTCGGTTCACCATGGGTTGTTTCAGGAACACGTGTGAGCCCTTCTTTATAGAAGGGCTGCTCAACCACCAGCTGCCAAATCCCAAAGCAAGTGACCCAAGAGAGGACAAGAGCCACGGGAAGCAGGAAGCTGCATGGCCTTTTATGAACTGGCTCTGCAGTTGGACACTGTCACTTCCACTTTATTTATTAGTCAGAAGCCAGTTACTAAATCCTGCTAACTCAAAGGGGAAAGGAACTAGGCCCCATCTCTTGAGAGGGAGAATATCAAAGACTTTGTGGATGTATTTTAAAGCACTGCACATAAACAGAAAATGTATTAAGGTGTTAAAACAAATATTTTACAATGTGTTTTAAATGTTGGTTAAAGTCAAGTAGTGAAGAGATCCTCGTGAGAGCTGAGAGAGAAAAGGGTAAAAATGGAGAAAGAACAAAGCTGGGGAGTCCAAAACAATGCTGGTGATTGAGAAAGAAATGCAGGAAAGTGACAGGATGAGCCCTGCTCCCCTGAGAACCCCTCTAGGGACTGCTTTCAGGGAGTCCCAGCCTCAGTCCTCCCTGGGATCCCAGCCCTGAGGCCCTGGCAAACAAAGTTGAAACCAAAACCCCCAAAGGATCAATGAAACAAAATTTTGGTTATTTAAAAAGAGAAACAAAATCTATAGAACACTAACTAGATTAACCAGGAATAGAAGAGAAAGGATCTAAGTAAGCTCAATCAGAAATGAAAAAGGAGACCTTGCAGCCGGATACCACAGGAACACAAAATATCATCCAAGACTACTATGAAAACCTCTATGCACACAAATTAGAAAATCTAGAGGAAATGGATACATTTTGGGAAACACACACCTCCCAATCTTGAATCAGAAATAGATATCTTGAACAGACCAGTAATGAGTAATGAGATGGAAATAGTAATAAAAAAATTCCGTGACTTTCTTAACTGCTACATTTAGTTTTACACACTGAACAATATCAGAAAGTAAAAAATAGGTTAATAATTAGCCCACTGTTTCTGTTCTTCTTAAAAAGAGTGAAGTCTTTTAAATGAAATGCATAAAGATTTATGCCAACTCAAAATATAGTCCAGCTAGTGAAACATGGAAACATTAGTTTCTAAATCACTTTGTTCCATTAGCTAATTATTTGGACACTAAATGCTTCAGAAATACTAAACTTCATACTCACGGTTTCTAAGGAGCAGTTAAAAGCATTATAATAAGCAAGTAGGTATGTTAAGATGAAAATGAACATTTTGAGGACAGAATTGTATGTGTAAGAATGTCATTGGTCTTTATTATCATACAAGTGGATTATTTGATTTATATTTCAAAACGGGTGTTAAGCACACATTGATTTATCCTCATTGAGATTATGGTCTGTGACCACACTAATACTCACTTAAATAAAAGCCAAGTAATCAGAGAGCTGTATGAATTACAATTGTCTTTATCATTACTTTCTGAAATTTCTTTTTCTTCTTCGGGTTTTACTTCTTATTGAAGTTCCAGTGGTTTGAAACTATTTTTATTCTCTTAACATGACAAAACTGAAAATTGTTCTGTTTTATTTTGCAGCTTTCTCAATTTAATTTATAATGGTCCATATTAGACACATTTGGTGAGAGGAATCCAGGAAGACATTTGGGGAATATCTTCCTGGATTTCTTGGATTGATTTTTTGTAAAATCGATTTCGGAAGCAGCAAAGACAGTCTTCCCAATCCTAAAAAGTAATGGATTATCTGTAAGGGGTTGATAGGAGAAATATTTAGATGTGCCTTGTTAACAGCTGGTTACATTGATTTACTTCATGGAAATAAAGTGAATAAAAGGCAACATAATTCAAGAAGTTTTATAATACTTAATAAAAACAGTTTGAGTGGTTGAAGACATTTGCATGAAATAGTACCTGGTGCAATACTTCATATAAAATTTCCCTAAAATTGTTGTATTGCATTTTCCCCCTTTGTTTTGAAACTCCTTTAGAAACGTCCTGAAGTCTCAGTTTTTGCCCATTTTAATCTTGGGAGATTTTTCATAATATTAATGTAGAGATGTTTGCATTACTATTCATAAATTATAATTATAAATAAATCAGTACAGTTTGCTCAAAATTTTGCTCTTAAAAAAAATATCTCCCAGCAACAACAACAACAACAACAACAAAAAGCCCAGGACTAGATGGATTCACAGCTGAATTCCAGCAGACATACAGAGAAAAACTGGCACCAATTCTACTGAAACTATTCCATAACATTGAGAAGGAGGGACTCCTCCCTAACTCATTCCATGAAACCAGTATCACCATGATACCAAAACCAGGAAAGGACACAACAAAAACCAAAACAAAACTACAGACCAATATTTCTCATGAACATGGATGCCAAAATGCTCAACAAAATACTAGCAAATTGAATCCAACAGTACATTAAAAGGAAAATTCACCACGATCAAGTGAGTTTTTCACTAGGGATTCAAGGATGTTTAAACATATGCATGTCAATAAATGTGACTCACCACATTAAACAGAATTTAAAACAAAAACCATATGACCATCTAAATAGATGCCATACATGATAAACCCATAGCCAACATCATACTGAATGGCTCACCCCAGTTAGAATGACCACTTTCTTTTCTTTTCTTTTTTTTTTTACCACATTTTTTTTGTTTCAATAGATATGAGGGACAAGTGTTTTTTGTTATAGGGATGAACTGTATAATGCTGAATTCAGGGCTTTTAGTGTACCTGTCTCCAGAATAGTGTACAATTGTACCTGATGGGTAATCTTTTATCTCTCAACCCCCTCTCACCCTCCCCCATTCTTAGTTTCCAATGTCTATTACACCACTTTAGGACCATATATACTTATCTTTATCTTCCACTTAAAAGTGAGAAGAATGTATGGTATTTGCTTGTCCATTTCTAAGATACTTCTCTTAGGATAGTGGTCTCTAGCTCCATCCAAATTTCTGGAAAAGACATTCCATTCCTTTTTATGGCTGAATAGTATTCTATGGTGTGTGTGTGTGTGTGTGTGTGTATGTATATGTATATACATACACACACATATACATATACATACATAATATATATATATATATATATACACCCACCCCATATTTTCTTTATCCACTCATTAAATGATGTCCACTTAGGTTGATTCCATATCTTTGCAATTGTGAATTGTGCTGCAATAAACATTTGGGTGCAGGTGAATTTTTGAGGTAATGATTTCCTTTGGATAGAAACCCATTAAGGGGATTGTTGGATTGCATGTATTTCTGATCTATCAGTTATAATGTCTCCTTTTTCATTTTGCATTGTGTTCATTTGGATCTTATGTCTTCTTTGCTTTGTTATTCTAGGTAGTGGTTTGTTAATTTTGTTTATCTTTTCAAATAACCAACGTTTCCTTTTGAGGATCCTTTGTATTGTTTTTTTGGTCTATAGTTCATTTAGGTTTGCTCTGATCTTTGTTATTTCTTTCTTTTATTTATTTATTTATTTATTTTTGCTGACTTTGGGTTGGGTTTGTTCTTGCTTTTCTAATTCCTTGAAATGTGATGTTAGGTTGTTGACTTTTGGTCTTTTTACTTTTTGATATAGGCATTTAATGCCTTATACTTCCCTCTTAGCTCTGCTTTTTCTGGACCCTACAGGTTTGGGTATGTTGTGTTTTCATTTTCATTCATTTCAAAACATGTTTTAATTTCTATCTTGTTTTCCTCATTGACCCAGTGACCATTGAGGAACGCAGTTTTTTAATTTCCATGGATCGGTATGCCTGATTTTAGGCCCCAGAGTAGCTTATGCTGGCACTGGTGTTTGTGCGTCCTGGGAGACCAATTCTTGGCCTTCTGGTGGCTTGCTCAGAAGCTAGTTATTAGAGGAAAGGGACAGGTGTGTGGGTGGGTGCTCAGGCCCTGAACAGCTGGGATGATGCGGGAGGTGGTAACAGCCGTGGTGGATCCACCCACTAGGACCCACATGGTCCACATTGGTGTTGTTGGTAGCTGCAATGGATTTGGCAGAGTAGACCTCAGTCCCACAGCTGCCTGTAACAGGGCAGTGTGTATTGTCCTAAGTGTGCATGGGAGAGCTTGGACTGCTCCGTTTCTTTCCAGCTGGGTGGTGGCTGCAGCTGTGTCACCCCTAACTTGGCTCAAGGTAGGGCATTGCCTAGCTTTAAACTCCAAAACTGGCACCTTGGGCCTATGACCAGAGAAAGTGGGTCCCCTTCCAGGCAAACATCCTGGGCACAATCCTGGAAGGAGTGCCATCCATTCACGTCTTTGTCTCACTGCAGCCCATAGCCAGGGCAGTGGGAATTGTCCTAGGTGTATGTAGGAGAGCTTGGGCTCCTCTTTCCCTCCTCAGCTGGGTGGCACCAGCAGCTGCATTAGCCCAAACTCAGCCATGGACAGTGTGGGGTACTGTCCAGTTTTAAACTCTCAAGATGATACCTTGAACCTGTGACTAGAGAGGGTGGGGCCTTTCTCAGGCAGGCTGCACTGGCAGGAAACTGTGGGGAGTGCAGTTCACTCAAGACTTGGTCTCATAGCACCTGGCTGCAGGACGGTGGGTACCATCCCAGATGCGTGCTGGAAAGCCTGGTTCCCTGCCCTGCCCCAGCCAGGTGGGGACTGCAGGTGTGTCAGCCTGAACTCAGCCCAAGGGTGGGTGCAGCCAGATGTCAAACTCTCAAAAAAGCATCCTGGCCCCGCAACCTGAAAAGCTGGGTTTCCACCCAGGCAAGCTAATGGGCAAGAAACTGTGGAAAATGCTGTGCACTCATGTCTTGGTCTCAACTGCAGCCCACAGCAGAGCAGGTGGGGAACTTCCCACAAGTGCATAGGAGTACATGGGCTCCTCTAGTCCTCCTCAGAGCTGTGCTGTGGCTGCAGATGCACCCATGGTTCCCTGGTATCTAGAATGGTGCCCAGCTCAAGCTACTCTAAGCTCAGATGCCTTTGGGATTCCATGTGAGTTCTCTTTTTGGAGCAACATCTCTGTGCAATCTCCAACATCTCCCTACGTTGGGCCTGAGACCTGTGTGGGTCCCTGGCAGCCAAGATCTAGGAGATTGGAGTCATGGGGCTTTCTCTCTTATTGATTCCCCACATTCAGCAGTTTCTTCTGGCTGTCAGCCAGTCCCTGGTAGCCAAGTTGCCCTGAATCCTCTCCTTACCCACTTTTGGTGCTTCTGGTCACTGCCTTTGTGAATCCTATCATTCTTTCCTAGATAATCTGTTCAAAATGTGAGAATCTGCTTACTATTCTGTTTCCTCTCCATGAAGAAGGCACATGTTATCTGTCCCTATTTGACCATCTTGATCCTAACTCTTCCAGAATTTTATTGAATGCTTTTTGTCCATCTATTGAAATGATCATTTGGCTTTTGTCCTTGATTTTGTTAACATGATATAGTATATTTACTGATTTGTGTGTGTCGAATCATCTTTGCATCCCTGGGATGAATCCCACTTGATCATGGTGAATGATCTTTTTAAAGTGTTGTTGAATTTGATATGTTAATATTTTGCTGAGAATTTTTGCATCTGTGCTCATTGTGGTATTGGTGTGTAGTTTTCTTTTCTTTTCTTTTTTGTCTTCTGTGTCCTTCCCTGGTTTTGGTATCAGGGTAATGCTAACATCATAGAATAAGTTTGGAAGTATCCCTTCCTCTTCTATTGTTTGAAAGAGTTTTAAAGGAATTGGCATTCTCTGTTTTTTTAACTGTTTGGTAGACGTTTGGTAGAATTTACTAGCAAAGCTATTGGTTCCTGGGCTCGTCTTTATTATTACTTCATTCTCATTACCCATTGTTTTGTTCACGTTTCCTATTTCTTCATGATAGAATCTTGGTAGGTTGTATGTGTCTAGTAATTTATCTATTTCTTCTAGATTGTCCATTTTGGTGCCATGTAGTTGTTCATAATATTCTCTTATGATCCTTTGTATTTCTGTGGCATCAGTTGTAATGTCTCTCTCCTTCTTGAGCTCTGATTTTATTTGAATCTTTTCTCTTTTTCACTAGTCTAGCTAAAGGTTTGCTAATTTTTAATTTTTTTCCCCCAAAACCAAGCCTTTGCTTCATTCTTTGGTATTGTTTTTTAATCACTATTTCATTTGTTTCTTAACTGATCTTTGTAATTTCTTCCTTCTACTAATTTTGGGTTTAGTTTACTCTTGTTTTGCTAGTTCCTTGAGATGTAATATTGGGTTATTTATTTGAGACCTTTTTACTTTTTTGATATAGGCATTTAATGCTATAAAACATTCTTAAAACTGATTTTGCTGTGTCCCCTAAGTTTTGATATGTTATTTCCATTGTCAGTTGTCACACAAAATTTTTTAATATTGTTTTTAACTGCTTCATTGACCCAGTGATCATTCAGAAGCATGTTGTTTAATTTCTATGTATTTGTATAATTTCTAATAGTCTTTCTGTTATTGATTTCTAGTTTTGTGTTATTGTGATAAAAAAGACACTTAATAAGGTTTCAATTTTTAAAAATTTGTTATAACTTGTTTTGTGATCTAATATATGGTCTATTATGGAGAATTCTCCAGGTGCTATTGAGAAGAAAACACTCTGCAGATGTTGGACGGAATGTTTTATAAATGTTTGTTAGGTCCATTTGGTCCAGAGTACAGTTAGCTCCAGCATTTCTTTGTTGATTTTCTGGCTGGATGATCTCTCCATTGCTGAAAGTGAAGTGTTGAAGTTTCTTATTATTGTTGTATTGTAGTTAATCTCTTCCTTTAGATATACTAATATTTGCCTTCTATATTTGGGTATCTGGTGTTGAGTGTATACATCTATATTCACTATTGATTCTTCTTATTGCTGTGTTGACTTTTTTACCATTATATAATGGCTTTTTTTTTTTACCAGCCTTATCATAAAGTCTATTTTATCTGAAATAAGTATAGCTACTCCTGCTATTTTTGATTTCTCTTAACTCTGTGTCTTTATATTGGATAATTTAATTTATTTACATTCAGGGTTATAATTGATAAGTACAAGATCAGGCCTGCCATTTTGTTATTTGTTCTCTGGTTGTTTTATAGATCCTTTCTTCCTTTTTTCCTATCTTACTGTCTTTCTTTGTGGATAAATAATTTTTCCAGTACTATGCTTTGATTCCATGCTATTTAATTTTAGTGTATCTATTATATGTTTTTGCTTTGTGGTTACGATGAGGCTTATAAAAGCATCTTATAGTTATAACAGGTTATTATAAACTGATACCAACTTAACTTTCCTTGCAAAAAAAAGAAAATAAATAAAAATAAATTCTACACTTTAATATATCCTCCACATTTTGATGTTTTAATTTTTATCTTTTGTTGCCTATCTCTTAGCCAATAATTTTATTTTTTCTTACATCTACAATATTCATCTTAGAATTAGCCAATTGTTTCAATCTTATTGTCTTTAATAGTTTTGTCTTTTAATCTTCGTACTAAATATATGAGTGGTTTACATACCACTTATCAATCACAGTTATCACATTAGAATACTCTGAATTTTTCTGTATACTTCTTACTTTTACCAGTGAGTCTTATGTCTTCATATGTAATTTTCCTGTTACACATTAGTGCTTTTTTTTTTTTTAATTTCAGAGTAAAGAATCCCTTTAGCATTTCTTGTAAGACATATCTGGTGTTGATGAATTTCTTTAGCTTTTGCTTGCCTGGGAAAGTCTTTATCTCACCTTCATGTTTGAAAGAAACCTTTGCTGGATACAATATTTTCAATTGACAGTTTTTCTTCCCCTTCAGCATTTTGAATATATCATCCTTCCCTCCCTGGCCTGTAACGTTTCTCCTGAGAAACACAGTGAAACCCATACTGGGGCACTGTTGAAGGTGATAAGTTTTTATTTTGTTGATGTTCTCAGTAATTTTTCTTTGTCTTTGATTTTTGATAATTTGATTATAATATGTATTGGAGAATTCTTCTTAGTGTTAAATCTGATTTGTGACCTTTGAGCTTACTAAACTGGATGCTTTAATCTTTCTCCATTTTGGAAACATTTTTAGCCATTATTTTCTTATATATACTTTTTAGGCCTCTTTCTCACATCTCCTTTTGAAATACCTATTATCCAGAGCTTAGTTTGCTTAGTGGTTTCCCATAATTCTCATAAATACTCTTTACTCTTTTATTCTTTTTATTTTTGCTTCTCTGTATAATTTCATATGTTCTATTTTTGAGCTCACTAAATCTTTTTTCTGTTTAATCAAATCTGTTGTTGAAGCTTTCTAATGATTTTTTTAAGTTCAATTGTTATTTATTTATTTTTTTTTGGTTCTAGGTTTGTATTTTTTCAATTGTTACTATTTCTTTGACAAAATTTCACATTTTATTTCCAGACTGTTTTACAAATGTTATTTGGTTTTTTTACCCATATTTTATCATGATTCCCTAATCTTTTTAAAGAGAATTATTCTGAATTTTTTTGTCAGATATTTCCTGTATCTTTAATTATTCTGGATCCATTATTGGAGCTTTATTCATTTCTTTTGGTGATGTCATATTTTCCTGAGTTTTCATAATCCTTTTATCTTTACACTGATGCCTGTATGTTTGAAGAGATGGTTAGCTCTTCCAGCTTTTGCAGGTGTTCTTTGGTGGTTTTAGACCTTTACTACATAATATCAGAACTGAATTTCTGCCCTGCTATTGTTTCCAAGTCTGGCGAAGACTTATTGTGAATACCAAAGCTTAAATGCCGCACCAGAACATAAACACAGACCTGAAATGCTTTCCAGATCTAGGGAAGAATTAAGTAAGTACTGGAGAGTAATTACCAGACTTTTAGTTATTTCAAGGTAAGAGGATGGCTCCACAGAAGTAGCTGGCCTTTGTGGGAAATCTGCCAGGAATACGGGCCTCCCATGGCCTGTGCACCCGCAGTGCTGTGGTGTGGGCTGATCTCCTCAGCGTGGCTCCTCTACTAATGGGAAAGCAGAGGAGCTGCCAATGTCTGTGAACCAGTCGCTATGATTATCGCTCCCACACTTTGTTTCCAATTCGCCCCCAGTGGTTCTGCCCTCCTGGCACCCCTAATAGTTCCCACGGGTTGGCAGCAGAGTGGGCTTTTCAAAGGTTCCCAGATTGTTGGGGAGATTGATCGTTGACTTCAAATTTACTCCTTTCGCCTGGAATACCATGAGTCTAGGGAAATGCCCACGAGTGGCACTGTGCTTGCTTGGGGGAGGGAAGTGACATAGTCTAAAATGACCATTCCACTTAACTGTCATGGATTCTCTTGTTTCTTCTGGCTCAGGGTGCTTGTTTGCTTCTCTCCCGAGCTTTGGTGAGTTCAGGGTGTTATTCTTATCTTTGAATAGTTGAATAGTTTTCTTACCAGATTTATTTATAATAGTTAAAAGTTGGAACCAGCCCAAATATCCATCCATAGGTGAATGATTAAACAAACTGTAGTATATAGAAACCATGGAATCTCACTCAGGGATAAAAAGGAACTAACTATTGATTGATGCATGCAACAACTTGGGAAAAGAAACAGGGAGAGGAAAAGAAACAGGAGAGGCAGGAGGAGTGTGGACTAATAATTCAAGTTAATTTAAAGACGTTAGCCTCTGTAGGTTCTTAATTTTTCAAGCACCCTGAGCCGGAAAAAACAGAATAGTTGTACTTTTGTAGGGAGAGTGATGCCAGAGGATCTTCTATTCTGCCATCTTGCTGACATCACTAGCTCTCAGTATATTTTGAGTTTTACTCTGTTATAGCTCTGACAAAATGTTTTTCCAGTTCCATAAAAAATCTCGGTGTTTTTATTGGAATTGTATTACATTTATAATTAACTGGAAAATGATTTACTTTATTAAGTAATGGACTCTTTCCATGTATTACTGTGGTACATAGATAAACTCACACAAATATATACACACACACAAACAAGCAAATACACATGCATATACACACAAAAACATACATACATACATTCATTTCCATTTCTCTGGTCTCCTTTGATGATCTTAAATGATATATTGTCATAGTCTTCCAAATTATCTTGATATTTAAGATAACTTTATTTTTAAATAGCTGTTATTTTCTCTTTCTACTATTTTGAAAGATGCTGTTTTATTTCTCTTGCATTATCTAGTTGTTTTTTTGCAGGTACCTTAATATGTTATCCATGTTTATATCCTGATCTTTTTTTGCAACTCTCCTCTCATTTGATCCAGTAGCTAAGATTTTTTCTTTAGAACAGTAAGTCATTTTCAAATAGCTTTGCTTTTGTTTTGTCTCTTGTGCTATTGTTTTGTGTCTCTTTTTATATCTTAATAACATGGGTACTCAGTATAGTGATAAATGTTAGCTCTCCTAGCAGCCATCATTACTTTATTCCTAACTTCAAATGCACTTCTTTTCCAGATTCAACTATCTACCTTTATGTACTGGCTTGCATATTTTTTTCTTTTTAGAGCAACTGATGAATCTTACCAAATGCCTTTTTCTATATTTATCAAAATAAAAATTATTTTTCTTCTGTAATTTATTATATTTATTACTTTTTATTAAATCATTTTTATATTCAAGGATAACATTTTGACTGGGTCTTAAAGTGATTTTGCTTTTTCTCTGCCCAGCTGTGTTCCATTTCTGGTATGTACTGAACATTTGAGTATTTATGTTCATATGGAAAATTAAGCTATATTCTGTCCTCATACCATTCTTGTCAGGTTTTGATAGTAAGATGTGCTAGTCTCATGAAGAATTTTAGGAGCTTTCCCCTGTTTATATCATGTGGGTAAAGTTGTATAAGATAGCAGCTATCTGTTTCCTTGAAAAGGTGGTGAAACACCCAGGACCATAGTCTGTACAGTTTGGTTGATTTCAGGGAGAGGCAGGAGGAGTGTGGACTAATAATTCAAGTTAATTTAAAGATGTTAGCCTCTGTATGTTCTTAATTTTTCATGAGTGCATATTAGAATGTCTCACATTTGTGAAAAAAATATCTCATTCAGGTATGAATTTTCTATTATTATTAGTCAGGGTAGGATAGATGATGCTGCCATAAGAAATAAACCCCCAAAGCTAAGTTGCTCAGCACAACAAGGTTTGATTTTGACCTTGTGAATCCAGCACAACTCAGGCGGCTCTCATTGGCGGTTTCTCACAGTACCTCTTCATCTGGCATCAGAGGTGCTTACAACTCCTGTCTTGCAATTTTGTCATTCCAGTTATGGGGTAGAATAAATAGAAGTCCTAAACATGGAGCACTTACTGCTTGCCCTCACCTCCTTGGACCAGAGTGGTCATCAAGTCTTCTAGATGCTAGAAACCATTGATTTGTCCACCATTTCTAAAATGCTGTTATTTAAAAATGATATACAATTAAATCATAATGTGTGTAGCCTTTGGGACTGCATTCAGCATAATTCCCTGTTTCTTTTCCCAAGTTGTTGCATGCATCAATCAATAGTTAGTTCCTTTTTATCCCTGAGTGAGATTCCATGGTTTCTATATACTACGGTTTGTTTAATCATTCACCTATGGATGGATATTTGGGCTGGTTCCAACTTTTAACTATTATAAATAAATCTGGTAAGAATATCTGTGTACAAGTTTTTGTGTGAACATACATTTTTATTTCTGTGGCCAATCTGCCAAAGAATGCAATGTCCTGTTTAGTTTTATAAGAAACTGTGAAACTGTTTTCTAAAGTGGCTGTGCCATTTTGTATTCCCATTGGCAAGTGTGAATGATGTCGTTTTTCTGTATTCTCACTAGTGTTGCCATTGTCGCTATTTTTTATTTTAGTCCCTCTGATGAGTGTGTAGTAAAATCTCATTGTGGTTTTATTTGCATTTCCGTGGTGGCTAATGAAGGTGAATATCCCTTATATGCTTATTTGCCTCTGCATAACCTCTTTGGTGATGTATCATTTGCCTATTTTCCAATTGGATTGTTTATATTTACTGGTGAGTTTATAAAGTTCTTTATATGTAGTAGATGTTAGTTGTTTGATGGATATGTGGTTTGAAATATGGATATTTTATCCCACTCTGTAGCTTGTATTTTAGTCCACTTTACTTGGGCTTCCTCTGAGCAAATTCTTTTAATTTTAATGAGGAATAATTTATCGATTCATTTATGTACCCTGATTTGATGCCGAGTTGAAAAACTCCTTGCTGTGTTACAGTATTTTCATACACACGTTAATATTTTTTCTGTGTTTTAAGAAGTCTGCTTTTGTTCATTACCAATATTTTATCTCTCTCTCTCTTTCTCTCTCTCTCTCTCTCTCTGTTCCTCTTGGTCTCTGTCTGTCTGCCTGTCTGTCTGTGTCTCTCTATTCCTGGGTTTCCCTTCTAATAATCTTTTCATTTATATTTTGCTTAGTTCATTGCCCCACTGTTTCTAATTTTAAAATTTGTTGTTCAACAGTATGTAGCTTCCTCAGAAATACAAAATAGAATTACCATATGCTTTAGTAATTTCAGTTCTAAGTCTACATCCAAAGAAATTTAAATCAGTATATCAAAAAGATGCAGTTCTATGTTTATTGTAGCACCATTCACAATAGCCAAGAAATGGAATCAACTTACATATGTATCATTGCATGAAGGGATAAAGAAAATATGGCATTAATATATATACACAACGGAATAGTATTTATTCTTAAAAAAGAAGGAAATACTGCCTTTCTAACAACATAGATAAACCTGGAGGATATGACAGGTGAAATAAGGCAGCCATAGAAAGACAAATACCACATGATCTCACTTACAGGTGGAAACTGAAAAATTCAAACTCATATAAACAGAAAGTAGAATGGTGGTTACTAGAGGCTGGGGGAGGGGTGACGGGGGGAAGGAAAGATGTTGGTTAAAAGGAAGAAAATTTTAATTAGACACGAGGAATGAGCTTTAGTGATGTAATGCACAGAAGGTGACTATAATAAATAAGAATGCATCATATGTTTCAAAATTACTTAAAAGATAGATTTAAAATGTTTTACCACAAGTATATGACATGATCGATTTATGAATTAGCTTTATATAATCATTACACAAGGTAAGCATATATCAAACCATCACTTTGTATCTCATAAACATATAATGTATAAAATAAAAAATTGTTTTATTATGAATTTTACCTTTCTACTTTAAGATTATGTTCCTCTTTTTAAATTATTATTGGCTTTTCAATAAATGCATTCATGAGTGTAAATTTCCCTGTAATACTATAGAAGCTCCAATTCACAATTTTTAAAATATATTCTTTCTTTTTATGAAAATAAATAACTGATGAGTCGATGGGAGTAATTTGTTAACTTACATAACAACATCCTTTAACTGTGCCTACACTAATTTCGTGGGTATTTACTATTAACTAAATTAACAAATGACTGTTGCTACTAATTACTTATCAATTTATCTTATACCTCCTTTTCACTTTAAATTTAATTTTGCTAATTATGTGTAATGGATAATTTACTAGTATTTTTTTAACCACTAATTTGATTACATTATCACATGGAAATGAAATTAATCCACACTTAATCAAGTAAATCTTTATTTTTAGGCTGTCAATATCTTTGTAACTCTTATTCACAGTTTAATTTAATGATTATCCAATAATTTTTTTAATTTACATTCTTTGCACAAAAATGTGAACATGCTTAACAATAATGAACTCTATGCTTAGATATGATTAGAATGTTAATTTGATATTATATGTACTTTGTCATAATTTAAAAATATTTTACATTCTATATTGTGCAGAGGTAGTATAGGAAATTAAAAAAGTGATATAGTTAGCTATCGCTTTCAACTCTGCCGTGACCTTCATAACATTTAGCCTTCTGGAAGACAACTTTTTGGAGACAGATTAGAAACTCCCTACGTACATAGGGAATTACCACTTTCATTGTAACATCGTTCCTTCTTCTGTTGTATATTCCATGTCCTTGGTGGTATTTGTATACAGGTTCAAGACTATTACAGCTTCCTGATGAATTATTTCATTTACTTTCATATAACCTCCATCTGTATCGCTATAGATGCTCTCAGCCCGAGGTCGATCACACATCATATACTAAGGCCATAAGGAGACTCTTTTCCTTCCTTTTGGCTAGTGGTGTACATGAGAGAATTGAACAATAAAGATCGTCCACTGTGAGCTACAGATTCTGTACTTGGCTTCGATACTCTAATTGAGGTTTGGGGGTAAGTTTATCCACATTAGTCTGAACCCATAGAGAAGCCTGACTTGGAAATGTCATGATTCTGTGGATTAAAAAGAAAAATAGAATCAACATGAGTATGAGGAAGACCACATAGTACATGGTGCAGGGGGGTAGGGATGTTCCAGGTGGGTGAGGAGCAAGTGCCAGGGGGACATGGGGGGCAGCCTGGAGAGAGGAGGGAGGGAGTGAGAACCTGTCCTCAGTGCCCTGAGCTGGGCCTGTGTCCTGGGCCCCTGCCTGCCCTCCCATGGAGCGCCTCTCTGCAGAAATTCCCTGTGCTCCTGCCCTCCATCTGCGGTTCCTCCCACACAGACACGGGTGCATGTGGTCATCTCAGTGTGAGCATGACCCACGGAGTCTGCATGTAGCTGTCAGCCTCGGTGGCAGCTCTGAGCCTCCTTCACTCCTTCCCCAAGGCTTTGGCCCAGGCCCAGACACGGGGGAGAAGTGACTAATGTGCAAGCTCCAAATGTCCCCTCAGCAGAGATTAGGAAAGGAGTTGTCAGTGCAGAAGAATTCCTGACCCAAGCGAGCAACTGTGCAGTTAGCTCAGCACTTTGACTGCATGACCACAATGTATCCCCCAAACAACAAGCCTTTGTGAGAGGGCGGGCAAAGCATTACCCATTTGAAGTGGACAATTGAGGCACAGAGGGCTCGGACAGGCGAAGGTGCAGGATCGGCTGGTGGCAGAGCAGGGATGGCGCTCAGGTTTCCAAGGCCAGGACCCCCCTCCCCCAGCTCATGGCAATGCTCTGCACCAGGACCTTCTCAGCCATAGTCCTTGCAAGGTCAGAGTTCAGCAGAGGCTGCACCTGTGTCCAACTGTGCCCAGGAGAAAGGGACCTGGTGTGGGATGCATGGTGTTGTTTGAGTCCAACTCCCTCCTCTGTCCCTGCCTCCTCCTAGCAGTGTGGGGGTCCTAGGACCATCTCCCAGCTTTGCCGACACTTGTATCCCTCGTGGCTGACTCCAATGACATCAGCTACTTGTCTTTCTCAAGTTCCTGTCCCCAGGCTGCGGTGCCAGTGGAGCAGGCCCAGAAATGCAACAGGCCATCGACACCCAAACTCAGCTGTCACCCGTGGGCCAGACCCTTGGCCCTCAGCAGGTAACCCTCAGGCTGGGTTGTGGAGCCCATCCCTGGAGCCCTGCAGTTGGGACTCCTGTGCACACACAGCAGGTGCTCTTGGCAAGTCATCCTTTGTCCCTGTCCTTTCTTATCTCTGTCCCTGCCCCCCACCCCAACTGCTGTGTCCAGGGACCACCTTCCCCTGACACCTGTTGTAGTTTGTGTTCTTTTCGGGGTTGGCAACTACAGCCTCCACATAAATCCCTCCTCTTTCCCCCTGAGGGGCTCGTGTCCGGGGACCCCTCCGTGCCACTGCTGGTCCTCCCCCAGCCCCCACTGGCGCTTCTTCCCCCTGCACAGGAGATGATTTCAGCAGCTTTGCCTGGAGGAGGCAAGGCCACGTGTGGGAGGGACAGGCTGTGATGGCAGAGGTGAGGACCAGAGGGAG
>VBSM01001118.1:11745119-11783361 GCA_008086735.1 Cheirogaleus medius | reverse complement strand
GCTCTGGGCTCCGTGGCGTGTCTGCACTTAGTGACGGGAACGTGGTTCACACTCCTCCTCTGACCACTGCTCTGAGTCCTGGATGTTCCCCTTTGGGTGGAGTCCCTCCAGAGCGCAGTGAGGAACGCACAGGCCACCGGGCTGCAGGTGACACAGGAAATGCTCTCCTAAGGGAGCACTTCTGGTTTGGGGGGAGAGGAGGGGACATTGCTCTTCCTGCCTGGGCACCAAAGTCCTGATAGGACGCAGGGCCCCACCCCGCACAGAGCTTCAGCCTCTGAGGAAACCCTGCAGCGCCCTGGCAGGGTCTGGGGCCCTGGGCTCTCTGGGCTGGAGCCTCCCATGTGGGCTCCTGGCCTGGCAGTCCCAGTCAGTTTGGGGGTTGGGGGAATGGACGAGAGGCAGGGATGGGGTGGGATGGAATAGGATGGAGCGGGAAGGAGAGCAGAGAGAAATTTAGACACTGTCTCTTGAAGCCCTGGCTCCCATGCTGTGTGCTGTGCAGCAGAGCACTGGGTGGTGCTATTCTTGCTGGAGGTCCAGGGAGAGGTTTGACCACATGCTATAGATGAGGCCCCCTCTCTGGGGGCTGAGATTATCCTGAAAACTCTTGGAGAACCAGCAGCCTCCCAGGCACCTGGTGTCTGTCCTCTGTGAAGGCAGCTGTGGGTGCAGAAGCCCCCTGAGAGGGGAGCCGGGTCTCAGGGTGGTAGAGTGGGGGCGTGGGCTGCAGCTGGGGGATGCAGTAATGGGGGTGACTCAGTGTGTGTCCCCCCAGCGATCCACCATGACCTCCTGCTCTTGGCTCTTAACTCCCCAATCTGGAGAAGGTCCCCTTGATTTTACTTCCAGTGAGCTGATGCCAGGCCTGTGGCGAGCCTGCAAATGGAACCAAGTGTTAGTCCCTCTCCCTACACTGATGGCGTCTCCACTACCAGCTATTTAGGGGCAGGAAGAAGGGAGTGTTCACTTTAACCTCTTTATGTACAGCAGGACAATCCCAAGATCGTGTTCTCCATGAACCTGCTGTTAGGCCGAACCATGTGTGGGAAACTGGAGGAAGACATTGACAACTGCCCCTTTCAGGAAAGCTCAGAGCTGAACAACGTAAGAGGACACCAGCTTCCCCATTCGTGCAGAGGTGGAGGCTGCGTGGGGGCAGAGTGGGGGTCAGGAGCAGCTGACAAAGCTTTGCTGGGGAAGCAGAGGGGGGAGCCCCAGCAGGCTCTACCAGGCTACTGTGCTTGTGCTTTAGTGGGGCAGCAGCTCAGGCATCCACTTGCAGTCCCTGGCCAGTCTGAGTTTCCCAACTGTGCCCTCTCACACCATTGCAGCTGCCTGCAGCTAGGTCACATGGCTTTCAGACTGCTCTTGTGCCCCTGCTGTCCCAGTGTCCTGGGCCTGTGTAAAAGATGTTTTCTTTCTGGTCTTCATGCCCACCTCTCCCCTACCTACAGGACAAAGAACCAGGCAGGTCCCAGCACTGCCTTTGCCTGCATGAGCAGCTCTCAGGGACCCCCATTCTCACCTGGACCCTGAGGAGGGGCCCCACTGACCTCTCCCCTTGCCCTGCCATGGCCCTGCTGAGCTGCAGTCCTGCTGTAGGGGACATGGCCAAGGTGAAGCCTAGTTCTGGAGATGGCCCACCTAGGATCCGTGGCACCTTTATCAAAGGATTAACTAATGGGTTAATAACGACTTAAATCAGAGAGTAAGTCCTGGTGGGTCAGAGTGTCTTGTGGTGCTCTTGGGGCTATGACACCCAGAGGGACAGCCTGTGAATTCCCCAGGAGGCCACTGTCTGAAATAGGGGACCTGACATAGGTGACCTTGGGTAAGGAGGGAGCCCCAGATCTGGGAGCAGTTAAGCAACGTCCCAGGGGCAAGTTTGGGTGGCTGTACCCGAGGAACAGAGCCACTTCCTTCAATTGCCATCCCCCGGAATAAGCAAGGTTGAGATGAGCTCAGAGGATGAGCCACGAGCATCCCAAGCCTGCTGCACTCACGGACCTGCCTGTGCTTGTTCCCCTAGACCCTCGTCTGCTTCTTCACCGTCAGCACCAGGCCCTGGCTAACACAGTTCGAGCTCCTGAACAAGACCTGCTCGGAGGGGCCCCCCTGAGTGGGACGCAGCCACACGCCTGGCCACGTGCTGCCCTCTCCTTTCATGGACTCCAGAGGTGTCAGTGGCGGGTGGAGCAGCTCCATGCTTGTTTGTCCTCCTGTTTTGCACGTGCCTTGGGTTTCATGACTGGGCTTGTGGATCCTGTCAATGGAGAATTGACATTTCTCCAGGTACATCATGTAGAATAGGCCATTAAACATCAGCATTTTAACAAGCTTTGTGTGCCATGGTCTGGAGAGAGGGGCTGGGCAGTTGGTGGAGTTACTCTCAGTGGGACAGCCTGGTGGGACTGCGGTTGGTGGGGTCACTCCCCCATCTTGGGCCTCCTGATGTGGTTCCAAGTGGAACAATTAAGGTGTGTCTAGGATGCTGCCTCTGGCTCATGTAGGGTCCAGAGGTGCAATGGCTGTGTCCACTCAGGGCATCAATGAGCACAATGGAGTCCTGACCAGGACTCAGGCCAGCACCGAGTATAGACGGAATTTTTACTAATCCCAGGAGAATCATCTGCTATTAAGGTTTGAGACGCACTAGAGTACAAGCAGCTATTGATACTCTGTCCCAATCTCCCAGACCAGTGTTTAGCACACATTCTCTGTAAAGACTAAAGACTAACTATTTTGGCCTTTGTGAGCCGTATGGTCTCTTTCCCAACTACCCAACATTGCCTTTGTATGTTGCACACAGACACAGGTGATGTGTAAACAAGTGGTCACATTCCAATAAGACCTTGTTTACACTAGCAGGTGGTGGGCTGCATTTGGCCCTCGGACCATAGTTGCCAACACCGACCTCAGAGCCCGCTGGGTGCAGCTGCGGCAGGTGTCCTGAGCCCCAGCATGCCCGCAGCTCCCTACACAAGCGCCTGTGCCTTCCCCAGCTTGGCTCGGGGCTTCCACTGAGTACCTGGAGCTTCTTCAGCAGCGCAGGTGCACCCCACAGGTGTGGGGGAGGCCAGGCCTGAGGGTCGCACTCCATCATCAGGAGGGGGCCAGCTGAGTGTCCCAGGCTCCCAACCCCAGGGCACCCGACTCAGAGGAGAGCACCTCCAGTTACTAAGCTTCACCTGCACGATGATCCCGGTGGCCTGCAGTGTAACCCACTGAGAACAGCCATGTTGATAACAGGAAAGTTGAGTTTTCTCCCCCTTTCTCACTTGTGTCTCCTGGGATCATCTCCAAATAAACCACCCACGCTCATCAGTCCGTGTTTCAGGCTCAGCTTAAGGGGAATCTGGTCAAGACACGTGTTGTGTTTGGACCATCCCCTTGGAACATGTCCTGCACAGAGACAGCTGGGTGGGTGAGCCCCAGACGGTGATTCCAGGCAAAGCCAGGGGAGAGCCAGGCACGGGGTCTCCCTGTAGGCCCCAGTGCTGAGGTGGGGACAGCTGCTGCTCTTTGTCCCCGTCTGGACTCTGGAGCCCTCACGGCCCTGCCCTGCCTTGCCCAGACTTGAATAGGTTTTTGTTCATGACCCCCCAACCCCTCTCCTGTGTGCTCCACCCTCGGTCTTTCCTTGACCAGGACTCAGTCGGCAGGAAGAAGCTCAGAGGAGCCCTTTATTCACCGTGGTTCCAACACGTGTTTTCCAGAGAGTCACCCCGCTGATCCCACTGGAGCACCATATCTGAGGCGGCTTCCGGGACAGGGTGTTATGGGGTTCGGCCCACCAGGGAGTCCTGGGTGAGGACCCTGTGGGAGCAGAGCCGTCCCTCCCAGAGTGAGGGAGAGGAGCCCACCGCAAGGCACCGGCCCTACAGGGTGCGCTGATGCCTGCCTGACTCAGGGTGCACGTGTGGGGCTTTGTCAGTTCTCCGCACCCCAGAAGGGGTCTCCATGGAGTCCAGGATTTGTCTTGCTTCCTAATGTTTCTCCAGGGTCCAGAGTAGCACGTGGCACGGGCGAGTGCTTGAGGTTTGTGTGTGCACAGGGCTGGCATTAAGGTGTCTGCTTTTTTGGGAAGACCTCTCCTCCCTTGAACCAACCATCTATTCTTGCTCCTGGAGCTGGCCCCCTGGTCACTTCTCTCCTCTCTGGTACCTATATAGCAAAGGATCAGGGAATTGTGGCCCTGGATGCTGCATGTGGTCAGGAGTTGGGCTCCTGGGCAAACCCTAGGCCAGAGGCTGAGGCGGGAGACGTGGTGGGAACACCTGGTCAGTAGCATCCATGGGCCTCCACCCCAGGGAAAAAAAGCGGGGGGCACAGATTGTAGTACAGTGTCATGAAGCCTCTCACTTTCCAGAAATATGAATTCTTATATTTCAACTCTGCACCTTTTTAGCTCTTATCCTCTCATTCTCTGTCTCTGCATCATTTGTGTGGTGATGACAATGTCTGCTTGGCTGTCCTCAAATGGTTGCAACTGACATCAAATGAAGATTAAAAGAAACTAGTAAATCAAATCTCCATACACACTCCTTTTTTCTGCACTGTGGCCGCTTCCGTATCTGCTAGGGGCACATGTGGCCATTTCTTCATTTTCCCTAGAGGATCAGCGCTGGGACACAGCCCTGGGCACATGAATATAAAAGTGAACACGAAGTAACAAAGACAAGGAGCTTGTGGGGAGGTCTTTGGAAACTCCCCGAGCCTCTCTCCTTGAGGCAGAGGAAGGGCCTGACCTGGGGAGGAGGAAGGCTGTCAGGGTACACACAGTGCGGCCACATCCCAGCTGTCAGGAGTCCTGGCCCTACGCCTTGTCTCAGGGAGACCGCCATCCATTCCCAGAAGAAAACAAGGATAGCTGGGTGATAACATTGGAAACATGAATGGGCAGAATCAAGTAGAATTGAAATTTTATAATATATAAAGTTCAAGATGAGTTTGAGGAATACAATAATAGCCATCTGCCTGCACCCAGATTGGCAGGGGCATCAAGGATGGGCGAGCAGGTACATGGAAGTTGTAGGAAGAGAGTGAGGGGGCTTCGGACTTCTCAGGGGATTAACTAAATGCTTAACTTCTGGACTAGCCAAGGTAGACAGGAATTCATCAGGAACACAGGACTCAAAAACCCAATTCTCAAGATCAGTTATAGAAATGTTAAAATAAAAACTTCAGAGAAAATAAACTTAGAGTTTCTTGGTCAAAGAACAATTTGAGAATTGTGCAGCACTCAAAAATGGAATAGGTTTAGAGAGTTCTGTTCTAGCAGCGTGAGCAGTGAACTTTTATAGGCTGAACACAGAAGCAAAATACAGAAAGTAATTGATTTGCTAGAGCTGGGCATTTGCTTTGTTTGCAGGGGGTGTGATGGGAGGTCCTCGGCTTTTGCCTCATTTCAGTATCCTGTATTGGGAGGTCCCTAGTTAATATAACCGATTTGTTGGTTGGCTGTTTGTGACTGACCAAGGCTAGATTTGTTTTTTAAATGTCAGCTCCAAGTAAGTATAGGTTTGCTTGCATAAGAGCTACTTGCAGAGGCAACCTCAAGCTAATGGCCTTCTTATTTGTTTTATCAATTCCCCTTTGTGGTCAACCTCTCGATTTCTCCTCTCTGTCACCATTATAATGGACTTAGCTGGTCTCAGAAAGGAATTCATAAGTCAGGATGTCAGGCTAGCTGAAAGATTCTTTTTATTGTTACTCATGTTTTTGTCACTCTCACTTGAGTGAGGCCATCAGACAAAGAGTAGGTGGGTGGCTCCACACAGCATTTGAGACCCTTGAGAGGTTACAGTGCACCAAGGAGACTACTCTGATGACAGGGAGGTAATACCAATAGACTGAAATGTGCTCCATAACCAATGCTGCCATGAACCAAATCAATTAAAGTAAAGTAAATCAAAGAATGAGCCAAAAGAGGCGTCTACTTGTTTTAACCAAATGCCTTCCTGTTTGATTTCTTACAACTGAGTGTCTCCCATACTAGGTATTTTTATCCAAGTGCAGCAGGTGCTATTTATCTCACACACTCTTCCTTGTTTAGCCAAAAAGTAGTCCAGGGAGACCCTATTAACTAAAATATCTTTAGCAAGAGAATTTAAAGATGTTTATTGAGCATTATCGCCTTTGCAATAGAGTCAGCTATAGTAGCTAATGTTTGAGACATATTTCTCATTATCACCTCATTTACATTTAGACCAAGACAGGAAAGGGCAGTCTACCCAAAGATGCCCATTTAGGGAGATTTATGCCTCCTGGCAAATCCCTCATTATTCTATAGTGCAAATTAAAAGGTGTTGACCAATGTCTGGTTTCCAATCAGTTATGGGGTGATAATGGCACAATTGGAATCCCTAATCCACATTGACCTCTAATTTCTCACTTATTGAGACATGAGTTTCTCATTCTTGTGGTTGATCATAAAATCTTCCACAGATAAAAATACATCCTGCAGGTGCACGACAGACAGTTCCCTGAGGGATGACTTGTGTGTCAGAAGAAAAGCATTAGCAGTATTTATCCAAGGCTTCATGACTGAATTGTTGCATAGTCGAAGACTACCCCAAATTAGGAGAGTCACGTTATGAATGTGGCTACAAACTGTCAAATTATCTGAGGTATTTTTTTTTATTCAGTTTCTGGAAAAATTTAACTACAAAAGCCCTCACTATGAGTTTTGCCTACTGTTATATTTAAACAAGGGATCTGAACATATGACTTTAAAAGCATAACCCTGCAGAAAAAGCCAGATGTGCAATTCCAACAGGCAGTAGGAATATCAGTTAAATTTGTTAAAGGGTGAGCTGGAGGATATCTTAAAATTATGTAGGGATTTAAGTTTAGCATGACATATCCAAGATTCAGTTATCTTTCTGACTGACGCTGTGGGTTGTGAAATCCTGATCATAGCATTATTCTGTTACTCATAAACAGAAAGGACACACAGGAAAAAGAGGAAAAAGGACAAAGATTTCATGATAACACTAAAAATAAGTCTTGATTTGTGATCATGGGAAAACTGTCCATGTCTAAAATGTCATCTGCTTCTGGGGAAAAGCCCAATTCAGTCTTACCTTGGGGTCTTCAAGGGATGTGCTGTCCCAAGAGTTTGCACCTCTTGCGTTGAGATATGTGGACCCAGGGCCTAAGGCCCTTAACTTTTGCTGTGGCATGGATGCTAAGATGAACTAGGTATGGTCTTTTCCAATGGGGTTTAGGGGCAGTCTTTTTCTGGTGTCATATCCAAAAGACTCAATCTCTGGGTTTTAGATTACAAAAGGTCTGGTTGTCATCAGTTGGTGAGTTATGTAAGGCTTTTTTTACCTGGTGAAAATACACTTTGGCATAAAGTATCAAATCTCTGTAATACTGACTCATGTTACAGTTTATAAAAGCAGGGGACACATGAAGCTCTATTATTAGGAGCATAAATTTTCTAGTAACTAGTTCATAAAATATTAATTTGTGTTTACCTATAGGAGTGGATCTGATTGTCACCAAAGCCAATGGTAATACCTTTGGCCAAGGCAGTCTTTTCAATTCAGTTAGCTTTGCCAATTTCAGTCTTAGGATGCATTTGTCCTTCACCTTCCCATAAAAATTGATAGGAATAGTAGTAATGCCACTGTGTTTGTAATACCTTATTTAACTGCTTTATAACTCATCCAGTGAAATGAATACTATGGCTGGAGATTTCTCCAGGAAAGCCCCATAAAGAAAACATGTTTTCTAAAAACCTTCCACCTACTGTTATAGCATCAGCCTTCCTGCATGAGAATGCTTCTACACAACCAGAGAACACACAGACTATCATGAGAACATATTGAATCCTACTGATGGTAGCAATTGAATGAAATCCAACTGTAGTTTTCAAATGGTCCAGTAGGCAGTACAAATGTACCACCTGAGGTTTTTTATTATTTGACAATGTTTCCAGCTTAATTTAAAATATCAAATAAGCCTAATTAACTTAACATCTTTCTTTTTATAAGGAGAGGAAACAAATTATTTTGAGATATGACATGAGTCCTCTGAAAGCTCCCTATGTTAGTTTGAGGTCAAAAGACTTAATTTAGAATTTTATTTTGGGAAGTTGTCAAAAATATCAAGGTTTAAATTTGATTAAATAAGATCCTAGGTCACTATGAGACAATATTGTTATTCAAGGTGGCAATTAAAATATTTTAAAGGCAAATAAAAAAGTTACATAGCTGTAGGAAAACCATTAGCTCTTTTAATAGAGAGGTTTCAATTTTCTTCAGTAGTCAAAGACTTGGCAAAAGACAACATGAATCATAGGAAGTTGTTTTGGTAAGACACAAAGTCTGTTTTCTAGGCAGAATTCTTAAAGGTAAAAAAATACACATCTTTCAGAATTTCTTATTAAGAGCAGTCCAATCATCTAAGAAATCCTTGTTATTTTAACAGAGAAGACCAAATTCTAGTTTTACACCAATATGCTTTTGATATTAATATTCAATTAAACAAAATTATAAATAATTCTCTTCAAATTTTACTTAGATTTATCACACATAAAATTCTTTGTTTTTAATTTATTTTTAAATTTTAGAATATTGGCCAGGCGCTGTGGCTCACACTTGTAATCCTAGCACTCTGGGAGGTCGAGGCAGGAGGATCACTTGAGGTCAGGAGCTCAAGACCAGCCTGAGCAAGAGCAAGACCCCATCTCTGCTAAAAATAGAAAAAATCAGCCAGGCACAGTGGCTCACACCTGTGGTCCCAGCTACTCAGGAGGCTGAGGCAGGAGGATCGCTTGAGCTCAGGAGTTTGAGGTTGTTGTGAGCTAGGCTGACATAATGGCACTCTAACCCAGGCAACAGAGTGAGACTCTGTCTCAAAAAAAAAAAATTAGAATTTTATGGGGACACAAACATTTTGGTTATATCACACATAAAATTCAATTTTTAAGATTCCTCTTCCACAAACCTTCTACAACTTCTTTTATATCAGTTCAATTTTATCCTACATACTTCCTCTTTCCCATTGTGAAACCTCAAATTATTCTACTTTAGGATGAAAATTACTGTTTTTTCTTTAACAAAAACACATCCTTCATACCTCATGGCTTCACTTACCAAAAATGTATCTCATTTTTCTCACATACAGTTGTTTCCCTTATTATTCTAGCATTAATTACCACATGTTATAATCTTTAACTCTTAATAATTTTAATTTCTAGTGAAAACTAGGAAGTAAGCAATTGTGAACTGCCTGTCTCATACCAGTATTCTGTAACTTAGCATCATTGTATAATTTCTAAAAGCATCTGCCTCCTCATAGTATAATTTTTCAAAGTGCTGTAGGACATATTCACTAAAAGACCAAATATTTTTAATTTTTTGTAATAAGAATCCAAAAGTGGGAAAACTTATGTTTGCCAATTGTTTTGTATTTTATTTGTAAATGATCTACATATTCAATGAATAGGCATTATTTAAATTCAGTAGCAAAACTCCAAGGAGTAACAAATGCAAGAGATTTGGGAAGCTATTTTTATATAGATATATTATAACACCAAACAAATCTAGCCATCATCAAGTTATTTTCCTGTTAGTTATTTTTAAAGAATGTGCATGTTAAGCGATCATCACAAAAGCTAACCTCCTAAAAAGTTAACTATATGTTTGTGAGGGGTTTTTGTATCACTGCTATGCTTGATATACATGAAATAATGGACACTTCACTTTCACTTGTCATTTGTTCTTAGGTTGAACTCATATTTTTATAATCTTAAACATTTAGTAGAGATAAACATGAGCTTACTTGACTAGTAAACCTAGTCAGAATAAAAGTTTGCATGTCCGTATTATATTTAATGCTGACAACTCTGAAGAAATACCCATTTTAATTTAACCATCAGACTTAAATTAGCTTTTATTTACTGAAATATTATTCCAGATCACACGAATTTGGAAAATATTTTATAGTAGCTCCTATCTTTTTGTGAGTTTAAAGAATACTTATTTCACATAAGTGCTTATTTTTCTTTAACATACTTTTAGGGGATTCTAGTCCCTCTGAAGTTTACAAGTAGCTGCAGATAAATTCAGAAGGCATCTTTGTGGAGAAGCAGCGTAAGTCCTAGTCTGGAAAAAGTATGTTATTTGATCTTTAGCTAGAGGGTGTGGAGGTCTCTTTCTAGAAGTCTATGGGTAGCTAGTGGCCATTTATTCTGCTGGGGAAACTCTGAGATGTAATATGGAAATTTGCCTTTGAATCAGGTGCTCTGAGGCGGGAAATATGGGGACATACCCCTGCTTCTTTCTGATGATGGATTGTGCCTTCAGACTTGGCCTCTCCTACAGCTGCAGGAAGTATCTGCTCTGCTAAAGGAAGTCCATTTGCACAGAGTAACTCCTGAGCCAAGCTGGGGAGATGCAGGTGCTTGAAGTGGGAGCTGGTGGTTCCTGGGGGCACCAGTACATGTCCGCCAGAGGAGCTGTTAGTGTCAGAGTTGGGTAACTGCTTGCCAGCATCTGGTATTTCAGTGTGTCTCGTGCTTTAATTCTCCAGGCATCCCCTGGGATTTGTGAAAATGCAGACTCTTTTACCAAAGGTGGAGAAGCACTAGGGTTTTACTTTTCTAAAATTGTTCCAGAAGATGCTAGTGCTGCTCTGGGTTCCAGGACAACTCTGTGTGTGGGGCTAGAAGTCTTTTCTTCATCCACTGACCTGCCATGGACCAGGAAAGTGTGTGAGCCAGCCCCTCAAGAGCAGAGGCCACGTGTGCTATGAAGACCCCAAGGCCCTGTCTTGCTCCACTGTGCACATTGGGTGGTCTGAGGGGTCACAGCCACCTTACCTCTGGCCACATGGGGCACTTGCCATGAGCCTGGAGACAGCAGCTCAGGTGTATCATGGTTGTACCACCTGGAAGGTGGAAGAGGGTGGAAGGACCCCACAAGCCCTGATCCCACCAGGCTGCTCTGCTGAGAATAACTGCACCACCCGGCCAGGCCCCTCCCTCCATAGCCACAACACACAAAGCTTCTAAAATGCTGATGTTTAATGACCTATTCTACATAATGGGCCTGGACAAAATAATTTCTAAAATGCCAAGCCACGAAACCCCAGACAAGTGCAAAACAGAAGAATGAACAAGCATGAAGATGCTCAGCTACTGCAGTCTCAACTCATGTGAATGGCTCTCTCCACGAAAGGAGAGAGCAACACGTGGCTAGGCATGTGGCTGTGTCCCCTTCAGGGGACACCCTCCGAGCAGGTCTTGCTCAGGAGCTCGAACACTGATATCCATGGCTGGGTGCTGACGGTGAAGAGGCAGATGAGGGTCTGGGGAAACAAGCATAGGCAAGTCTGTAGGCGCAGAAGCCTTAAGAAACTTGTGGCTCACGCTCCAAACTCAGGGTCTTTCTCAACCTTGCTTATTCCCAGGGACAGCAATTGAGAGAAGTGTCTCTGGCCTTCAGGTCTGGCCATCTGGCCTAAGTCCTGGGAAGATCCTGAATGGTGTCCAAATCTGGGGCCCCCACCTGACCCAGGGTCACCTGTGCCAGGTTCTTCCCTCTAACCAGTGGCCTCCTGGGGAAGCCCAGCTGTCCTGGTGTGATCCATGTCCCCAAGAGTAGCAGGGGAATGCTTTGTCCCAGCAAGAGCAGCTCTTGGATTTAAAACTCTCGGTTAAGCAATTAGCGAACCTGTTTGCTAACCTTACAAAAAGCAGATGCACTAAACATAGGAGGGGCTGTCCTCAGAGCTGGCTTATGTTGAGCTCCTCCCCTGGAGCAGGTGCTACAGCTCAGCAGGGCTCCAGCAGGCTCCTTTTCCTACATGCAGGTGAGACGTGGGTATGACGTCCAGAGCGGGGACATACTTTCCTTGGGCCCAGGAGATTGGGACCCCAGGGGCACAAGAGCAGTCTGAAGGCCCTGTGACCTAGGTGCAGGTAGCTGCAATGGTGTGAGGGGGCAGAGTTGAGAAACTCAGACTGGCCAGACACTGCAAGTGGACGCCTAAGCTGCTGCCCCACTGAGGCACAGGCAGGGGAGCCTGCTGGAGCCTGCTGCAGGCTCCCTCCTCTACGTCCCGAGGAAAGGCTTCGTCAGCTGCTTCCTACCCACCGGCCCCCGCCCCCATACAGCCTCCACAGCTGCTTAAATGTAGGAAACTGGTGTCTGGTCTTACATTGTTCAGTTTTGGGCTTTGTTGAAAGGGGCAGTTGTCAAGGTCTTCCTTAAATTTCCCACACAATGTTCTGAGCAGTTGCAGTTTCATGGAGAACACGATCTTGGGATTGTCCTGCTGTACATAAAGAGGTTAAAGTGGACACTCTCTTCTTCCTGCCCCTAAATAGCTGGTAGTGGAGACGCCATGAGTGTAGGGGGAGGCATTAACACTCGGCTCCATTTGGAAGCTCAACATAGGCCTGGCATCAGCTCACTGGAGGTAAAACCCCGGGGACTTTCTCCAGATTGGGGAGTCAAGAGCAAAGAGCAGGAGGTCATGGTGGATCCCTGCAGAGACACACACTGAGTCACCCCCATAAGTGCATCCCCCAGCTGCAGCCCACGCCCCCACTCTACCACCCTGAGACCCGGCTCCCCTCTGCAGGGGGCTTCTGCACCCACAGCTGTCTTCGCAGAGGACAGATGCCAGGTGCCTGGGAGGCTGCTGGTTCTCCAAGAGTTTTCAGGATAATCTCAGCCCCCAGAGAGGGGCCCTCATCTACAGCATGTGGTCAAACCTCTCCCTGGACCTCCAGCAAGAACAGCGCCACCCAGTGCTCCGCTGCACAGCACACAGCACGGGAGCCAGGGCTTCAAGAGACAGTGTCTGAATTTCTCTCTGCTCTCCTTCCCGCTCCATCCTATTCCATCCCACCCCATCCCTGCCTCTTGTCCATTCCCCCAACCCCCAAACTGACTGGGACTGCCAGGCCAGGAGCCCACGTGGGAGGCTCCAGCCCAGAGAGCCCAGGGCCCCAGACCCTGCCAGGGCGCTGCAGGGTTTCCTCAGAGGCTGAAGCTCTGTGCGAGGTGGGGCCCTGCGTCCTTCTATCAGGACCTCAGTGCCCAGGGAGGAAGAGCAATGTCCCCCCCTCTCCCCCCAAACCAGAAGTGCTCCCTTAGGAGAGCATTTCCTGTGTCACCTGCAGCCCGGTGGCCTGTGCATTCCTCACTGCACTCTGGAGGGACTCCACCCAAAGGGGAATATCCAGGACTCAGAGCAGTGGTCAGAGGAAGAGTGTGAACCACGTTCCCGTCACTAAGTGCAGACACGCCACGGAGCCCAGAGCAGGTGGAATCAGAGTAGAGGGACCAGCCAGACAGCGGCCTCAGGACGACGGTGGCTCCTCGTTACCCCTGAACCCTTGGTCTCTGTCTGTGTGTGTGTGTGTGTGTGTGTGTTTGTTTCTGATTTTCTATTTTTATTTTATGTCCTTTAAGTATTTCTCAGTTTATCTATATGGTCATTTTCTCTTTTCCTTATTTGGAAGCTTCATCTCTTTAGTAGTCCTTATTTTGAAGTCATTCTTCAGTTAAATGATGTCATAAATATCTTGGAGATGGAATAATATGTCTAGTATTGAGTAGACATTTATCTAATTTAAAAGAATGTCTAAGTTAAATATTTTATAAAAACTGAGACTGAGTTAGGCTGTATGTTACCAAAGTATGGACTGCAGATGGTCAACCAGGACTCCTTGACAAGAGACTCGCCCGTCTCTCACTTGGGAGCAAGTGAAGGAGGTCAGGCCAGGAGAGCTTGTGGCCACCAACCTGCTTGTACCAGGAATACTCCCTCCAGGAACTCACGATGCTCACGAGCCTGTAGGCATAGTTGTCCTTGCTCTGCTGGTTGAATGTGTGCAAGGCGAACTCCACTGTGGCAGGGATCTCAGGAGCTGTGCTTTTCTGATTATTGTTCATTTCATCTGCAGAACACCAGGCCTGGGTCCTCAGGAGCTTCAAGGTTAAGAGAAGCAGCAGCAGCACCCAGGGCAGAGCCCTTGCCCGTCGCAGCAACATGGTGCAGGTGCCTGGGCACCTTCCCGGCCCGGCTCTCCCAGGAGCTACCAGGCACAGGTCCTGCCCTCACACTCCTCTGCTTGGGCGCAAGCTCCTCCCTCTGGTCCTCATCTCTGCCATCACACCCTGTCCCTCCCACAGGTTGCCTCGCCTCCTCCAGGCAAAGCTGCTGAAATCATCTCCTGTGCAGGGGGAAGAAGTGCCAATGGAGGTGGGAGGAGGGCCAGCAGTGGGAGGGAGGGGTTTCTGGACATGAGCCCCTCAGGGGGCGAGAGGAGGGATTTAGGTGGAGGCCGTAGACTCCAACCCGAAAAGACAAAGGACAAGTGGGGAGAGGGAGAAGTGTGGGTGGGTGGGAGGCACCAGCTGCCGGGGGATGATGTGTGCTCATCTGGAGGGAGAGTGGAGGGATCCTGAGAGTCTTTCCTGCTCACGTGACATCCCGCCGCGTCTGTGCTCCATTCTGCTCCCAGCCCCTGGGTATGCAGCCTACCCTTGGGGTGGGGGCAGGGGTTGAGGAAACTGGGGAGCAGGAGCCCCCGCCCAGCTCTGCCTCTCCCGTGGCACAGCTTCTCAGCCCAGGGATGTGTTGCCATGGGCTTGGCCTGGGGGCCTGCACAGTTATGGAGACGCCTCGCCAAAGGTGTTCAGAAGAGGGGTGGCCACTTGCAATTAGAGCAGTGAGAGTCAAGAGAAAGAGCCAGAGACCGAGAAGGGCCTCCTCCCAATCCCTGCCACTGGTGATGGCCATGGAGTTTCCATTGGGTGGCTGCTGGTGCCCTCCAGTGGCCATGGTCACCACAGCTCAGGAGATTCTGGGCCCTGGAAAGAGACCCTCACAGCCTCCAACTCTAGCAGCAAATGGGGCTCTGGAAAGACTGAATGACACTTTCCAGAGAAGACTTGTTTCACATGCCTTCAGCATCTATTTGCAGCTACTTGTAAACTTCAGAAGGAGCCAGAATCTCCTGAAGGTGTGTGAAAAAGCTGGTTCCTGGGCCTCCCCTCCCAAAGATTCTGACCCAGCAGCTGTGGGCAGAGCTGGGGACTTTGTGTTTCTCCCCAGTTCCCCGGGATGGCGATGAGTAGCCCAGGCTCACACTACGCCCTGGGGATGGACAAAGACCAAACCACAGGTGAGAAATAACCCAACTTGAAGGACGTGGGGTGAGTGGTGAGAATGGCTTCGGGGGAGCACACAGGGTTCGAGACAGTGTCAGAGCACCATGCCTGGTGGTACAGAAAAGGAGTGTCTAGACCCCAAGTATTGGTCACAAGGGCGTGTCTCCAGGGAGGAGAGAGGCCGTTGTGAGCCTGAGAGCCTGACCCTCAGCTCAGCGGCCCCTCAGGGCTGGGGCTGCCTGGGAGGTACCACTCTGAAGCCCCTCCCAGACTGCACCCTCCTAGTGTTCCCACATTCGGGACATGCTGCTAGGTACCCTCTGACCCGTGAGCTCTCAGCTGAGCTGCACTCTCCCCTAAGGCCCTGGCCCCTGTTCTAGGGGAGCTGCGTCTCCCTCTGTAGCACCCTCCGCGTGTCTTTGTGGTTGCTCCTTTCTAGGGCGAGTTTCCACATTCCACGGTCTCCAGCAGCCAACACCTCCCTCCTGGCGCGGCGAGGGTGGGTTGGGAGGTGTTATTTGCAATGAATAAGCAACTCAGTATGGTCATTCAAGGGAAAGCAGCCAAATATGCCACAAAATGCCACCCAAAGAGGTTGCATCTTTTCTCTGCTGGCTTTAAGTACAGTGGAACTGCTAAGAGGGTTCTCAGCTGGAGCATGACGGCGCCCGCTGCGGTGTGGGGAGCAGCTGTCGGCAATTGTGGAAATGTCCTCGTGGGGTTTGGGGGGAAACAGGCTGTGGGGTGCTGTGAGAACTAGAATCCTGACACACCCAGATAGGTTGTGGGTGTCCTGGGAGAGGCCAGCAATGTCCACAGAGGTCACTCGTGTTTCCACAATTGCCGAGCAAGAGGCCAGCAAACGTGGGGCTGTCCTGCAAACTGTCAGGTCCCCCACCATTCTGAGGGCGGGTCCTCACATGCACTGCAAGGCAATGTGCACACGCACTCCTACAGAAGGGATGGTTAGAGCTGTGGCGCCCAACCCCCCACTACCAGTCCGTGGCCTGTCGGGGACTGGGCTGCAGAGCTCCGCCAACACCCCCACAGTGAAAAACTTGTCTTTTGTGACATTTAGGAACAATGGGGGCTGCACAGCAAGGAGGTGAGTGGTGAGCGAGCAAAGCTTCATCTGTATTTACAGCCGTAGCCGCTCCCCATCGCTTGCATCACTGCCTGAGCTCTGCCTCCCCCCACCCCATCCCCCATCTGTGGAAAAGTGGTCTCCCATGAAACTGGTCCCTGGTGCCAAAAGGGTTCGGGACTGCCAGTTTAGAGCCCTGTGCACCAGATATGTCCTCACTGTGCAGCCAAGGAGGGCATGGGGGCCCACCACCCCCAGCCCTGGGACCACAGGGACATGGACACCACTGACCACTATAAGTGTGTGTGCTCTTGCTGAGTCCCCAGTGGCCTGGGCTGTGCTCCCTCCCCAGACTGAGAGAGACTGGCACACCCAGACATGAGCCACGTAAAGAGGAGAGCATGTGGGCCCTGGACTGTCACAACCCAAGGACGTCGGTAAGCACATTGCTGCAGGCTGAGTGAAACCAGGCCTGGCGGGCCTGGCTGGCAAGCCCCCTTCCGTGGTCACAGCTCTCTGCCTTGACATCCGTCATCCTGGCTCTGGGATGCTTCTTCCCCCTGTCTCCAGGGACTCCTGCTCATCCTGTAATGCCCGGGCCAAACGTTAACTCTTTTCTAAAGCTCTCCTGACTCCCCTTGGGAGAGTTCTAGCTCTGAGCTAAGTCCTGGGCACTTGCTGACCTGTCTCTGGGGCAGGCAGGACTTCTGTGGTGTCCGTCTTTGTGTTGTTGCAGGCCCTGAGCACCCATGTGGGCCTCATAGGAAGGTCTCGGTAACTTCTCACTGAGATGGGCCTGATTCCCTGGAACCAAAGCCCTGGATTTCTGGAAGCATTCCTTTGAACAATTAGAGCACTGCAGCAATGACCAGGCTAAACCACCAACCCTTGTCTGGGAAGCGGAAAGTAAGGTGGCGGCAAGAGGAGTCCCCTGACTGTCTGTGCAGGACACACGACGCTCCCCCAAGCCCCTCAGCTCAGTGTCTTCCCCAGGGTCTGGCTCACTGTCCTCACTGCCCAAGCAGCCTCTGGGTTCTTCTTTGTATTTATTGGGAGTAAGCCTTATTTTACAATAAAATAAGGCATAAGCTACAGATGTACTCATTCGCTGACACCCTCAAAACCTGTCACCCCAACCACGTCACTTTATTTCACCATGGCACCTTGTGACCACGAGCCCTTCCTGTAGAGGGTATTTGGGGCTGCCCCGCTTTAGACCACTTTATGCACATCGTGCATGCTGTTCTCAATACTTTTCATTTTGACAGTTTTGGCCAATGTTTACCGCTACTCCTTTTAAAACATTCTCTTTAGACTTGGCCAGTTTGACAAATGTGTCCTTCTTGCCTTCCTTAATGGTTGTCCAGGCGTGGACAACAGCTGCTTTCTCCGTGAATTGATCCCATTCAGAGTCCTTTTTAGATCCCTGGCTGTAGTTTCCATTGACTCAGCCAAATTTTCCACTTCCTCAATTAGCATTATTTAGAGATCAACCTAGAATGTCCAACATTGGCACTTATTTTGGAAACATCAAACAGTAAACCAATGGCAGAGAAATAATCCCTTTTGGGAGACAGAAAACTGGCTCAGTCTACTTTCTACCTTCTTTACTTTCCCAGGCACATCAGCGATTCTTGACTAAGTTACTATCTTTCTTAAGCCTCACCACAATTCATGTGAATTCAGGCTAAGGGGTTCGATTTGGAATATATTTCCCAAATGTCCATAGTTCAAGTTAAAAGGTAACCTATAGAAGTATTAACATCTAAATATCAAATGTTGGAGGTGGGGTTATGCCTGGATGTGTCAATGGCTGTCTTTAATATCAGAGGTTGGGCAGATATTGTCTGAAATTGGCAAATGCCGTTTTCATGAGCTAGGCTGATGATCTAGATGAGTTGTGAGGGAAAATATCAGAAGAATCAGAACACATCACCTGCTCTTGTCGACTGGGACAGAGGCTTGGAGCAGGTGGAGACTTTGTTTTTTATTCTAAGCTCATCTGCAATTTCTATCATGTGCACACATGACTTTGACAAAAATAAAACGATGTTTTTCAGCTTTTTTGCATCCCTTGAATTTAAAGAGAAGCTGTGAGGCCCCACAGGGTGATTGGGGCTGGGAGCCAGGGGCAGGAAGGCTGGGGTGGTGGGAGGACCCCCTCCATAGGGGCTGCCCCACTGTGGGCACTCAGGGAGCAGCAGGTGGAGGGAAAGATATTTCTGGGAAACCCAGTGAGTCATGTGGGGAGTGATTTGTGGCCCTTGTCTTTAAGTTTTCTGGATCAAATGGTCAAAAATAACCATGAGAGATGCTTCATCTACTACCATGTGTTTCAAGAGCTTAAGGCTGGAGTCTTCACAGTCAAATTCTAAGGTGTGGAATTTGCCTTCAGGGCTGCGAATCACGGCCCCATCTCTGTGCTCCCTTCTCTGTTTCAGGGCATTTTTCTACAGAGCTCGCATATTCCCCATCCTGTGAGACTGCAAGATTGCTTTGGAAAAACTGAATTCACAGCAATGCTTAGTCGCCATGGCGTGCACGTGCACACACATACACACACCCCCAAAACACAAACAACAGAGGACTCCTTGATAAAAACTCCGAGCACAGAATTCAGCCCCTGGGACAGGTTTTACTGCGTCGTCAGAGGGGTATGTTGGAGTCCTGGAGGTGTGACTGATCTCGCAGTCTGCTTGGGTCCTGGAAGGGACCGCCAAGGACTATTTGATCCAATTTCCTTACGCAACAGGGAGAACATCGAGTCCCCCAGGACTCAATCTTGAATCTTCCAACTCCAAATTATAAGTTACCTGCAGTGGGCTTTGCTCATCTTTCCTCGCCATTGTCTGCAATTCTCAAATCTGACTGCCCATCAAAACCACGATGGGCTCCAAAGGCTCCCCAGGTAGATTCGGGACCTCTGGCCCTGGGGTCTGTAACAGCTCCTCCCCCCGTTCTGGTGCACAGGCGGGGCGCCACCCGCAGGCTGCCTGTGGAAACCACTGGGTGGAGGGTCTCAAGGATCTTTCTAAGTTCTCCAGACCTGTGAGCCTGCGAGTCTAGGAATGCAGCTCTGACGCACACAGCGCAGCACCCCGGCAGGAGGACCGTCTGAGGGGTCTTCCGGGGCTGCTCACAGCACGTCTCAGGCACCGACCGCGCGCACACCTGTCCATAGGGAGTGTCCCGCCTGCACCCGCCTCTCCGGAGCTGCAGTCGCTCTTGAGAACTGAAAGGGCTCTGGCTGCAAGAGCCCAGCACTGGTCCTGCTTCTCACTGGCACTCCCCTGCATCCAGCCCGGTGAGACCCTGCGGGAGACAGCACGGCCTGCTGGGGGATGGGAAGCCCGGTGCTCCAAACCCCGCAGGCTGCGTTAGAAGGCTGCCCTCATTCCAGTCCTGGTAATGGCCTTGCGCTTTAGGGAAACTGTTTCTGCCATAAAGTGAGACTGAAGTGCCTGCTACTACTGAAAAGGATGTGACGGATGCAAGAGACATTCTGACCACAAAAGAAATTTGGCTGAATGTAAAGATTTTTTTTTTTTTTTGCTTTTTTAAAGTGGTAAAATGTACATAAGAATTTGCCATTTAAATCATGTTTAAGTAGATAGTTCAGTTGTATTGAGGACGTTCACGTTGTTGTGCAAACATCACCGCCATCCATCTCCAGAACTTTCTCATCTTTCCAAACTGAAATTCCTTAAACAATAACTCCCATTCTCCTTGTTTCCAGACCCTAGAAACCACCATTCCACTTTATGTCACCATGTATTTGACTATTCTAGGTGCCTCCTATAAGTGGAATCTTACAGTATTTGTCCCTTCTTTGACTTGTTTCATTTGGCATAGTATCTTCATGGTTCATCCACATTGTAATATATGTAGTATATGTCATAGTTTCTCTCCTTTTAAGGCTAAATAATATTCCATTGTATGTATACAGCATTTGTTCATACATCTGTGGACCTTTGGACTGTTTCCACCTTTTGGTTATTGTGAATATTGCTGCTGTGAATACGGGTGTACAAATATCTGTTTGAGTCCTTGCTTTCACTTCTTTCGAGTATATACCCAAAAGTGGGATTTGGATCAAATGGTAATTCTTGTAGCTCACTGTCTACTCTCTAGCTAGTGGTTGCATGAGAGGTTTACCCCAGAATGCAGATGTTCTGGGACCAGATCAGCCTGCTCTGGGCTTGGCTCAGGATGGGAACCTCTGAGAAGTGGAGCATCACCCGACCAGAACAACTGTCCACCTTAAGCCCTGTCCCAAGGTGGTAGGTGCTCCTGGGCTTGCCTCATCTGTTCCACGGTGGCAGAGCCTGTGCAACATTTTCCCAACCAATCCTTTATTATGTTATTTTCACAAACAAAAATAAATTCTATCAGATCTTGTCTCCGTTTCCATAATGACAGGCATTACCTCATCTGCTACTTTGCTAATTAGGGACTTCCAATTCCAGTGAATCACCCTGGGATTCAGATTCCTGCTGAAGGAGCCCTGAGCACTCACAGCTGTCCTTGGATTCTACAAGTTCGTCTGCACAAACACACACACTTTCCACTGTTGATGCTGAAGTATTTGGAAGCACATTATCACATTGACCAACACTGTCCAAAAGAAATATAATATGAGCTGTTGCATGTAATTTAAAATTTTCTAGGCACTACATTATCAAAAATAAAAAGAAACAGATAAAAATAATTTTAATAATGTATTTTATTTAACCCAATATATCCAAAATATTGTTTCAATGTATAATCAATATAAAAATTATTAAGACACCTTGTCTTTTGTATTATACCAAGTTCATCTTGATTCAGATGGTAAATTTTTCAAGTTACATTAAAATATGATCCTACGAAAATAATGAAATTATGTTTAAGAAAAGACATTTCACACATCTTAAATTTAAGTCAAAATGAAATAAAGTAAAATTTCTTAGATGCACCACCTACTATGTGATTACACAGTTGCTACGCGTAGCACAGAACTTGCCCGTCATCGTAGCATCCCGTTGGATGGCGCTGGCACAAACAGGGTGGTGGCAGACCGCATTATCTGATCCTCAGTGTGAAGCTTCTGGCTTGGAATATTCATGTCACCTCCTGGGGTTCCCAGGAGTCTTCCATGCAGTTGGAGGTCAGTCTGTGTCTGATTCCCTTCTCTCTGTGGTCAAAGGGAGTTCTCCAACAAGAGGCTGGGAATAGGATCTGAGCCAGAGCTGTGGAATTAGGATTCATCTGAAAGGACATGCTTATTGGATTCCTAGAACCAAATAAAGGCTTAGAGGGAGAAGGCAAAAGAGAAAAGCAGAGGCCGAGGAAATTTGGCACAGGAAAAGGGAATGAAAGAATGGGGGAAAGAGGAGAGTATCAGAGGGAAGAACTGAGGGCTCAGCATATGGTAGGGGATTGATTCTATTGGCCAAGGAATTACCTGCCCAGATAGTTTTAAAACACCGGAAAGAACATTAAGGAAAAGATAAGAAAAGGAAGTTTAGGGAATTGGGGGAAAGTGTCCTTTATTCTCGTGGAAATAGAATGTGCAATGTGCTTATCTTTGTTAAGTTTTCTTGTGTTAGCTGGAGAGAATGGTGGGTAAAAAATAAAATATATATGATCATTTAGAGTTTTATTTAACCCATGGCTCAAGAAGGAATTTCGTGTTTAAAATAGGTATACCAAAGGGCAGATAAATTTGCCCATGTGCTCCATAACCGTCTCCCCTACAGGTGAGTTTTGAGTTTTGCTTGACTGAGTCCTACCACCTCCCTTTGGATGCTGGCTCACACCTCCTGAAAGCCTGAAACTACCCTCTCCCCCATTTTGGGTGATGTAATGTCTCCTGCCTTCCAAGCCAGGTGAAGAGTCTGTTCTGCCAAGAAGCCACCGTAGGCATGGAGGGTGAAATGCCTTTGGAAAAGCCCTGAAGTGTGATGCTGGTTGCTTGTGTTTCCACAGGAGATGATTTACATAACTGGCCCAAAGATAGGCAGCTAAGGACCCTCTTGGTTGGAAAGCCACATCAAATGGAGCCTACCTTGGATGAGCAAGGTGTGGCATGAAAGTGTGAACTCCTGGCCTCTAAGGGTACAGCTGGCATACCCGCAGCCTCTGGGATTAAAATCAGAAGTTTCTGAACTCTTCATAACACTATTAATAACCAAGAACAAGAGATTTATTTTATTAACTAAAGAGTAAACTCTGTATATGTATCATACTCTGCTGTTGACCAGAAACAATGATTTATTTCATTAATGAGATATCCCCAAGATACTATTCCTCTCCAAGGAGTGGCTAGTTTAGAAATTCTCTCTTCTCTCTCTCTCTCTTTCCCTCCCCAACATACATAATGAAGAGAAAACGAAACTATTAAAAAGTGGAATATGTTTTGCTCACATGCAAGATGGAAGTTTAAATTCTTAACTGTATCTTGAACAAGGGTTTGTGACCACACATCCCCATTATTAGGGATTGCCTCCTCCTGGCTGTACACCCACCCCTCTAATCTCTGCTCCGTGAGACGGGCTCTGGGACTGGGCAGCCACTTTCCTGCCAGCTGCTCCCATTGGGCTCTATACCAAGAGGTGGTGCCAGAGCAGGCAGGGCGGCTGGAGCAGGAGGAGAGGGGACATTTTAAAAGAGATTTCACTGGAGAAGACTGTGCATATCCCAAGGAAACGGGTCCAGCACAGATTAGAACAGGAAGGTATTTCATGAAGCCAGAGATTTGATTCTAAAATCACATACATACATGGTCAATTCTGTTTAATTTAATGAACAGTGAAGTGTAACTTACACCATATGAAAAGCAGAGACACTCTCATATTTTTATTTATGTGCATAAAAGTTAGACCTCTCCTTTCTTTAGCAATAGAACTCCGGAGCTGTGATTTGGCCCAAGACCATCCACTGACACACCACTTCCCAGCCCCTTGCCAGCTGCCTATGGCCAAGTGAGTCATGTTTGTCCAGGGAGATGTGAGCAGAGGGTTGGGGGTCACTGAGGGCCCTGAGCTCCCCTGCCTGAGACCTGCTCTCCTTATGAAGAGAATCTCTTCTTGTCCCAGCAGTATCACCGCAAAGCTAAAGGCCAGGAAGGCAACTGAAAGGACCTGTTTTTGGAACATTCTGTTTCCAAGAATTAGATTTCCTCGGGAAATGAAGCAGGAATAGGAGCATTTTTTAAAACACACTTCACTTTAGTTTTCAAAACAGGAACAGAGGAAAAATAAAACCAGCTGTGATGGTTAAATTTTATGTGTCAACTTGGCTAGGCGGGGGCGCCCAATTGTTGGGTTTGGTCTAACCCTAGTTTAAGAGTTGCTGGGAAGGTACTTTGCAGATATAGTTAACATGTACACCCAGTTGACTTTAAGCAAAAGAGATTACCCTAAAAAATGTGGCTGGACCTCATTCAATTAGTTGAAGGCCTTAAAAGCAAAAACTGAGGTTTCCAGAAGAAGCAACAATTCTGCTTCAGATTGTGACATAGAAATCCTGCCTGCCTGACAAATTCCAGACTTGTCAGGCCTCACAATCATGTGAACCAATTCCTTAAAGTAAATCTCTTTATATATATATATATACACACACATAATTCTCTTAATAAATATAAATATATGTACATACATACATGATATAGGCATATATTATATATTATTGATAATATACAATATGTATATATACATAATATATATCTTATTGACACTCTTTCTCTCTGTGTATATACATGTGTGAGAGACTTCCTTATGACCTGGACCAATGTGACTTGATGTGAAGTATACTATGGTTCTGAAGGCCAGGACAGAAAGTTGGGGACCTACTTGATTCAATTTCTCTTAAAGGGGGCACTAAAAAGGTGAGAGAGACCTAATCTATTACTGAATTAGAAATAGTGACTGGGGCCAAAGTCATCTCACTGATGAAGAGGAGAGTGGTCTAGAGGCCAGACTGGAATGACACCTGGGGGTTGGGGGCACAGATAGGATCCATGGACCACTCAGGGGGCAGCCTCTTAGGCTTGCATGAAGAGAACCCCCGTAAGAACAGTTGAGGGGTTGCTTCCAACAGCTGTTTGAATCACCTGGGGAGTGTGACTTCAGTTGTCTGAGTGGAGCCTGGAATCAGCAGCATCTATTGAAAGCTTCCAGGTGATTCTGATGTGTAGCCAGGAGCAAGGACCACAGCCCTAGCAACCAGGACCACAGCCTTAGCAACCAGGATCCAGCCATAACAACCAGGCCTGAACTTCAGACCATCTTCACCAACCCGAAATCCTCAATGCTCTGCTGGAGTTTTCCAAGTGATGCAGATACTGTTGATGGACATATAGGTTTGCTTCAGCTCCAAGAGAACATGCTTGATAAACTCAAGGAAAATAAGATAGGGCGAGCAGAGATGGAATTTAGCCAAAGGTGGCTTGGGTTAGTGGACATTGGATAGAGAAATGGTTCTCATTTGAGGGGCCTGTGCATTAGACCTTTTTTTAAGGTAGAGATTCCGAAAGCGCAGTTCCTGGACCAGACGGGAACCTGTTAGAAATGCACATTCTTAGCCCCACCCCAGCCTGTTGAATCAGAAACTCTGTGGGTATGGCCCAACAATGTGTGTTAACAAGCTATGGTAGGCAGCCTCCTCTGACCCCAGGATCCCACTTTCCTGGTGTTTATGCCCTTGTGTCATCTCCTCCCCCTGTGCATAAGACCTATCTCAACATTAGATGATTTTGGCAGACTGGAAATTATTGATTTATATCCTTCCTTAGGGTATCTCTTATGCAAAATGTAGTGGACTGCATAAGAACAGGAAACGATTAGGGCTTGGAAGCAAGGAGAGCGTGAGGGCAAAGGAAGAAGGCACTCAATCTGGCAAATAATAAAACCCTGTTAGAGCTAGCAAGGGTGATGGACCAGTCTAAGAGACAGATGAAATCATCAGAGACTCACGTGAGCCTCCCTGGAAGGTAAGGGGAAGAGTGAGAAGCTCTGTTTCTGTTGGTGGGTAACCATTCCTGAAATGAAAGCTGTGACTCTCTACCCTGCATTAGAATCATTTGAGGGGCCTGTGCATTAGTTACAGTTTGGGTGTAACAAATTATTGCAAAACTTAGCAGCCTAAAATGATAAAAAAATTATTATGTATTATCTCATGGTTTCTGTGGGTCAGGAATCCAGGTGCAGCTCAGTTGGGTCCTTTTAGCTCAAGGTCGCTTATGAGGTTACAGTGAAGCTGTTAGCTGAAGGCTTGGCTGGAAGGGCTCTGTAGGCTGCCTGAGGGTCCTTACTACACAGCAGCTAGTGGTCTGAGAGACGGAGAGTGCCCCAGATGGAAGCCACAGTCTCTATATAAGCTAGGTTTGGAAGTGACATCTCATCTTTTCTGGTGTATTCTATTTATTGGAAGGTAGTAGTCACTATGTCCAGCCCATTCTCAGGGGGAGGAGATGACACAAGGGCATAAACACCAGGAAAGTGGGATCCTGGGGTCAGAGGAGGCTGCCTACCATAGCTTGTTAACACACATTGTTGGGCCACACCCACAGAGTTTCTGATTCAACAGGCTGGGGTGGGGCTGAGAATGTGCATTTCTAACCGGTTCCCGGCTGGTCCAGGAACTGAGCTTTCGGAATCTCTACCTTAAAAAAAACCAAAAAACAATTACACCCAATCATGATGAAAAACAGATTACAGGTGCTGCAGGAACCGTGCCTGCCTTCACTCATACACTAAGGCTGGGAAACTCAGGGCTGAGATTCTTACTGAGACTGAGCTGGGTAAGAATGTGGGAAGAGTAGTTTGTAAACTTTAATTTAAAGATTTTATTTTGAGTTTTGCTTTCTTTCGACTTAAATGTTCTAGGACTTCAACTTGCAAGGGAAGTTAATCTTGCACTTTAATTTTTTTTTTCCTGGGAATGAGATAATGGGGATTGGGTGGTAAATTTATGGTCATGTTTGGGATATTTCCACATTGGCTTGTAATTAGAGTAACTCCCTCTTTCTGTTTAATTTTGTTGAGTCTTGATTGGAAAACATGGCTGGAAATTATTTGGGAAGGGAAAGAGAAGAGAGAATAAACATTTGACTTAGGTAAAATGTAGCTTTGGGGTGAAATTATTTTAAACATTATATCACAATATCTCAATTCAGAGATATAATTCTCACATATCATACAATTCACTCATTTAAAGTGTACAATTCAGTGGTTCTTAGTATATTCACAAAATTGTGCAAATATATCCACAACCTAATTTTAGAACATTTTGCTTCTCCCCCCCAAAAAACCTCCTACCCATTAGCAGTCCCTCCCCAACCTACTGCCCCCGGCGCTAGGGAACCACTGATCTATATTCTTTTGCTATAAATTTTTCTGTTCTGGCTATTTCATATAAATGGAATCATACCGTATAAAGTCTTTTGTTGCTGACTGCTCTCATTTAGCATATTTTCAAGGTTCAACCATGTGGTAGCATGTATCAGTATGTCATTCTTTTTATTGCTCAGTGATATTCTATTGTATTGATATATTGCATCTTGTTTATTATCGAGATCACCTGGTCATGTGCATTCATCAGTTAATGAACATTTGGGTTCTTTTTTATTGCTTTTATGAATATTTTTTCTACTATTAACCTTTGTGTACAAGTTTTCCGGTGGACTTATGTTTTCCTTTTTATCTGACATAAAAATATGAGTAGAATGGATAGGTACTAAAGTTATTCTATCTTTAACATTTTGAAGACTTGTCAAACTGTTTTCCAAAGCAGATGCAGCATTTCCTATTCATGCCAGCTAGGTTTAAGGGTTCCAATTTGTCATTTTCTGTCTTTTTGACGATAGCCATGTAGTGAGTATGAAATGGTGTCTCATTGTGGTTTTTATTTGCCTTTCCTTAGTGGCTAATGATGTTAAACATTTTTATGTGTTTATTGGTCATTTACATATCTTCTTTTGAAAAATGTCTATTCAAATCAAATCCTTTGGGGTATGTTAATTCAGTTGCTTCTTTAAAAAATAATTTTTTTATAATTAGGCTTTTTGTCTTTATTTTTTAAATTGGGTTGTCTTTTTTAAAAGAATTTTTAATTGGTTTATTTGTCTTATTGTGGTTTTTTTTTTTTTGTTTTTTTTTCAGACAGAGTCTCACTCTGTTGCCCAGGCTAGAGTGCCGTGGTGTCAGCCTAGCTCACAGCAACCTCAAACTCCTGGGCTCAAGCAATCCTTCTGCCTCAGCCTCCTGAGTAGCTGGACTAGAGGCATGCACTACTATGTCTGGCTAATTTTTTCTATATATATTTTTAGTTGTCCAGCTAATTTCTTTCTATTTTTTTAGTAGAGACGGGGGTCTTGCTTTTGCTCAGGCTGGTCTTGAACTCCTTAGCTTAAACGACCTGCCTACCTCGGCCTCCCAGAGTGTTAGGATTGCAGGCGTGAGTCACTGTGCCCAGCCTTCTTATTGGGTTTTAAGAGTTCTTCATATATTCTGGATACAACTTCTATGTCAGATATATAATTTGAAAATAAATTCTCCTACTTTGAGGGTTGTTTTTTCACTTTTTTGATGAGATGAATTTAATTAGTGAGTTGTTCTGGCCTATTTGAGAATTTCCTAAGTCCAATCAATGCCATTTATGAGAGGTCCGGGGGTCCTCCAGGAAACATTGTTGGTGTTGGGGGAAGGGCCTCATGGAGGTGGGGAAAGCATGTCCAGAGGGACCACTGACTTCAGTCCCCAGGTGATCATGTCTTAAAGGATGAGCCCAACTACATCACAAGAAAGGAAAATTACAGCTAATCTCCATGAACTAGCATCTTCAGGGGCAGGGTGGGCCTCTGTTTTTCAGCTACAGTTACACAGGTCATGCCTGCAATTTTAAGAGTGACCTGGTACCTCTAAGGTCCGGAGGGCAGGTCCACTTTCTGCAAGGTGGTCCTTGGGGTGTTATTTGAAACAGTCAAGAAATGTCTTGGGACTATGGGTCTGAGAACTGAATGGCAGGTTCTGTCTTTCCCCCTCCATCAGTGAGGGTGGTAAGAGCACAGTGCTGGAAAACCCAACTTGGTTGGCCTGGGAAGGGGTGGTTGATTTGCATAACTAAGAAGTCCAGAGAAAGGGCTGACTTCAGGCTCTGCTTGGTGCAGGGACAAATGTTGTAACCCGCCTGCTCCTTGCTCTCTCTTAATTCAGGTCTGATGCTCTCCCATGATTTGGCTTCGTTCTCAAACAGGCTTCAAGTGGGCCCCAGACCTCACGTCTTTCTCATCTTTACACCCAGCAAGGAAGAGACCTCTCTGCTTTTCAAATAGTCAAAGTCCCACCACTAAGGCTTATGGGCCCTGGGCAGCCAGACTTGGGTCACGTGCCATCCTTAAGCCAATCACTAATGCTTGGGGGAAAGGAGATGGCTTAGCCAAGGTCATGTTTCCCAAGTTGTGGTCCAAAGGGCAGAACCAGCTTCCCTGGAAACAGGTGGAGTGAGGGGAGGAGGGGTGGATCCCCACGTGGAAACAGGTTATTGTCATGAGCAGGTGGGGCACTCGCTGATCTGTGAGTCAGCCCAGCCGCCAGCCTCAGGGAAGTGTTTGGCAATGGTGCGTCCACACATACAGCGTGACTAGTCAGAGGATGCTCAGAGCCGGTGGGGTAAATAGCCCTTGGCACCATCTCCTGGCTGGTAGCCATTCAGGAAAGGTTGGCATTTTCCTTAGTCTGTTCATCAGGAGCCCAGATTTGGGTTAAAAAAAGTGAATAAATATTGCTATTTGTAAGCCAAGCTCCTTCACAAAGAGGGTGGATGCTGTTCACTGGGAAGCCCTTTGGTTTCTGAGCACCTTGATGGGTGTGGGAAAGTCTAGAAAGAGCCGAATTGTTCTACCCATAAAAGGACCTTTGGACTTGCGGAGAGACCCAGAGGGAAAGGATGGTGTGGACAAATGAGAACTGCTCAGGGGAAGAGCAAGGAGTGAGACCACAGGCTGGTGGAGGTCAAGTGGCAGCTACCTCTGGGAGTGAAGTCAAGGACATTCCAAGGGCAGAACGCCCAGTGCTGGGTTTGAAGATGTGGGGTTACTGCTCCACAGAAAGCTGCTGAGTTTCTCGAAATCTCTACTAAAGGTCATTGACCCAACCAAAGCTTTGATTGAAGGAATATTTCATTTGCTTTTGCTCTGTTGTGTTTTATTTACTGGAAATTGAGGGGCCCAGGCTGTACATTTGGGGAGACACCTGGCATCGAAAGTATGTACAGAGACAGGTGTGACCATGAGAATACCTTCGCCTGCTGCAATTTGCAGGTGTTTTTAGGCTGACTGGACTTTGATATAACCGGATTGTAGTCCAGCAATTCCTTGGGGGAAGCAATTAAGGGATATTTAAAAATCTAATGTCCAGCTTTCATCCCAGAACAATAAAATCAGTTTCTCAGAGCGGGAATGTGGGATGGCAATGTGCCGCCAAGTTCAAGACTAGTGTCGTTTATAAACCTTACCTGGTCCCAAGGGAGCTAGGGGCCCTGACTCATGTCAGAGGGTCCCCTGAGTACATCTGACTTGGCCATGTGAGCCTCAGGTGATGTGATTTTGAAGTGACTCACTTGGAATCCCGATGCCAAGGGTGAGACACATGGGTAATTAAGGAAAATCTGCCCTTTATTTTAACCACCACTTTGCTCATGACTTCCCAGTTTTATGTGTATTTGACCAGTGAATTCAGACAGCACAGCAGAGTACAACAAAAAGGAATGGGCAATTGAACTCTTCCTCTGGTTGCTGCATCTCTCTAGCTTGGACCTGCAGATTTGGGAGAGGGTTGGCGATTTTCTTTTTCAACAACCTTTTCATGAGACTCGTGGTCTAATCCAAAGTCACTCCTGCCAATAATCATAAGCCAGCTGCCTTCTGCATCCGACAGCAGCAGTGGGTAAAAAGTCTCAGACCTCTGAGGGTCTATAAATAATGAGTCACCAAGACAGACACAACAAACAAACACACAGACAAGATAAATACTCTTCTTACCAGCAATGACTGGTTAAAGGTACCATAGGGAAATATTCCTGATCAAAATATCCAGAAAAAAACTTCACAGGGAACATGAAAGATGCATAAAAAGTTATTTTACTCTACTGAAGGGCATGATAAAAGCATGAACACATTGCAAGATGTATGGTATTCCAAAATCAAAGGCTCAAATATTAAATGTTGTTAGGTTATTTTCCCCAAATTAAAATACAAGTGTAGTTCTGGTTCAAAACACAATACTTCTACTTTTTGAACCTGAAAAAATAATTCCATTTGGGAGAATAAATAAGTTTAGTAAATAAAATTCAGGGGAAGAAAGAATAAAGAGAATGGTTCTTACCTAAACTATATAAAAACATTATGTTTAACTACTTCGGGACCGCGCTCCAGCCTCGAAACCTTGCCCACAGCCGGCACTCATAGTCCGCACGGTACTGTGTGCTGTGCATTGACGACGCATCCGTTTTGCTCTTGTGTGATGAGGAAAGCTTTAAAGCCCTGAAAGCTTGTTTTACTTTACAGGCAGCTTTACTTGTAATGTAAATCAGAATAGGTAACATAAACATATATGTTTTCGTTATGTTATTTTTAAATGTTCACAATTTTATTTTGATAAATGAAAAATTAGAAAAGTCATATCATGGCTGTCGGCTAAAGTCGCTGTGCGTGTTCATCTGTGGCTGTCGACTATAGTCGATGCTGGTACCGAAGTGGTTAAAATGGAGTAATTAAAAAAAAAAATTTAAAAAGAACCAGCTCTACTTAGGACTGAGATCCAGAAACCGACCTGTGAAGCTTTGGGAATTTGCTATAGGATCAAGATGGCTTTTTGAAGCAGTTTCTGGAAAGCTCACAGAAAAATAAATGGCTAAGAACATCATTTGAATAAATAAAGTTAGACTCGTAAGACATTAGATAAAAATTAATTCTATTAAGATTTTGACTGGAATATGTACTCATGTATCAAACTTTAATGGCACCACCACATGCTATGTACTGTCTGACAGATATTAACACATTTAATTCTCATAATTCCCATGAAGACGAAACAATTACTGTCCCCATTGTACGGTAGAGATGAGTGAGGCTGAGAGCTTGCCCAGGTCACACATCTGGTGGAATTCATTCCCACACGGTCCAGCTCCACGGCCCTGGGCTTCTCTCCTTCAATACACGCACACTGTCACACAAACACACACAGATGCCCGACACACCACACCTAGTGGTGTAGCAAAAAACGTTGCATCTTGCTCACAATTTTGTGGGCCAGGACTCCAGGCAGGGCAGAGCTGAGCAGTTCTTGGGTCCCGATGTGGTCGGAGTGGGATGAGAGCTGGTGCTGCAGTCGCCAGAGAGCTCAGATTGGACTGGACATTCGATGAAGCCCACAGACCTGGCAGGCAGGTGACGCTGGCTTTGGCAGGGGGCTTGGCCGGGGCGGGCAACCAGAGCACCTCTGGGCGGTCCCTCCAGCCCGACGGTCTGGGGGAGTCAGATCTTTACATACAGCCTGGCTTCCTTCAGGGTCCAGGAAAGCTCTGGGGCCTTTCCCGACCTCGCCTTGGAGGCCACTGCCTCCCTTCCTCTGCAGTTGTCAGTGGATGCCATCACAAGCCCACCCAGGGCCAAGAGGCAGGGACAGAGACCCCACATGTCAATGTCAGGAGTGCCAAAGCATGCCGGGCTATGTTTTAAAACCATTACAATGTGTAATCAGGTTAATAAAGAAATATCTAAAATTGATGGAGTACTTATTCAGAGCTGGGCACTATACTGAATCTATGTTGAAAATTTTATATAAAACATACACTTACATTTAACATTTAAAATAAATAAAAGTAAAAGTAAAACTATGCAGATGAAAGTTGCAGGGGCTGGGCTGCCTCTTCAGGACACGCTGGTTGCTGTGACCTCACCTGGAGCCCAGGGTCAAGGCATTCACAGCCCTGCTAGCTCCTGACGGGAACCCGGGGGGGGGGAGGGGGGCACCCACATGCATCCCTGTGGACTGTAGGTCACGGGCAGAGGGAATGAAAGGGAGAAGGCGCTCACGGAGTCGAGGGGACCCTCCCACTGTGCCCCCTCTCACTGCCAACTTCCCCAAGGAAGAGAGGATTGTAAGTGTCAGAAAAGAGACAGGTTTACAAGAAATCAGCTGTTCATGGTGTCTGGATGGGAGCTACTTGTGTCAAACCGAGATCTTTCATTTAGGTAGGAAGTCATGAGCACGGCTCTGCCGGGAGGCCTTCCCCACTTCTGGGCACCTGCTGCTCAGCCCACCCTCCCAACAGAAGCCTGAATCACTAAGTCCCTGTACCCCAAACAAGGTCACGCCCAGATTCCAATCTCCCCAAGTCAGGCGTTCACTTCCCTCTCCCCAAGGACTTTTGTTAATGAATCGGGGCTGAGGGGCTCTGCCTGCAGCATGGAGATGGGGTGGAAGCACATGCTCCCCTCTCCCTGCCCGGCCTTCCCAGCGCTGGCTTTGCTGGTACAACATGTTGCCGGTCGCCAGCCCAGGGCCATTCGGCAGACTCCCCTCTGTCATTTGGCCTTCAGTGTTCACAGCAAGGGCTACAGGAGAGCTTGGTCCCTGCAGCTGAATGTAAAAGATATTTGGGAATATCCTCTGCCCTGAAAGGGCTAATGGAAGGACAGTGGGACTAGCATGCACCTTAGGACTGTCACCTCCTGCTCAGGGCTGAGACACATCCACTATTCCATGGAATGATGTGGACACCTAGGTGATGTTCTTTATAAATTAAAATATCCTTCTTGGAAAAAGAAGAGAGCCCACAGCATGTCTGCCCCATTTGTGACTTGATTTCCCCATCCTTAATGTGAAGCTTCATGTGAGGACTTGCTTTAAGTCCAAGTCCAGAGAAGGGGCTGGTGGGTGTGAACCTGTAACACCCTCCTAGGGTATGACCTCCCAGTGCAGAGCATGACCTCCCAGTGCAGGGCACAAACCACCAGGACAGATCAGAGCAGGTGCTGCCTTCAAGCTGTAGGATTTTTCCATCTTTGGTTCTGGTTGATGTTCCCCCCAGTCAGTTACACAGACACAGGTATGCTTTTAGTCTTTCTTTCCATGTAGGGGCCAAAGGCTTTTGTGGAAAGCAGTGGACATAAATCACTATTTATTAGTCTCTAGGGAATTCGATGAGAGAAAGTCAGTCTCTGGAGTCTGATCAACTCTGCAAACATGGGTGGGATCTACTGCTTGGCCAGCTCCCCTGAGGGCCGGTCCCCTCCTCCCTGTTTGACATGCTTTGGGGGCAGCAGCCCAGCATCCGCAGCCAGCAGCCCGGGCACCCTGCTCCACGGACCCCTCCGCCAGGAGCTGCTGCAGCTGAGCACCCGGGCTCCAGCCCCTCGCTGCTCTTGTCCCTGCTCTGAGACCAGATATCCCCAAAGTGGCCACTCAGTCCCCTGATTGGCTTATCAGCTCTCAGGCACTGATTTGTTGTCTAGAACCAGCAGGACAAGGAGCTCTTCACAAAGGGACTGTGGAAACCCTTCTCATGTGCACACCCCCCAGAGAGCCACCAACTCAAGAAGGAGCCAATGCTACTTTTTTATTTAAGGAGTTGGGAGCAGAGCGTGTGTACCATGGTACTGGTAAATTTGAGAAGCAATGAGGAGATAGGAAAAAGAAGAGCTACTTGACTGTTGAACAAAGGCCCCCAGAAGCCTTCTCTACTTGCTTCCCGGTGCTGGTGCACAGAGGAGACCGGCAGCAGGGTGGGGCCTCCACTCCAGGCTAGAGAACACTATGAGGCAGTGCGAGGTGTAGGGAAGAGGCAATCAGTGCAGCCCAGCCTGGTGCAGACCCCTAGGCATTCTGACAGCTGGATTTCACCACACTTATTTTGCCCAGCCAGGGAACACTGTAGATCTGGAAAGAGCACAGCTCTTCCTGTGAAAGGGAAGAGAAAGGGACAATCAGTGCAGGTGACAGTTACAAGGGAAGATGCCCAGCCATGGGATGTCAGGGTGGGGGCGAGGAAGTTTTGGGGGTGAGACACCCAGCCCCCACCCACCCCTGCCAAGTTCCAGGACACCCAGCCTGACTGTGCAGTGACTGCTCCATGGCCCTCCCAGGGCTCCAAGGGCACCAGCTGGCACTGTGTTCCCTATGACAGGACTTCACCATCCTGCCCCAGCACAGCCCTGGAAGGAGCAGCCTGTGCAAGGCCACAGGAGCCCAGAGGGTGCAGGCAGGGGAGGCGACTCACTGTCCCCAAGCTCCCTCCACCTCTAGCCCCTGGGCCAGAATTAAGAGGGCCCAGAGGGAAGACCCCAGGAAAGGGGAACTTCCCTGAAAGAGCTGGGGCATGAGGAGTGGGTAACAAGCGGAGTGTGACTCTCCCCAGAGCAGAGACCTCACAAGAAGCAGCTGAGTCCTTGGAACGGCTGCTGTTGGGCCAGCAGGGGCAGCCTCGGAGGGCTTGGCCACTTATAGGCCTCTGATTCCCTGTAATCCGCTAAGTGTGGCCGTGGCTGTGAGCAGGTGACCGAGGCTGGCACTGAACAAAGCCCTTCTCCCTCCCCAGCACCCACCTCTGAGGCTGATTCCTCCAGCACCTCAGGCAACACCCCAGAACAGGGAGGGTTGTGCTCTCAGTACCCCAATTCCCAAGCTAATACCCTCTTGGCAATTCAAATTAGCCATGGCACACACTCCCCCACTCCTCCCCATATGCACACAGGAATGCATCTATGTAAACTCACACGCACAGGCATCTGTGCATGAACCCCCACATTCCCCTACATGTGCTCACACATCCGCTCACACACACACTCCCATGTACCTCCAGCCACATACCCCAACATGTGCACATGGACATGCATGCATTTCCCCACACTCCCTGAGCTTGCACTCACGCACACACACACCTCCATATGTACACACACACCCTCCTGAACATGTGCGGGATCACAGGAACACACACATCCCCCTCTGCAGTGCATTACTGGCCCCCGACCCACATCAGGCACATACCCTCTTCAGATGGGGCTGCTCATGGAAGGGACAGTTGTCCAAGTTGGGCTGGGACTTGGTACACGTGGTCCGGCCCATCTTCACATCGAAGAAGTAGTTCATTCCAGCCACGACCTACACGTGTGTAAGAGCAGGATTCACCTACAGCACTGCCGTCAATTTCACACGCACACAGGTAGTTCACTGTTGCTGAGTTACTGCGTGTGCCCAGGGGCTTCACGCCTGCATTCACACTGTCACCTGCAAGGCCATAAGCCACCTCCTCCTGCTGGCTGGCAGGGGCACTGTACCCCAGGCCCTCCCTTGTAATTTGTTTTCTCTGAGCAACTCCAATAAGGTGTCTCATGCAGCCAAGGAGGAGGAGAGGGAAGAAAATAAAATGAAAGCCACTAACTAAAAACCCCTTAACTGGATTCAGGAGTGGCAGGCACATCTCTGGACAAACAGATGGGGTAGGGCAAATAAACACAGTCCGTGTATCAGGAGCACAGGGCAAGGTCTAAGCACAGGAGAAGGCTCTGTGCCTGAGCAGATGATTAATCATGTCCTGCTAACTGTTGCTCAGGAGGCACGGAGCCCCGATCTATTCTAGGAAGGCTGTCTTCAGATGATTCAATTTCAGCTGACTTCCAGCCACTAGCACACAGCCCAACAGAATCCCATTCCTTCTATTTACTCCAGATTTAATTATTCCTTGTTTATCAGTAGGAAATGAGATGTTTCACACACATGAATGTGTTGGGCCCATAAGAGATTGCTCTCGAATGCCTCTGTTTTAAGTGAGATTTTGGTGGCAATATTTCTCAAGAGTCACACACCTGAATGGCTTACATTTGTGACTGCAGAATAGAACTGACCCCTTTCCCTGCACAGGGCCTCCCCAGAGTTGACTTGTCAGAACTGTGGAGCAGCATGGGATGAAGGACCCTGGACCAGGGATCTAGACCTTGCCCCATAGAACCATGAGCAAGTCCCATGATTCCTCCAGTATCAGTTTTCCCATCTGGAAAATAGGCTCACAGGACCAGTGATCTATGGCACCCTGTGCTTTACTCCAAGTTAGGGCCACCCTCCAGTGGTGTAGGCTGGGGCCAGCGCTGCAGCACCAGGGAGCACACTTCATGTTCAAGGGGGAGAGCACCAGCTGAGGGCTGCAGGAAGAGGAATAGGCTGGTCTGGATTTTCCTAAATTTCAGGAGCAGGTGGGAAGAGTGCTACACGCTGGCGTGCCCATACCACACTGCGCTGCTCTGCCACTCTGGGCAAGCTCGGGCCCAGCAGCCCTCCCTGACGCCCCCTCCCGACCCCTTCTCCACGCTGACTGCCTCCTCCTCTGCCAGAGTCTAGCTGCGCCCAGGCTGTGCTGGCAGAGGCAGGGTTTGAGCGTGGTCCTCGGCACCCCAGCAGGGGCTCAGCTGCCCATGGCTGTGGGTGGTGGTCTGCCGGGCGCAGGGTGAAGGACGCTCAACCTAGGGGCTGCTCCCAAGGCCGTGACTTTCAGAGGGAAGCATGGCACTTTAGGACTAGGAGGCCAGGCTCCCGAGTGGCACCTGCTGAGGCACTCAGGGAGGACATGCCTCCTCTGTGCGCACATTATGACTTGAATCTAACCTTGAGGGGGCAGCAGGTTCAGCAACCATCTCTATACCACAAGTGGCTGGACAACAGGAAAATGCCAATGACACAGACTGAGAGGTTGCTGCAGCTTAGATGAGGCTGAGGAGACGAGACAGAGGCTGCAATGCATGGCCCAAGAGTGTCCTCAGGTATAAAGGCCATCAGTGGGACAGCCAGGGAAATCTGAACAGGTCTGTGCGTGAGATAACTCAATATGTCAGTATTGATCCCTGATTCTCAAAACTGAATCATGGTTATGTGAGCTAACCTTTGTTTTTAGGACATATGCACTGAAGTGCTTATTCTCAAACGGTTCAGAAAAATAAATGCACACACAGTGTATACACATACCCGTCTACACAGGCATGTGGAGGGTAGGGTGGGTAAAGGCAATATGGTGAAGTGATACCGTGAGACATCTGCGTGAAGAGTATACAGCCATGCTTTGTACTATTTTTGCAACTGCTTTAAATCTGAAATTATGTCAAAATAAAAAGTTAAAACGAAAAAAGTGCTTGAGAAATAATTTAGTGGCAGAATCAGGAGGGCAGCCAGGCGACGGGTTCTGTTTTCCCACTTCCCCTGGGTATTCAGTTAGCAGCCCACACTGGCCCCCGCGTCCCAGGCTGGGGGTGTCCCAGGCTGGGGGTAGGGCGCTAAGCAAGACACAGCCCGACCCTGACCCTGGCGCTGCAGCGCGTCTAGCCAGCTGGCGTCTGGAAGCAGATCTGAGGCGCCAGGCGCAGGCTTGGCGTGCAAGGCCGGTTCCTGGCCTGGCCGGAGTCGGCATCCCGGGAACACGCACGCCAAGGGCTGCGGGACGATCGAGGGACCCGGGACACGGCCTGGCAAGGCGCTCGGGCGCGGCCGCGAGGGACGCCAGGGCGGGGACCCGCAAGGGGCCGGGCGGGATGGGGATGTGGACGGGTTTGCCCCTGCGACTCCCGACCCCACGGGGCGGCGGCCACACGCACCTGCTTGCGGGCGCGCACCACCTGCAGGGCGCGGCTGTGGTACCTGTCGTTGCTCGCTTTGTTGTACTCGCTGATGGCGAAGTCCAGCGCACGCTGCACGTCCTCCTCGTTGACGCTGGCGTCCATGAGGCCGCCCACCATGGGCGACCGCCGGCCCGAGCTAGCCCCGGCCGCGGTGCTCACGGCCAGGGCCACGGCCAGCGCGGCCAGCAGGAGCATCAGGGCGCGCGAGGAGCAGGCCATGGTTGGTTCGGACGCGGATCTCGGGGACAGAGCTACGGCAAAACAAGGGGGCGCGATCCCGAGGTCGCGAGCCCCGCCTGCCGGGAGGCGGCACTTTTATCCTGCTGGGGCCGCCCCGCCCCGGCCCGCCTCTTCCGGGCAGCCTCCCGCCCC
>VBSM01001118.1:11715122-11745019 GCA_008086735.1 Cheirogaleus medius | reverse complement strand
TCATGCAGTGTGAGCGCAGGTGGGTCTGGCCTCCGCTGCTCAGCGTGGCTTTTGTGTGTCTCCTGGTGGTTTCATGAACATGATTGCTGGTTCTTTCTCCCCAGACTGAGAAGACTGGTCAGCTGGGTACCCTGTGGGCTAACAAAGCCCCCAGCTCAGGGTGGTGCAGCCTTGGGTTTGAATATGGCACCGGGAGTGGAGAGGGAGGAAGGGTGTTCTGAGCAGAGAGCTGGCTCCTTTGTTCCCTCGACCCCGCCTGGAGGTGACCGTTGGCAGTGCCCTCATGGTGAAGGCTGACGTTGGCAGGCTTTGCCAGAAACACCGGTTTGAAGGGCAGCCAGAAGGACTCCCCTGGGAGTGGTGGGAGTGATGGCCGGGCAGTGCGAGCCCAGCCCTGCTGTGATCTTGGGTTAGGCGATGAGCGGGGCTGGAACCGCGGGAATCCGGCAGGCGGGAGCCGTGTTACTGATGAGTGTTCATGTTCAGCGTTAGGAAAGGGGACTCTGTGGTCCGAGGCCTGGGGACCATCTTACCTCACTATGAGTTGGGAGCACCCTGGATATACTAGGTGTCCAGGGATGGCGTTTGCTGCCCCCTGAGGGAGAGGAGGACTTCACACAGGCTGCACGTAATGCTTTCCTAGTTAGACAGGAGAGAGATATCCAGATCCACAGAGCAGGGAAAGAGAGAGTGGCCCCTGGCCAGATGCTTCTGAGCAGAAACGTCACCTCCCAGGGGTTGGAGTTGGTTCTCTGTTGTGGCCTCACATTCCCTGGGCCACTGGAGTTCTAGTCTTTGGAGGGAATGTTGTGCAGAGGGCAAGCTGAAATGCAAGTCTGTTGTCTTTTGTCATTAAGGAGGTACAGGTAACTCAAATAGCTGGCGCATAGGGTGGGTGTGAGTGTGCTGGGAGGCATGGCTGGCATGCTTACACATGCTGCTGTATGTGACGAATCTGCCTGTCATCATGATTTGTTAGGACGCTGGCACATGCTGCAGGAAGGATCATCTGTCTGTATATAGCAACATCTCTAATCCCTATAGAATAATTACCAGTGTAGGACACTCCCTGAAGCTACTAGAGCCACATCCACTGTGGTATGATAAGAAGTGTAAGGTTAGGATAGGCTGGACAGCTGCTCCAGCTGTTTGGGTGGTGGCCTTGGGCAAATGTTTTGTTTCTCTGCATGGAACACATCTGGAGAGGTGGCTGCTTGGTAAACAATAGTGTCTGGGGTCACAACTGGCAGAAATGAGCAGGCTTCAGCAGTGATATTCACGCATGGTTACAAATTATGGAGCAGCCTGTGCCCTGAGTCCTGTAACCTACAGCTTCAAGGACAAGATGGCAGGAACCCAGAGAGCAACAATGGACCCAGGGCAGAGCCTGGGGCCTCCAACACCCATGAACCCTGGAGGACCCAGCTGCGCAAGAGGGGAGCATGTTTCCTTTCTGGTAGGTAAAGACAGAGAAAACCATGTTCTCTGGGCTATGTGTGACTGTTGGTCTCATGATCTAAAATGGTCGTGAGAAATTAGGTGAGAGAGTGACAGAAGTTCTCCATAATAAATAAGCAGTCATAAGTGAATACTAAACAATACTATAATAAATAAATGACTAAGAACATAAAACATCACCTGAAGTTGCAAATGGTCAGATCATGTTAAGAGTCTGAACATTCAGGTTTTGAGCAATTAATACTTGGGGTGTCCTGTGGTAGTAGCTTAGACTGAGCATGTCTCAGGTCTTGGTGGCATCTGAAAAGGGAAAGGTGCCTCCCTGTATGGAATGCCTGGAGTTCCCTGGGGTCAAACTCTGTAGTCCCTTACACACACCCTCCTACCTTCTCCCCTTCTCCCAACTCCCTACCCCCCACACCATGGAAACACGGGGACATTTCTAGACCATGTGCCAATGTTGGCAAAGCATTTGGGCTCTGGTAGGGGTTGGGACCACATCATCATGAAACTGTGATCCTCGCAGCGAAACCTGCTGGCAACCCATGGAGGAGGGGGTGAGAGACTGCAGCGCCTGGTGTCTGAGATCTGATTGCTCTGCACTTCATGGGGAGAAAGAGAACCATTTTGGAAGTTTCTGCTCAGGGTCCAAGGTGTAAACAGCCCTCATTGGTCTGTATTGCAAGTTACCATTTATTTTCTCAAGCAGTGCATTTAGCAGAGCAGGGCCACTGATGGAAGAATCACAGCCTAGTGGAGGGGACAGGGAGAGACCTTCCTGGGACATGGGCTGTTGCCTTGAGTAGCCAGGTGCTCCTCTTTTCTCCCTGGGCCTCAGCCGCAGGATTCCTGGCCATGAGAAAACAGGTGGCTCTGAGTGGGGCTGAGCAATGCCCTGGGCATCTCTGGGTGGTCAGACTTTCCAAGTCCACGTTGTGGTCACTGCTATGACCTTCCTGTCAGTGTTTGTGCAACCTTAGATTTAAGTTCCTTTAGCAAAGTGCAGGGACTGGGAGTATGATTCCTGCTGCAGCTTGGGACCACAGTAAACTGACACACTGAATGCTGGAGCTGGAGCCCGAGGCCATGGGGCAGCCCTGCCCTCTCATGCAGCCCTGCCTCGCCCTGCTTCCAGGTCCAGAGGAGCAGGATCCAGTGGCAAAGACACTCCTTTACTGAACCTTAGTTAGGCTCCTCTGAACCCTTTACTACACCAGGCCATGGCCTTGGCCCCTGTCCTGTCCTTGCCAGGGCTGCTGAGTTGCCCAGTTTTAGGATAAAAATCCTGCTAAGTCAGTGTAGCCAGAATCTGCCCACCCTTGATACCACATCACACTCATTGTCTAGTCAAGTTCCTCATTCTCCACCTTTGATGCCTGTGTCCCTGTCCTGCCTTTAGCAAGAATCCTGTCAGGTCAGTTTAGGCAGCACCCCTTACCCTTGATGTCTGCTTAGTAATTCTCCATCCACCAACCCCACCCTGTTCCTTGGCTATAAATTCCTTCTTGTCCCTATTGGATTTGGGGATGAGCTCAGACTCTCTCCTCTTGCAATTGTGTTGGCCCCTATTGCAATGGTCTTGAATGAAGTCTTCCTTACTGTTTTAACAAGTGTCTGAATAATATTTCTTTAATAGAAGCCAGCCAGGCCAGTACTCTGCTCTACCCTAAGTTTTGCCTGGAACGTGGTGACAATCCTATTGCCAAGTAGGAATCAAGGGGCCTGGGAGACTCAGGGGTTGGGGGCGGGGGGTTGTATTTTCCTTGACAGTTTATCATGAAAAGTTTCAAACATACAGCAAAGTTAGAACAATTTTATAGTGAACTCCTATCTACCCACCACCTAGATTCTATCATTAATATTACACTCACTTTTTCACCTGTCTACTCATCTGTCCTTCTCTATCTCTCCTCAATCCATCTTTTCTGATGCATTTTTAAAGTAGGTTGCAGACATCAGTATATCCAGCCCTAGACACTTAAGCACGCCTGTGGGTAACTAGAGCTCAATATTTATTTACAGCTTTTTCATTTGTTGTAAAATTCACCCATAGTGAAATGCACAAATCATAACATGTGCATTCACTGAATTTTAACCAAGGCACGCCCCTGTGTAACCCACACCTGGTCAGACACAGAGCATGACCAACACTCCAGAAAGTCCCCTGTTCCCCCTTTCCAGTCAATTTGGGGCCTTACCCCCAAGGCAGCCTGCACTACAGTCACTATAGATGAGTTGTGTCCATTCTAGAAATGTGTGTAAATGGAATTCTACGGTACGTAGACTTTTATGTTTGGCTTTTTTCATTCAGCATGATGTTTTTGAGATTTATCCATGTTAAGTTGTACATTTATTTATCAGTCTTTGATTATCACACGTGAGCCTCCTTGCAGAGACTCTGGGATGTCTCAGGCCCGGATTTCTGACGGTGTTTGCCATACGAGGAGGGCAGCTCCTGATGACTCAGAATTTTTGCTGCTGCTGTTTCTCCTTCCTTCTTTTCAACCTGAGCCAACTTCCCTCTCCTCCCTCCCCCTGCCCTGCCTGTTCCCCTTTTTCTCCTCTCTCTCTCTCTCTCTCTCTCTCTCTCTCTCCTGAGGTTAGTTTTACTTTTTGCTCCAAGCAAAATCTAGAAGGGCAAAAACGGTGCCACCATCAATGGAGCAAAACCTGATTTTATGAGACAGAGAACAGATTTTTCCAATTCTTCCCCATATTTGAAAATAAAAGTTCTTGTTTTTTAAAAATCAAATTAGTACATGTTCATTATAAAAACAAATAAGACAATAAATAAATGCATAAAAAAGATAAATTATGCACGGGCATGTGAACTTCTGTGTGTTTATCTGTACGTACCTTCACATGTACATGTGTGTGTTTTTTACCATACTGAGATCATGTGATGATTATAATTTCCTGTTGCTTTTTTGTTCGTGACTATCATTATGTCATGAACAAAATCATGTTAAATAGTCTCTGAAAGCTCTGTTTTATTTCCTATTCTGGGTATTCCATAGTTTAATATTTTCTCTAATGCTAGACTTTTAGGCTGTTCCTAGTTTTTGGTTTTTTGAGTTTTTTTCTTGGAATGAATAATACTGTGAAACACACTATTGTAGAACAGAATCTTGGTGCATATTTTAGACTGTTTTTTTCCTAGAATTGAAATTTTTGGGTCAGAAACTACAAAGATTTTCTTTTTAAGTGTCTTGACAACAGGTTGCCAAATAGTTTGTCAGAGCATATACCTGACTCAGCCAGGTCCAACCAGCCAGGAGAAAGTCCTCATGGTCAAAAGCAGCATTTTGTACTTTATGTGTGAAAATCTGTGAGTGCAATTGTCCTCAGCATTGTTTTGCTGGGCCTGAGACCCTGGGGGCTGCCACCTAGTGGGTTGAATCATCTTATTAGTCATTTATACTTGAATCACATCCTGGTAGACCTATCTAGTACTTACTGATTCTTCACAAACAGCCTTACTGATTCCAAGTCTATGCTATTCTTTATTTCATGTATCGGTTTAATAAATGTTCATTGAACACATATGATATGAGATTCTGACTTTAAAAAGACCTAAAGACCTCGCAGTAGCCCACAAAAGCCTGCAAGATCTGCCTGCTATCCTCTGACCTCCTCTCCTACTGTTCTCCTTGCTGTTTCTGGAAGATGCTAAGCACACTCCTGCTTCAGGGCCTTTGCACCAGCCGATTCCCACTCCTGCAGATCTGTGGCTCTCTCCCTCACCTCCTTCAAATCTTGGCAGAAAGCGCTACTTCCCCTTCCACTGGCACTCCATTTCCCTATTCCTGTCACCTTCTCTCCTGAGTGTCATTTGCCTGCAGCCTTCAACCTTCAACTTTGGGCTGAATTAGAGTAGCTCGAGGAGAAGTAGCTTTATTCTAGTGAAGTTCCTCAGGCCCAGAAAACATGCATTTGTGGAGGAAGCACAAGAACTAGACAAGAGTGGAATTACCTCTCTTAATTGCCGGCACTTTAATGACCAACTATTTCCAAACAAGCGCCTTCCTTTCCTCTGTGCAGTTTGTGAGGCTCTGTCGGCAAGTTTTGTTAGGAAATCCCTTTTCGAGACCTATGGGGTCCTCTGGAAAATGGCACCTTTTTGTTTGAACCATCAAATTCTACAGGCTTAAATACGCCGGCTGGAAGTGGGGCAAGACAGTAGTTTCAATTTAGAGGCTTGGAAACTGCCTTTCAGTGGCGCTGGAGCTTGCTTGTGCCTGGGCAGGGGAGTCAGGAAGAAGCCCCCAAAGGAGAGGCCGGGATGGCTGACTCTGGGACAGCCCAAGGTGCCCACACACCTCCAAGGCCCAGGCTGCTCCCTCCCACTGCTGCCACGCGGTTGAGCCACACCGTGAGGGTCGCTGCTCCTGAAGCACTGGGATGAGAGAGGACTCGATCTTCTTAGGGACTGTGGGCTCTCCTCCCTCCCTCTCTCTCCCTCCCTCCTGGCCTCCTGGCATTCTCTGCCATCCCTGACCTCCCTACCCTACAACGGTGGGAAGAATGGCCACCCCAACTCCAGTCTGTGGCCCAGGGACTCTTTCCTGCTCCCCTCTGGTGTTGGGACAGGAAAGGAGGCACAGAGCTGCCTGGGGCTGCCCACCCCGTGTCTCGTGTTCAGGTCAGTGGTTCTCCCCCCAGTCACAGAGCAGACCTCGGTGGGGAGCTCTTCAAGGTCAGCCACCACCCCCAGGGTTTCTGGTTTAACTGCTTGGGGGGGGGGTCCCAATGTCCTTAGTTTTCAACCTCTGAAGGTGATTCTAGAGTCAGGCAGTGAGCAGAGAGGGCCCTGGGTTAAAAGCCAAAGCACATGCTCCATGAGCTGGGGGAACAATCCTCCCTGTGTTTAAAAACACACCCTGGACTTAGCAGTCAAGGGTGGGGGAAACTTCTGGCATCATTTCTTTCAATTTCTTGCCATAGCAGACCCGGAGGTTTTGTTTGGGCTCCCACCAGGCCCTCAGGTTGAGTTGGGAAGATGCCCAGGGAGCAGGGTAAATTCAGGTGCTCACTGGAGCAGGTGTGAAACTGGAGCTATGGGGCAGTGCCTGGACCCACGCGGCCCATAGAGCTGGCCTTGGGTCTGGAGAGCAGGACAATCCTCGCTAAGACACTAACAATGCACACCCCCACCTCTTATCACATGTTTTTATTTTCACAAGAAAAATGGACTCGCTGAGTCTTAGCTGCAAATCCTGTGAAAATCCCAGAAGGCACGACTCACAGGTTGAAGCTTGTATCACATGCGTTTCAGAAGGTGACACTTCTCTAGGCCAGCAGCAGGGAATGGGGCCAGCAGGCTGCGGGGCTACCCATGAGGTGACCATAGTGTTAGTTGGTTGCCTATCTCTGCTGAGAAGCCCCACGCTCAGCTAGCGTTATTTGTATTTCGTGAGTCGGAAGTCCTCATCTCACCCTCTGGCTACACTGACCGCAGTGCCCTTGGCGAGGCGAGGGTTCACAGCTCTGCAGAGATGTGGGGCAGAGGGATCTTCGGAAGAAAGGATCATCCTATAAATGTGTAGATTTCTTCTTAAAATAGCCATTGCGGTATTTAGGAAATTTAATTCCACATCACCGTGAGGCTGTGAGAACAGGTGGGAAGGGGTCCTGATGCAGGCAAGGGAGGTGGGCAGGGCTGGGAATGAGGGCAGAGGGCAGGAATGGGGGCATGGGTGGAGAAACAAATGCTTTAAAGGTAAGCTACTATTCATCCAGTGTTGCACCAGGTCCTTTTACACGAGTTTCCTCATTTAACCTTTAGACAACAGTGGGAGACATCACCCCCATTTTATAGATATGGGAACAGAAAGTTGGAGATGGGTACATCCCTCGCTTTCAGGCAGAAAGAGGATGTGGACTGAGTCTGTTCCTTCTCTGCAGAAGTGGGAAGTGTTGCGTGCAGAGACAACGGGGTCTAGGAAGCTGAGGACAAGGCAGATCAGAGAACCGAGAAGGGAGAGACCAGTGTGAAGCCCAGAACCCCACAAGCACCAAGTCAGAGCAGGAGGGGAGCTCTAGTGTTCCTTTGTCAACCACGGTGTAGATGCCAGGCAAGTAATCTGGCTTATCGTTATTGGTAAGCACTCAGACATTCCTACAATCATTTACTGTAACCTTCGGCTTACACTCGCTTCTCAGTGACATTAAGAAACTCAAGTCCCAAAGATCTACAAAAGAGCTAAATAAATATGAAACACACTCAAGGTTTGGGTGTTGATACTTTAAGGAGAAAAAAAATTAGTGCACAGAATAATTTTTTTAATGATATGATCAGTGGTAGGAATGGAAATCTTGTCCTGAAGGAGTTTATTAAAACAAAACAAGTAAGTGATGTTAGCAAATGCTCTTCCTGACTCACTGTAGAATCCTTTGGGGATTCTAAAGCAGATTTCTTCAGCAGCCTGAATTCTCAACATTTAGTCCAGATTTCCTCATTAACTGGCATGGATAAATGCAAGCTTTGTCCCTTCCAGAATTTAAATTTCTCCCTGCAAGAACAGAAGAGGGTAGAATAAAGGATTTTATTGTCAGACAACACTCTTGTACTTAGGACTCGGGGCAGAAATCTCTCAGGCTGGCACTGTTGCTGCTTCACTCATCTGCATATGGAAGGGGAAGCAACTGGAACGTGTTAGAAAAGGCCTTCCCAGCGTTGCAGAAGCTGGAACATGGCGCTCAGTGCAGGAGTCTGTCTGAAGTTGGCTAAATACACACCCCTCTTGTAAAGCGGCATTAAGACATATGCTTTTGTTTCTCCTCTGCTTCAAATTCCACGCACGCCCACTCGGTGTGCACACCCCAGGAGCAGGCTGGCTGCCCTCCCGGCAGTGGACATGGACTTGGCTGCTCGCGTCGCAGAGCGGTCAGTCTGCGAGGCAGGTCTCCCACTAAGGCCCTGGGAAATCCCGTAGTGCCCTCACTTCTTCCGCTGCGTTCAGAGGGCCTGTGTCTCGCTCCTTTTCACTTCCTCCCTGAAGGACTGGGAAAGGGCCAGACCTCTCCTGCCTCATGGGAGGAAGCCCCTCACTTCTCCTTTGCTCTCTCACTTCCCACTGCCAAACCTGAGCACACACTGAAGGACCGACCTGAGCGTGGCCTGGCCTCTCCCTGTGCTCCCAAGTGGACAGAGCGGTCTGGAAGGAAGGGAAGGAGGGGTGAGCACTGGTGTGGGGTCTGCAACTCCGAAATCACTAGAAAGACCTCCCTGGGAGCTGCTGGGAGCTCACCCAGAAAGGGGCAGGCACTTCACTCACCTCTGGCCACTTGTCCCTGTGAGAAGCTTCCTGGGAGCCACATCCCAGAGAAGAGGAGGGGGAAACAGTGTGATTCGAGGGGACACCCTACGTGGAGTCTCCCCCTACTCACAGTCTCACTGTGAAACTGGGCTTGACCATCTCGAGGTGAGAGGTGACACGATGCCCTATCAGCAAGGCTGCCCATAGCACAGTGACACGGAACCCAGGGAGAAACGAGCAAATGGGGGAAATGGCCTCTGCGCTGGGCCTGTGTTGAACGCAGGCTCTGATTCAGTAGTTCTGCTGGCCTGAGTTCTGCGTTCTCACAAGCTCCCAGGTGATGCAATGCTGGGGTGTGGTGACCCCTGTGCGTGTCAGGGCTGTGGAGGGCAGGCACGGGCATGAGTGACGAGCACTGTATCAGTGACACTGAGTCAGCCGTGAGGTTCCATATGCTTCCTGTTGGAGAGTGTGCTGTTAACACTTCCTTGCTTGACTAACCTGGCACTGGCAGGTAATGGCCGATGGGAGCATATGGCCGAGTTGAGTTCCGGTGAGCCAAATGTGCAGTTCCTAGCTTTCCGCTGGTACCCTTCACAAGCAGAAGTCAAATCTGTTCGATCACTCCACAATACAGAATGCATGCATACATTTCTTATGCTAGCATGAAAGTAATGCCTTTAAATTGCTAATGACTCTGAAGGCTCCAGTTATTTTAAATGTAGCAATCCTGGTTATCTCTTGGAAATGTATTGAGAAAAAAAAAATCTTTTGAGAGTAGCCTAATGAACTTTTTAGTAACTTATGCCAGTGAAACAATCTTATTTTTTTAGATGGATCCTTAGCCAAATCTGATATTTTACTTTAGGTTTCTGTACTGAACATTTGCAGCTTTAATGTTTACTTTTAGGGGCTGTCTGATGTCCAAACTGGCTTTTTCTTTGGTACACCTCCCTTTTGTGTGTTGTGGAAGAAGGTCAGAGGTCCATCCTCTACTAAGGAAGCTGAGAAAGCCACACACCTGGTCTTCCTCATCCTGAAAGGTAGGACATGGCACCTCTCTTTGGATCAACCAATCAGATGCTCTGATTCTGGATTTATAGTTGAGAATGGGTGGTACAACAAGAACAGGACAGTTTGCTAAGAGTGGGTGATGCCGTGTCCATGTGTGCAGTGGTGGCGTTTGCGGGCCTGCCTGCTGTCTGGCACCCCATGGCGCTAACGAAGTGTCCCTTGTGTGGAAGCAGCAGAGCTGCCTGTGCTCACCAGGCGCCTCTTGAGGCATGACCTTGGCAATGCTCAGCCGCCTTTTCCAAGCCTGGTCATCCAGGCCCCCCCCCCCCTACGTTTGTGAACCACCTTTCAAATGCATCTTTTTTCTTTTAACTCAATTAGACTTGCTTTAAGTTATTTGCAGCCAAACACCCTGGTGTGCACTGTACTTCTTACTTTTAAGAAATCCCATTATAGGTATAAAAGACAACACTGATCAGTTTCTTTACTTTTTCCATCCCTAACTGCTGTTTCAGAAACTTCTGGGATTCCTGATAATTTTCAGTAAAATGATATTAATATTATAGCTGTTATGAGTATAATTAGAACACAACTACATACCATTTGGTGTGTGATTCCTAGGGCATGATTCATGAATGTGTGTTACATGGTCTAATAAGTATCTTTTCCAACTAAGTGTTAATTTGCTGGCGGTCATGTGTCCAGCTGGGTGTGGTTCCATCTGCTTGAGATCCAGATACACTAAGTCCAAGACAATGGCCATGAATGGACCAGAACCTTCAAACTTTAGCCACAGTGCACTTTTACTAATAGAAGACGACAAATCCCCCCAAGTTCGCTGCTGGGCATCTTGATACTTTATCAGGATTTCATTTGCAGACATATCAAGCACACCAATGTTAATCAAATCATTAAGATGTTCTCTGATGTGTGAAAAAGGCGCCTTATCTGAGCACTGACATTTTCAAATGGATACCACGAACATACCCAGGGATTTTAGGGCTGACACACACAAGGGGAGAAGAAATTACACTGGTACTTATGGTACTTTAATTTCTATTGACAGAAAAATGAAATTCTGCCAACATATTTAAAGAAGTTTATTCTGAGCCAGATATGTGTGACCATGACCTGGGGAGCAAAGTCTCAGGACATCCTAAGAAAATGTGCCTGAGGTGGCTGGATTACAGTTCAATTTTATACATTCACAGAGACAGGAATTACAGGTAAAATCATAAATCAATACAGGGAAGGTATGCATTGGTTCTGCCTGAAAAGGCGGGACATCTTGAAGCAGGGACTTATAAGTTATAGGTGGGTTTTAGAGATTCTTTAGTTGGCTGTTGGTTAGAAGAGTTAAGCTTTATCTAAAGACCTGGAGTCACCAAAAAGGAATGCTTGAATTAAGAGAAGGGGGTCTGCTATCTCATGTGATGCCCTTCCAGAGTCAGGTTGGAAAGTAAGCTACATTATGCTGAGTTAATTTTTTTAAAAAGCCATTTAATGATATTTTATGGTTTGTAGGGCATAACTCACCAGGCCTCTTAGAAAACAATTTGGGCAAGAGAACAAAAAGGTCACAGTTCACTCCTCAGTTCCCCCTTTTGGCCAAAGATCATTCCATGGAATGCATGTGCAGTCCAACAGCCAGCAGGAGGTCCCACAGCACTAGGAAGTCTCGTCCCTAGAGTTGTCTATTTGGTCATCTGGTGTTGGTGGTGATAGATGCAGTGTTAGCAATGTTGGCTCTTAGGGGAAAGACATGGTTTGACATGATTTGATAGCTGATTGTTTAAGGGGCTAGAGAGAGTCAGGCCTAGGGTTCAGTCTGGAAAACCATCCTGGATCCGGTCTACTCTATGAGCTATCATGATCCGGTGTTTGATTGTGTCTTTTTCCTTTTCCTGTATCTGGTATAGCATGTACAAGAGATATATAATGATAACATAGCAATAAGTGTCATAAAAATAGTAAAAATTAGGCATCCAAGAAAGTTTTTGGTAGAATCAGAAGGCAGTAAACAACCTGCCCAGTTGAGAACCCCCCTGCATGCATCATGGTGTTCCTTTCCTTAGTCTGACTTACAATGCATTTACCTCCGTATTGAGATGGTCATTTGAACCTTCTGGTAAATCTTATTTGAAGATTACAGGACCAACACCAAATCAGAATCTAATAAATTTAATTTTTCTTCTGGCTGATTGGTTTCCATAGGTATAATATTCTGAGGAGGGTCTAAATCGAATTTGAGAAACATCTGGTCTTCAGTGTCTAAATTGTCATAGGAATTGTTTAGAGTTGACAAATCTATTTTCCCCCCACCTTTGTGTTGCATCATATACTTGTATTTGGGAGAGAAAAAGAGGTTTTGTTACTGGAGAAATCATATAAATCTACAGTGTTATTTTGTCATCTCTCTCAACAAAAATGGCCCTTTCTCGTATACCAAATGGGAGAAATCAGCATTCCGAGTGGTTTGAGGGCATAACCATTCTCCTCTTCTATTTTCACTATCTGAGAAAGAAATAGGGTTCCCTGTGTTTCACTAGCTAAAATAGCCCATCGACTTCCTGTGGGAATATCTGTGTATTACTTACAATGGTCCCAATGCCTGCTAGTTGAACTACAGAATATTTCTGAGCCTCATTCAACTTTGGCCCTTGAGCTTTAAGAATACAGTGCCTGAGGTCACATTTACTATCTAAAAATTTCCATAAATTTGGGGGACCATCTATCTTCCATAGGTGTTTAGATTGCACCTCAGCACTGAGTATTGTAGGCCGTTGCTTCACAGCCACCTGTGGTGTCGTGATGTATATACTGGTTTTCATCCACGGTTCCTATGGTGTTTCGTAACTCCCATAGGTCTTGTTACAATGTTGGGGTGCTGTGGGTCTCAGGAGCAGTCTCAGAGATAGAATCTCTCTGTCTGACCTTCTTCTGTCCTCCTTTCACCTGCCCAAGGAAGGACTCTAGTCTGATTATGGGTCAAAAGACTCTCATTACAGAGAGGGTCCTGCCCCATACCCTGGAGGAAGGAAGCTGCACACAGAGGCCAGAAAGAATCTGAACAGATAGACCTTGCTGGGTTTAGATGATGTACATTTTGTCTAATCGCATTTCTACACCATTGTCAGCCATGCCTATGTAATGAAGCCTCCATGAAACCCCAAGAAGACTGGGTTCAGGGAGCCTCTGGGTACCTGGACAGAAGGAAGTTCCTGGAGGGTGGTGCCCTGGGAGGGCATGGAAGCCCCTTCCCCATACCCTGCCCTATGTATCTCTTCATCTGTATCTTTTATAATATCCTTTATAATAAACTGGTAAGAATAAGCATTTCCTGAGTTCTTTGGGCTACTCCAGCAAATCAATCAAACCCAAAGAAGAAGGGGGTCATGGGAACCCCAACTTGAAGCTACTTGGGCAGAAACTCCAGAGGCCCAGACTTGCGGCTGTTGTCTGGTGGGGACAGGCAGCTTTGGAGTCTGAGCCCTCACCCTGTGGGATCTGACGCTGTCTCCTGGTAGACACTGTCAGACTTGAATTAGAGGACACCCAGCTGGTGTCCCTGCTTGGGGCGTGGGGAAAAACCCCACATTTGGTCACAGAAATCTTCTTCTGTGTTGATTGTTGTGGAGTTTAGAGGAAAGCACGGTTTGAGGCATGTTTTTCCCAAAGCACTACCTCAGATCCCACTTTTGAAATGTGGATCCGAGCTTCTGCTGGGTTAGAGCACGTGCTCATCCCCACCTTTGGCTGTGGGAGTACGTTTTCATGGCTCGCCTGGTCTCGTCTACCCATTGATGAGTGCTGCATTATCTTTTAGAGCAGCATCCCATTCCTTTCTCTCTTCTTGGAGCAGCATTCCTTCGATGTGGCCTGTTTTTGAGAGGGAATTTTTCCCTAAGGAATGCCTTTTTTTCTTAGCTGTGAATTCAGCTTAGCTAATATACCTAGCCCTGTTCCATTTCCTCCAATGAGGTTGCATTTTAATCTTTTGAATGGCTCATTTTGGTGTATCCATCAGGAATGCTGTTGCTACTGTATGCTAATGGCATCTGTGCAATTTGGATAAACAGAGTCAACCTGGGACCATTGAGTGTCCCAAATGATCATCAGGTGAGTGGAGGTTATGCCTGTACTTATGTCTGGGTGCTCCATAAGGCTTCCCAGAGGCGCCCTTGTCTCAGTGTGGAATTTGTACTGTCAGGGACTTCTGTTCACTAACTGACTCCCATAAATAGTTCTGTAAGGGCAGCGTCAGTGTGGTTGGTGCTGGACAAGGGCATCCAGGGAGGAGCACAGGGCTGGTGGGCATTTGGGCAGGTTGTGCTGGGGCAGTGTACCCAGGAGGCAGCTAGGTTTCTTCCATCATGCCCACGCAATTGTCTAAGCTCGTTAGCACAAATATTTATTGTTAGCACAAATATTCTGTCCTATTGGACCCCTTCAGTAATCATTCTGAGGCATTGTTAGGTAAATCTTCCTGCAGGGCATCATATTTGGTGACCTGAAAAAGGGGCACCTTGGGGAACATTTACAATGGCACTGTTCCATTCATTCCGATCTACATTATGCCAAATGATGTGAGCTCTGTTGACAGGGAAATTGGTGATGTTTGCAGGGGACCAGAAGTTTTCAGATTTGAAGAGAGAAGGAATATGGGGCAGGCAAATAGAGGAGACTATGGGAATGTGGGTTAGCAGGTAAAACATAATTTTGATTTTAACAAGGACGTTTATAACCCGTTTGGAAAATTACAACAACAGAGATTCTATAGATCCTAAACAACTTCTCGGGGGTCTTGGTTAAAGCATTCAGGGTTTTCAGTAAAATATTCTGTAGCAAGGAAAGTAGGAATGTCAGTTATTTCAGGGATCGTGACGACTGGCCTGGTGTGATGTCTCTGTAAGAATAACTGCGTTGGTTGTTGCTGTGGAGACTGGCTGAGCCTCAGGTGTTTTCCAACGTCATAGGTGGGTGTCAGAGACTTATTTGAAGATCCAGGTATGGCAAGAAATGTGGTTGGGTGACATGAATCCAAGAAGGGGCTCCATTTCATTTTGCAGTATATGAGTTAGTTAAAAGTACCAGGCAAGGTCTTTTCCAACAGGGCTGTGGGGAGCCATTTAGTTGTTTCCTTTATTGGAAACAAAGTCACCTGGCTGTAATTCATAATCCTTGGAGCCTTCTGCTCCTGGGAGCTTACCGTGGAAAGACTCTGTTACCAGCTTTGTAGAGTTTGTCAAAGTTTCAGGAGTCCTTGACAATAATGCAGTATGTAAGGTGTGTTCTCATAAGCCTTTGTCCAGCCTCCTGGGTCTTCCTGTTACTATTTCATAAGGTGATAGACAGTGTTTTCCGACAAGAGTGGATCTAAGGTTAAGCAAGACCAGTGGGAGGGCTTTTGGCCAAGGGAGGCTAAAAGTCTCAGTTAACTTAGCTAATCGAGTATTTATTGTGCCATTTGTCTGTTCTACGAACCCAGAAGATCGGGGGTGATGGGCACAGTGGACGTGTATTATGGGCCAGACTTTGCAAATAGATTGAACAACTTGTCCAGTAAAATGAGTCCCATGATCACTGTGTGGCTCAGAAGGGATTCCCCAAACTGGAATGATTTTGTCTCCTGTTAAGGTAGTAGTAGTCCTCCGACAAGGAAATGCTTCCACCCAATGAAAAAGCATACAAACCACGACAAACACACATTTATAAATTTGAGATGGCAGCATCTGGATGAAATCCGATTGCCATACTTTAACTGATCCTGTCGGCAAGGGAAAATGACCTTGGGAGCCATGCAAGGGCTTGCCAAGGTTACGTTTGGACACATGGTATATCAGGAGTATACCTGTTGGGCTATTGTAGGGGATGGCTTCCAGAAATACTGTTTACCCTACGATATCATCTTCTCAGGGGCCCAATGAACCATATCATGAATAAACCAGAGGAGAGGTCATAATTGTGCACCTACAGGAACCATGGGCCACAATTCTCTACTTGGGTCAAATACACCTTCCTTTTGCTGCCAGATTTGCTTCTCCTGAGGGGTTGCTGCCTGCTGGCAATTGTGAAAGAATGCTGGTGAGGGCATGGGCAGGACACAGGGTACATTCTCATACAGGACGGGCTGTCTTTCCTGGGGCAGCACTCTTTGCTGCAGTATCAGATTATTCCCTATCACTCTTTCAGTGTTAGCTTCTGAGTTGCCAGGAGTTTTTATGATTACAAGCTGCTCTGACATTTGGAATGCTTCTATTATGATAGCTCCAAGACTTAATGCCAGTTTCGTATAAGTTGCCCAGATGAGGTGAGAAACCCCCTCTGTTTCCATAGCATGCCAAAGTCATGGGCTACTCCAAAAGCACATCGGCTATCAGTGCGTATATTTGCCACCTTCCCGTCAGCCAGTGGGCGAGCTGTGGTTAATGCTGTTGATTCAGCCAGCTGGGCTGAGTTTAGTCCTTGGAGTTGGTTGGGCACTTTCAATTATGTCTGCCGTGGAAGGGATGGTGTAGCCTGCCTGGAAATGCCCTGATCATCCCTTAAATAAGAACCATCTGGGAGCCAAACTAATTCAGCATTCTGTAGAGTAGTCTCCTGCAAATTTTCCCTAGGGGAGAGTGGGATATCAGTTAGTAGGCTGCAGTTATGTTCTTCCTCTCCTTGTTCACCGGGAGAGGGAGCAGGGCTGGGAGTGTCACAGCAGGGCTAAGCCAGGTTGGGGGCAGAAAGCAGGAGCACCTCACAGGAGGCAGGTGACAGAGTAGTGTCGGGCATGGTGGGAGTGTAGGAGAGATTCCACAGAGTGGGGGGTGTAAATGGTCATCAGGGCCCCCAGAAGAAATTTTTTGACCTTCTTATATGAAGTGGCCATAGCCGACATGGCCCTTATACAAGGGGGGCGGGGTGTCCTCTTGCTACTAGGTCTAACTGTCAACCGAACAACCAATTGGCTTGTGACTGTTAATACTCCTAGGGCATGTCCATCTATTTCACATACAAAAAGGAAAAGGGAAGGCTGTAGTTGGGGTGGCCAGTGCGGGTGCCTGGGTGAGAGCCTGCGTTAAGTCCTCTATGTGTTTCTGTTCCCTTTCTTCTCAGCAGATTGGGTCCAGTTGGGTCTCTTTTAGTTTTTTATATAAGGGCTGGGCCATTAATGAATAATTTAGAATCCAACTTCTGCAATAGCCCATGAACCCCAAGAACCTTCTTAATTGTCTTTTTGTTTGGGGCACGGGAAAGGTCATGACAGCTGGAGATTCTCTCAAGGTTTATTAGCCCTCTCTGGGAAATCATATGTCCTAAGCAGTTACCCTGATGGAGACAAAATTGCAACTTATCTGTGGACACTGTGTGTCTGCTCAGAGCAAGCTGTTGTAACAGGTGCATTCTGTCACGGAGGATGAACACAAGTCATCCACATGCTGAATTAGGATAGTTCTATTTAGAAGTTGGGTATCATCTAAATCTGCTTTTAATATTTGAGAAAAATAAGTAAGACTCTTGGAATAACCCTGGAGCAAGACTATCTAAATATGCTGGTGATCTTCCGAAATGAAGGAAAAAGGTACTGGCTATTCTGCTGTGCAGGTATGCCGAAGAAGCATAAGTCAACGTCAGAGAAGTGGCTGGCATTGGTAGGAACACCAGACAGCAAGGTGTGGGAGTTAGGGACAATAGGATGTCCAGGAATCATTATTTTATTTATGGCTCAGAGATCCTGAATGAATCTTGAATGGCTTTTGTTTTGTTTTTTTCTTTTTTGTTTCTTGCTTTTTTATTTTTATTTTTCCCCAGGACAGGTTCTCACGCTGTTGCCTGGGCTAGAGTGCAGTGGCATCATCACAGCTCACTGCAACTTCAAACTCCTGGGCTCAAGTGATCTTCCTGCCTCAGCCTCCTGAGTAGCTGGGACTACAGGTGTGCACCACCATGCCCAGCTAATGTTTTTCTATTATTTGTAGAGATGGGCCCTCACTATATTGCCCAGGCTGGTCTTGAACTCCTGGCCTCAAGCGATCTTCTTGCCCTATCCTCCCAAAGTGCTGGGATTACAGGCATGAGCCCCGTGCTTGGCCACCTGTTTGGATTTTTAACTGGGAGGATTGGTGTATTGCCAGAGCTGGAGCAAGGTATTACAAGTCCATGTCCAAGTAGTCCTGAATGATTGTTTGATTCCTAGTAAGGCTTCAGATCTAAGGGAGTATTGCTTAATGTGTGGCAGGGGTTAGATTTATTAATATCTATGATTATCTCTATGGGAATTTCTGACTTGATTCTTCTGATATCTGGGGGAAAACTTGCCCATAAAGAATCTGGTGCTTTGGAAAAGAAAGGCTCTAATTCCCCCTGTTCAAATTCTTGGTTAACTTTAGCAAACACAAAATAGCATGTGGGCATTTAGTAAGTCTTCTGTGTCTCCAAAGTTGAGAATCATTTCTCTCATCTCTGAAAATAAGATGTGGGTACTATGGTTTTCTAAGAAATCCCACCCCATATCAACTATAGGAAAACAAGATGCCCTATTATTTCTCCTGCTTGAAATGGAAGGGGATTAGATTGCAAGGCTGTAATTGGGAAGTTGGAAACCCCTGCCATTTGAACTTTCGCTTTACTCCAAGGGAGAAGGTTTTTAACCAAGGTGGGACGGAGGACTGACAGTGTAGTGCCAGTGTCCACAAGGGCTCTGGTGTCTTCCCCATATATGGATATTTCTATTTCCACTAAAGCATTTGTTAGAAGTAGAGGGAGCCTCTACTATCCTCTATTCCCTCAGAGAATCCATATTCAGACTTTTGAGTTCTTCCAGTGCCTTGCTCTGTGCAAGCACCCATTTAAGTCTTATGCAATCCTTTTAAAGATTTCCTTTCTTTTTGCAACAGTGGCAAATCGCTTCCTCTTTAGCTTGTTGGGATCTCTCGGGGGAACGGAACCCTTGTGACTTTCCAACTTGGTAACTAAATTGCTTTAGTTGTAAACTCATAAATCTTGGAGGCTGTTTCCTTTTCCTTCTTAATGATGGTTGTGACAATTAGTCAGCAAGGGTGATTAGGTCGCTGGTGGGTAGAGAATCCCAAGCACATTATTTCTCTTTATCAAGGTCACTAACACATCATCTAAGCCTTGTACAAATCCAGAATTTAGCAAAATGTCACTTCTACCATGCTCAAAGTTTTCAGGAGGTATCACTGAATGTTGTTTGAATGTTTTTTCAAATCTGAAATAAGAATCAGGTACGGTTTCATTTGGGCATATTTTACATTGTTGTACCTTTGTCCAGTCTATAACTTTGGGGAATATCTGTGGTAAATTCTCACAGAGGTGGTTGCAAAGCTCCTTGCATTTTTCTCTCCCATTTACATGTATTTTGTCAAAATCTTATAAAATCTGATTCTAATCTGCTACCCTAAGCCATTCTTCAGCTTTGTTTTTGGTGACCAATAACTCAATTAGCTGATATAGGTCAGAAACCCCAGATCATACATCATTTTGTTTTCCTTTTCTTTTTAATGTCTTGTCAAAGTCTTGAATTATTTTTATTTCAGGATATTATGGGGGTACAAACGTTTTGGTTACATGTTATGACTTTGCCTCACCCAAGCCAGGATTGGAGGCATGCCCTTTCCCCCATACAATGCTCACTATGTCCATTAATTGTGAGTTTACCCACCCCCCTCCCCCAACCCCCAATGAATATTACTACCATGTGAGCAACTTAGTGTGGATCAGTTAGTGCCAATTTGATGGCGAATACATGTGGTGCTTATTCTTCCATTCTTGTGATACCTCACTTTGGAGGATGGGCTCAAGCTCTATTCAGGAAAATATAAGAGGTGCTAGATCACCACTGTTTTTTGCAATTGAGTAATATTCCATTGTATACATATACCATATGTTATTAATCCACTCATAGATTGACGGGCACTTGGGTTGTTTCCACATGCTTGGAATAGTGAATTGTGCTGCCATAAACCTTCCAGTGAAGATGTCTTTATTATAGAATGTCTTTTGTTCCTTTGGATAGATACCTAATAGTGCTATTGCTGGATCAAATGGTATTTCTATTTTTAGCTCTTTGAGGTATCTCCAAATTCTTTTCCATAGAGGTTGTACTAATTTGTAGTCCCACCACCCTGAATGCACTCAATCTCGTCTAACAGATCATACATCTTAAGTGTTAATTGGGATTGCTTGGCAAACCCAAGGGTGTCTTGAGTTGAGTCCAGGAATCCAGATATCAGGGCCCTTAACTCTGATTTGGTGCAGGGAATATATAGTATGTTAGGATCCCCTCCCTAGTGGGCTTTATTCTAAAAGGAGCAACTACTACTTCATTTTCTCCTCTAGCTATTTCTGATCCTTTTGAGGTTTGAGGTGAGGGAATAGGGGAAGGATGAGGAGGAAAAGTGACATTGTCCAGACAGGGAAGTGCAGAGGGTTGGGGCAGCAGAAGGAGAGACAGTTTCTGGCACCTTCCTGATTTCAGAAGCAGCTTTTGCTAGTTTCTTTAATTCCAACACAGTCTCAAATATTTTCTTATTAACTTCCTGGAAGGAGGCAAGTTCATCATTCCCTCTTTCAGATGATCCCAGGTGCCAGTTATAGTATGACCCTCATTCATTTTCCTTGATTCAGGAGCCTAATTTCTCTAATTTATCATGCAAGAAAAACTAATTTGGTAATCTCGAAAGTTCCCCACTTGGGGAAGCTTAGACCTAGGTCATCTTTAGTAAGACCTTTCCATTTACACAAATACTTGCAAGTAACGGTGCCATAATTATCAAACATAAAACCAGCGGGGGTGCCCAAAGGGGGCCGTTCTTCTTGCCTTTCCTCATTCTTAGAGGATTTGTTTCCCATTTTTCCTTAGAAGAAGGAACCAGACTGTGGCCTGGAGTTCAATGTAGTGGATCAGAGTGTGCCGACTGTGGCTGGGACTCCACAGTGTGTCACCACTCTGACGTGTCTCAGTTTCTGTCTTTGGGGACCTACCACTTCTGAAGGGGCTCAAAATGCCAAGTGATCAGCTCTTTTAAGCATTTCCTGGATGAGCCTTCTTTTAATTAACTTTTTTGGAGGGTTCCCTATAGGGTCACTGTGTGTTTTTGGGGAGTCACCCCAGACACTCCCACTGAGGCCCCTGGTCACCTTGAGGCACCTTTCACCTGGGAGGAGCAAAATGCCCTTTCTCTCTGGAGCTGAGGAACTCAGTCTCTCATTTATTTATCTATGAAAAGGACAGTTCAGTTTCTTGCGCAAATGCACAGTTGAGCCAATTGAGATTAATTTCGGGAGGAAAAGGCAATGGAGAAGGCCCTGATAGAATGCACCTCTGAATCAAAATTAGGATCCCAAACAAAACTTCCCAGGAAAAGGAAGCTCAGAACATACCAAGGATCATCAACCAACAGCAGGAGGTCAGGGCTCAGGAGGACTTACCAGTTCCACCTGAGGAGAAGCTCAGAGTCTGGGGGGCATCAATGGGCCCGTGCTGGTACCTTAGCAGTAGGTTTGGGTGACTCCTTCAAGGGGTCCTGAGTCTTCTCTGAGCCCCACACTGGGTGCCAGGAATTGTTGATACTAAAACCAAATTCTGCCAAAATATTTAATGAGATTTATATTCTCTCTCTCTTTCTTTCTTTTTTCTTTTTCTTTTTTTTTTTTTTTTTTTTGAGAAAGTCTCACTCTGTTGCCCAGGCTGGAGTAAGTGGCAAGATCATAGCTTACTGCAACCTCAAACTCCCAGGCTCAAGTGATCTTTTTGCCTCAGCCTCCCAACGAGCTCGGACTACAGTGTGTGCCACCACACCAGGCTAATGTTTCTATATTTTGTAGAGATAGGAGGGGTCTCGCTATTTTGCTCAGGCTGGTCTTGAACTCCTGGCCTCAAGTGATCCTCCTGCCTTAGCTTCCCAAAGTGCTGGGATTACAGGTGTGAGCCACCTCACCCAGCCTAAGAGTGTTTATTCTGAGCCTAATACGTGCAACCATGGCCTGGGGAGCAGTCTCAAGAGGTCCTGAAAAAATGCACCCAAGGTGGCTGGGTTACAGTTTGGTTTTATACATTCGTGGAGACTAGGGATTACACGTAATATCATAAATCAATACATGGAAGGTATACATTAGTTCTTCCCAAAAACATGGCATATCTCAAAGCGGGTGCTTACAAGTCACAGGTAAGCTTTAGGGATTCTTCAGTTGGCAGTTGGTGGAAAGAGTTAAGCTTTGTCTAAAGACCTGGAAAGGAATGCTTAAGATGGGGGTCTGCTAGGATGCTCGAATTAAGAGAAGGGGGTCTGCTATCTCATGTGATGCCATTGCAGAGTCAGACTGGAAAGTAAGCTACATTATACTGAGTTAATAAAAAAAACCCATTTAATGAGATTTCGTGGTTTGTAGAGCATGACTCACCAGTCCTCTTAGAAAGAAATTTGAGCAAGAGAAAAAAAAAAGTTCAGAGTTCAGTCCTTAGTTCCAACTCTGCACATTGTGTTAGCGTTGCATTCATAGTGCAAGCAGCCCGGGCCAAATGGTCTTGCCATGAAGACAAGCAGCCAAGCACCATTAGCTGGAACTTGTGTGAAAATAAAAATTTTATCTGGAACTTACTCGTGTGAAAATAAAAGTGAAGAAGCTAATACATTTAATGCCAGAATTCAACACAGAATTCCTTCATTGCTTAATGAGGTAATTGAAGGAATTTCTGAAAGTTCTTACAGCCCTGGTTTAATTAATAGCTTAGGAAATGCTGATTGGGCAGGAGTGAACTCGTGTGTGTGTGTGTGTGTGTGTGTGTGTATGTGGGTGTTTGTGTGTGTGTGTGCGGCCTGGACCTTTGCTGTGTGGGCTGTGCTCCCAGTGTGGGGTGGGCCACTGTTCCGTGGCCTCCTCCACGTGGCTGCCCACCTCAATTCTCTGATGTTTGGCTTCCCACCTGTGCTTATATAAACATCCAAATCTGAGGCTTGGGCAACACTGTCATCATCTTTTAGGTGGCTCCCAGACAAGTTTGATTTGTCTGAATGAAGAAGCTGAACAAGGTAGGAGCTTAGGAAAACTATGGAAGTTTTGAGATTTGTCCCTGTTATGAGCGGGGTGGACAGAGGCTTCACAGGGTCTCCAGAATTCAGGACTTCTTAGAGCTGGCTGACCCCGAGACCTAACCTGAACCCCAGACTTGATCATTCATGTTGTCTCATCGGAATCAGACTCCAGCTGCAGCTCAGTGAGATAGGATCACAGCACCCCAGGCCAGCCGAGGAAGAGGTGTCTACCTAAAAGAAAAAACTGAGGCAACATTAATATAAGCAGAGAGTTTATTTGGCCCACTTTGAGGACTGCAACCCCAGGGGCATAGATTCAAGTAGCCCAGAATATACACTCTTGATTACCGGGATTTACAAGTGGGTTTTTAAAGGAAAAAGGAAGAAGAGGCAGTTCCTAAATTGTTTACCAATAATTTACATCAAAATCACATAAGCTACTGATTGGCTATACATTGTTCTTTGTGTCACAAATTCCAGGAACTTGAAGATAATAGGTGAGCTGCCAGGAAGGAACAAAATGTCTTTGAACAACTGTCCCCAAGCATGGGTGTGGGGGTGTGACTGAAGTCCCTAGCTCCTGTCTCCCTGGGCCTGATAAATTTTGCATGTCTCACTTAGCTCAGACTGCTCAGTTCAGATTTGGCTGGGATGTTGGTCTCGCAGGCCTTGGGACAGTGTGAAGCTGAGTCTCCTGCTGTTCACTTGTTCATCCCTATTGTTGAGGGACCTTGTAATGACATTGGAAACTGGGAGCCTAGAGAAGAGAGTAGGTAGAGTGGGGAATGTCTCCTGTTTACAATGTCATTTTAATTGCTGGCATCTCTGATCTGGCTTACACAGGCAGGATTTCAAATGGGAACTTTAAGCATTTCTCCTCAACAACCGTTCTACCAGGTTCCTGTTCTTGGAATCGTGTGGCAACCGTGAACATTTTACCTGGGTTTCATTTCTCTGAACTCACCTTCCTTCCCCCTTTTATTCTCTTCTAAAGGCTCAGTTCCTCTGAAGAGGGAAAAGACACCCACCTGTAGAGCAACTGCAGAGGTGTCCCAGGGCAGGTGAGGGCAGCCGCACTCGTGTGCCAGCTGGAGATCGCGGGCAAAGTCCGCTAAGCCACATCAATAGCTGCAGAGTATCAAAAGGCAAAATTACAACACTTTCAGTTTAACGGTCTTTATTGGCTCTTATTTTGGATTCTAGCATCGTTCCATAGAACAGAATGAGTGTTCCCATGAGTTGAGCAGAGAACGTTGGCTTTACACACAGAGAAGAGCTGAGGAAAGCAGAAATTGAGACCGAAAACCAGATTGGTTTGTTTCAAAGTTACTTTTTCTGTAAAGATGAAAGCAGAGGGGACTTCCTTATCCCATCTGCTAAAACTGGCCTGTTGGGGATTTGCCTATTATCTCTCTTCCTTCTGAATTCTTGGAAGGTCAGATAAACAACGTAGTTCTGGCTTGGCGGCCTGGGCCTCCAGCACGAGCGACTCCGTCTCAGTCTGGTCCGTGGGGCCTGGTGCAGGAGCTCAGCCCAAACCAATGGCCTCCTGCAAATTTTATTTAACAACAGATAACCTACAAGGAAAAAGTCAAAACTCGACTTCAGCACTGAAGAAAGTCATTTAAAACACTACAGGTCTTTGGAAAGAAAGTCTTTTCTGACAGGTGCCATCTCTGAACTCCAGGAGAAGGCCCCAAGGGAGGAAGTCAGTCTGGATTTGCCGAAATGCACCCTGCACACGTCGCTTTCAGTGATGCGTCTGCTGCTTACGCGCACGTGTGACACTGCATGGTGTCCCTGTCACAGGCTGTCATTCTCACTTTCTTTAAGATGCTGCTCAACATCATATTCCTACTAATTTCTTTCAGGCCTTGCCCGGGGTTGCATTAATGCTCAGGACTGTACAGCTTCCAAGACACACAGGTCCCCAGGGCTACAGCTTAAAGTCTAGAGCGAGCTCCTCTCCCTGTGATTGTGGCTTCTGAGTGCTCACACCTGCACCTCTCCAGGGGGGTGGTCCTTGGCTGGGGGAAGCTGCCTCACCCAGACTAGCCTGAGAGATTAGCCCCTGCTGTCCCCCATCCCCAGGGCAGCCCTTGTTCAGTGGCTGACTGGGGCCACCTGCAGCTGGGCCTCACCTGAACCCCACTTTTCTCGGATGCGCCCTGTGCTTCCCTCGCTTCCTTATACATTTTTCTGGGGATCTTTCCTTCAGTAAGTTCTTTGCCCCAAAATCATGCCTCAGGCTCCCTTCTAGCGGGAGATCTAAGGCACCATGTCAACAGGTGGGCGTCGATGCAATAGGCCACCGCCCCTCACAAGGCTCAGGGGGCGGCAGACGCACATGGACCTCTGTGAAAACACGCTGGACACACGCTCTTCAGTCACCAGGCTGAACGGAAAGTAAAAGGGACAAACATCTATGTCCAAGCTGGTGTTTGTCATTTATTCTATGTTATTAAGAAAACAAATATCAAGAATAAATGAAGAAAATATATATTGCCGCTCTGGTTACATTGGGGAAGAGAAAATTGGTGATGTGCTGGAAGGACAACTGGGTTTCTTTCCAACCTGGGAGAAAATTTTAGTAATAGAGAGAAATTAAAAATCAATCCCATTTGGCCTCAGGGAAGATCCCCTGCAGGCCTTGACCTCCCCTCTCACCCTAGCATTGTGACGCTGGCCTCCAGCCTGCAGGGCCAGGGCCACGTCTGCTCATGGGCGGGAAGTTCGGACCCTCAGCTTCTCCCACTCAGAACCCCTCCCCCCTAGGTCATCTCAACCACGCTCAGGCTTCAAGCAGTGAGGCTGTGCATCCTACTGCCCGTGGCTGTCCTTCCTGGACATCCCGTGGACGCGACAAGTTTAGAATTTCCAGTGTCACCATCATCACCCACAGACCTGCCCCTCGACTGTCTTCATCGTGAGTAGTGGGACCCCCACTCTGCATGGTTCTGACCAGAGACATAGGTGTGACACCAGACAAGTGTCACAGTCTCTCAGGGCCTTTGTGCCGTCATCTGTAAAACAGAATGACAATGACCGATGACTTATGACTACATAAAAAGCAACTACACAAACTCGTTGTTGTATGGCAATGGCCATTTATTTTGCACACATTTGCAGTTCAGTGGGCACCAGCTCTGGGATGGGATTGTCTAGAGTGTCTCTGACTCGGTCTTTCATCTTCCTCCAGGGATCAATGACCTAGATTTTCCGTATTCTGTCCTGGCAACCGCAGATGCTTTTTAAGCCTTTGGTTACATCACACCTGCTAACACTCCATTGGCTAAAGCAAGTCACACGGCCCAGCCCAAAGTGATGTGATGGAGAAGTACACTCCACCGTGAAGGGTGGGGGACAAGGAGGGGATATTTTTGAACAATAATCTAATGTGCCACAACAGTGTTCCCCATAGGGTGTCAGGAAAATTAAATGAGACAATATTGTGAAGTGCTTAGAACAGTGCCTGGAATCTACTTTTCTATTATCTGTCTACCTACTTTCTTACCTATCTATCTATTATCGATCTACGTATCTATCTCCCTACCTATCATCTGTCATGTTTCCTTTTTATTCCTTATCTTTCCCCAGCAAGTAAAACTTGAAGTTCTGTAAAATTCTCTTAACTATCTTTTAAAGGCATCCACGCTGCCACGAGAAAGCTCATGGATTTCTCCTGACTGAGCTTCCTTTAAAGTGTCTCGACTGTTCTCCTCTCCCATGCTGTCCAACCCCCTGCAGCAGATCAGACTGTGATGCTTGGCTTAAAGTCGCCAGTGGCTTCCATGGCTTCAATGACTTCCAAGTGTCCTTAAATTAAAACTCAGGGTAGTACTTGACATGACATATAACACATGTGAAACTTCCCATGACTCTGGCAGAAAGCACAGAGTCTAAGGGATGAGATCTGCGTCGTCTGGGTCCCGCTGTGGGTGGAGTGAGGGTCTCTGCTATGAGAAATGTTCAGAACGTTCTGCATGTGTCAGTTATCTATTGCTGCATGAAAGACCACCCAACACTTACTGGCTTAAAACAACATGATCTGCAATTTCTCACAGTTCTTTAGTTGTCTGGGTGGCTCTTGTGAGGGTCCCACCAGGGTTCACACTGTGGCTGCGTTTGGGTGGGGTGCACACTGGGGACGTGCTCTTCTGGAGCCAAATGGGCATCCCTTTGCACGTAGTCTTTCATCCGCAAGGAGGTGAGATGATGCTTCTTTACATGAAGACATTCCAAGAGCCAAGCTCCAACATGTAAGCCTGGCTACAGCCATTGCAAACATAATGTGTGCTGCTGTCTCACTGGTCACACCACCAAGCACAGGGTGGGAGTACGGATGCCTGGGGGGCGGGGTGGGGAGAGGCGGATGCATTGGGGCCATTAATGTACCCACTGCCACATCCTACACAGAATCCAGTGATAAAGCCATGAACTTAAATATTCTGATTGCACAAAATACATTTTTTGAGATGCTGTTTCAGGAAATATTTTAGCTTCCCCTCATGTGTGGACAGAGATTAGGTATCCTCAGTGAGGATTCCAAGGTGTGGAGGAAAGAACTGAAGCCCAGGACCCCAGAGAGCTGAGTTTGGCCGGTTTCCCCTTATCCATCATGTGATCTGGTCACTCCACTCCTTCCTGGCTGGCTTAGAAAGTCCTCACGTATCTAAGAAGTGAAATAAAAACACGGTGAGCCAACCTGGGAAGCTCCCCAGTTCTGATTCTATTGTTTCTCTTGAGCATCAGGGTATAAAACCAAACATGGATTCCAGTTCTTGAATTCATCTGCACTGCCCAGGGAAAGGAACAGCCACAAGTGGCCCTTTGCACCCCCCTTGCCTCTCTCCCTTCCAGAATCTCCCTGTAGCTTCAGCGCATGGTGTAAGAGGGAGAGCTGGGCTCCTCCTGTCTGCCCTCCTGGACGTGCTGTCATGATGTACAGTTTGGGGCTGGCGCCTGGGCAGCGAGGAGGACATGCTCCATGCTGTGCTTCCCACAGGCCGTCAGGGTCGCTGACCTGTGTCTGGGAAGAGTCGGTGTCTCTGAGATATGGGCGCCAGAGAGGGTTTGCCAAAAGGAAACTTTTAATTCTCTTGTTTCTAGTCTTTACAACAACCACTGTAACCACTTAGTATGGGACTTGGGTTGTAATGGGGGCAGCAAAGGGGGTCTTGCTTAGGAAAAGAGTGGAGAAGATGCACACAGAAATGGGCTAAATCGGACACTATCCAGTCATTGTTCCACAGGAGAATCCTTAACATCTCAACAGCTGACAGTAACAAGCTTTTCCTGTCCCGCTCTCCAGCCTGCAGATGGCTGGTGGGTGAGTCTGGTCTGGCGTGGCCTGTGTCCTCATGCTGCCCGCGCAGAAGGGGCCGTGCATGTCAGGGCCAGGTTCTTCCCATGGAGGCTGGGAGGGGAGCAGGAGGACCAACCAGTCACACGTGCAGGGTTAAGGTCTCTCTGTTGATATGCTATGGCCCAAGAACATCGCATGACCATGCCCAGGGCAATGGGGGTATGCCCTGCATTCTCTGGAGAAAGGGGCTGCATAGCCACATGGCACAAGGCATGGATGCGTATCAGCAAGGGAGACAGTTGTCCATCAATCCTGCCACTCCTACTTGAATCTTGGAAAACACTTCTCCCCTGTCTGGGCTGTGACATGGCACACAAGCTCACAGAAAGCCCAAGAATTTCATGCTGGTGGTGGCTGAACCTCCGCTAACAAGGCTGACTTTTCTCAGTGTCATCTGTACATCCTGGGTGTCTGGGCAGCCTGGCTCCTAAGAAGGGGGCCTCCATGTGACAACAGCTCTCCTCCCAGGGCCTCAGTTTCCTTCTTTATGACAAAGGGCAATCAAAGGCCATGGCCTCACAGAGGCCTTCTTAGCTTAACCTATTGTGATCCATTCATTGCTGATTATTTCTGGTGGAGATTAACCTCTTTTCCACCCCACTCTGCCCCCATCCACTGTGGGCCATGTGGCCACCAGAATCACAGCCTAATGTGGGTGTCTTTCTGTGGGGTGGGTCCAATGATGACACAGAAGAGGGGGTGTGGGAAGCCAGAGAGATCCCTGTGCATTGCAGGGGAGGTGCAGGCAGGGTGAGGAGTGGGGTTCTAGTGTTCCCTATTGAGGTGACACTGTCTGGCAGCGCAAGGAGCCTTCCCTTCTCAGCCCTCTGCCTGGCATCATCTTGACTACCACAGTCCCTGCCTCCCCACACCCTGTCACCCGCTCCAAGGAAACAGGACAGGGCCTGAAGCCAAGAACACTTACCCTGAGTGATTTGCTGTCCTGAGGCTTCATGGTGAGATGCCCTGGCCCTTTCCTCCAGCATCCCATGCTGGCCGGGCAGCCATGGGCTGTGTTCCTGTGGTGTCGCAGCCACCTGGCCCGACAGGTCTGTACATGCGAGGTGGGGGTGGGGTTCTCAGCGCTGAGGCAGAGCTGTGCTCTAGTTTTAATTTTTTTGTTACTTTCTTTGTGATATAACTTCAAACTTACAACAAGCGGCAAAAGTAATGTAGAAAGCTCCTTCGCACACCCGGATTCCCCAGTTGTGAACCCGTAGCCTCAGTGGCTCTATCCTCTGTCCATGTGTGTACACGCTGTTGTCGGTCTTTCTGAACCATTTGAGAGCAAACTGCAGACATGATTCTTTTATCTTTAGACACGCCCATGTGTGTGTCCCAAGGACAAGGACGATCTCTTGCACAAACTCAGTACAATGAGCGATTAATGACATCAGCGTGGATGCATTCTTTTGTCCAATCCAGAGCCACAGAGCTTGTCAACAGCATCAGTCCTCAGGCCTTGCTAGTCTCCTTTAATCTAAAACAGTTCCTCATTCTTTCTTGTCTTTATGATGTTGTCATTTTTGAAGACAGCCGGCCGATCATTTCGTAGAATGTCCTCAGTTAGGGTGGGTCAATGGATGAGGTTCGGGCTATGTGTTTTTGGCAGGAACATTACAGAGCGATGTTGTCCCTCAGTACGTCACGTCAGGATTCCTCACTATCCCTTTGTCCCATTGCTGATAGATGCTGTTGTCCAGGGTTTAAGTCAGTGAGAATGGGAGGGCGCAGAGCAGTCAGGAGGGTATTGGG
>VBSM01001118.1:11693849-11707159 GCA_008086735.1 Cheirogaleus medius | reverse complement strand
CCAATCAAGTCCCTTCTGCTTACTACCTCCCAAGTTTCTAAGAATAGAAGACAAGGGTGTCTTATATGGCCATACACTTCTCATTCAAGCCTTGGGACCCAAATTCCAACCAGGAAGGTAGCAGAGCTCCTGGCCCAAGAACATCTGACTAAAACAAGGGCTAGATAGCTCCCAGATTGTGCAGGTTCAGTTTATATCTGCTATGATGTACCCTCCTAACCACACAATGTAGGTACTAGTTTTGGCCACCAGTATCATCCACTCACCTGGGCTAACAGTGTCCAGTAGTCTGCCTGTGACCTGGTTTTTCTTTGCCTGACACTTGCTGTGGAATCCAGAATGGTTTATCAAACCAGACCTCTGTTATCCATGCTCCATGTACTTATGGAAGAAGCCTTGGGGACCTAGCTTCAAAGTTATTTCCATTCCAGGTGTTCTTAAGGCCTATTTATTGGTTTCTCTGGATCCAGCTGAAAATGGCCAAAACAGGCTTAATCTGGACTGTGTAGCATTCTGATCCAATATCCAGGCACCCAAAAGCCAAAAAGCCAACAGTGCACTTCTAACCAACCCAGTTTCGCTGTTCTTCCACCCCAGTACCATTTTACCCACCTGCGCTCTCAATGCGCCCAGCCTATCTTGGGGGTTTAGACCTTGTTCTTCTGTCTCTCCATGGAAAACATTTTCTCCACCCACCCATTCTGAGACATAATTATCTGCACCCCTCTTAGGTGTTAAAAAGAAAAGCAGCTATCCTGATTTTAAAGTTAAAAGGTAGACAGCATTCCTTCTTGGAAGATGATGGCACATCAGTTAAAGTTGCAGGCCTGGTGTTTGCCATCAGGGATGAGTCACATGAAACTGGCAGGAAAAGATACCTGTGGCCTTTTTGTCTCCTTTAGCTGAGACTAGGTGGCTAGAGGGACACACAAACACAAATGTGTTTGGTTTCTTTACATAACGTGTATGTGTGTATATATATATATGTTTCCTTATACATGTATATGTATACATATATGTAATCATATAACATCTATCTATGTATGTATCTCTATATATGTGCATGTGTGTGTATGTGCATATATACTTCTCTCCTGTATGGAGAAAGACCACCAAAGAGTGGTAGGCAGGGCTACGAAGTTGCATGTATAAATATCTATATTTTAATTTATATTTTTATATGTTGATGCTTATATTTATATATGTTGCATATTTAATACTATGCACATTGTGTGTCTATATACATATTTCTAGTTGTTTTTTTTTTTGTTTCTTGTATACATGGGAAAACTTCAAAATGATAGACTGTGCTTCACTGTTTCTTGAGAGCACTGTTTCCAGCACACTGAGATGCCCCCTAGTGTTACTCCCCTGCTCTACTTGAAAAATGCAATTGTGTGTGAGCTGTGAGTTTCAGAGCCATTTCTTCTCTTGGTATTTGGAAAAAGTTGAGCTGGTGCTCTAGGAGGGAGCACAGAGAGTTAACTTGTTTTGGGGTGAATATGGGGGCCTCAAAAGTATGGGATCATGTATTATCAGGTGGTCTTCAAATTAAGTCCCCTTTGTTGCTACCTCCTGAGATTCTAAGAATAGAAGAGAAGGGACTTCCTGCATGGTCATACTCTTCTGATTTTAGCCTTCGAACACAATGACCAGCTGGAAAGCTAGCAGAGCTCCTGGTCCAAGGCCCCACCCCAGCAAAAGACCTCAGGACTCCATATAGCTTCCCAGCTTGCTCATATGCAGTTCATCTCTGCCAGGGTGGACCAGTCTTGACCCACAAGGTAGGCACTAGTTTGGCCACTGGCATCATCCATCCACCTCGGCTGCCAGTGTCCAACAATCTGTCCCTAACCTGGTTTCCCTGACCTGCCAGCTACTTTAAAGTCCAGAAAATTTGTCAAGTCAGACTTCTGTTTTCTATGCCTAATGTACTTATGCAAGAGGACTCAGACACCTGTGTTTGAGTTTATTTCCAATCAGGTATTCTTCATGCCTGTCTATAGGTTTCCTTAGATCCAGATGGAAAAGGCCAGAACAGGCTTACCCAGAACTATGCAGCCTTAAGCATCTGAGGCCATGTTTCTTGCCCCTTAAAGACCCCAGTGGCCAACATAGCGTGGCTGTCCTTCAGTCCAGTACAGTTTGACCCCTCAGGACTCCCAGTGCCCCCAGCCAATCCTAGGGGATCAGACCTTGCCTTTCTACGTCTCCATGGAAAGCCCCTTCTTCACCCGCCCATACTGAGACAAAATTGTCTGCCCCCATCTTAGAGGTTAAAAGGAAAAGCGTCTATTCTAGTTGAAAGATGCCACTAGTATAAATATAAGTATATTTGTATGTGTGTCAGTCTGTGTGTATTTGTGTTTGTCTTTTTGGATAATGTTTATTTCTGTATTAATACATATTATTTCTGTATTAATACATATTATTTATGTATATGTATTTATATTTATATAATTTTTTAAATATGTGCATATATACATATATGTAATAAAGTATATATATATACACAAGATACACATTTATATACATATATTTTTCTCCTTTATGGAGAAAGATCACCAGAATAGCAGGCAGCACTTCTATGTTATGTGCATAAGTATTTATATTTTAATTTTATATATTGATACATATATTTATGTTGCATATTTATTCATATATTTCTAAATCTCCACATTTATGTTTGTGTATATATTTATTTCTAGTTATGTCTTTACTTGTGCCCTGTACACATGAAAAACTCCAAACTGTCAGGCTGTGCTACACTGTTTTTTTGAGAGCAGTGTTTCCAACACACAGAGACGCCCCAAGTGCTTTTCCTTTCATTTCCTGGGCAACACAGCTGTGCACTAGACTCTGGGTGTCAGGACCGTTTCTTCCCTTGGTGGTCTGGTTGCAATTGAGTTTCTGCTCTAAGAGAGAGCGCAGAGTTCTTACTGTCTGTTTCGAGGCACAGGGGCACCAACAGCCTACGAGTCCAGGTAGTATCAGGAGTCTTCCACTCAAATCCCCTCTGGTTTCTACCTCCTCGATACTCTACGATAGTGGAGACCAAGCTTTCTGCACAGCTATGCACTTTTTATTTTAGCATTGAGCCCCACAGGCCAGTGGAAAACTGGCAGGTCTCCTGGTCCAAGGCTCGTTGCTTGGCCTAGGGTCTTAGGGCTGTGTGTAGTTTCTCACACCCCAGAGCAATGGTGGCTTCAGTCAGGGGACAGCCACCCAGAGTGCCTTTATGAAGTGGTGAAGGTCACACAGACAGACCACTTTAGCTGCTGGAGGAGACTTGGGACACTCTGCCCACCCTACTTCCTACTACTGTTTCCTCATCCTCAAGGGATGCATCAATACCTTGCATGTTGTTCTCCCTCCAGACACCTAACCAACCTGAAATGCAATCTTCTCTGTGCCCCTTTCTAGAGTCTAAATTCTAGCCACCTGACAGTTCAGTCAGTACCACCTTGAAGCTGTCCCTAAAGGTTCTGGCCTCCAAGTTCATCCCTCCACTCTAGTTTGCCCACAGGGTTTGGCACTCGGTTTTGTAGCATTTTCTGCACAGTTTCCCGTGTGCTTGTGTGGCATCCCAACAAGATTGCATGTCCTTACAGTCAATTACATTCTTAAAGCCTTTCTGGGTTGCTTATTACCCTGTACCTGCAACGCAGTGTTTTCAGGGTATATGTGCATGTGTCTGTTAGAGTGTGCATGTCTGTTTGTGATTGTGTCTATGCGTATGTCTGAATCTTGGTTCGTGTCTATATGTGCATGTGTGTGTAGCGTGTGTGCATGAATGTGTGTGAGCGTGTCTGTGTGTGTGTGTGAGAGGGACACCAAGGTGAATGAGACACACAGCCTGCTTTGAGGAGCTCAGACAGGAAGACAGGGCCATCCAGGGCACAGATGACCGTGGTGGGAATCAGACATGTGGTGGAGACACAGGGGTAGAAACCTGGGAAGGGGTGGGGAAAAGCTCCGTGGAGTGAGGGGCCTCTGGGCTGGGTCTTAGAGGTGAAGCACGTGTCACCCGGGCACAGCAGCAGGGGGAGGAGGGGCCTTCTGAGGCGGGAACTGCTGGAGCAAGGCTCAGAGGGCAGGGCCGTGGGCGTCCAGGGTCAGGGAACTCCAGTTTGACTGGGTCTGGCTCTGGCTGTTCTCAGAAAGTCTTCTTTGGTTTTGGGACATTTGATGTGCTCAGGAGGCCCAGGCCATAGACAGAACCTTCCTCTGTGTCCAGGAGGTTGGCTGGAGCCGGGAGGGGACATGGCTGCTTGGACTTCCCACAGCCACATTGCGGTCTTGGAGACTTGGCTGCGAGGTGTGATGGCAGACGGGGCAAGGATGGGCTACGGCTGCACCTACGTTCTCAGGGCCCCCACTCGAGCACTCCTTACCTCTCAAGCCAGGTGCCCCAACTCAAGTCTTTAGGGGAAGCAAGGGCCCACACCTGAGTGAGAAAACTGAGGCACAAGCTCTGATAGGAGCACATATTGATTTTGTCAACCCATGTCAGTTTATTTTCCCTCACCCCAGAAAGTTAAAGGCAGAATTTAGCACAAGCTGAGGTCCAGGCTGGGAAAGAAATCCAGGTGTTTCCCTGTAGGAGCGTGTCGTAAAACCAGCACACAGTCCAGGCCCCAGATGTCCTCTCCTTTCTATCAGGGGGACCCGCTCATGTTCTTGGTGAGAAGGCACCTCCTGGGGGTGGCCACCATGCAGCATCTGATGTGACTCAGTGCCCCTTAGGCCACTGTGTCGGCTGAGCCAGCTCCCTCCCAGGCTCGAACTGCTGTTGGCCACCTGAAGGAGCAGGGACAGCTCCCACTCCAGGTCTTCAATCCTCTGAGCCAGGTGGACTCTCCTCACCTCCAGCTCCAGGGCCTGGTGGCTCTTCAGGGCCCAGGTTCCCAGCTTCTTTCCATCTGGGCCATTCGTCTCTAGTGGGTGAAATCTGTCTTCCTGCCACTCACAAGGGGAGATGCTGGGAGCCACCTGGGAATGACAGACATATAACATGGACAGGTGACCCCTGAACGCTCTCAGCTCACTCTACCCTGAGCCCTCTCTGTGGTCTTGGCCATGACCTTTGTCATTTAGACACTCTCTAGGCACCAACATCAACTGCAAGCTTGGGAAGATGCCAATGAGCTCCCTCCAGGGACTGACCTCATGATTAACTAATGAAGACACAGTGTTCACCAAGGTGATGTCACCACAGTAATGCACAACAGTGGCCAACTATATCATTATGCAATTGTTATGTCTAATAATTGGGAACAATTATTGAATGATTAAATCTCAGCATATTTTATAATCCCTCCCCTAATCCTAATTTTCCCTTCCTTAAAACCAGGGATATTTGTACAGAATGTATTTTTAAGAATGATCACCTGTTACTTTATCCTCACTGAGTCATGATCTTCTGATCTCTCGGTACAGCTGAGGACAGGTTCCTGCACCTAGTCCCTCTGCTGGGGAGCTAACCTCACAGCTGCCTGTCTGAGGGGGAGGGAGGGCGGGTTCACAGAGGAACTCACCACTCAGCTTAGCGCAAACGCTTTGGAAAAAGTCCAAGTAAAGCTCAGGGCAAGAATGATTGGTGTGATGAGATGACAGGAAGCCAGCATCTGCATTTGGGTTTCATGAGGGGACCCACCCCTGGGGCTCAGGGACCATGCAAGGCCATGAGAGACACCGTTCCCACGGCCTTACTTGCTAGGGCATCTGTGCCTTTTGTGGCCAGTCCTTGGGCCCCATCCTGCCTTGTTTGCTCACAAGAGAAATGTTCCCTCAGTTGTTTGTGAACACAGGTGCCCTTTCTTATCATTTTTGTACAAAGAGAGGTCAGTTTGACCAAGAAGAGTTGATATTCCAGATCTTCAGACATCAAGACCCAGATACCCATGCTGTTCTGAAACTCTCCATACTGAAGGAGCATCCTGACTTTCCCTGCTGTGTGGAAGAATGAGAAGAAAACCTGTCCCCAGCCACCTCCTTGGCCCTGACTCCTGGGGTCACTGTGGCAGAGGGTGTTCCCTGGCTGGGGAAGAGGGGATTCACTGGTGTTTCAAGGTATCCTGGCCCAGACGCCACCCTGGGAAGGTGGATGTGAGAAGTGCCTACCCATGCCCCACCACCACCCAGGATGCTTCGCTAATTTTAGCAACTCAGGGACGAGGCTGGGACAAGTGAGCACTGGGCTTGGGTGCAAAAGTCCAGGGGTCCAGGGTCTAGAAGAGAGGATTAAACATGACCCAATAGCAAAGTGGGAACCAGACACACAGTAGAGATAAAATGACATAAAAGATGCCAGAAACTTCAAGTCAGGATGAATTGTATGTTATGCAGTATTAAAACAATCAAACTGGTGAACTAACACCCAGAGACTGGCTGCCAGCTTTAGCAAATAAAGTTGATTTTTTTGGTTTATTTTTTCTATATTTTTAAGCAAATAAAGTTATATTGAGCTCAGTGTAGACACAACTGCACGATCACTTCTATCTTTCGTCTTCCTGTCCTCTCCACCCTCCCCTGTGTCTGCACCCCTAGAGACTGCAGCTAGGACAGGGAACAGCCTGGATGGAAGATGCATCTCGCAGAAAGCTCCTGGTCCCAGAGGTGTGTACTGTTAGGCTACATCTACAATAGCCATTGTTATTGCTCCTTTTCCATGCCCTTCCTCAATATTTTCAGGCTGTGAATTAATTTAGAGAGTTTCAACCTAATCTGATGGTGCGGGCTTCCCTGTCTCCAGCCCCAGCTCTAAGGCTTCATGGCTTAGCCTTCCATTCATGAAACCAAACACACAGAACCTGACTTTGGCTGGTGGACATTCTGGTCAGAGCTGCCTGTTGTAGTCCCAACACCTCTCTGTGGAAGGGGCCATGACTCCATGGGTTCCACCCCCTGGACACTTAAGGAGCTGAGATGCTAGTCTGCTAGGCTTACCACAAATGTGCTGTCTTCACCTGGAGGCAGTGGTTCTGGCTCATCCTCCTCTTTCTGGAGCTCCAGGGCTTGAGAAGAGAGCTGGAAGAACTCCTCATTCAGCTCATCCAAAGTGTCTTCAACCTGCCATATCTTTCTCTAGAAACAAGGAACATGTGGTCTTTATTACTTTTATTTGTATTCTACTTTCATTGAAAATTTCTTGTGCTCCTACTCCATGATCTACAGCGGGATCAGTGCAGGGCATACAGACTCAAAGTCAGGTGCTGCTCTCAGACAGCTGAGAGTCTGAAGGCAAGGGGAGCCAGACCTACAGCCCAGCACAGCAAAGTAGTAAAGATTATTGTGGAGACATGCACCAGGCACTGCAGGAGCAAAAAGCAAGACACCTAGCCCAGGTAGGATGGTTAGGGAGAGCTTTCTGGAAGAGGGAATGTCTCAGATGAATCTTAAAAGGTGGACAGCAGTTAGCTGGATGGAGAGTGGGAGAAGAGCATTTTAGGCAAAGGGAGCAGCATGTGGGAAAACACAGATCCGAGAGAGTATAGGAAACATTCATCTATTGGTCCATCTATCCATTTGTCCACCCATTCATTCATCCATCCATTTATCTATCCATCCATCCTTCCATCCAAACATTCATCTAACCTTCCATAAATGAACTGAACCATCCATCTACCCATATATCCATCTATGCATCCACCCATTCAGCTATTTGTCCATCCATACATCCATCCATCTATCCACCCACCCACCCATCTCTAACCATCTATCTACCATCTATCTAAAGACTTATTATGAACCCAGTGTGTATCAAGACAATGGTCAATTATGGGACACTATTAAGGAACTTTCATGGAGTTTATAACCTATGAAGAAAGGCAGACATAGGGCAAAAAATTATGTGTGAGGAGGGTTACGTGACTGGATATTTGGGGTGCAGTGGGGATTAATCAAAGTTCATTTGGCAGTAGCATAGAATTTGTCAGGAAAAGTGTCAAGAGATGATGCTTGAGAAATGAGGGTAGCATGCTTTTCTTACATTGTGGGGTCATCTAAAAGGCAATTCGGTAGAATCTTTCTTATGAATAGAACCTTCATTGTCTTGGAAGTGTCAGTGTATCCAGCTGAAAAATGACTTATCTCAGACTCTCCATAAGATAGAGATAATCATGTGGCTAGTTTTGGCCAACAAGATGTAAAAGAAAGTTGTAGAGGAGGTAGAGGAGGAAATCCTCTTTAAAGAGGGAAACTGGTTAAGTTCCCCTTCTTACCTTCCTACCTTTCCAGCAGGTGTCTTATAACCATGAGTGACCATGAAGATAACAGCCATGTGCTCAGGATCATGAAGCAGAAAGTTAGAGGGATCCTGGAATTCTTAGGACACTGTGGATGCTGATGGGTTTACTTTTGAACATATTAAACATAAGCTATCTGTGGGGCATCCTATGAGCTAATATAGCCCCAATTGCATGGTGAGTTCAGCTGTCATGGAAAGCCCATCTTTTGCTCCAAACATGAAATGGAAGATACAATTTTAAAAAATGCTGAGCCATATTTGAAAGGGAACTCTCCAGATGCCAGAGCTGAAGAGACAAAGCAAGGGTTGGAAGGAGGTAAAGGCATGTAGCATGTGTATCTTCCTTCTTAGAGGCTGAGGAGTCAATTCCCACCTTGGGCAGGCTTTGAGTCCACGAGCACCATTTGTGGTCGGGGAGACTGGTCTAGGGCCGCCTGAGAAAATTCTGGACTAAGGAAGTGGCTGTCCCTTCTCTGAACTTGGATTAAAAACCCCAATCCAGCCTGTGGACATGTCCCTGCCACTGGGTAGGTTTCTTGCTCAGGGCTGTGGTTGGAACAGAATCAATGTGAGAACTGGAAGCACAAGTGTGTGCAGCACGGCACTCCGTGGGAGGCCAGAACCTGTGAACAGGTCTGGAGACCAGCAGCCCCGCACAGTGGGAACCCAGACAAGCTCAGCCGCAGCACAGGGGAGTCTGCACAGAGGAAAATGCCCCTAAAGTGGGCTCATAGTCGAAAGCACAAAACCTGCAAAGAAACCCAATGATGTGAGAGTGGCAGACGGAACAAAAATACACTCAAGAATGTAAAGATGATAATGAAGTTTGGGCATGACTGTTGCATAATCAGGTTTAAGTGTGAAGAAAGAGAAAAGGAGAAATAGAATCCACAAGACAAGAATAGAAACGCTGTGGAAAAAGAGAGAGGTTCTAGAAATGAAAAAAGTCGGTGTGACTGGTGGATTACATGTAGACCTAGCTGCAATGAGTCTGTGGCAACTTCTGAGGAAACCACGTGGGACGTAGCACCGAGAGGCTAGGGGACAGGAGGAGGCAGCAACTGCAACTATGGTTCTGCAGTTTCTGTCACCAGGCGGTGCTCTTGGCACACACATTTTTACACCTGCCTATGCTGTGTGTGCATTCTGCCATCTTGTTGGCTGCTGAGTCACCTTGCTGGAGACACTCAGTTTTCTGCACAGGGAGATGGCGTTTGTCCTGTCTGCTCCCGGACACTCTGCAGCTCTTTCAACTTAAGGACAAGAGAGCTTGGGGCAACATCTTCCTCTGCCTCGTTTGTTTCTTCACGAGGTCCGGCAGCATGATACAGAAGAAAAAGCGCATGCTGGGATTTGCCACTCTCTTGGATGCAGTTTCCTCCCTCCATCGCCCACCCCCCAGGCTCGCTGTGCACACCTGAAGGATAAACACGGAGGGGAAAGTGTGTCACAGGGCCTCTGTGAGGATCGTAGGGTGGCTGGCTCCTAGGAGGCTTTGAATAACCTGTTCCCTTCTGCCACACTTGGGGTTTGCCACTGGTGTGGCTGTCTGCATATTTGGCAGAAAGAAACCTAATCACACTGCAGTTCATGGAAAGAATGGTTACAATGGTCACAGCCCGTCTGGACATCAGTGCTTCCCTGTCATCCTGCTCCATTCTGTCCAGGACAGTCATGTGTCTGCTACTTCGTCCTCATAAAGAGAGAAAGGGAGGAATGTCCTTCCTGTAGAGCTCCCCATCATTCCTCACACTGAGGGACATGAGAAAATAATTCCAGGGAAATCTGCAGCACTGCTATGCCTCTAGGAGCAGGGCCACTTGTTTTCAGTGTGTAGGCAAAAGCGTGAAGTTCTGAGGCTGCCCTTTTGACAAAAAACAGGTTTCATAGGTTTCCTCCCCTTTTCTCTTCCCTTTTATGTCAGATAAGCCCCAGTGTCTTTTCATTAAAAAAGAAAATGAAAAACAAAAATATGCCAGAACAAAATAACTCCTAACTTTTTATTATTATTATTTTTTGAGACAGGATCTTGCTCTGTTGCCCTGGGTAGAGTGCAGTGGCATCATCAAAGATCACTGCAACCTCAGACTCCGGGGCTCAAGAAATCCTCACGCCTCAGCCTTCCAAACAGCCGGGACTACAGGCGTGCAGCACCACATCTAGCTAATTTTTCTATTTTTTGTAGAGGTGAGGTCTCCCTCTTGCTCAGGCTGGTCTTATACTCCTTGCCTCAAGTGATCTTCACACCTCGACCTCTTAAAGTGCTAGGATTACAGGCATGAGCTGCTGCGCCCAGCCATCCTTAACTTTTGTTTTTCTAATTTTAAAAGGTAGCACCTGCTCAATGTAGGATATTAGTAGTAAGGATATGTAGTAAACATAATATTTAAACATAAAAATGAGTACATAATGTCAGCCATAGCCCACTGAGGTATGTCACATCGATGGCCCCTTTCTGGGCCTGTGCCCCTGCCATGTATTTCTGGGGTCCTCCTGCTGTGGGGAGGGCTTTCTTCTCCCCCTTGATGCTGAGCTGCACCACCTGACTTGCTGGGGCCATTAGGATGAGGTGGGAGTCACGATGTGCCCGCTCTGAGCCTGGGCCTCAAGCAGCCTTCTGTGATTCTGCCGTTGTCATGAGCAGGACAGGGGGTGGCCAGCCTGCTGCTCAGGGAGGGGAGAGGTCCTGGTGCAGTTTCTCCAGCTGAAGTGCCCTGGGCAAGCCCAGTCTGGAGCTGCATCCTGGCCAGAGTGGACCCAGATCAGAGGAGCTGAACCCTCCACAGGCAGGAGAAATTCACAGTCTGCTATTTGCTGCTGAGGGTTTGTGTTGTTTGTCCTGCAGCAAAAACCAGCTGACATACCCACTAACCATTTGTGCATTTCAGACCTCCTTTCAGCTTCTCTCCTTTCCCTCAAGCTAGTCTCTGTCTCTACTGCTTTATGACATTCTTTCTCTCTCCCCCTCTCTCCCCTTCTTTCTCTCCTTCCCTCCCTCCCTCTTTTCCTCTCTCTCCCCCTCATTTTTCCCTTTTCTCTTTTTTATGAATATATAATACATATATTAATTTTTGAACTCACTCTATATGTGCAATTCTCTATTTTCATCTTTTATTTTAATAACATTAGAAATTCTCTATAAGCTTATTTTCAGTAAGGGCATTACTATTTTATTACAGGGCTCTCCTGTAACTCAGATAATCCTCATATTATTGGAAATTTCAGCCATCTCCATTCATTTTAATATTATGAAAATTGCAATGAATGTGTTTCATCATGTTTGCCTATATTTTAAAATGATTTCCCTTGGAGAGATTCTTAGAATTGGAGTGAGTCAAAAGTGAATGAATATTGTAGAGAGTTTCGATACAAATTGCTAGGTTGCTTTCCAAGAAGGTTTTAATTTCTCACCCTTGAAGGAAACCAAAATATTTATTTCATCCTCAAATATCCTTCTTTGACTTAATCTGAGATGGCTGTTCAGAGGGCCTGCAAACTGTAGCTGTACAAAGCTGTCTTTTGTGCAGGAGATTTGCATCTTTAGAAACAATCTGCACTGATTTAGCCAGGCTTTCTCTCTGAGGTCTTTCCTTTTCCAGATCTAGGAAAGATTAACTGAGCCTGACATCTTTAAAGAACAGAAAGAAATATGCACTGCGTATTCTCTCTGAGGGCAGCTACCTGTGAGGAAACTAAATTGTTAAATAGTGAAGAATACAAGAGTTGTTAAAATTGGTCCTGATCAATTGTGGTTCAAATCTTCCGCTAATATTGGGTCAGTTGTCTTGGCTGTCCCAATTAGAATTGAAGTAGATCCATCAAAACCTCTTCTGAACCTTAAACAATACCCTGTAAGATCAGAGGCCTTGGAAGGTCTAAGACCTACAATTTTAGATTATATAAAAAAAGGCTTCATTATTCCTTCTAGAAGCCAATGTAACACTCCAATCTTTCCCATAAGAAAAACAAATGGTAGAGGTTGGAGATTTGTACAGGATTTGGGAGCAATTAATAACATAGACATTCCTCAACATCCAGTTATACCAAACCCCCATAAGTTATTGACTGCCATCCCAACTGAAGGTCATTTCTTCACTGTAATACATACATATAGTGCATTCTTTATCATTCCTCTAGATAAAGACATTCAAATTCTCTTCATCTTCACTTGGGAAGACAGACAATATATGTGGAAAGTTATGCCTCAGGGATGTACTGAAAGTCTCACTTATTTTTCATAAATATTAAAAGCAGAACTTTCAGATGTCAACTTTCCTGAGAAATCCACTTTATACAGCATGCAGGTAATTAAATTCTCAAAAACAAGTAAGATATTTAGGTCACTTAACACCAAACAAAGGAAGACCTTTTCAAAGTCAATCTAGATATAAAGGGAATATTGGCCTTCCCTACCCCAAAACTAAGAAACTACTGAGAGGACTTCTGGGGTTGGTAGGATACTTCAGACTTTGGATTCCAAACTTCTCCTTAAAAGCCCAACATTTTGAAAAAAAAAATTAGTATATCAAAAGGATACCTGCATTTGTATGCTTATTGCAGTACTATTAACAATAGCAAAAATATGGAATTTAACCTAAGTCCTCATAAACTAACTAATGGATAAAGAAAATGTGGTATATAAACACAATGGAATACTATTCAGCTTTAAAAAAGAATAAAATCATGTAATTTGTAACAACATGGATGGCACAGGATGTCATTACATTAAGAGAAATAACCCAGGCACAGAAAATCAAATTCCTCATGTTCTCACTCATATGTGGAAACTAAAAAACTCGATCATATGGAGATAGAAAATAGAATGATAGATACCAGACGCTGGGTATGGTGTTAGGGCAGGAGGGGGAAATGAAGAGAGGTCAGTGAATGGGTACAAACTTACAGTTAGATGGAAGAAATGAGTCCTACTGTCCAATAGAAGATGGGGTGACCATCGTTATCAAGAATAGATTGTAGATAAGTCCGGAGGGGCGGAGCAAGATGGCGAACGAGAAACACCGCAAGTTAGAGCGTCTCTGCAGAAAAGAAAGCTTCTAGAAGA
>VBSM01001118.1:11670391-11693749 GCA_008086735.1 Cheirogaleus medius | reverse complement strand
AAAAAAAGAATAGATTGTATATTTCAAAGTAGCTAGAAAAGAGGACCTGAAATGTTCCCCAAAACATAGAAATGACTCAAGCTGATGAATGCCCCAATACCTGACTTGATAAATACATATTCTATGCATGTAAAAAACACTTACATGTACCCCATAAATATTAAAATATTATACATCAATAAAAGGAAAAAAACCCTCAACATTTATATACTCTTTTAAAACAAGAGAAACCAGACCCTCTGGAATGAACAGAATAAAACCACTTAACATTGGAAGACATTAAAAACAGTCTTATAGATGCCCCAGGATCAGGACACCCAAATTTTAATATTTCATTTTCATTGTTCATCAAAATCACGGCAATGCCCTAGGTGTTCTGACTTACAAATGTGGAGATCAAAATAGACCTGTAGGATACTACAGTCAACAACTGGACACGGTGACTAAAGGATTGTCATGTTGCATGAAATCAATGCCTGCCACTGCCCTTTTGATAAGAGCAACTGAAGAAATAGTGATGGGATCTCCCCTCACTGTCTTCATTCCACGTTCTGTGGAAGTGCTCCTAAGTTAGCACCACACTCAACACTACTCAGCTAGTAGGGTGACTTCTTAGGAATTTCTTCTTCTTTCTGCTCCCCATGTTACAATCTCCAGGTGTGATAATCTTAATCCTGACACTCTTCTGCCTCTTTTTCTTGATGAAATGCCTCATAAGTGCATAGTCTTAACCAACTAGCTTCTCTCTCCTACAATGGACCTGCAAGAAACCCTCATTAATAATGCTGTTGTTATTTGGTTCACAGATGGATACTACTTAAAGAATAAATCTGTAATCTATCATGCAAGTTACGCTATAGTATCTTTCACTGAGGACATAGACAGTGCTTATCTTCCAGGAGCGACCTCAGCTCAGCAGAGTCAAGGACATTAATTACATACAGCCTGTCGGTTGGCAAAAGGAGTAACTGCTAATATTTATACAGATAGCAGATATGCTTTTGAAATAGCTCATGACTTTGGAGTGCTATGGAAACAAAGAGGAGTTTTTATTTTTTCTGATCAGTTCATAAAAAATGGACATCCTGTTTCATAATTGTTGAAAGCCACATTACTGTCAAAACCATTAGCCATTTCAAGACTTTAGGCCATGCAAAGTCAGACCCTCTAGAAAGCAAAGGAAATCAATAAGCAGATAGTACAGCAAAAATGGCTGCCTTAAACTTAAATGAATAAGCAACTCATCCCGTTTTAGCTTATAAGAAAGCACTTGATAGTGATATGAAAGTAGCTCAATGAAAAGCTCCGTGAATATAACAAGCAAATTGGGAAATTAGAAGGGAGTATACTCCTCTGAGACTGGGCTGCAATATGCACCAAATGATCTACCCATACTTTCAACCAAATTGCAGTCATCTCTCTCATGTATGCACATGATTTAACTCACTGGAGCCTCAGTAAAATGATTGCTTGAGAAAAACAGTATTATTTGGAAACCTTCTCCAACTGTTGCTCATAAGGTGCACAATCACTGCCGTATCTACTCAGAAAATAATCAAGGGAAGCCCTCACATAGTTCTCAAGGTCATTGCCTTTACCAGAGGCCTTTTAATTGGATGGCAACTAGATTTTATTCAGCTACCACCATCACAAGGATCCAAGTGTGTTTTTAGTGAAGGTTTCTATGTTTTCTTATTGGGTAGAAGCATTTTCATGAAGAAAAGCAACAACAGCCTTAGTAGTAAGTAAAATCCTTTTAGAGAAAATTAGTTCAACTTGGGGAGTTTCTTTAGCACTTCACAGGCTCAAAGGTATTTATGTATTTATTTCACTGGACAAATAACCCAGTCGGTATGCAAAATCTGGTTTGTTCTCCAACATTTCCATTGTGCCAATCACTCTGAGTCATCTTGGTTAGTGAAACACACAAACACAATAGTTGATACTCAATTGGCAAAACTAACTGAGCCTTTTAAAATTCTTTTGCCAAAACCTCTTCCATTGGTTTTGCTTAACTTAAGATTGATCCCTTTGGGTAAACACCCACTGTTTCCATTTGAAATTATAACAGGCAGACTTTTGAAATTGTCGCCAGGAGATTGTGAGTCTGATATTAAAAGGGGATATGTTGTGTTATTGTATTGGCCTCATTAGGTAGCTAACTAGAAAGTATAATTTAGTAAAGACTCTTTTGACAGTGAGTTCCTGGGAGACAAAGAACTCAAGGACCATGAGTTTTAACCAGGAGACATTGTCTATTAAAGTGACATCTTTTAAAGGACTCCCTCCTACCAGGTGAGAGGGACCTTATCAGGAGCTCTTAACAAAACTTTGTGCCACTTAGCTAAAAGGAACCAATTCCTGGATACTTATAATCGATTTAATTAAAGCTGCTTTGCCAATTTGGACTTCATCTCAAATGAATGATCTAAAATTGAAATTCTACAGAACCAATAAGGGTGAGAAAAAGATGACATCTTGAAGCTGCCTACACAGCTTTCCCGACACTGGACCAGGCCTATATCTAAAAGAACACTTAATATTAATGATTGTTAATAGATGGAGAAGGTCTTCCTCTGCAAGTTCCCATTAAATTTCTTTCTTTTTATCCCTAGTTTTTAATTTTTCTTTTTAGAGATAGAGTCTTGCTTTGTTACCCAGGCTAGAGTGCAATGGCATGATCATAGCTCACCGTAGCCTCAAACTTCTGGGCTCAAGCAATTCTCCTCTTGGCCTCCTGAGTCTTTGGGCCTACAGGTATGTGCCACTATGCCCGGCAAATTTGTCTTATGTTTTTGAGATATGGATCTCTCTACGTTGCCCATGCTGGTCTTGAACTCCTCACCTCAGGCAATCCTTCCACCTCGGCCTCCCTAAATTCTGGGATTATAAGCATGAGCCACTGAGCCTGGTTTATCCCTAGTTTTTATATTTTGTTGTTATTATCACCAGTCGTTGCCCATAAAGCAAACCTTTTTTTTGCAATGGGCTCAGAATTATGCTGATAAATTGTAGAAAAACACTTGCTGGATATGTGGCCTCCTGCCCCTTTCCTGTGGTTCTGGCCTACCATGGTGGGTATCTCCTTTCCAAGGCCAATATTGAATAGAATATCGGAACTATATCCATGTTTCTTAAGAACAGTCATTGGGATTAACACTAGTGTGACTAAGAAAGCTGTGTAGGCAGCTTCCAGATGTCATCTTTTTCTCACCCTCGTTGGTTCTGTAGAATTTCAATTTTAAATCATTTGTTTGAGATGAAGTCCAAATTGGCAAAGCAGCTTTAATTAAATGGATTATAAGTATCCAGTGTCACTGGCCTATTAACACTATTTTACAAAGCAAAGGACATGAGAAGAGCTTTTCAGTAGATAAAACCAAATCGTTAACTTTAATGCTGGTGCTGTCCCAGTTGAGAGATAAGACAACTCAATTTCAGAATAGTATAACACAAATTTGGTACAGTTTTATCTGGCTTACCTCCTCCCTTTTGGTGAGCTCTGCCATCATGCCCCTTTATGTTGGAACAAAAGAATCACACCAAAGATACAAGGCCCAATAGCACTAGAGATACGGGGTGGATACCCAAAGAAGAGTGTATCACACACTATTGTATTACAAAGTACTGATCGGCATGCCACTGAATGGGCACAGCCACCAGGTATTTATTGATTAGCCTTGAATGGAATGCTGTGGCTATGCAGCACCAGTTCATGGCCATGGTTACCCCCAGGATGGTTAGGACAGTGTTCTTTGGGTTATGTCTGGGCACACCCTTTCACACCCTTTCAAAGTCTGTAAATCTTATCCATTTATAGTCACACTGTATTTTTTCCTGTATTCCACTGGTATCATTTAGCTTTCATCTTTCTGCCACAACTGGGCACTGAGCATGTCATTTGGCATGTAGAGACCCTAACCAACCACACAAAAAAAGGCCCCGAATGATAGACACATGGGTAGCTTGTTATTAAACAGTGAAGATGTTCTTATGAGAAAGGCTGTATACAGAACTGGATACTTTAGACATACTCGCTCAGCCCATGGGGGAACCTGCACTATTATAAAAACTAAGTGTTTTGTCTATATCCCAAATGAATCGGATGACATCACTAAATTAATAACTCACATGAAAACACGAATAACTGACCTTTCAAATCCAACACCCTCTCTAAACAATTGAATAAAACAGCTGGTTTGGATCTTGGGGACCTTGGTGGCAGAAGCTGTTACTTATTCTAGAGATTATAGGCATTTGTTATTTTGTCCTATTTTCTCTTTACTGCTGCTGTTTCATCTGTTTGCAGTGGAGTCAAAGCATAACTGAAAAAATCATAATAATGGTCAAAGAATTGCGTTAATTGAAGATGCAGATATGTAGCCTGACCCAAGTCACAGAGTCACTTCCTTCATGTTGCGTTAAATTTGGCCTATAGCCCATCGTTTCATAGCCTGACAAGTTCCGCCCTACATGGGACATGGCAATCTAGGAATGAGTCATCCCAGCAGTGCAGGAAGCTGCTGAATGTAAAAGGAATCCAGACCGTTTGTGTTCATCTACGATGCTTTCTTTGAAATATTTTGATGAAAAGGGAAAATTAGACAACTAACTCAAAGCTGTGACATGCAGCTGCAACTTCTGCCTTTTTCTTTTTCTGTAAATAATCAGAAAGAACAACCGGCACAAGAGATAAAATCCCCTTCAGACTATTACCCCTCCTCATGGAGTAATAAGGTAAACTTCCTTGGAATGTAGCAATCTGTAACCAACTAAATTGTTGTAATGTATGCACTGACCCTGTATGGAAAATGTTGTAATTCTGCTAAAATTTCTCTGTCTCTGCCATATAAGTGAAATCTTAACTTCTCCACTTTGGAATGCTGACCCCATTCATTTGGAGTCTGTGTTTCCCAGGTGGCTATCCTCAAGCTCTCCATTCAAACAGACTCTACACCTAATCATATTTTCTGATCTCATTATTTAAGGTTAACAGAGGGGGCAGTAAGGTCAGGGAACGCCTGTGGTCCCAGAGCCACATGCCTACCTGCAGCTCAGGAGTGGCTCCATGATCATGTCCAGCCCCAAGGGTCCACTCTCCAGGTCCTGGGCTCTCAGCATCTAATTCTTTAGCATCATCGCAGGGTAGCCTTGTGGGTCCTGGGTCCTGCTGGGGGCTGGAATGAAGAGGAAAGGAAGGTACCTTTTCAGGCGCCTGCTGCCAGAAGCATATCCCACCTCAAGTAAAATCAGAAAAGAACATTAGCTACTTTCAACTCCTCCATGAAGGCTACAATATTAATGTGATGGCAAAACTGATATGCCCTTAGGCTCCCTGAAACTGGCCGAATGCACCCCCCAGCCCGCCCTGCCTGCAGACAGAGCAGCCTCCTCGGTGCAGGGTAGCAGAATTTGTCACCCCAAAGCACACCACCTTGGCATATTGCACATTTTGAGCTGAAGCCAGTTGAGAAGAAGCAGACACAAGGAGAGCTCTCTGTCTTCCAGTTGCCTAAAAGCGGGGCCCCAATTTGTAATGTGCCCCTCCCCCTTACCTGGAAGGACAGAGGCAATGGGTCCCAGGAGACTGAGACACCAGAGGAATCTGCATAACAAACTCTGATTAAACTAGCTGTTATCCAGCATTCATTTCCCTATATATTTACCTTCCCACAATTTCCTGACCTAGAAACTCAATGTCCTTTTCCTTTGTTTTGTCACTTCTCTAAAATCGTATTGTTCTCTTGTTAAGATGCTGAATAAGCTCAAGTTCTAACCACCCCTTGGAGTCACTTATCCCCGGGAGCTGCTATTGGCGTGTGCAATGCACATGTCAGAAACTTCTGATTGCTTTTCTCTTGCTGATCTGTCTTGTGAGTCTAACTTACAGGGCCCCAGCTGGATACTGTAACACGGGTATAGGAAAAGGATTCTTTTCCCTCCATGGGAGGCTGGCTGTGTCCCTGAGTCCCTGCAGGAAGCCAGAGGCCTTGGCATCAGCGCCTCTCCATGTGGCACTGCTTCAGTGGCCCAGTGATTGCCCTCGGCCCTCATCCTTTCAGGACTGGGAGGGGAGACATTGTCCTGTGTGGTCACTCACACCTACCACACCTTTATCTGTGGTCCTTTACTACACTCAGAAGTGTTCCATCTAGAATGCGCCGGCTGCTTCCTGCTGGAAACCTGTTCTGTGCACTGCTATACTCCTCAGAGTCAGTTCTAATCTGTTTTCCTTCCCTGAAATGAGAGGGCTGAGCTGTCCCAAGGAGGCTCGGGGCCTCTGGGGCTGCTGCGTCCATGAGTCACACGGGAGCCTTCTCACCTGGTGTCTTTGTCAAGGAGCACACTCGCCTCCCCTCTGCAGGCCGGGACCTCACCCTTACCTTAAAGCCCATCTCAAATGATCCCACCTTCACAAACCCCTCGCTAATCCTTACAGACTTCTTTAAACCTTTAGGACTCTGTCCCTTGTCCTCAGCATTTCTTGCCTTTTCTTGTCACTGTTGTTACCCCCAGATCTGCTTCTTTTGACTTACTCATCTTCAAACCCTCTACACAGTGCCCCACATCAAAGACGGCTATAAATGTTTGCTGAATGAAATTATCCTCATACGGTAGCTAAAAGAACTAGCTGGAGAAAGTGTTTGTCAAGATCCACAACACTCAGGGCAGAGTCCAGTCTAGAACATGGAGATCCAGATCCTTAAATCTTCTTTCCTTTCTGGATCCTTCCTTCTGGAGTCCCTGATCCTCCAGGGGCCCCAGACTTCGTGACTTTAAAGGGGAGTCCAGCCCCCTCTCCCAATGCTGCAGGAGACTTCAGTTATCTATATACACTTTCTAGGCCCCTTAAATAAGGAAATCAACAGCCGGTGTGTTTCAGGGATGGAGGACTGACCATTGCTTTGGCACAGGGTGCAAGTGAGTAGGGCAGGCTGGGCTCTGAGATTCAGACCACCTAAGCTGAAATCCCAGCAACTTTACCTCTCCCTGCCTCAGTCCCCTCATGTTTACATGCAGCTATTGTAGCATCTACTTTGTAGGGTTGGTCTGAGAACTAAATTAGACAACAGATAAAGTGCTTATCTTATTACCTAGTAAATAACAAGTAGTCGATAATTGTTATCACTTACTGCTATTAAAAGGGGATAAAGGGAAAAACAGACCATGTATCTGAAGACATCAGTAGAAATTAATCAACATAAGCAAACAAATCCACCTGAGCCTCAGGTTGTCTTGCAGAAAGAACGAAGAGACCCCTTGGCTATGCCCCAGGAGAGATGGGGAATAGAGGAAGGAGAGTTGGAAGGAAGTGGGTGGGATGTGAAGTCTGGGGTCCGCCAGGGTGGATGTGGCCACGTTCCCACGGGTGGGAACAATTCCAAACAACAACATGCGTTCTGGCAGGTTACTTAAGTCAGTGGATGCCGTGATTCACCAGGTGGCCACGGCAAGGGGGAGTTACAAGAGGCAGGGAGCCCCAGGACCTTACAGCTGGATTTGCGTGGATTAAGGCTTTGCATCGGGGAGTTGTGAGTATGAAAAATAAGATTGTCAGTGCCAGGGTGCCACGGTCGCTCCTGAGAACACATCTGCTGCTGTGGCAGCTTGGCTGCTTCCCGCCCCTACCGTGCGCTTTGCTGCTGCTTGTCCACGGGTGCAGGCTGGGCTGCCAGGAGCACGTGCCAGGGGCTGGTGGAGTGAGGCCGCTCACCAAGCTGACCGGAGGCCTTGGGGGAATAGACAGTCCTGTAACTTCCCCTCCAGGGATCTGGGCCCAGAATAGAACAGTGACGGACAGACAGGGGCAGCTCGCTAAAGCAACAGAGGCACAGGCCCTGATGCACACCTGCCATTCCACGTCTTCTGTGACCGGGCCCCAATAACTGCCTGGTGGGAGTTAAGACCCAGAGCAGGCTGTGGCCCCTCAGGACATGTGCTCCCTCATGGGTACTCTGCTCTGTCCACCAGCTCGTGCCTGCGGTGGCCCTGCCAGGCTCAGGCATGGGTTCCTGAACAAAAGCCTGGCATGTCCTCCTTCCTTCTGACACGCTGCGGGGTGGGGGGGGCAGGATCTGTGAGTCCTGCTGCCCCACCGGAGCTCTGTGTGATGGGCCAGATCAACAAGCAGGGGACTGGGGAGATTGTCTCACACAAACACCTTGGAGGAGATGGAAACCAGGGGTTGTAACCCTGCATTTCTCACCAGAGTGGAGAGACTCCAGGAGCACGAGGCCCTGGTGTGTATGAATGACAGTGCACATGGTGTATATGTATGTGTGTGCACGTGTGTGTGAATGTTTACCTGTTTGTGGCTGAGTGTGTGTGCATGCATGTATGAGTGTGAGTGCGCACTATTGTTTGTGGTTGCGTGCGTGTGTTTTGTGTGTGTACATGCATGTGTGAATATGAATGTGCACCCCTGTGTGTGGTTGTGTGTGTCTATAAGTGTGTGCATGTATGTGTGTTTGCCTGTTTGCATGTGTGTGAGCTCATGACTCTCCATGGGGTCAGGGGGACAGGGAAGAAGCTGTTCTGCACACACAAACATGCTTGGGTGTCCCTGTGGCCTTTCACCTTTCTGCTGGCCGTAGCTGGTGGCCCGCATGCATGAGACAGTGCAGATGCCAGGGCCGCAATCACTCGGTCAAGCTCTGGCTGGAAGCCCAGGGCAGTGATGCTGGGGGTTCGGCCTGGGGAAGGAAAAGAAAGGGGAACAGAGTGACCTTGACACACTTATTTCACCCGACCACAGATGCCCCATCCGACATTCACTTCACTCCCGCGCTCGAAGCCTCGTGTGTGTGGTTGCACGTGTGCCTCTCGCCTTCTGGCTTTACTTCCCCTCTCATACTAGAGCCCGCTCCCATCTCTCTCTGGCCTTGTGACAGCCGCTCTCTTGTGCTAAATATGCAGGTAGAACCGCACAGGACACATGGGGACACTTTGTGTACGAATGCTTTAATTTTTATACATGCTCTCTTCCCCTCCTATACCACTCATTTGTGTCTTACTTTTGTTTTTTTAGCTCAAAAATGTTTATAGACCTGCCCATCTTTTGTTTATATGTCTCTTCTGTCCCTTCTCTGTTCTAACTCCTCCTTCTACGAGCCGCACTCTCTGGCATCCCGGGCGGCAGGGCACTCCCTGCACCCACGCCCGAAGCACCTGCCCCGTGCGGTCTCTGGGAGCTCCGCAGTGGGATTCTGGAAATGCCCACCCAGAGCAGTTTTTCTGAGTTACAGGGAACGTCATTAAAGTGTTGATTAACTGATTTTTCTTATTAATTTGATGAAGCTTTTTCCCATTATTTTTTTACTTTTTTTTCTTTTTAAATAAAAGGCTCTCACCAAGAAAACTTCCGAACCCCTCCCCTGCGGTTAGCAATAGCCCAGGAGGGAGGGGAGGCTCCTTTTGCCCTCAACCCCGTCAGCCACATAGAGGCCGGTCTGTGGGATCTTTAGGACAGGGAGCTCTATAGCTTAGCCTTGGGCAGTTTTCAGAGGAAAGTGGCTTTCTTGGTCCTTTTCCTTCTCACACTCCCATGGCCACACATCCCTGCCCGGAAGTGCACTGACCCGAAGCTCAGGAAGGGGATTTGTCTGGAGAGAAGGTGGGGGACGGCTCAGCCCCAGGCAGCGCAGGGTGGGCAGGGCTGGCAGGGTTTCTGGGCCTGTCCGACCTGCTCCCCTCCCCTAGGGTCCAGATCGGAAGGGCCCCTTATCCCAGGACATGAACATAAAAAAGTGACATATTTTTAAGGGACCCAACCCTTTCTGGAGAGTGACCTTCGCTGACGAAAAAGGAGGTGGGAGCCCAGCTTGGCCTGGCCAGCCTGTCCCCCTGGAAGGGCCGGGAGGTCCTTGGGCTGGCCTGGGGCTGGGCTGTCAGAAGCCTGGGGCCCTAGTGGAGGGGCCTCAGGCCCGGTGAGCAAGTTCCCCTACGTCCTGTCAGCTAGAGGTGGCAGAGGTGTGTGGAGAGGGTGTGCAGCAGAGGGCCGGCTTCTGGCCCGACCTGGGGAGGGGCTGTCTGTCAGCCTCTTTAAGCTTCAGCTTCCTCAAGTGTAAACTGGAGCTGATGGTAACATCACTCACAGGTTTCCTGTGACAACTGCATGGGTCAAATAAGGTAACACATGTCCTCCGTTTACAACAGCCCCCAGGGGGCCATGGAGGACACAGCCTTGGAGAAACTGAGGCTCCAGAGCCCACCCTCACCGTCCCATGCCGGAGGGGTGGGCCTGCTCCCGTCCTTCACCCGACAGCCATGTGGGCTCATCTTCTCCTGGGGAGCTCCTCAGTCCCCTCTCGATGTGGGCAAGACAACGTCGCTGTGCCCCCTGGTTCACCTGGGAGAATCAAACCCTGGGGCTCTGGGCCTGGTGCCACCTTCTGTGACCAGGGTCATGCCGTGAAGTCACTGCATGGAGGTGCTGAGCACCAAGCCTGATGACAACCGTGAGGGGCCGGGAGCTCATGCTGTGTGTGACTTTCCACCTGATGTCCTGCCTCACCTGGGACCCTGCCCCTCACCTGGAGGAGGCTGCTGGTGCTCCCTCGGAGAAGCTGCAGTGTGGCCACCCTGTGGCTCCTTGCTCTGCCCAGTGTCTGTCTTGGCAGCAGCTTTGGCCTCCATCTTGATGTCTCTGCCCCTGCCCAGAGCTTGCTGTTCAGTCGTGCTGATGCCCTGTAGAAAGTCCTGGAAGAACCAGGGTGGTATTACCCTCTTAGCTATGAGTATCCTTTCTGGCTCAACAGCATCCAGAAGGCGTGGGTGGCTATTCGCTGGGTGGAAGTCTGGGAATGGGGGCTGACCTGAAGCCCCTCGAGCTGCTGCTGGGTGGCCCTGTAGAAGGCCAGTGCATCACTCCTATGCTTGCTCAGCTGGGCTGCCACGTGCAGGCTCTGGTCCTCAAGCTTGTCGTAGAGTGTACGGATGCTGAAGTCCTCCAGGGTCTGGGCTGCAAGTGGCTCCCCTGCAAGAAGAGCCTTGGAGTGAGACTTTGGGATGAGCAGGAGGAGCTGGGAGATTCCGTTCTTCCTGTCAGGGCTTTGCAGGCAGGGGAGGTAGAGGAGAGGGGAGGCAGGGAAGAGGTGAGGCAAAGGAGAGGGGAGGCAGGGGAGAGGGCAGGCTGAGGAGAGGAGAGCCAGGGGAGAGGGGAGGCAGAGGAGGGGGAGGCAGAGGAGAGGGGAGGCAGGGGAGAGGGGAGGCAGGGGAGAGTTAAAGCCCATCTGCAGGAGGGACTAGCTCAGGGGAGGGGGTGCAGAGCTGGAAGGTATGAGGAGGCTTGGTGGTGGCAGGGGAGGAAGGAGGCCTCCCAGTGTGGGAGGTGGCAGAGTGGGTGTGATACCAGAGTTGGGTGGTAACACTGCCTCCCTGCTTTGCTGAGGGTGAGATTCCCTGTCCTCAGCATCCTTCCTTGGGAGGCTATTGGCTGGGTCCTCCTGGGCCTTGTCTGACTGCTATACCTCTGCCCTCACTTCCACCTGAGTTCATTTCCCTGTCCTCACATTCCCATGACTGCCCTGCACCCCCTGTGCTCACTCTGGCTGTCCCCACTGCTCTGTGGCCTTGTCTGGCTTGGTTGCAGGAGCTTCCTCACCTCCAGGAGCCCCACAGTGCCTGGCACGTGTTCAGCATGTTTGGCTACGGTGCTCCTTCAGCCTCTCAGCCAGCCAGGGAGCATGACCCAGGCCAACTTCAAGAGAGCAGGTGCCCTGAAATCAGGGTGACTCCATCAAGGCTGCTGCCTGACTGCCTCTGGGCTCCAGTGAGTCCTCTCCTCTCATGTCCTGCAGGAGCTTTCCTGGTCCTCTGACCTGCTTTCCCCTCAAATGCACTCTGCTCTACAGGAAGGGTATGAGTGAGTAAGGGAGGACCCTTTTTAACTGCTATATTCAAAGTGTTAAAACAAAAACAAAACTGTCCAACAAGAATCCTATATCCAGCAAAACTATTCTTCAAAAGTGAAGGAGGAATTAGGGAATTCCCAGATGAATAAAACTAAACCTGTCCTGCAAGGAATGCTTAAGGGAGTCTTGCAGGGTAGAATGAAAGGACACTAGACAGTAGCTTGAAGCTTTAATCAGAAATAAAGATCTCAATAAAGGTAAATACTTGGGCAATGATAAAAGTTAGTATTATTGTAACAATGGTTTGTAATCCCATATTTAATTTTCTATATGACTAAAGAGACTAATATGTTAAAATTTAGTCTAAAAATCTAGTATTTTGTAACTTTGGTTTGTAATTCCCATTTTGTTTTATATATATTTCAAGAGCCCAATTCCACATTTTATTTTCTATATAATTTAAAAGGCACTTAAAAGAATTATTAGCATATATTTTAGAGCCACAATGTATAATGATGTAATTTTGTGACACAAACAACAGAAAGTTTAGGGATAGAGCTGTAAAGGAGGATTGTATGTTATTGAAGTTAAGCTGCATAAATTTAAATTAGAGCAATATAACTTTTAGATGTCAAAGATAATCTCTGTGGTAACCATAAAGAAAATAGCTATGGAATATACAAACAAGGAAATAAGAAAGAAATTTGAACACTTCACTATAAAAAAATCAAGAATCTGCATTACCATAAAGTAATGCAGAAAATGAGGGACAAAAAAGCTACAAGGCATATAGAAAAGAAACAGCAAAATGACAGAAGTAAATCCCTCCTTATCAGTAATTGTTTTATATGTAAATGTATTAAACTCTTTAATCAAAAAAACAGAGATTGGCAGAATGGATAAAAACACATGATCCAAGAATATGCTGTCTAAAAGTCTCATTTTAGATTCAAAGATACAAATAGGTTTAAAGTGAAAGTATGGAAAAATATATACTACACAAATAGTAACCCAAAGAGAGCAGAGATAGCTACGTTAAAACCAGACAAAATATAATTTAAATCAAAAAAGTTTACAAGAGACAAAGAAGGACATTATATATTAACAAAAGGTTCAATATAGTAGCAAGAAGGTATAATAATTGTACCTAATAACAGACCACCAAACCATATGAAGCAAAAACTGACAGAACTGAAGGGAGAAACAAACAGTTCTATAAAAATGATTGGAGGCTTCAACACCTCCCTCTCAATAATAGAAAGAACAAACAGAACACAATGAGGGAGCAGGATTTAAGAAAACACAATAAATCAACTAGACCTAACAGACATATACAAAACGTTACCCAACGACAACAACATGCACATTTCTCTAAAGTGCATATGGGACGTTTTCCAGGATAGACCAGATGTTGGGCCACAAATTGAGTCTCGATAGGTATAAAAGGAAAGATATCAAAAAAGTATCGTCTCTAACCAGGATGGGATAAAGCTAGAAATCAGTGCTAGAAGGAAAACTGGAAATCCCCTAAAATTGTGGAAATTAAACAACATACTCTTAAAAAAACAATGGATCAAAGAAGTAATCTTAAGGAAAATGAGAAAACATTTGGAAATGAATGAAAATGAAAGAACCACCTACCGTAACTCTATGGTACTCTGTAGAAGCAGTGCAAAGGGGAAATTTATAGCTACAAATGCTTACATTTAAAACAGGAAATATCTCTATGAACAACCTAACTGTATAACTCAAGGAATTGGAAAAAGAAGAACAAATGTAATTCAAAACTAGGAGAGGGAAGGAATTAACAATGAGAAGATATAAACAAACAAACAAAAAAAGAATAGAAAAAAAACTGTAGAGAAAATCAATGAAACCAAAAGTTGGTTCCTTAAAAAGATTAATGAAATAGACACAACTTAGCTAGATGGACTAAGAAAAAGGAAGACTCAAATTACTAAAATCAGAAATGAAAATGAGGCATTGCTATCAAGTCCACAGAAATAAAAAAGCTTATAAGAGTATTATAAACAGTTGTATGCCAACAAATTGTATGGCCTAGATGAAATGGACAAAGTCCTAGAAACACAAAACCCATCAAGACTAAATCATGGAGAAATAGAAAATCATTAAGACTTACAACTAGTAAGGGGATCGAGAGCCCGGAAATAATCTCTCCCATATACAGTCAAATTATTTTTGACAAAGGTGCCAAGACCCATCAGTGGGGAAAAGGGCAGTCTTTTCAACAAAGGGTGCTGAGAAAACTGGACATCCACAGCAAAGGAATGAAGCTGGACTCTCACCTAACACCATATACAAAAATTAACTCAAAATGGATCAAAGACCTGAATATAGGACCTAAAACAATAAAATACTTAGAAGAATATACAGGGCAGAAACTTCACAACATTGGATTTCACAATGAATTCTTGGGTTTGACACCAAAGGCACAGGAAATAAAAAAAAATAGACAAACTGGACTTCATGAAACTTAAAAAAATTTTGCGTATCCAAAGACACTGTAAAGAGAGTAAAAAGGCAACCCATAAAATGGGAGAAAATATTTGAAAATCATGTATGTGACTAGGGGTTGGTGTTCAGAATATATAGAGAACTCCTAAAACTCAACTACAACAACAAAAAACAAAAAACCTAATTCCAAAATGGGCAAAGAATTTGAATAGATGTTTCTCAAAAGAAGACATACAAATGGCCAATAAACGCATGACAAGATGTTCAACAAGACTAATCATTAGGGAAATAAATGCAGATCAAAACTATAATACAGTGAACTTCTACCTTATACCTGGTAGGATCTACTGTGTCAGTACAAGAAGAGGATAACGAGTGCTGGCCAGGATGTGGAGAGACTGGCACCCAAGCAGGTGAGGGGTCCCCCTTCTCAGGCCGCCTCTCCGTGGGCCCTGCTCACAGTTCCTGCTGACAGTGGGTGCTGAGGCCCATGATGGAGGACAGGTGGGATGAGGGGAGGTGGAGGCGCCCCAGGTTCTCCTGAGCTCCGAGGGAGTACCCAGGTCCCAGGTCAAAGAGGAACAGACAGGGACTGGTGATTGATTGTACAGAACAGTCCTCATTTCTGTCCCTGACTTGAGCAAGGACTATAGAGCCAGGAGCTGGGGGGTTGCCCTTGGGTCCCCCAGAACTGCTAAACAGTAAGGCCCAGAGAGCTCTTACCTTAAACGCTCTCTCCACACCGATCAACTGAGGTCTGAGGTAAGTCACTCACGTATGCCTGCGCTGCAGTCTCTGTCTATAAAGTGGGGACAACACCTGCAAACACCCACTCGCTGACAGCATCAGATAGACAGCGTGACGTGTCTACACAGGCATATGAGGTGTTTGTACCCTGATAGGTTCCCAGAGCGTGTGCTGGGTGCAGATTTGGGGGGAGGCAGGCAGGGAGGAGAAGGGGCTGGCTGCACACCAGTGTGCTACCTGGGCCCTGGGTCATGGCCTTCTCCCTGGAGTCGGCTCCGTCCCCAGAGCCCCGAGGACCAAGGTCTTCCTGGAACAGAAGGCTGCAAGAAAACGCCAACCTCAGCACCCGGACACACACGGCAGCACCACGCCCCACGTGGAGCCTCCACGACACGTTAGCTCCGGACGGTGGTCTGCCACAGGTCCTCGGGCGGGGCAGCTCAGCCAGCACCCAGGCTCACGGGGAGTGGCCAGACCTGCCACAGCAGTCCCTGGGCTAGGGCAGGGCTGGGCCGAGCCTGTGTCAGGAGCAAGACAGACTCACCTGTCCCTGAGGAGCACATACTCTGCGGGCACGTGAGGCTGCCCCAGGCTTCTCCACCGAGGCCTCCAGGCCCGTGTGGGGCTGGTGTGGGGCGGGGACGGTCCCAGCAGGAGGCCCAGGCCCGTCAGCACGGAGATAGCCAAGCCTACAGCCAGCAGCACGCCTGGAAGGCGAGCAGGAGAGGGGATGGTACCGTGTGACGGCCACTCAGACCCTGCCCGGGCTGCGTGTGAGATCCTGGGCAGCTGCCGTTTTACTTTTGCCTCGGTGGCCCTGGCCTCTGCCCTGCTGCCCTCGGGCTTTAGGATGTTAGTCCCCTGCCAGTGGCTCTCCCTCCACCCTGTGTCCTTCTGTGTGAGGATCCTACTGGGACATGGCCCTTGAGAGACCTGTGCTCCCCGTGTGTGTGTGTGAATGTGTGTGTGTGCACATGTGTGTTCATGTGTATGCACGTGTGTGTGTATGTGAGCTGCCACCCTGTGCCGTGCCGGGGCTTCAAGCACCAGCTGTTTCAGGGTGTGTCCTCTGTGCCCACCGGGCAGGCCCAGCCTGGAGAGCCCCGTGCAAACGGCCACCTGACTCGGACAGAAGGAAGGAGGAGGGACACCCACAAAGGGGCTGGTCTAACGATCCTGGACTCCACTCAGGGACCACCCTGTCCCCTGGGGCAGTTCGCAGGACTGGCGGGGAATAGAGGTGGGGAAGGGGGATGAGAAAGATGACTCCAAATGGAGGAAACTCAATGTTCTTCACCTGCAAATGAAGCCCCAGGGCAACCGTGTCACTGTCACTGTGGGCCCATCTGGTGTCTGTGGGGCCATGCCCAGGGTCACAGACGGGGCTGACACACCCCTGGGGCCCTCATCCATGCCCCCTGTGGTCCTGGCTGCTCTGACCCGTCGGTACCTGTGATCACTGCCCAGTCTGGACCCAGGTTTTGCAGTCTGTGCCTGAGGACACCGTGCCTGCTCAGCTGATACGGGGAGGAGGGCTGCACAGGGGACAGGCTAGGGCCACAGGCCACCCCGTCCTCCTTCACCAGCACTACCGCGAGGCTCTCTGGCCTCCCATTGTCTTGAAACACGTACGTGCCCGGCTCTAGGAACTGGTGGGCAAACCTGGGGGCAGAGATCAGGGCCCAGAATGTGGGAGATGGCGTTGACGGGCTGCCCACACCAGGCCGAGTCGGGGTGTCCCAGTGTGTGGGGCGTCTCCCCACACACAGGAACAGCTCAGTCCGCAGGCTGCCCTGCCATGGATCCCCACCCCCACTGGGCGCCAGCAGGTCCCGCCTGCCACGGATGCCACCCACGGCTCACGGGAGGCCTCTCCCACCCACAGCCTCTGACCTGGCCTCCACAGGGTCTGCGCAGTCCGTGTCCTCCGGTTCACCCACCGAGGAAGAGGCTGTGACCTCCACAGGAGAAGCCGCACCCCTCCCCTGCCACGTCCCCGAGCCCCCTCAGTTGTGGTTACCTTGAGAAGTTGAGGTGAGTCTCTCGCACCAGGTGGCTGAGTCTCCTGAAGGCCCCGAAGTCCCAGTGGGGGTTGCTGTTGAACAGATGCTGCTTCTGGTACACAGGGTAGTGACTGGCTGAGCGGTCTGGGGGACGGACGTGGGGTTGGGCTGGGTTCCAGAGTCCACCCCAGCTCTGGCCCCAGACAGCCCAGATCCAGGGAGCTCAGCACCCTGTCCTCAGGACAGCAAGTGGAGCTGAGACATACTTTCAGTGAAATGGCATGTGCCATGTGTCTTACATGTGATGGTGCATTTAATCATCTCGGTGCCAGGGCAGGCCCTCCTCTCCACCTGCGGAGCGCCCAGCACACAGGCAGCACACTCTGAGCAGGGCAGCAGGCCCTGGCGCCTTTTATGGTGAGAACAGCCGATGTCCTGGCACTCTAAGACATGAGACTGCTCATCTTAGCACCCCAAGCAGGAAGCTCAGTGGGGGCATGCAGCAGGCACTCAATGCATGCTGTAGGGTGGCTGAAGGAGCTGCTAAGGGGGTGGACAGGGCTCTAGCAGACATCCAGGGACCCCTTTCTGGGTGTCTGCTAGTGTATTCCTCTGCACACGGAGGCCTTTTCCTTAGCACAGCTGTCACTTCCTCTTCCTGAGCCCCACATCCCTGTCTAAGATGGAGAGTGGGGGTGCCTGGGTCCCACTGGGTTACAGGAGAGCAGGGCCTGGAAACCAGGGTGTAGATGTCCAACATGGAGCTCTTTTTCCTCTTGGATGCACGTCTGTCGCCTGGAGTCCCTGGGGCTCCTGATCTCTTGCCTCTGCCTCTCTCACATTTAGGGCTGCAGATGCATGGGTCTGTCCCCATCCAAGCCCAGTGTCCTGGGGCATCTGGGTGGGACAATGCTGCATAACCTATGTGAGGGCAAGGACAGGGGATGCCCACCCCACAGCTGCACCCTGGGGAAGCTCTAGGTGAGGAGAATGGGCAGGATCTGAGGTTACAGAGAGGCCTTAGGGCCAGTTCTCAGTGAATGGAATGTGGATGCAGAGCACGGAGGGGATGAGGCCACAACCCAGAGGGACGTGAGGCCCTCCTCCCTCAGTCTGCAGAGGAATCGGGCCTGCTCTGCAAGTTCCCAGTGGTGGGGGTCACAGGGACATGTCAGGCTTCAGCTCATCACCAGCATCACAAGGAAGACATGGCTTATCAACCAAGGTGTCCCAAGATGGGGTCTGTGGGGATTGGGGTCCAGCCCCACAGGCTCAAGGCCCAGCGGGATGACCATATGGCACAGCTGACACCTGACCCCACAAGGGAGGCTGGACCTTGAGGAAGCTCTGCAGGAGGCCTGGGGCTCCAGGAACAGGGGCTCCATCCCCAGGTGAGTCCCCACTGCCTCCAAGGCTCAGAGATCTTACACACCCATGGGCTACAGGGAGGAGTCCAGGATGTTGGAGCTGGAACATCTGCTTAGACTCACTGCTTTTATAGATGTGGGAATTGTAGCCCAAGTTGAAGTGAGTGATCAGGGGACAGAACAGGCCCGGGACTCCCACTACTGCAGAGGCCTGGTGTGTAGTGAGGCCACCAGGAAGGGCAGGGAGGGATCAGAGGGCCGGGCTGGGAGGCAGGGTGGTCGGAGCTGGTGGGCAGCACTCACTGTGGGGAAGGATGTGAAGTTGGAAGAGGATCACGTCCCCCACTACCAGGCAGACCACTGGGTTTGGAATACGCGGATCGATGCTGGGGTCCTGGGGGCCAGGGTGCTCCGGGCGCACAGTCTGATAACGCCTTTGCCGCTGGGGGCTGGACTTGGGTGATCCTGGGAGAGTTTGGGGAAGGTAGCTGAAGACCTGGGCCTGTCTGGGGAGGCACATGCTCACCCGTCAGGTCCCACTTGTCTCCCTCCCCTGGGTGCTCTCCATGCAAATCTCTCTCCTCCATGGCCTTCTGTGACCTCTGCCAGATTCCCACCTCCAGAATACCCAAGACACAGCCGAGAGGTTCCAGAGGGGCCACGGGTGGGCCCTGCAGCTCCCATGCCTTGCATTGCTGGGAGAACACAGCCACACCCTGCACCACTCCAGCTATCTCTGGGAACCTGCGCTTGGTGTCCTCTCTTCCACCTACCAAGGAGGAAGGAGCCAAGCGCGTCCATCCTGGAGATGATGAAGCCAAAGACGCCATGGGGGCCAAACTGGACCAGATGGACCCTGGCGCTCCCTCGGAAGGGCTGGTCTGGGCCCAGAGTGCCCGATACTTCCTAAGGAGACACAGAGCTAGGTACAGGGCAGGGGAGGAGGAGGTGGCAGAGATGGACAAACCAAAGCCCAGAGTGGGCTCCTGGTGATGCGCGGCACTCAGTGACACCTGTCTTCAGCCTCCCCCAGTGCCAGCTCCTTCCTCCTAGACCCTGCTTCCCTCCTTATCTTCAGGTAGCACCTGCACTGGGTCACCGCTTGCCCCTCTTTCTCTACTTGCAAACGTCCCTCTTAGAGAACCATGTAGAAACATCTCCCTATCACTCCAAATCTGCTGTCCAGTCCCAAGCCAGATGACCCTCCATGGCCCTTCAATGGCAGTAGACAGAGCACACAGGACATTTTGGCAGACAAACAACCCATGTGGGGCCAGCCTAGCTTGCATCCATGCGTGCCAGCCTGGCCAGGCCCAGGCCTTGGTCCCATGACCACCCCCCACCTCAGGAGGCACCCAGGTCCTGCAGACAGGCCCAAGCCACCACTGCAGAGGCAGACACACAGCCCTGCCCTGTGGCCAGAGGTCCAGCCTAGGACTGAGAGGTGCAGGGTCAGCTCCAGAAGGTTTCACACTATACACTGACCACAGTGCATGGCCCCCACTTCTAGGCCTTGCTGCACATGTCTAGGAAGTGCAGCTGATGCTTTCTAAGGGCCCGTCTGGCACTCCACCTGAATGGATGACAGGCCATACAAAATACCACTTGTTGCCTCCTTCCCACCCTTCCCTTCAGCCTGCAGAATGGAAAGTCACGCAGACAGCAGGACAAGGAGGGAAGCACGGTCACCAAGAGGGCTTTCCTGTCTGCCGCCTGGTTTCTTTAGATTTGGGCCTGAGTGGCTCCAGCGCCCCGACCCCCAGCTGGCAAAGGCTGCCTCCCATCCCAGCCACTTGCCCAGCAGGGCTCACCCTCTGGACACTGTCCCCAGCCTCATTCTTCACGCTGAGTATCAGCTCCCTGCGGGGACCCCAGGTCAGGGAGAGCCGGGGGGCCTTGGCCAGACACTGGGTGTCACAGAGCTCTTCTGCCGAGACGTACTCCCAGCACCGGCACCTGCGGGAGACCAGAGGGTGGGAGGCGGCCCCAGCCCCTGACCCCGCCCAGCCAACACAATTTCTTTGGGAATGAAGAGTGGGCCCTCAGTCCTTTCCTGAGGGAAGTGAGCTGTCTGCTACCTAAGTAGCAATTGCACTTCTAATGGAGGTCGACGATGACTGCTAGGGTGTGGCCTCCTGCCCCTGTTTCTGTTATGCCCAGCCAGGCCGTAGGAGCTTGGACATATCCTAGAATGGGAACAATGTCGTAATGAGGAGCCCTTGATGGGCTCAGCATCATTGCTCTGGGGTCCTACTCAAGCAAGCATGGGGCGAGAGGGCCTTTCAGTCTGGAATATTCCTGCTGATTTCAGAGGATGACCCCTCCCCACTTTGCACAGTATGCAAGTCTGCAGGAGGATTAGAGCTGAGGACAGAATTGGGGGCCCCTCTGGGCTTGGCATGTGGTCAGAGTCAGCTGCTGCAGTTGGCTCAGGGGCCTGGAGCCTGGACCCCACTCTCCTGTGGGGCTAGAACCCCCTCGGCTCTGGGCTGCATCCCCTGGCTGGTGTTGGCCAGGCCCCCTTGGCGAATCCTGACCCAGGGTGGCCTCTGGAAGGAGCTTGCACTCGGCTCAAGCTCCCATCAGGGCTGGGTCCACTGACACCCTTCAGCTGGCCCCTCTGGGGACGGCGGGGACTTGCCAAGAGAGGCTGGATTCATTCTGCTCTCGGTGACTTTTCTCACTCACATGCCCAGTTCAGCGCTGAGCTCCCCGCCCACCGGGTGGCAGAAGGAGGCACAGTTGTGCTGCTGGGGGGACGCACACTTGCGGGTGGCAGCCAGGCGGACGTCTCCAGGCAAACAGCGCTCAGGGACCTGTGGAGGGTATCAGCGGAGAGCCTTGGCCCTGGCACTTCTGCAGGGCTGGGCAGGGGTACTCTCAGCGTCAAAGAACATTCCTGAAACATGGGACAGGGCCTCAGGGGAGCTGGGCTCTTCTGAGGAGGTTACTTAGTCACTGTGCTAAGACTAGGGTTAGGCTTGAGGGTAGAAGGAACCCACAAAAGTAACAGAAGACAAGTTGGCTGCCTTGGGCAGATGACTGGGACTCTACCAGGAGGGCTAGTCAGGGGAGGCTTCCTGGAGGAGGTGATGGTGAGACATTGTAAAGTAGGATGACCAGGGGAGGACACTGCAGGGGGAGGGCAGTTCAGAGGTCAGAATGACCAGTGTAATAGGAGAATGGGCGCATTCTCTCTCTGGGCTGGTGTGGAGATCTGCAAGAGAAAGTAGCTTCAGATGAGGCTGTCCCCGCAGTATCCTGGGCTGCCTCCTGGAAGTGTGGATCTGGGATGGAGGGAAGTCAGAATACCAACAGGGACTTGGTGTTCTTGGCCACAGGGGAGGAGGGAGGAAGACAGCCTGTGTCCTGGGGCCTGGTGGGGCCCTGGCCTTGGCCCAAGGGAGGGCCAGTTGGCATGAGGGAGAGATGCCCAGACTGCTCTGCAAGGCCAGCTCCCCATCCACGCTGAGGACTCACAGCTGAGCCCAGACTGGGGGTGAGGGGGAGGTTAATGAGAGGTTTCCGGATGCACCTGGAGGGCTTGTGGACGTGCAGATTGCAGGGTCCCACCCCTGGAGTTTCACTCAGTGGGCCTGGAGTAGGGCTTGTGAACGTGCCTTTCTAACAAGTGTCCAGGTGATGCTGCTGCTGCTGGTGCAAAGACCACCCTGCGAGGACCACTGGGCTAGAGGAAGGCAGAGTACAGAGCCATTTGTGCGAAAGAGAGGGAGGGGCTGCTGGAAAGTAAGGGCCAGGTGAGCTGGGGGCCCTGAGGATGCTGGATGCCAGCCAGGACTGGACAGAGCAAGGGGCTGCAGCCAGGGCCGGTGACTGTCTCCATTTGGTGGAGCTAAGACAGCTCGGCACATCTTGCGGACTTTTCTCCCTCCCAGCAGCAGGGTCTTCAAGGGGAGGGTAGAGCTGCCTCACTGGGTAGAGAGGAGAAGAGGCAAAGGGTGGGCCTCAGTGCTCCCTACTTGGCCTCTGTGGCCTAGGCCAGCCTTGGGGTCCTGCCTCTGGTTCCACCGTGGGACTGGGACTGACCGGTAACTGGAGATCTGGGTTCAAGGGGAAACCTCTGGACCGATGGGGGTTGTCTGAGGTGGGGCCTGCAGTCGGAGAGGCGGGGTGTGCTCCATCCAGGAGTGGCTGGGAGCCACGGGCCAGCATGGAGGGCTTTCTGCACCAAATGCATGGTTGGATGAAGCGGCCCCTCTAACGAAGTTGCTGCCTTTTAAAAAGAAATCTGCTCCAGTGCCTCCAGAGCTGGCCTTGTAGGGAGTGGCTCTGAAGGTGCCACCCCCAGGGCTGATGCCTGGGGAGGGGCGCTGTGCTCCTCTGCTGGTTCCAGGCCACGTGGGACATGGCCCTTCCTGCCAGCTGGGATGGGCCAGGACACAGGCACAGGGGATAGTCACCCCCTTCAGGGGCAGCTCTGCCTACACACACACACACACACACACACAGCAGTGGGGAGCAATCCAGTGAGTTGCTCTTCTAAGGTCCTTCACGATGCTAATGTGCTGAGAAGTCAAGGGAGGTCTCCTCGCTTGTGGAGGAGGTAATGCCTAGGGCTCAAAGACCCAAACAAGAGCCAAAAGCCTGAGGAAAAGTGTCTAAGCCCAGAGGCCTCCCCAGACCTCACCCTCCTGCCTCCCCTCACCCCTGCCTGCCTGTCTCTGGGGCTACAGGGTCTCACCTGGGGCTGGCAGTCCTCATGGCTGCTGCTGTCCTCTTCATCTTCACTCTCCAGGCCCCTGTTGTGATAGGACACATGTCCTGCCTGGCAGATGCAAGAACCATCTGACTTCTGGAAGACCCTGTTCAGGCCCCGACAAGTACAGTTGGAGGCACCTGGGGATAGAGAAGTCCCGTAGCCTCACAGGCTCCTAGCAGGGAGCCTTTTTAAAA
>VBSM01001118.1:11613764-11670291 GCA_008086735.1 Cheirogaleus medius | reverse complement strand
GGATAGAGAAGTCCCGTAGCCTCACAGGCTCCTAGCAGGGAGCCTTTTTAAAAGGGTGCTAGAATGTGCAGCCTGGGCTGAGAACTACTGAAGCCATCCAAAGCACCACACCCCGTAAGTGAGGCCTCGTTCTCATACATGGTCACACAAAGCTGCATGGAATAGTCCCAAAGCATGGGCACAGGCTGCTGTCTCCAGGCGAAAAGAGGAAGGAGATCTGCAGATACCAAAGCCTGAAGGATGGACCGGATTTGATGGGCAAAGCCAGGAGGACAGGAAAGTGAGCAAGGGGAAGTTCACGATTTATCTGGAAGACATAAGGAGTCCAGGTGGATTTGTCTTCTGGGGAGAGGAGATGATTGGGACCAGGTGGCAGACTGGGGGTCCCTGTGACTCGGCCTGTTTGCCACTGTCGGGGTTGGTATCTGCTCAGGAAGACCCAAAAACACTCCTCTGAGGTTTGACCCTGTCAGGTTGCTGCAGATCACCCCTCACATACATGGTGTCCAGTGGACCCTCAGCAGGACTTGTTGAAAGAGTTGGTGGAAAGCTGACATCGTTTTGCTGGCGTGGTCATGTTCATTCCCCAAAGAAATTTAGAGATGATGAAAAAGAGAGAGGACTGTTTCTACTGCAGAGAAGGGAGGGAGGTAGCAAAGCCATGGCACATGGAATATCCTCCTCCCCCATCAGGTTCTGGATGGTCAAACCCTCTCTAATATTCTCAGCTCCTCACTGAGGCCCTGTGCACTGTTATGACCCATGCGATCCAGGAGGCCGACGTCTCTGCTCGTGGCCCAGTGCACCGGGCTTCAGACTCGGCTTCTGGAGCCCTGTGGTTCCACAGAGGTGCCTCAGGGTCTTGTTGGGTGAATGAGGGACCAGATAGGAGCACTCATGAGACCTCGCCCTTCCTTCAATCCAAGCCTCCCTGCTTTACATGTTCTATATTAATTCCTTAAGTAAAAACTCTTTTGAAAAAGTGTTCTATTGTTAAAGAACACTTCAAACAAAAGTCTGAAACCTTGGCCTGGCATTTGTGGCTGTAGAATTAAGCAGAGATCTAAATTAAAAGTATCATTTAAAATATGTCACCCTACTATGTCAACCCACAAAAATTTACTTATCCTTAACACCCAGTTTGTAAAAGAAAATAAAATCTCAGGACCCTCTAAATTTATTACTCAAAGGGGTAAGTTAAGACCTGGGGAACTAGTTACATAGAATATTTGCAATTCTGCTTCTAAAATTATAGATTAACTCTCTTCTTCATTTTTCTTATTCTGTAAATGACTAAAAGAGACCAGAGACCAGACCTACCCCTTCCAATCACTGATTTTTGTTATAGAGTAACTTCCTTTTATCATCCTCTACCTCAGACCACATGGCTCCCAAGACCCTATGACTATTACATCTTCCCTGGGGAATGGTAAATTTACCTTTCCTGAAAGAAAAAATCAGGTCAACTGTAACTTTGCATTAAGCCCTACATAGAAAAATGTTGAAATTCTGTTAAGCCTCCCTATGTTTTATCTGTATAAACAATACCAAACTTCTAGACTTAGGAACACTGGCTTTTTTATTTTTTTTATTTTTTTTATTTTTTTTATTTTTTTGCCTGCTCTTTGCAAGTGCAAGAAACATTGACTTTCATTCTTCAAAATCTATGCTTTCTGGGTGACTGGCCTTAAGTTTTGTGTTTGAATAATCTCTCTTTAAACTAGATTCTTTTGATTATTTTACATTGACAAATTTAAACACACTTTTTCATAAAGTTCTTCCGACCCTGCCATGCAGAAGCATTTTCTTCCCATTTTGAATGTTCAGGGTTTGGCGGATCCTGTCTTGTGTAATTGACAATTCTAGCACCTGTGGGTGCATTTTTTTCTTTCTTACTATTATGCCTATCTTAGTATCTTTTATAGTGCCTTTGCGCTACTGAGAATGATGGGATGTCTGTTTTTTTTTAGATAACCTTTAAAATAAATTAACTAAAAAACTCTCTACCTAATCCCCAAAGAGAAAGAGGGAGTTTACAAAAGTGTATATGCTTAAAAGATAAAAAATAAATAAGATTTTTTAATACCTTTGGCAATGGCAGAATAGCTTATTTCAGACCAATTCAGCTAAGATATGTAACTAGAAAATGTAGAAACATATATAGAAAACATCTGTTTGAAGTAATGAAGAACTTCATCAAGGACTTAACCAGAAAAAAGTCTGGAGAGAAGGAAAATGCAGATGGATGTTCTCCACGTTTGGTGCCACATTTCCCCTAAAGGCATTTGCCGCTTCAAAAGATACAGGCGAGAGGCTGATGTTACAGTATGATGCTTATGCCCCCCACAATTTGTGTTTGAAATCCTAACCCCCAATGTGATGGTATTACCTATGGTAACTACCTTCTACAATAAAAATAATTCCTCTCTGGAGGATGGTAGCAGCATCCAAATTGCAAATTTTCTCTACAATTTTCAATTACAATAACTCCCATTCAATACAAAGTAACCAGGCATGCAAAATAACAAGAATTGCTAAGAAATCAGGAGAGAAAAAAAAACAAAAAACAGACAGACTTTCAGAGGAACCAAATGTTAAAGTTATCAGACATAACATGTACTTTAAACTGTGATTAGTATGATTGATAAATTAAATGACAAGATGGAGAATTTCAACAGAGAATAGGGAACTATAAAATAATAAAATAGAAGACTCAGTAACAAAAATTAAAATATCAATAGTACACTTAATATGAGGTTATATGGAGCTGAAGATAAAATTAATAAAGTGTAACACAGGTCTAAAAAACTATCCAATAGAAGCATAGAGAAAATTAGATATGAAAAATGCAGAGAACAGTGCAAAAGACATGATAAAAAGAGATAGCATGAGTGATTGAATATCCAAAAGTGTTACTGGAAGCTCAATACTTGTCCTCAAGACCACAGCAGAAGAACAAGAATAAGTGGTTTGAGGTGAAGGAAAGAGAAGTTCATTATTTTGCCAGCAAAGAAGGAAAAATGGTAGAACTTCTCATCTCAAAATCCAAATTTGCTGCACATTAGCAGAAATAACAAGCTTTTAAAGGAAGTGCCCCTCAGTTCTAGGCTATTGTGGTTAGCTATTCTAATAGTCCCATCTCTGCCAAAGACAAAGCCTCACCTGGACCAACCTGGGCGGCTGGCACCTCTCTTGTAACAAAAGACTTAACCTGCCTCAGCCATGCAGGCCAGGCCACAGCTCCCAAAATGAGTGGGGAAGTTTTAAAGAGACAGAAAACATTTTTGCCAGTTTTTTTTTTAAGGCCTTTCCCTCTGTTACATATTCCCTACTCTCAATTTTATGCTTTAATACCTATGGGAGGAGGGACAACTATACTGTTATCCCACTTTACTCAGCCCCTGATCTCCAGGTAATGGGAGAGCATCACAGGATTCAGAGACTTGGTCATGTGAGAGATAGAATGCCTTATCCAAACTAAAGGAAAGGATAGCAGAAACCCCAGGACTCTCAAATCACACTGTCTGACCGTCTGAAGGTGGCACAGTGTAGGGGTTTAGAGAGGAACCTGGGAGTCAGCCAGACTGGGTTCCAATCCTAGTTCTGCCACTAACTGAATGTGAGAAGTTATTTAAAGTCTCTGTGCCTCAGTTTGCATATTTGTAAAGCAGGGATGATGGTAGTTGTGCCTGTTTCATTGAATTGTCATGAGGATCGCATGCAATTAGTGCCTGGCATGTGGTCAGTGCTCCTATTGTCTGCAGAGATGAAGACTGCTAACTCAGCAGAGATCTGGGGTCGGCCCTCATCCCATTGAGGCTGAATATGCATGATGCATGTTATTCTTATATTATCCACTGTGAGATTACCTGGTTACTTCTGTTTGCATAGTCGACTGTATGTGAATGGGTCCACGGAAAAGACCGTGAGAACACCACACCTTTGAAATGGAGAGAGGTGAAGGGATGAGCAGGGAGCCGTTGGCCTGAGGCTGGAGCTGTGCCTTCAGCTCTGCCCCTGATCCTAGGACAGGGATGGACTGGGCAGAGTGGGCCGAGGCAGCTGCCCCCAGAGCAGGTGCAGCGTCTCAGCCATGCTGGACAGTCTCAGAGAGGGCCTGGCCCCCGTCAGCCAAGCCAGCCTGAGCAAGTGGCTCCGCCTGTCTAGGCCAGTTCTCACGTGCACGGATTTGCCTGCTGGTGTCCTTGCTTGCACACACACTCGTTCCATCCACACGTTCACACGGCGCGTGGGAGTCACAGAGAGGCTCTGTCTCACCCTGCAGCTCTCCTAACGTAGCTCAGTGAGAGGTGGGATCTTTCCTGAAACCTTACACCGTGGACCCTCAAAGCTTCAGGAGACAGAGGAGGGTAACTAGCCATTTGGGCAGCAGCCTGAGACTCACCCAGGGGAGAAGAAGCGGAGCTCCCACAGGACAGGCAGCTTGCCTGGCCGGGCAGGGCACTGAAGGTGCCTGCGGGGCAGGGCTGGCACTCCCCCGCTGCCCCAGCCCCACCGCTGCTTCCAAAGGTCCCCGCTGGGCAGGGCCTGGGGCTGCCAGTCCCCTCAGGGCAGTAGTGGCCCACCGGGCAGGGCTGGCTGTGGTAACTCTCTGACCCTGGAGGAAAACGGAGGGGAAATTCTGAGCCCTGGACTCTGGCTGAGGCAGGGACTGGGAATTGGCAGGGAGCACCCAGGGGAAGAAGGCGGCTGCTGCGGGAGTCGGGGGAACAGCGCAGCAAGTCGGGGATGAATCTAGATTGTCGGGGAGAGCGGAGGGCCCTGTACACTATCATATCCCCCCTCAGCCCCAATGGCCCGCTGGTCTCCAGGGCACACAGCACGGGCTTCTACTGCCCTCTCATGGGGCGCAGGGCAGGGTGTCGGGCACTGGCTCCAGCACACTGATGTGCAAGGAGTGTCACACAGTCTGTGCTTTATGGAGACGGATAGCACCTGCCTGTTGGGTGTGCCCCTTCAACTCGTCTCTGTGCTCTTGGCTCTGGAATAGGTGGGCTGGTCCAGGCCCTTCCCCTGCACACTTCCAGGTGCTCCCAGGCCCTGCAGGTCCTTCCCCATGTGCCCCCTCCACTCTCCTCACTGAGCTCTGCCCAGGTCCAACTCCAGGCCTGGCCCCTCCCGCTTGGTCCTAGGCTTCCCAGAACTTACCCTGGGGGCAGCTGAACCCGGGTGGGCAGGGCGTGCAGGGCAGGGTGTCCAGGGACTGGCTGCGGTAGGTTCCCGCTTCACAGAGGCGACAGCAAGTCTCCTCGGAGACCCTGAGGCCACTCCCATTCAGGGCCTCAGAGCCCCCAGGGCAGGCACGAGGATGGGCGCTGCCTGGCGGGCAGTAGTGAGGGAACACGCAACTGCGCAGAGACACAGACCCCGGCCCTGGGTCATGCTGACGGGGTCTGGGTGTGCAGTTGCTTCTCCTCTCACTAGCAGGGCCTGACAGCCCCCACTTGGGACTTCAGCTGCCAGGGGAAGGAACTGTGATGTTATCCCAGTCAGGGGCCCTGGGGTTGCCCTGTGTCTGATGGGGCCTCAGTGGCCAAGCTGCCTTCCTGGAGGAGGCTGGGCACTGCCCAGGTGTCCAGGCCAGTGCTCTCTGTGTACCGCAGCCTGGGCAGGGGTGTGCGGAGCAGAGTTGACTGTGGAGAGTGTCGATCCCAGACACAGGATTGGGTTTACTAGATGATATATTCGATGTCCAGTCATATTTGAATTTCAGATAAATAATGAGCACATTTTGAGCATACTTTGCAAATATTGCATGCACCATAATTTTAATAACAATTTATTATTGTTTACCCACAATTCAAATGCAACTGTGTGTCCTATGTTTTTATTTGCCCCATCTGGCAGCCCCTCTCAGGATGGGCCTGGAAACTGAGGAGGGCATGCCAGTGAGATCTGCTGCCTCCCCCCTGCCTCCCCCGGGGCAGAGGCAGGGGCTGGGCGCCTTCTACCAAGGCTAAGCAAAGGGCTACCTAGTACTTGTCTCTGGCCAGACTTCTGAAGGGCAGTAGGCCTGTCATGGTGGGGACTCACACAGGGTAGTGACAGTGGTGTCTGGGCAGGGTGGGGGAGAGAACTCATGGGGGCTCAGACTCACCTGGGTGGGGGAGGGGACTCATGGGAGCTTGGAGTCATGTGGGTGGGGGAGGGGACTCACCGCTGCCCAGGGCCAGTGTAGGAGGAGGAGCCGGCAGGGCAGGCATAGCCTCCAGGGCAGAGTGGGGGGACCCCAGTCTGGGGCCCGCAGTAGGAGCCAGCCCTACAAGGGACCTCAGCCGCGGCACCTGAGAGAGACAGGACCAGGGATGCAGGAAGAGCAGATCAGGTCCTGGCATGGAGTGGGGGACACACCTAATCATCCCTTTCCCCCACCAGTGGCACTTGGTCCCCAGATTCCCAAGTGGGGCCTGGGTGGGGAGGAAAGCAGTGGGGTGGAGCAACTGCGGTGGTGAGGAGCAGCGTGGGGACCAGGAGGGGCAGGAGTGGGTAGGGGTGGAGGGAGGGCAGAGTGTGGTCAGGGAGGGGGACATGTCTGGGCAGTGTGAGATGGAGCAGGTACCCCTCTTCGAGCACTGCTAAACCCCCCAAGGAAGAAAATAAAGGAAAAATCTTGGGTTCCTTCAAGAGAAATTCCAGGCATTTGAAGAGTAAATGACAACCAGCTGAGCAAGCAGATAGTAACAACAGCAGCCCCCAAGCCAGCCAGCTTCAGGAGGTGTTTACTTCCCTGTGTGGACCAGTAACGTTTTAACCTGTATTCTGGTTTTTCAGAAACTCCTGCCAGGTGGAAAATGCAGATGAGGGGGAACTGAGGACTGAACTCTGACCACCCTTCTTTTTTCTGAATTTCTTCCTGAGGGGCCTGGAGAGAGTCACACCCACCTTAACATTCCTTTCTGCAGATCCCAAGTTTCAGACCTGGCCTTGCTTCCTTAACCAACTGCTAATTAAAGAATCTCGGAGTCCACCTATGACCCACAAGCCCCTGCTTCAAGATATTCTGCCTGTTTTTGTCCAAACCAAGGTATAACCTCCATGTGTTGATGTACGATTTTGCCTGCAGCTTCTCTGCCTTCCTGAAACATACCCGACCTTTGAAAACTCGAGCCTGTAAGCCATCGGGAATCAGGGTCTTAAGCATTAGCTGCCTGTTCTCCTTGCCGGGTGCCATGCAATAAAACACCCTTTTCTCCCAATGCAAATCTTGGCATCAGTGTCTGGCTTTACCGCGCCAGGTGGGTGGACTTCAGTTCGGTTCATAACAGGTGCAGCCATGAACATATGTGGTCAAATGACAAGTGACTCCCACCATCCTTTTGGAGCCAGTTGGGGTGTGCATTTTGAGTGCTGGGCTCAGAAACTAATGCCCCCAAATAAGAAATTTTGACATGCTGGATTGAAGAAGCCTCAAGTCCCTCTGCCCTTCTCCTCCCCACACCATCTCTCTCAGTGCTTAGGATAAAGTTGTTCTCTTAAGTTCCTTCTTCTGCCTACATGTCAAACCCACCAAGGAGAACAATTGTTTTTACTTCCTGTCTGTTATCTCATTACATATTGCAAAAAGGAAGACCAGGAACATAACCACACCTGAACCTGTCCTTTTACTAGGTGATGTCTGTCTCTCAGATTTATTCATAGTCCGAAGAACTACTTACCAGCTGATCTCTGTTTCCCGTTTGCCCACTTTCCCTAACGATCACTGATTGCCCCTGAGCAGATTCCTCATCCCCCCTCCCATGGCCTGCTCTGTAGGATCCCCATCCGCTTCTTTCTGGAACCTCAAGGTGGTATATAAGCTTCCTTGCCCATTTGGGGGGTTGGGTCTTCATCCTGAAGGCTCCCCTGCATATAAGTTAAATAAATTTTTATGCCTTTTCTTCAATTAATCAGCTTTTTGTGAGTTGATTGTTTCAGGATACTTCTGGGGGCCACAGGCCTTGGCCTTACATTACTGTGAGGGTGGGGGTGGCAGTTTCCTTGAGGCCAGCACAGGGTGGGTGGCACTGAAGCCCTGGCTTGCCCATAAAGGAAGCCGTCACAGGCTCCCTGTGCGCTGCAGCTGGAGCTGCACATCCAGCTCAGCACCCCTCCCTGACCGCTGTCCTGGAGCCCTGCCGCCACACACGCCCTGCCCGCTGTCCCAGCATGGGCTGGAGCCCTGCCAGGAGGCTCAGGGGTGCCTTTCCTGTACCCCAGGACACAAGCCCACCACACAGTCCACTCGCTCCCACCCAGGAGCCTCCTCCTTTTCTGCGGGATGCCCTGCCCTGCCCTGCTCTCAGAGGGAGGAGGGAGCTTTCTGCAGCGCCTTGAGACCTGGGGGCACAGAACACTTTGTCCTGGGCTTTGCTGTTTCTAGTCAAACCTCTGGCTGGCCTCATCCCTGGCCCAGACAGGAAGAGCGGGCTTGAAGGGGCACTGGTCTTGGGGAGATCCAGGTGGTGTGGAATCTACCAAAGACTGGGTGGGCCTTTCCAGGGCTGGGCAGGAGGTTTCCCAGGATGAGCAGGTGGCTGTGTCACACCTGTAGCCAGAGCTCACTAAGGGCGTCCCTCTGAGCCCCTGGCTTCAGCGGTGAGGGGTGGAGGGTGGGGCTGGGGAGCACTGTGCAGCCTCACCTGCCGGGCATTCGGATCCAGCTCCGCAGGGGACAGGAAACACATTTGTGTGGCCCCTCAGTTCCACATCAGGGCAGTAGTAGCCAGGTGGGCAGAGCTCACAGTCTTCCGGCGCTGATGCCCCTGGCTCAGACCGAAAGGTGCCAGGTGGGCAGAGAAGGGGACCTTGGTTCCCCAGACACCAGTACCCTGGAGGACACGGGTGGTCTTCGAAGGAAGAGAGACCTAGGGGCAAAAGCACCAGGAAAAGAAGGGCTGCGCCCCGGGGCCTCCTGGCAGCCTCTGCCCTCTCCTCCCCAAGGCCTCAGCATCCAGCCTGCGGACAGGCCCTCACCTGGCCATGGGCAGTGGTGCCCGGCGGGGCAGGGGATGCACTCCACCCGACTCTGGCCCCCTTCTGCGGCCAGGTAGGTATGCTCAGGACAGGCCTGGGGGACTCCTGGAAGGGTCTCACTCCCTCCAGGGCAGTAGTGGCCGGAGGGACAGGGCTGCGTGGCCAGGACCCCTGCAGAGCAAGGACTACACTCACTTTCCTCCCCAGCATGGCCTCCTCAGGGAGCAGTGCATGCCAGGCTGTGACACAGGTCCCATTGTCCCACAGCCTCACCTGCTTTGCACCAGCGCCCAGGGGGGCAAGGTCCACAGTCTTCTTTCCTCTGGGCTCCAGGGGCAGCCGCCAGGGTGTGAGGTGGACATAGGATGGGTTCTCCACTGCCCTCTGGGCAGTAAAATCCTAAAGCACAGGGGGACACACTGGGGCCTGCAGGAGGCAGGGTGGGGGCAGTGCCAGGACTGTGTGGGACCCATGTCCAAGGGTGGCCTGGGGGGTTTTACTGGCCAGGAGTTGAGAGGTCTGGACCTTAGTCCTGGCCCCACTTACTTTGTGCATTTGTCAAATCAGTTTCCATCTGAATTGCCTTGGGTGCATATTCACATTGCATACACACACGTGCACACGTACACGTTAGAAGTACAACTAGCATCGCTTATTGTCAGTCAGCTTGTGACAATGAAAACAGTCCTTGCCCAGCTGGGTCCCGTGCCTCCTTCACACCCACAGGCAAGACGCAGGGCTGTTACCTGGCGGGCACTGCTCCGCGCACAGCTTGCCCTGGGGACACGGCGTCTGGGGCTGCCTGGGACCTGGTGTCATCACTTCAGAAATGCCAGGTGGGCAGAAGTAACCAGCAGGACATTTTCCCCAGACCTGTCCAGCTCTAACAGCCAAGGAGAGGGGGAAGAGTGAGAAGCCCAAGGGAAGAGGGGCCAGTCTGAGCCCTGAGCACCCTGCCCGGGCCCTGGAGGGGAGCCCACCTGGGTTTCAGTGTTCACTGGGACCCACAGACTGAGCCACCCTTGCCTGTGCCGCAAGAGGACACGTGAATGTGCACCGAGAAAACAGCTTTTATCTGAGGAATATGAGTCATTTTACACTATCAGGCCCAGAGATCCATCAAAATGAGATAGCAATTACGTCCTACTCCCCCCGACTTTGAGCTATAGCTGTGTATTTGTCTCTTGAAACTGCCTGCTATTGCCACAAGCAGCTATAAACTAAGCTAATAATGACACAACAGACACTATAATCCACACCATATAGCTTAACGATGTACAGCCATTCACCAATGTTATCTCTGTAAACCAATGAGAATTCCTGACAAAAGACTTTGTATCAGCCCACTCCCTGTCCCCGTCTCTTTTTGCCTTTAAAAACCTGTTTGTAACAAAGGCCCGATGAGGCTCATAGCCAAGGTCGCTTGGGTCTGAGTCCTCTGGGCCGCTGTCCTCACTTTGGCTCCAGTAAACTCTTTAAACTTTATTTTGTGCCTCAGCCTCTTCCCTTTAGGCCGACAGCCCCCTTATATGACAGAAACACGGTGAGGCATGGTGGGAAACAGGGTGAGAGGCTGAAACCCAGGCCCTGGGCCAGCACGCGATGGATCCCTGCGTACCTTCCTCTACCGAGTTGGTGGAGCTCAGTGGACAAGGAGAGGACTCGGCTGCCAACAGCAGGACAAACCCACCTGGAGAGCTCGGGGTGGGGGGGCATGCTACACTTGCTGTGGAAACGAGGGTGGAGGGGACCAGCAGGTGTCCCACCTGCTTCTTGCACTGTCCCCGGGATGCCCCTGGCCTGCCGGGTCCCTGAGGGCTTAGGCCTGGCTCCCAGGCAGCCCTGAGTCTAATCTCCAGCTCTGTAGCAGGAGAAAGCAGGCTGGAGCTACAGATGAACTTCTGGGCAGAGGGAGACCCACCTCCAGAAAGGGCCTAGGGAACTGTCTGCTATCACCTCTTAATGGAAAGAATCTGCTCTGAAGCAGGGTCACTTCTACACAGAATATGGGGCGGCTCCTACTTTGATGTCCTCTACACCGTCTTGGGCAATTGGAGTGTTTGCCTTCAGCAAGTACTGAGACATTCCCAGGCCAGAGCTCCCTGTGCCCTGTGGGTGTCTTTGGGGGTGTGGACCAAGAGCCACTGTGGGAGGCAGGGAATCCCCACCCAGCCCTGCAGACTGTGAGCCTCCAACCCCAAGTCCAGAGTTCTTCCCATGACTTCTACTCCTCCAGCAAGAATGTCCCACTGCCCAAATGGGGAAGTCAGATGGGGAACCCACATCTACCGAGTGGGCGCAGGAGACTCAGGAGGAATCTGGATGCCCTAAACCTGGGCTCTGATCATCCTGTTTAGAGGTACCATTTATCGTCTCTCTCAGACCAAATGATTACAATAGCTTCTCACATTGCAGAAAATTTGGAAATAGAAGTAGAAGGAAGAATTGTCCATCTTTCCCCCCAGTGTACATGCAGAACACCGGTGTCACCTTGAGAAAGGGAACTGGCAGGCCCTGCTCCATGAGACCCGAACCAAGGTCTCTGTTAAAACAAGAGGTGGTAGAGAAACCACCCAAATCAGCAAGAGCCAAGATGTCCATGAAAAACAACCTCAGGTTACCTCACTGCTCATCATACCCTGCTTATAACGCATTAGCTACTAAAAATACTCCCACCAGCACCGGGACAGTTTACAAATGCCATGACAACTCCCCAGAAGTTACTCTATATGTTTTAAAAAGAAGAAGGACCCTCGGTTCCAAGAACTTCCCACCACATTTCCCAGAAATCTTACGTATAATGCTCCTTCCACTTAACATAATTAAACAGAAGGCATAAAGCAAGATCCTGGAAGTGCACGAAGCACCACTCTCTGTTTCTGTGAGAGGCAGCCAGTGCTCAGTCCCCGGGGCAGCTTCCCTTTTTTCTTTCCTTACTTCACTAAACTTGGTTTCGCCTTACTCCAGCAGCTTGCTCTTGAATTCTTTCCTACACGCTGCCAGGAACCCACTTGGGTTTCAGGCCAGACCCCAGTTGGGGTCCCCTTGCCTGGATCCACCCGAGGCAGGGATGACTTTGCCTGTAAGGAGCTTCCCCGTGTTAAGTCAGGAACAAGCAGCGGTATTTTCACTTCACACCGATCCTACATCACTTGAACGCATTTTGCTTTTCTAGTTGATACTTTTAACATATCCGGGTCTGTGCTGATTGTCCCTGGTCTCTTTGCCGAATGCTCAGGCTTTGCCCTCCCCGCTCAGGCCTGGGGGGCAGGAGGGCGCCTCACACCTGAGCTCGGGCTGCAGCCACTCTCCTGCCCGCAGTGCACAGCCTCAGGACAGGACAGGACGGGACAGCTGGGGCTGTGGGCTGCTGCAGTCTGACACAGTGGCAGGAGGTGAACGGCTCTGGGTGGTGACTGACCTGCAGTAGTGACCAGCGGGACACGTGGAGCAGTCACCCTCTTCCCGGAGGCCGAGCATGTGCTGGGGAGTGAAGGTCCCTGGAGGACACGGAGAGGGGGACCACGTCCCTGGAGGAGGGAGAGGACAGCGAGTGAAGATGGGCCCCTGGGGCTCGGCCGCCTCCTCTCCTGGACTAATCCATGATGTGCCACCTGCTCCCTGCTGCCCCTGCCCCTCAGTGTCCCATTGCCCCCATGGTGCTGTGTTCTTGTGCTGCCTTCTTGGGGGCAATGACATGAGAAAATCACCGCCAAGAACTTCCATCTCTCCTCCACGGACGACTGTCCTGTGCCCATCACAAAGGACTAACTGTCAGAGAGCAGCACAGCTGTTTGGGGCCAGGGCTGAGCCTAGAGCCAACAGGCTGAGCGAGGCACCTGCTGTGCGTTAGACGCCCTGTGGGTTCACTGCGACTGAGTTTGAGCCGCGTCTGTCCACACGAAAGAGGGTCTCAGGTGGGAGCTGCCTCCACTCCTCCTTCTGCAGGGCCTGCTGCTCCAGCCTGGCTGGAGGGATGCGCCTGTGCCTCTTCCTGCTCCTCTAAAGCTGCCTGTCCGCCCCTGCCCTGCTGGGCCCTGGTCCTGGGAAGTGGTGGCTGGGCTTTGTCAGCCTCAGCATTGTCTTGGTGCACCTGGGCTGCTCCGTTACGTACCAGGTGCACACCAACCACACGCTGCACGGAAGATCAGAGAAGAAAACCCCTGACAGGGAAAAAGCTTTAACGTGAGCAGATGGATCTACTGAAAAATAAAATTTTAAAAAGCGTCTGATCAAGAGTGCAGGTAAGAAGCTGAAAGATGAGTGTTGAGTGAGGGGAAGCAAAGAGCGAGTTGGCACCGCTCCCCAGACAGGGCCGTCTTCTCTTCTGAACTGTCAGTAGAGGTGGGGTCCTTGGGGACAACAGGCCAGTTTCCTTAAACTTAGGATGTTCTAAACATTCTAGGGTAAAAGGCCATGCAGTTAAATGGGGCACATACACCTTTAACCCCATAGTCATGGGGCAGATCAAACGTGGGCATCACCTGTGCGTCAAATGATTACAAAGCTAATGTGCACGCGACTCCTATGATTGGCAGGAGCTGTTCCTCCCAGGTTTGCCTAAGACATGACAAACATGATGAACTTTTGTGGACACACATTTGTCAGTTGGGCTGCCTGGGGCAGCATATTATGTGTGTGAGTGTGTGCAATGTGTGTACATGAAGCTGTGTGCAAGTGGAGGTGTAAACATGTCTATGTGTGGGTGTGGGCTCATGCACAGTGTGTGCAGGGCGCCTGGACTCAAACTGAAACAGATGAAGAGAAGAAAAGACAGGGTGGGGTTGGAGGAAGGAGGTGCCTGCAGGGGTGGGGGAGGACGGGAGCAGGAGGGCTTTCAGCTCTTGTAGCCAGAGTGCGAGCTCAGGGCCTGGCACACTGTGGGCAGTCCGTGGGGTTTGAACGAAAGAATGAAAGGCAGGCTGGTGGGGTGCTGGGGAGAAGGAAGAGGGCCCGGAAGGCGTGGGGAGCTGAGGGCTCCTGGACGTACCAGCTGGGCAGTAGGCGTGTGCCGGGCAGAGCCTGGGTGTTCTAGTGCCGGGATGCAGGCAGTAAAAGCCTGGAGGACACGGGACGCAGGTGTCGGAGCCCAGGGAGGGCTGGTAATGCCCTCGGTGGCACAGGACAGGCCAAGCAGCCCCTGGCTGGCAGAAGTGACCCTGGACATTGGACACAAAGTGGCATCTCTGAGGCCCAGGCTGGGTGTGGGAGGGGTGCTCAGGGTAGGAGGGTCAGCAGGGTGACCTTCCTTCCCACTGGTTCAGGCCTTGGGGCCTGAAGGGCAGGGGGCCTGGAGGCTCGGTGGGCAGTTGGGGAAAAGATCTAGGAAAGAAGGATGTGAGTGTCGGGGTCCCTCCGTTGAGGCACTGAGGGCAGCCTGCTACCCACAGTCAGATGTCGAGCTCCAGCCTCAAGCTGGACCCCCAGCCTCCCAGAGCCACAGGGACTGAGCTCCCTCCCAAAGCTCCCGGGAGGTACCTGAGGGCAGGGGAGAGCCGTGGGGCTGGAGGCCCTGGGGTCCGAGGGGCAGCTGGAATTGGCCATGCAAGGCCCAGTGGGTGAGCCGAGGCCCAGGCTGGGGCAGAAGGAGCCAGCTGGGCAGGGCCCGCAGCTCCTCTCAGAGGTGCCACCTGGAAATGGAGGGTGGCAGTGCATGGGCTCTGCATGTCCCCACCCGGGAATAGCACCCTGGGGACAAGCGCCTCTTCACTGTGGGCTCACTGCCGCACCCTGCAGCTGGGACAGAGCTGGAAGGGCACTGCCCGCGTGTCCAGGGAACAGCCTGCGGGTGGAGCAGCAGCCCTGTCCTGGGGGCCTCCCGTCCACAGCTCGGTGCCAGGTGTCACCAGGGAACCCGACCAACGGGGGCTCCTCGTTACGGTGCTTGTGTCTGCGGGCCAGTGTGGGACAAAGCTCTGAACAGAGCGTGGAAGAGGCCACGTGAAGGGCAGGGCAGGGGAGGGGGGTGGGGTGGGGTGTAGGGTGGGGTGCAGGGCAGACTCTCACCCGGGCTGTTCCTTGTCTTTCCCATGGGACAGGGCACCGGGTACACAGTCCCCTGCGGACAGTAGTGGCCTTGGGGGCAGGGTCCATTGAGGGGAAAGGCGAAGTTTCTCCGGGGAGTGGGGCTGGCAGCACCCCCCTCGCAGTAGTAGCCAGCCGAGCAGGGGCCTTGGGTGTGGAGAGAGGTGAAATTGTAGGGCAGGAACAAAAGCCTCACCAGCTTGCGTTTCAACCCGCCTGGCTATGGAAGGCCCACATCTTGCCCCCGACCTGCTCCCTGCCACCTGCTGCTGCCGCCCCTCGCCATGGAGAATCATGGGAATTAAAGTAGGAAGAAGGAAAAAGTCGGGGAAACAGGAGTTACTGAGCAGCTATGGTGTCTGTGGCCCAGGGTTGGTGCCTTCCACACCGCCCTAGCATCTGGTGTTCGGGGGGACCCAGCGGTGTGAGGAGTGACAACAGGATAGAACAGCTGTGGGCCTTACTCTACCAGGCTGTGCACCTGGCGGCAATGACCTCAGTCTCCACTGCAAATGGGATGGTGGGTGCTGTGATCAGCCCATTTCACAGGGAGGAGACTGAGGCCTCTTGGGGAGGGAGGGACCCAGGGGTAGGAAGTGGCAGGAGGAGGTGAGTGGGCCAGACCCAGGCCTGTGGCAGCGCTGTGGGGCAGCTGGACATTGTGGACACCCCAGAGGGCCTGAGGGCCACAGGACTCCCTAGAGCCAGGAGCAGGCAGTGACATGGTTTTGTGTTCTGTGTGACTCTCAAAGCCTGCCCTGAGCCCAGCGGCATCTCTCACCGCGGCTGTCCTGGCAGGACCAGGCTCCCTCTTGTAGGAGCCCTAGTGGCCTCCTTGTTCTCTCCTCAGTGAGGAGGCCGTGCAGTGGGCCAGTGCCCAGGCCACACCCGGCTGGGGCCTTAGTACCTACCCTCAGGCTGCCTGTTGCCCTCCCCAGGGCAGTACCTCCCTGCAGGGCAGGGCTGGCAGGCCCTGGGGGAGACGGCGCCTTCCCGCTGGCTCAGGGTTCCCTCTGGGCAGGGGCGAGCAGAGGGCGTTCCCGCTGGGCAGTAGTGACCTGCCGGCGAGACCAGGGTGAGCGCCAGACTGTCCCGACCCCACGGCTGGCCCCTGCACTCACAGCCTCCTGTCCTTGCCGGCTGAGAAGTTAGGGCTGCCTGAGGGTGCAGAGGTCACTGCTGGAGGGCGGGAAGGGGTCACTGGCCCGGAATCCAGGCCCATGGTGGGGGGCTCAGGAGGAGGTCTGTGTGTCAGGGCAGCAGAGCCGTGGGCGTGAGTGAGTGTGAGAGGCTGTGTGAGAGTGAGCGTGGGCAAACAGGAGTGTGAGAGTCTGTGAGTGAAAGTGAGTCTGAGTGAGACCATGAGTGTAAATGAGTGTGAATGTGTGGGAGGGCGCGGATCTGTGCGCATGCGTGCATGAGCGTGGATGTGTGCGCATGCGTGCACGAGCGCGGGTGTGTGCGCATGCGTGCACGAGCGTGGGTGTGTGCCTGTGCGTGCATACGGGTGGACCCCTGAGGTCTGCTCTGGCCCTGAAGAGCTGAAGCTTCTTGTCCTGGGAAAATGGGGCCATGTGTCCCCATCCCCCAGCATTCCCCTGGCAGTCTGGCCACCAGGTGCCCAAGAGTTGACCCGGAGTCTCCAACCAGACCCGCTGCCGTCTTCTCTGGGGGTGTTGGCTGACAGGAGCTTCCCCCTCATTGGGGTGGGTCCCCACAGGGCCACTGGCCTCACTTTGCAGACGGGTTGGGCCTGCCCAGGAGCAGCAGCACATTACAGTCAGGGCAGGGGCTGACACAAATGACCTGCCTCTCGGGACAGGAAAGTGCATCACAGGAGGCTGCCCCAACACAGTCCAGTGTCCTCCTCCTGCCTTCACCCCTGCACAGCGGCAGGCTGAGGACAGGTGAGACTGTGCAGGGAAGGAGCCAGCACAGCCCCAGGTCATGTGGCTCCTCCACAGCCCCCACCCCCACGCCCTGCCCTGCAGCATTTAGCCCCATTTTACAGGTGGTCAGTGGGGGTGAGGGGGGCTGAGGTCCACACCCAGCATGGAGTTCTGGATGGAGTGGAGCTCAAGGGCCCCTGAAGCACCATATTCCCTGTCCTGCAAAGCCAGGCACAGGCCAGCCTGAGGGTGTTACCTTTGGGGCAGGTAGTGGGCTCCACGGTGGCAACCTGGTGGCAATAGGTGCCCTCTGGGCAGGGCAGGCAGGTGTCAGCCCCAGGCAGAGGGCTGAAGGTGCCAGGCTCGCAGGGCAGCTCTCTGTGGGCCCCTGGGGGACATCGGAAGCCAGGGGGACATCTGTACCCATGGACTCCATCGGAGGGTGAGGGGACAGTGCTGCCTCCCAGGCAGATGTACCTGAGGACATGGAGAACCATGGTGGGACCCCCTCCAGTACGCCCGCAGGGCCTCCCAGCCTTCGGAGTCCTGGGCATCAGGCTTGTGTGGAGGGTACAGCCAATGTGGCCACAGCCAAGGGCTGAAAGCTAAGCTGGGCCCTCCCCGGAACTAGACAGGGGTGCACATGTATCAGGAGTTCCTGTGCACCCTCACCCTAACACATGCCCCTGGCCCCTGCGACGGGAAACCAAGCAGAGGGGGCTCAGAAGACAGTCCGGAAGGGGCCTGGCATTTTCCAGCATGAGCAGCTCCCTCTCCACACTCCCTCTGTCCTCAGGGCCCTGAGCGGATGGGGCAGGTCTTCCTTCACACTGGACCCGGCTGCAGCTTCTGGTGGCCATGGCCAGTCTCCAGCCCTCTGGACAGTGAGGGGACATGCACTTCTCAAGAATGCCAGATGCCTGATTGCAGGGGGGTTGGGCAATGAGGACGAAGACCAAGGCCTGGTAGTGGCCATGGAGAGAGTGGGGGCTGCCCTGGGGCCCAGGGAGACCACAGGGCTGGCCCAGCACTCCCAGGGCTCCTTGGACCATGCAAAGTCAGTGCTGAGCAGGCCCATGAGGGTGTGTCCCCTTCAGCCCTGTGTCTAAGGATGGAGCATCTGAGGCCTGCATGCGCGGGGGAGATGGTCACCCTGGCCCGTGCTCCTCAGAGGGGCTGGGGAGAGACCCCAGGAATAGTATTAGTTTGGGACTTGGGAGCCCAGGTAAGCTCTGGCCTAAGTTAGGGATCTTCCTCCCTCCCCTTCCCAAGGAATTCAGGGCTAGGGTCCCCTCACCCTGCATCGCATAGCCCTGCCTCCAGGGCATGGGACAGCCCGGGCTGGCTGCAGTAGCGCCCCGAGGGGCACGGCTGGCACTGGTCCTTGCTGCTCAGGCCGTGGGCAGAGGAGTAAAACCCAGGAGGGCATGGCACCGGGGAGCCTGTTCCCTGGGGGCAGAAGAAGCCAGGGGGGCAGATGTCATTCCCAGAAAGCCCTGGCGCCTCCACCTGTGCAGCGGAGAGAAGGAAGAAAGAATGTGAGTCAGAGCCATAGTCTTGGCTTCACACACCAGGGCTGACACCTGAGGGAGAAGCTGGGGACCAGCATCTATTTGCATGAGGCTATGTTGCAATTAAGGTCACCTGCAACCCCTCACTAACATGCTTAGCTGTGCCGTGAGACCTGGGGACGATGAGCCAGGACAGCCCCATGGGAGGGGTCTCTGACTTAAATCCTAGCACTGACTCAGCAGCCTCCTGTGCCTCCCTCCCTGGTCTCCTGGCCTGTTCTCTGTGGCATTGATGTGGAATTCCCAGAAGAAAGGGCAGTGTCTGTTCTCAAAGGGAGGCTGGGACCCAGAGGGGACAAGGGCCAGGCATGGCCCAGGTCACAGCAAGTCAGTAACAAAATGAGAGTCAGAGCCAGTCAACAAACACCGCCCCCTGTCCCGTCTGCCCAGCCCTCGTCCGAGTGTCTGTCCTCAGCTGACCCTCCACTACGGCATGATGATTCAGCACACAGACGGCGCTTTCCCCACATGGCCTTGAGCAAACCAGTTATTTCGTATGCTCTGGTTTCTTCCTATCTAAGAAGGAGTGACCCTGAGGCCTTGTCCTAGGGCCATTGTGAGGACTGCATGTCCACGTGGACACACGCCTGAATGCCATCTTGCACAAAGTAAACACTGTGCATGTTACCTCCTGTTATTGCAACATGTCATCAAACCCAAGATGCCAACTTATAGAAGATGAGCTGTTATCCCACAGACCATTTGAAACAAAAACTCACTGCCAGCTATGATCATCAGACATCACAGATTAAGCTGCCAAATTTAGGAATATTAAATGTGAGAAAGAGGCACATCTTTAGAATCAAGGAAATGAGCCATTACTGGGCCCTGTACCTGGCCCTGGAGATGAGAAGGTGAGGAGGGTCCTGCCCTCGGGGAGCTTTGACCCTGGTGAGAGGGAGGAGCCCCTGGTCCCTCATGGTCCTGAACCAAGGCACACCTGGGTATTCAGGGAGGACCTGGCACCCAGCTGGGGTGCTGGGGCCCAGCGGTACCTACCTTGTGCTTGATGGGGGTGGGAGACATGGCCGCCCTGGTGCAGTAGTGTGCAGAGTGGCAGAGCCCTGAGGGCTGGGGTAGCCCTTCCGACGAACAGAACATCCCTGGAAACAGCAGACCCAGGTAGGGGCAGGTGACAGAGGGATTCTTCCCCACCTCACTCTTGCTCCAGCAGGGACCCTGCCTCTCTCAGGCCTTGCCCTCCCCACCCGCACCCTCCCTCCCCAGGCTCAGACAAGCGCAGTGTGCCATGTCTGGCTGAGTGAGGGTGGGAGCCAGAGCGACGTGGAGCTGCCTGAGCCGGGGCAGTTCTCTCGCCAGCAGCAGCTATATCAGAAGAACATGGGGTTGGGCTTGTCCTGAGCCCTAGAGGTGCACATGGGCGGGGTGCAGGGAATGGGGAGGCGGCGAGAGTCCAAAGTGGGGCCCCAGACCTGTTGAGAGGGAGGTGGGTGGGGCCAGACCCATGTGCAGGGACTCACAGAGCAGGCAGGGCCCCGCAGCCAAGGCACCAGCCCTCGAGGGCTGGTTTGCTTCCCCTCTTCCTGCTTTTCCTCATTCTCTCCTCACCCAGCAGCCCCGAACCCCTGATGGCCCACAAACCTGCTGGGCACGGCTCACAGTCCAACTCTGCAGTGGCCCCTCGCCTGGGCCCAAATGTCCCCCGAGGGCACGGGTGGGCAGTAGCTGAGCGGGAGCCCAAGGGACAGAAGTAGCCCTGGAGGCACAGGCTGGGGCCACGGGCTGCGGGTCCTGAGGACAATGGCAGGGTCAGTCTGCCTTGAGGGGTAACCCCATCCACTGAGGGTCCTGTGCACCAGGAGCCCCAGGCCCTGAACCTGTGAGGGCCCAGCCCCTCGGTCCGGGTGATTTATTTGTCTGACTCCTGTGTGCTGCCTGGGAGGGCCCTCAATGCTGACTGGCTGCAGAGATGGAGCCTGGCCCAGGAATCCTGTCACCCTCCAGAGACCCTGGCCACTGAGTGTAAAGCTCCTTCTCTCCAGGATGTGGCACTCACCTTTGCTGGCCACACCAGGGCCACCACTTGCTCAGTGATGGCTCAGGGGCCTGCAGACCCCACCAGTCAGACTGTATCCTGACTTCCTGTACCTTCCTGTACCTTGGGGGAACTCAGGCAAGCCATGAACCAGGGCCAGCTAGGTCCTCAGGTCCCAGATCTCAGGCTGTCCTGTCCTGTCCTGCACCCACATCCCCACTGTGCCCCGAGCTGGGCTGGGCACCAGGAGGTACCGATGATGTGGGGGGCAGAGTCAGCATGGAAAGCGCCATCCTAGTCTCAGTCCCCAGCATGCTCTGCGCCCACACCAGCTTGTTTCCGGCCCCCACCCCACTGCCAGCTGTTCAAGCGCTGCACTCAGACCATGGACCTGTGTAACTACCACAACCACGGTTCTAGGATGAGAAGAATTCCCCAGATACATCCTAAAGCCAAATCTGAACAGGCACATACAGTGGAGGACACCAAGCTCCCACTTGGGCCCTGGGCCACCCCAGGTCAGACACTCCCTCTCTGAGGAGCAAGGGAGGCCCCATCTTCTGTGCTCACATTCACAGATGGCACATGCGCTGCTTCTTCTGGGGCTTGTGGAGAGCTGGCTGCTCCTACTGCTGACAGCCACCCAGCCTGGGACCAGTGTCCTGAGGGGGCAACATGGACCAAGAACTCACCTGGGCCGGAGGCTTCACAGTAGAATCCCGCGGGGCATGGCTCACAGGAGCCCTGAGCCTCCTGGGGCTGGAAGGTTCCGTCCTCACAGGCCCTTGGCTGGGGAGATCCCTCAGGACAGTAGAAGCCACGGGGACACCGGAAAGACATAGGGGTGGCTGAGGCCTGGCCAGGGGGACAGTAATACCCCGCTGAGCATGGCCCATCTGGGAGGCGTCTGCCAGTCCCTGTGAAAAGAGGGGCAGCCAGGCTCCTCAGGACAGTGAGCCCGGCTGCAAAGACGGAGAGAGCCTGGCAGAGCCAGCACTGCAGGCGCAGTGGGCCCTGGGCTCAAGGCAGGAGGCTGATTTGGAGCCAGGCTTTGGCCTTTCTGACCCTGAAACTCCTCCTGGCCCTGTGACCTCTCCTAATTCTGTGTCCCCTCCTGGCCCTGCTGCTTGTTGCCTACACAGCTAGGCAGGGGCTTCCCTGAGCTCAGGCTGCTCAAGTGTAAGATAGCAGCCATATGTGAGGACAAATAAGGTCCCCTGAGGTCCTGTCCCCCACTGCCTCCTGAAGGAGGCTGTGACCCCTGCTTCTTTTGGGTCTTGGCTTGGATGGGGTCTAGATGCCTTTTTCTTCCCCTCATCCCCACAGCTAAAGTCCTAGGTCACCTTCAAGCCCGAGCAAGTGCTCCACCAGCCTCCCCTCTGCCCTCCCCCTGGGATCAACATCACCCTTCTCAGAGCAGCCAGAGCACCTTGTGTGGATCCTATTAAAGCATTTGCCAGAACTCAGTGCATGCCTGGGCCAAGCCAGTGATGCTTTTGTCTGCCTCTTCCCCCCTCCTGCCCGCTGTGAGCTGGCTTTGCCTTCCCCTCCCAGCCCTGGGCCTATTCGGTCCTCCAGCAGTGCCTGCTACTGGGAGCTGCAGGTTGTATACAATGTGAGGGGACATAGGACGTCCACCTGCAGGCAGGCCAAGGGACCTCTGAGACAAATGGAACAAAGTCCCAAAGAGGTGGCTTTCATCACCTGAATCAGAGCAGAATTGTCCTGCAGGACAGGGTCTGCAATCCTTAGGGCTGCGTGCCCCAGGCCTCTCTCGGAAGGTGCCCCTAGGACAGGGGTGCTGGGTGGGGGTATGGGTACCCAGAGGGCAGTAGTAGCCAGCAGGACAGTCCATTGGCCAAGGGGGCTTCGCTCCTGGCCCCTGGCCCCCGAAGGGACAGAACCTGTGTATACAGTGGGCATGTGGTCAGGATTAAGGGAGGGGATGCCTTCTGCATCCCCAGGTCCCTTCAGAGAAGGAAACTGCTGGGATCTGGAGGATTTGGGCAGAGCAAGATCCTCACAGGACCATCTAAGGGCAGAGGAAATAAACATTGAGGAGAAAAATGACCTCTTGTTTTTTGTTGAGTCTTTCATATAAACCTGAAGGCCTCCAAGGCCCTGTACTGGCCTTGGAGTGTTTGTACATTGGGCTCTGCAGGGCAACAGAGGGCTAGGTGCCCTTGGTCAGTGATCACTGTCTGTGAGGGTCCCTGTGACATGCCTGAGCCCCTTTTGGCCTCAGGGAGGGTGGGAAGAGGTGTCACCAGACAGAGGAGGGCCCAGCCCAGGAGACAGCTCCTCACTTCCCGGCCAGGCACGTCTTGCAGAGGCTCTGTCCAGGTTCATCCTGATACTGCCCCGGGGGGCAGAGCCGAGGCTCCAGGCTGCCCGGGGGACACGAGTGCCCAGCGGGGCAGACAGCGTCTAGAAAAGCAAAGGGAGAGGGATATTTCCTCTTGGGGTTCCCGCACTCTCCGTCCTGTGGCTCACCTGGAGGGGAGGCAGCTCCAGCCAAAACCAGCCCTGCACAGAAGGGCCACATGGGAACCGCTTGCAGCCTTGATGGGAAGGAGCCAGGTCTGTAGTGACCGGGGAGGGAGGGGAGGGGCCTCACAGTGTCCTGTGAGGCAGCCTCAGTCTTTGAGACCAACCAGAATATCTCTCACCAAATGTGTTCCCAGGGGTCTCAGTGCTAGGAGACATTCCTCAAAACGTGGGATCTTGGGTACAGTTGGTTTGGGAAATGCTTTGTCCAACAACTTCCTCATCCTGAGCACAGACAAGCGGTAAGGACACCAGCGAGCTAAGAACTTGGGTTTTCCTCCAGCTCTTCCTGATAGAGGCTGCTGCTGTCTTCCAGTGGAGCTACTTCAGGAGGCAGAACGTGGGAAGGGATGGGGCAGGGTCCTTACTCCATACCCTTATTCGTGGGGACAGAGCTGGTTTTATATTAATACTTTGTTTCCTTTGTTGTTTCCTGAAATATTTAGTGATGTTCTCTTTGGAGGTGCTGGCCTAGAGGCTGTGCTTTGAGGTCAGGCTGTGTCCACGCTGAGGCTGAAGCTTCCAGGTGGGGCAATGAGGGATGCTCCTGAGGGCCCTTCTGGGTGGCCACAGCATCAGATGAAGCCTGTCCCTCAGGAGGCCAGCACGAGGTCGGAAACCCCCTCCCCACTGGAGCATCTCGCTTGGTGACAACAGGGGACTTGATGCTCTCAGCTCTCTGCAGACACTGTCACAGGTGGTTCCCAGTGGGTGTCCTGGCAAGGCTGCCTTAGAGCGGAGGGCACAACTGAGTTACCTGCAGGCTGGCCTGGGTTGCACGGAAATTCAGTCTCTTAAGTGCAGTTGCCTGGACTGGCAGCTTCTCTTGAGCTTTCATGTGCATGTCTGGTTCCCACCCACCCGCCTGCCCCTTCTCACTTGGCCTGGACCCCGTGGCCATCTGGTGTCCACTCCCCAGAGGGCCTCCCTTATGTGCATCCAAATCTGATGGTGCTGTGGTGACCACTGGTGTGGGTCTGCAGAGACTGTGTCTTCAGCTGCCCCACAGGGCACACAGCCTTTCTTTGCCTAGGTCATTCTTCTCAGCCTGCCTGTCCCACTGCACGGCTGGCCTTCCCATGATGACACACACCCTAAGGGCTCCCAGGGCCATGCACAGGTCCCAGGAACAAGCTGTGGCTTCTCCCCTTATTTCTTTGACAAAAGAAAGCATGTCAGATGTGACTGAGTAATGCAGTGACAGGGCCAACTTTCAGTCTATTCTGACTGCGAAAGGAGACGCTCTAAGCATGATGCTCTGCTGTACTCACAGCCCTCGACGCTGACTGTGGCCAGCGGTGTGTGGCTGAGAACTGAGGACTGCTAACCAAGCGGGAGCCTGTTAGGCTGAGGCCATCTCAAACTTACCTGCCACCTAACGTAGTGAGTAAACAAATCAAAACCTAATTTAAGAGTATATTTTCTTGTTACAAAATCCATGTTTCAGCCAATCACACCATACCCACATAAGGCAAATGCCCAGCTGCAGCCAATCAGATGACTTCTCTACATTGCTTCCTGTTCAGCCTATAAGCTCCATGTTTGCTGTCTATGCTGCTGCCTGGAACTTTCTGAGCCTCTTCTGATCTGAGTGCATCCCATTCATTGTTTAAATATTAATAAACTCTCTAAAATTTAATTTGTCTGAAGCTTTTCTTTTAACAGGCCCCTGAAGACAGGATTGCGCTGGCTCTGCTAAGGGAAGCTCAAATCCACCCCTGTCCTCAGGGTCGCACCTCTTCCCTCTCCCTGCTGGGCCCTGTGTCTCACCGAGGGATCTCAAGTGGTCCTAGAATACTTTTATTTCTTCTTTCAAAGCACAGGATTCTCCATCTTTAACTGATTTTTAAAAAAATCCTTCTTGGTTCTTTGGTTTCTTCTCATTCAGCCCATGAGGAGTCTCCCACCCCCTTTCTGAGCAGGGGACGCTGAGCTCTGGGTGCAGAAAGAGCCTTGCTAGTGCACAGTGTTTCCCGCCCCTTCTACCACAGGCTGCAGGGCCCAGAAGAGCTGAGCGCAGAGGAGGAGCCCACGTCCACTCTCCCTCCCAGCCAACCCACTGGAGGGCCCATGGCACCCACCCTTCTCCCCTCTCCGAATGGTGAGGAGGATCGCTCTTACCTGGACTGTGCCCAGAGACAGAGGCCCTGGGGCAGTACCAGCCTCCCTCACACAGGGCCTCCGGGGAGCTCAGGCCGGCCCGGGAGCAGAACCAGCCGGCCGGGCACACCTGACAGTCCTCCACCAACGTGGCCCCCGGGGTGGGCAGGAAGGAGCCTGTAGGTCCACACACTGTGGCTGTACCCAGGCCTCCCGGATGGAGACCCTTGGTGGCCCATCTCGCATGGCACAGCCACCATCCTGCTGTGCTCACTCAGTCTCACATGGGGGTGACGTTGAGGGCCCCCACCTCCCTGCCTGGTGACTCCCCACCTACCCTGCTGGGGCCTGGGCTCAGCCACACCCTCACTGTCCATGGCACCTCTGTAGCCAGCTCCCTCTTCTCTTCAATCCTCCCCAGCAAGCCTGGGCCCAGCTCTAGATGGCCCCATTCACCCCACGCCCCTTGTTGCTGTACATAGGGTGGACTCTGCCTGGCAAGTACAATTTGGGGGTTTCTTCTGTGTCCTTCCCCAGAAGGCCCCCAAGGCTGAGCCTCAGCTCCTCTCTTCTCTTAAGGGTCCAGAGGAGACTTCATCGTCCCTCTGGTGACTTACCTGGGGGGCACGGAGAGGGCCGGGGGCTGCCCTGGGGACAGAAATGGCCTGGAGGACAGAGGTCTCCTGTGACCCCATCAGTGGGATTCGGGACAGATGCTCCCTGAGCACAGTGGAACCCAGCATTACAGGGCCCTGACACAGCAGCCAGCCCAGGATGGAGACAGTAGGATCCTGAAGGGAAACACAGGATGCCCTGGGGCTGGGGGTGGAGGGCACCGCCTCCCCCAGGGCTGACCTCTTATGTGCACCTTGGACTGCAGCCCAGGCACCCCCATCTGAGCCAGGCCTGAGTCCTGCACTCACTGGCCAGGCAGGGCATGGCCCAGTGAGATAGAGGGTGGTCCCTGCTCCCTTACCTGGCTTGCAGGGGGTGCAGTCTGACCTCTGGGTACCTCCCCTCTCTGGCTTGTAGGTGCCCCTGGGGCAGGGGAACTGAGAAGCAAAGACGGTGGAGGCAGGGCAGTAATGGCCGGCAGGACACGCATTCCCAGCCACAGAGGAGGTGCTGGCTGGGCAAAAGAAGCTGCAGAGGAGAGGGCAGGAGGGGCTCAGAGGGCTGGGTGGCCCCTGCAGCATGGTGTGGGCTGGAGAGGGCCACCTGGGCTGCCCCCCATAGCTGGGTTGCAAGTCATCACCTGGCTGGGGCTCAGTTCTGTGCAGTGCAGGGCGCCACGGGGAGTTTGGGGTTAGGGGGAGGCCAAATGGCTTAAATTGCAGCAGAAGGGACCCAGGTTTAAAATTAGCAATGACTCAGTGACACCCATCAAAGAGGTCATAGGACAAAGGAAGATGGCTGGAGGAGCTTGTGGAGATTCTCCCATGACTGCTTAAGGTCCCAGAAAACTCAGGTCGAAAGGGAGCTTAGCCAGCACCTGGCCCAGCCACCTCCTGCAGCAGGAGTGAAAATCACATGCCCAGAGACGTGAGGGTCCCCAGGGATGCCTCTCAGCACTCACCCCTGGGGACACAGCTCACAGTGGCCCTGGGCGGCCAGGGCGTTGTGGGTGCCTGCTGGGCAGGGCCTCGGGACAACAGTGCCCAGGGGGCAGAAGTGTCCTGAAAAGGAAGCAGGCCCCACAGGTCAGCAGGAAATGTCCCTTCCTGGTGGTTAGGCCGGCCCCATTCTAAACCACAGGTCCTGCAGGGCCCAGGGGACAGCTGGAAGTTTCCTCAGGGCCCTCAACCCCTGTCTGGGCGGCAGAGGCTGGAGGCAGAGGTCTGAGTCCCACTTGGCCTTGGAGCTTGCTCATTCCCCACCTTCCCAGGTTCCTCCTCAGCACCCCACACCCCAGGGGGAGGGTACCTGCAGGGCATGGGCCACTGGTCCCATCTCCCAAGGAGCCATTTGGGAGGAGGGCACCCCGGAGGCAGAAGAAGCCTTCACTGCAGAGCCCAGAAGGGCGGGTGAGGCCGGCAGAGCTGCAATAGTGGCCGGGAAGGCACCGGGAGCAGGCAGCCTGCAAGAGAAGCCCCCACTAAGGACATATGATCCCCAGCTCCCCCAAAGAAGTAGAGTCAGGCGCCATCCCAAGACAGCATCTCAGGCATGCTTAGGAGGAAACAGAGGACCAAAAGGGGTCTTGGATCCAGAGACCTTCTTGTCCAGCTTCCCACTCATTCTAGAGCATCTCTTGATACCTGCAGCAGCCCATAGGTGACAGGCAAACCATTAGTACCACTCTGCTGGGACAGGGTGTATACTCCCTGCAGAGGGTTCCTTCTGTGTGACAACTCTGAGCATCAATCCAATGGGCTCCTTTGTAGGCAGGACTTAGCCCTCCAAACTGTGCCAACAGCATGTCGTTCTGCCTTTCTTTCTTTCTTTTTCCCCACTTTACTTCCATGTCCTTTTGCAGTTGGACCGATAACATCAGGGAAGCGCCAGCTCCCCCTACCTCTGAAGGTCCCACCCGGGGCCCTGCCCTCCCGACAGCCCCCAGGTACGTTCCCTCTCAGGGTTCAATTCAGCTTAGACTAGTCGTGTGTGCATCTAAGAAATGCCTGTTGCAAGCCTGCTACATGGGGGCATGACTCTGACGACAGAGTAGTGAGCAAAAAGCCAAGTCTCCCCAGTTTTGTGGCACTTACATTTTAGTGGGGGAAACAAAATAAATATGGTCAATAAGTTAAAAAGTGTGTTAGACTGGGATATGTGCTAAGGGGTGTGGGATGGACTCCTTGGAAAGTGACCCCTGAGTAAAGACCTGAGGGAGGAGGTGGCTGGCCAGGGGCCCAGGACTGCAGTCTCCATGAAAACCTTTGACCTCAGGGGCAGCACAGTTTGGCCAGATCCAAAGGGGGCCCTTCCCACACCCAGTCTCCTGCCCAGGCTGGGGTGTCCCTACCTCTGAGCCAAGCTTGATCCGGGAGCTGAAGGTGCCAGGTGGGCAGGGCTGGGGCCTGGCTGAGCCCCTGGGGCAGTAGTGTCCCTGAGGACAAGGGCCAGCTCCTTCTGGAACCAAGACACAAGGTCAGCCTACACTCTGGGAAGGGCAGGGTGAAGGCAGATGCAACTCCCCCTGTGCTCCTAGTGCAGGCTCTGGGCCCCAGTTGCCCCTCCTGCAGAACACACCCCTCTGCAGTCTGGTTACTCACCACGCCCCATGCTGCTGGGACCCACGGGACGAGGTCAGAGGAAACACCTAAGGGGGACAAGGCTTCCCTTCCCTCCTGGAAGGCTCAGCCCTAGGGAGCCTGGGGAGTGACAGTGTCTAAGACTGAGGTGGGGGCTCTGTAGATAACCTTCTGTTCCAGCTCTTACCGTGTGACCTGTGCAGACTTCCCTGCTGGCTGGTGTTTAACATTTTCCCAGTTTCACTCAGAGCAGGACAGCTTCTGGGGCTACCTGGCTCTGGCACTCTCCCACCCTCCCTCACCCCACATGGGCCACACTCCAAGAGGCCACTCAATGACCGAGGTTGGGAAATGGTGAGTTCCAGGCTGTTCTGAGCAGGTGAGGCCGTCAGAGCTGGCAGGCCAGGAGCTGGGTGCGAGCTGTGCATCCACACAGCACCCCTAGACCTCCGCTGTAGGTGCCCAGGCCCCCCTGAGGCTGGTGTGGATCCTGCCGCCCAAGGCAGCTGCAGAGAGCAGAAAGCTGGATGGGGGACAGTGGCCTGGGTATCCAGTTGGCGACTGGCTGTGTGTCCTCAGGTGAGGCCACCCCTCTTCCTGAACATCAGTGTCCTCGTCAGCCAGAGACAGGGATTGGACTGGAGCCCAGGATTTTGTCCTGCGGTCCCTGGATTCAGGTGTCCTGGGACTCTGTGTAACTCACGGAAAGCTCTGTGTGTCTGGCCGTGCTTTCCTGGAAGCCTGTCTAGACTTTAAAGGGGACTTGATCCCAGAAAGTTAAAACCACTGGAATGATTCCTTGGCTGCTCATGAGAACCAGCTGGGAAGGTTAACAAGTTGGCTGTCTCTCGGCTGCTCCCACCTCAGAGGCTCTGATTTGATGGCCTGACCCCCTCCCTAGTTATCAGTGAGTTTCACAGCTCCCTGGGTGACACAAAGGCACAGCCTGGCTAAGAAGCACTGTACCATGACCCTTGAGGTGAGCATCGTTGGGCCAGCCCCTGCCCCTGCCCCTGTGCAACATGAGGGGTCTTGGGGAGCCCCACCCAGGATGGACAGTGAGTGGGGGAGAGGAACAGCAGAGCACTTCTCAGCACTGGGCCATGGCATCCTGCACCGTGCAATGAAGCCCAGCAACTCACCGGCCCAGGACAGGGACCCCGGGTGGCTCAGAGAGAACAGACTCATTTGTGTCTTGGGTTGATTAGTGGGTAGAGGGCTCTGAACCCATCCCCAACCCCCAGTCAGGGGGGGCTCAGGAAATGCATCCGGTGGGGAGGGTCCAGTACCTTCCGTGCCAGCCTCTGGGTTGGGCCGGGTGGAGCCTCTGGAGCAGAAGAAGCCCTCCCAGCACTGCTCGCCGGCCTCTGTAGCATTGGTCCCGGGGCAGGACCTTCCCCCGTCACAAGCCTGGCACCCCAGCAGTCTGCTCAGCCCGGGCTGGGAGCCATAGGTGCCCGGAGGGCAGGGCTGCCAGTCCAGCCCCGTCCCTTTGGGGCAATAGAACCCTGAGAAGAGATGGAGGCCCAGATTGGGGCCTGGGAGGTGGGGGCAGGAAGGAAGACCAGAGAGGCCCCAAGCAGGGGAGGCCTTAGTCTGGGCCCATATGGAGCCCAGGAAGTCTGAGTGCTCCACCAATGCAGGGTTCATGGCGTCATGATCAGAATATACAGCCCAGGCCTTGGCAGGGTCCAGAGTCTCAAGCAAGGCCCGAGGGAAGCTGCGGACATAACAGGCAAGTTAACTGCCCACAGGTGACTACCCCCACCCCTGGCCACTGGACCCTTAGACCAGGCAGCTGGGCTGTTGGCAGGTCACTAACCTCTGGGACACAGCCGTGGCCTCAGCCCTGGAACACAGTAGTGACCACCAGGACAGATGTGACACTCCGTTGTGTGGGAGCCAGAGGGGTAGGAGCCGGGAGGACATGGAGTGGGGTCCACCATTCCCAAAGTACAGAAGTGCCCAGGGGGGCAGAATCTCCCAGAGAGTCCCTCCATGGGGGTGGCAGGGACAATTCCTCCAGTGCAGGAAACTCTGGAAAAACGAGGGCCAAGCAGAAGGGCCTCAGGCAAGAGTGTCCCAGCAGAGCAGCCAGCCCAGGGCAGCAGGCAGCCTGGAGTGGGGCCTGGGGACCCCCAGGTCAGGCTCGAGGGCCAGGACCCTCACTAGCCTGCGCTCTCCTGAACCCTCCTACCATGGTCTGCTCTTGTCGTGGGGGTGGGAACGGAGGGGGCAGAGATGTGGTGTGCTGCCTCAAGTCTGGACACTGGTGTCCTTTCAGTGACCTCAGCTGCAGAGCAGTGGGGTCTCTGGCATGGCCTGACCTCTGTGCGTCTGCACGTGGCCCCCAGGGCCCCCAGGGCAGTGGGAGTGGCTCCTCCCTGACAAACAGGGATTTCCTCCCTCGCTCTCTGGCTGGGCCAGACCCTGGAACAGAGCCAACCTTCACTCTGGATGCCATCCCCGGCCCGACCTGGGAGCGTGGAAGGGACACACTGTTTGCCCACCTGGGGAGGCAGGGTGCTGGCCGGATTGGTGGGTGGCCCGCGGAGCAGCGCTGTCCTACAGAGCTGTCTCGGCATCCTTCTGGGGCTCTGCTCCCTTCTGCAGACCAGGTGCCAGGGGGGCATCGGGCTGGGGCCAGCGCTCCTGCGGGAGGCAGAGAGGTGGGGGGAAGAGACCAGGCAGACCAGGCAGACCAGGCTCCTCCCTCCGGGTCCCTCCAGGCAGACCAGGGTAGGATCACCCCTCTCAGCATCCTGAGGGAGGGCCTTGCTTGGCTCTGTAGTCCTTGGGCCAATTTTACGGACTGAATGGAAGCTGAGTGAGTGAACGGGCAGAAAACTGGGACCCAGTTCTGCTGGGGTTGGTTGCCAGGGAAATAAAAGGCTGCGTGCCACTTGTCCTGAGCAAGGGGGGCCCAGGAGGGGGAGGAGTCACCAGGCCTGAAAAGGCCTCCTCGATGGGAAGCAGCTCAGGCGAGAGTGGCAAAGGAGGGACCGCGGCGCTGGGAGGTCAGCCACTCAAGTAGAGATTTCCCAGTCGGGAGTGGGGAGGGTGTTTGGGGCTAGTGGGCAGAGTGGGGAGGTGTCCAGGGACAAGGGTTTCTACTTGGCCGTGCAGCTCAGCCCCAGCCTGGGCAGGGCTACTGCTGCCTGTGCCAGGGAAAGGCTCAGAGCTCTGGGGCCAGCGGAGCGCTGGAAGAGAGACCAGTGTCCCGCAGGGTGGTGAGGTACCCTCGAGGCAGTAGTGCCCAGGCGGGCAGAGGACGCCCCGCGCCCCGTCGGTGGGGTCCTTGCTGGTGGCTCCACCTCTGCACCAGTGCCCTGCCGCACAGTCTCCTGGGGGAGAGGACGTCTGGTCAGTGTTCCCCTGTGCTCCTGCTGCAGGCCGCAGCCGGAGGCACGGGTTGGCTCCTGCTTTCCCGCACTACAGCCCAGCACGCAGGACGCAGACCCAGAGCCAGCCGGCATGGGGCCTTGGGAAGAGCGGGGTCCTGAAGGCCTCTCCTCCCACTTTGCTCAGCTCCAGGCTCCCAAGTCCAGGCGATGTGGGGTGTGGCTCCGTGGAGGTGTGTCCTGCTCAGAGACTGTCACCTGCCAGGCCTGGCTTTTTCTTATGGATCGAAATATTTCCAGCCATTTCACATGGGAGCCACCAAAACGTCCCAAAGAAGTGCCACCCCCCAAATCACTAAACCAGGGTGTCAGAAATGCTGAGACCTTTGGGAGGAACCCCTGGCCCAGCCTGGGAGGGTTGGAGCCTGCGTTGCCAGTGGGCACTGGGCGCCGTTCTGCTTTGAGGCAGGGGTGGTGATGAGGGCGCCTGGCGCTGGGTGATGTCAGAAACACCTGAAGAGCTTTCTAGAACCAGGCACTAGGGCCTGATCCCACACCTCCTGACCTCCTGGAGTTGGGACTGAGGACATGTACTTCCTTCCAACAGTCACTCCAAGTGTGAGTGATGGGGGTATCTTTGGGAAGCAGTGGGGATACAGCCTCCTTCTAGCCCAGCAAGTCCCCACTGGTCTGCCCCAGGCTGCTCAGGGACCCAGGGCTGTGGAACTTCTCCCTGAAATATCCTCCTGACCTGGTCTCCCCACCCTCAGGCGCACCACTGCCTAAGGCCTCCTCTGCCCAGAGGACAGTCTGGGTGTGCCTTTACCTGTTGGTGCCGTGAGTCCAGCCAGTGCGCAGAATTTCCCAGCAGGGCACAGCTGGCACTCAGAGATGCTCGTCAGCCCCTTCCGAGGGCCATATGTGCCCACTGGACAGCTGTAGCGTGTGGCCTTGGCTGTACCCAGGGGGCAGTAATACCCTCGAGGACAAGGGTATAGGCTGAAGTCCTGGACGGGCCTGGCACTGGAGTCACAGTAATAGCCTGGCCAGGAGTGAGGGATGCTGAGGAACACAGGCTGCCCCTTCCTGAGACTCCTCATACTAGCAGTGTCTCCTGCCATAAGGGCCCTCTGAGGCTGCACCGTGGGGCCCAGAAAGTTGCCCCTTGGGCTCTCAACCCTGGGCATGCTCCCCTTTCCCATGTCCCAGGCTTTTCCTCCCACTCACCTGCTGGGCACTGCCCACTAGGGGCCCAGAGACCGGCCTTCTTGCAGTAGAAGCCTGGCGGGCAGGCATGGCATGCAGAGGGCACTGTCTGCTCAGGGAAGCTGGAGAAGGTGCCAGGGGGACAAGGCGTGGGCCTGCGCGACCCTGCAGCTGAGGGCAAAGGGAGGCAACAGGTCCAGGGAGCAGAGACTCCTCGTGGGCAGCAGCTGCCCCAGCCTCAGAGAGCTGCGTGGCCCGTGAGACCCACAGCCCTGGAGGACTCAGCTCTGCCCAACCCCTCTGCCAACCCTGCTCCCTGGCCCTCTGCAGGCCCTTCACCTGGAGCTGGAGAACCATCACCAGGGCTCAGACCACTGAGAGCTGATGAGACTCCAGGGGTGACCAGGCCACTGCCACCAGCTCTTAGCTGTCCACACCAACAGCTCAGACCATGGCAACTGCCTAGAGTATTCTTTAACCACACCCTCTGCAAGCTTTCTTGCCTCGGACCTGATGATCAGTGGGCACCACCCCTCCCTCTGGCTTCCTCCCACCTGCCCAAGGGCCCAGGTGCAAACCAGAGGACCCAGGTCTGTCTGTGGCCCTGGGGCGGGATGGCAAGTCAGGCTGAGAGTGGGCCCTAAGGAGACACTCACGGCAGAAGAATCCTGAGGGACAAGGGGCTCCTGTCACCCCATCCTCTGGAAACGGGGACACTGCACCTTCTGCACAGAAGTAGCCAGCCTGGCAGGGCCCGCTGGGCGAGGAGAGGCCTGGAGGTGGTGGTGGGGGGCTGGCTTAGGTGCCGAGTAGACCCATTAGGAAAGACCATGGATGTGGAACAGACTGGGCTCCCTGCGGGCACCTAGTGGGGCATGGCTGGAGTTCTAAGCTGGGACTGAGAGTCACACTAGTGGCTGAGCCTCTGCGGAGCCCGAGTGAGTGTTCCGTCTCCTTCTGCACAGCCCTGTGACGTGGGAAGTCCTCTCACTCATGGAGAGCCTGAGGTCGTCCTCAGAGAGCTCTACAGCCCCTGAGGGGAGCTGAAAGCATCCCAGGGCGGGGTGACTCTATTGCACATCGGGGTCCTCAGGGACCAGCAGAGTCCACTGGGATGTGTGGGTGCTCAGGTACAGAGAGTGGGAGGGGATACACAAGGTGCCACCAAGTCCCTTCCTCTGCAGAGAGATCTGCTGACCTGTTCACTTCCCCCCTTGCTGTTCTGTGGTGGCTGGCCTGTGTTCATTCAACAGTGACAGCAACCATGACAGTTTAAGCTGCACAATCTTGCCAGAAAGGCTGCCAGACATGCCACCCATGGGACAGGTCAGCCAGAGATTCTCATTTTATAAAGGAAGATGCTGGTTACGTGCCCACACTCACATAGTTTCTCCCACAGCCTTGGCCATGGCCTGGGCAACGGTGAAATAGGTGCTTACCAGATGTGCCACAGAAAGAGCCCGGCGGGCAGGGCGTGGGCCCTGAGCTGCCCTCGGGACAGTAGGAGCCAGCAGGGCACTTGCCCCCAGTAGCCGTGGCTGGACACAGGCAATTGGTGTTGGTGTAGTTGTCCAGGTCGAAGGGGCGGGCGGTCCATGCTGCCGACACGCAGAACCAGCCTGGGGTGGAAGCCAGCAGGGAGGGGCGGGCAGTGGTCCGAGGAGGGCAAAGGCTGAGCTCACCAGGCTGCAGGCCCGCCCCTCCTAGTCGCTGCTTCAGGGCATATTCCTGGGGACCCCAGGTCCAGGAGCAGAAATGGGAGCGTTGAGACAAGTAGGGGCTTCCTAGGGCGATGTAGGAGACTCACCTGCATCACAGGGCCCAGATGCCCGGGTCAGATTCTCCTGGCCGCAGTAGTGGCCTGGGGGGCAGGGCAGGCAGCTGTCCAGGCTCTGGGTCAGTGGGTCCGGGTTGTAGTAGCCCCGAGGGCAGGGGAACTGGGTGGCATACTTTGTGCCTGAGAAGCAAAGTTTGGAGTGGGGGAGGCCCCTGGCTGGTTCCCGAAGGTGCCTTCCCTCCCAGGGGCTGGGGCGGGGAAGGCACAGTGCAGCTGGCCTCTGCCTGTGCCCTCCTGCAGGGCTGGTCCTTGGCAAACTCCCCAGCCCAGCCACAGGCGCCACCATCTCACCAGCCACTTACACCTGGCTTCCCAGCATGGAGAATTCGGACCCTGGGTTGGGTGGCCCTGGGCCTGGGCTCCACAAAGCCTCAGAATACGCACACACAACTCACCTTCCCGGTGGCAGCTTTACTGTAAGGCACAGGCCCCAGACTGCATGTATTGCTAAAGTAATTTTAAACCTTTATTTTCCAGCCAACATGGATATGCTATGGAACACAATATACCACTCTCGCCCGTTTTAAAGATAACACAGACTTGGATGAAACTTGGGCCCATGGCTAGCTGCTTTGGGCTTAGCCCCTATGAGGGCCGGTCAATCCCAGGCCTTCAAGAGGGTGGTGGGAAAGCCCCAGAAGCAGAGGACAGGCCTGTGCCCTGTGTGCCCCTCAGCTGCCACAGCAGTTTGCAGAGCTGCAAGCCCCAAGTCCCCAGCTGAGCCCAGAGCACCCTGAGCTGGCTGAATTTGTCCTCTAGCTCAGCCTTGGGGAGCTGGGGCCCAGACACTCACCTCTGGGGCAGTAGAAGCCGGCAGGACAGGGGTGCGCGCTGTAGTGAGTGACGTTCTCAGGACAGTAGTAGCCGGCAGGGCAGGGGACACAGGAGGCTTGGCCAGTCAGGTAGCTGTAGGAGCCTGCAGGGCAGGGCTGCGGGAGGCTGGTCCCCCGGGGGCAGAAGTGGCCTTGGGGACAAGGGCCCCCCTGCTCTGAGTGGCCTGAGGGAGGAAGGAAGCTGAGTGAGGAGTACGGGACCCAGTCACAGCAGAGGGTGCCTTGGAATATGCATATTCTGGGCATGACCAGTGCTTTGCCACCGGGACCAAATGTGGACTTGAGTTTGGGTCAGAAGTTTTAGGGTTTTAGGGAGAAATAATGCCTCTAACTAACATTTCAGTGGCTCCTTACAGATCAAAAAGCATGTGTTTTGCACACATATTATGTTATTTGAGCCTCCCTCTTCGGTAGGCAGGCAGGAGTGATCGTGGGTTTTACAAGGCTGAAGTCCTGCTACGTTGATGGACGTGCCAGAGTCACCTCACACCCTGTCCTGGCTCAGAGCTGGCTTTTCTGATGTCTCTCCTGGTGCACTTTCTAGAACACGCCCTGTGATTATGCCTCTTCAGTAAGACAGAGCAAGAGTTGCTTTCACATTTAGTTGTACTAAACTGGGCCTGTGGCTCTGTCTTGGACCCATGTCCTGGCTCAGAAGCCTGAGCTGGGGACTTGGCCCTGGCTCTCTGGCTTCTAGCCAGGAGTGGGACTTTCACCCAGATGTTTTCTGAACAATGGAAGCGTCCTTAGAGAAGAAGGACTTGAGAGCCCTGGCCCAGGTTGCTGCCCTGCCTGCCCTGTCAGATGTTCCTGAGGACCCTGCCCTGGAGATGGCCACACAAGGAGTGTCCTCGAGGAGATGGTCAGCAGCCACTAGGGCAGGACAGACATCCTGGACACCCTCCGCCTGTGCCTCACCTGGCATGTGGAGGGTCTGCCCTGGGAGCCTCAGCCTTGGACCCCACCTCCCCACAAGGTGCTGTCTCTGCCCCCATGGCTCTGGAGTCCGTGCTCAGCTCATCCTGTGGGTGACCCACAGGGCATCACTTTGGCACCCCCTGATTGGAAGCCTCTCCCCCACCCCCGCCACTGTGCCCACATCCCGGCAAATCTGCAGCTGATTCAGTTGGTCTGGGTGGGCCTGAGGTGGGTTTGGAGGCTGCAGGGGTGACCTCAGGCAAGAGGCCTATTCGCCGGCCCAGGGATGGCAGCCAGGCCCCCATACACCCTGGCCGGAGGACGGTTCCAGCCCTGTCACACAGGTCCCCTCTGTCCTCAAACCACTCAGCACCCAGTCACTGCCCAGACTTCACTGCCCACTGCCTCAGGACATTGGCCAGTGGAAGGCCCACTCCCATCCCAAGCGGCTCTCTACCTGTCGGAGTAGGGGAGGAGACGCCTCCCAGACAGAAGTAGCCGGGGGAGCAGGGGCCGGAGGGAGCAGCCAGGCCCGAGGTCCAGCAGAAGTGGCCGGGAGGGCAGGACAGGCACTCAGAGGCCGCAGAGAGAAACATCCTGTGGAGACACAAAGAAACTGGGAGACACGCCAGGGAGCAGTGCGGGCAGGGAGAGGGTGGGGGTCTGGGGACAGGAGTCGCTGTAAGGGGGTGCGGCCTCATCCTGGCAGGGACAGACCAGGGGCTTGCCTTTTCATCTCTCCTGTCTCCCTCTCTCTCTCCATCTCTCTTTCTCCCCCATCCCCGTCTGACACAGCCCCTGGTTACATTGTTCTTTTTCATCTTACTCCCAAGTTCAAGCTCAGACTGTCCAGGACAGCAGCCCTCTGGCCTCTGGCTGTGACGATCAGAACATCCTACAGCCCTTCAGCCATCAGCTCCACAGCTGACCTGGCACTCTGGGGTGTCCTCTCTTGGGGACTGGGGGAGGGTTCTGAAGACAGGGAGATGTGTCTGGTCTCAGATGAGACACAGGCAGATGCACAGATTCTTAATGGCTTTGCTCAACGTGTTCTCAAGCCCCCAGAGCCCATGTGGCCTGCTGGCATCTGGCCACCCTCCACCCCTCTACCAGGCCAGGTGAACGCCCTGCTCTCTAAGGCTCATGCTGCCCAGGGCTGGGCTGGGGAGGATGCGGGTCAGGTGGTCAGTGGGAAGGAGGACCAGGAGGAAGCCAGCTCTGGGCTCAGCCCTGACCCGGGCAGCGGCACTCACCCATCTGAGAAGGTGCCCACAGGGCAGGGGAGGGGCACCCCTGTGCCCACTGGACAGAAGTGGCCTGGAGGGCAGGGCCCCCCTGCAGTCACATGGATGTCTCCGTCCAGGTGGGTGACCTTGGCTCCTGCCCAAGGTCAGAAGTAGGTGAGACCACAGGGCAGCCCTTCTCTGGTCCCCAACAAGGGCTTGGCCACCCCGTCTCACACACCTCTGCAGCCCGACATTCTCCAGAATAAGGGGGCAGCACTTGCAGGCTGGAGTCGCAGCACCTGCCACAGCCGGCTCTCCAGCCCAGGGTCCTGGCCCAGCCCTCACCTCCACAGGCTAGCGGGGGGTCCTGAGATATGTCCCCTTCTGAATTATCTATCTAACTATCTTGGCTGGACCCTGCTTAGGAGTCCAAAGATGGGGAGAGAGTGGGGGGTGCCAGGACTTGCCTATCCTGGGGAAAGGTGGCTTGGTGTCTTCAGCTCCACCCCGGCCTCAAAGAGCAGAGCTGGGGGCTCCAGATCTCACTTGGGGAGGGAGCAGTGCAGAGTGGCCACGTGCCGGGCCTGTAGACATTTGTTCTAGAAGCCTGTTCCCATCTTGGATAAGCTTGCTGTTTTCATTGGCACGTTCATTATGTCATCCCTTATGGGTTCCTCAGACCCTTTTGGAATGAGATAGGGCTAATTATAATGAACTCTAAGGAGAAGGGCCCCTTGAATTTCTACGGGAAGAATAAAGAAAGAGTAATGTGTGGTCCTGTTCCTGTGACTGTCCCCAACGCCAGGGGGTTTGTCTGTGTAAGGACGTGTCTGAAGTATGTGGGAGTGTAGAAAACATGTGGCAGACCACACATTACACGCCCCATATGAGCAGCCAAGGGTGCAGAAGGAAGAGGAAGGCACGTTAAAGTATTGGTGGCCTTACGACATGCAGGAACATCATCCGCACAACTCCACTGACACTGAGTTGGCATAGGAGGGTGACAAGTTGCCTCACATCATGAGCTGTCTGGGGTTAGAGAGGGCGGAGCTGGGGTCAGGGCTTGGGGTGGTTGTATCAACCTGCTCACTCTGAGTGTCCCCAGACCCTGTCCTGGAGCCTGTGAAGTCAGAGTGCCACCTGGCAGGAACCACCCAGTAGGCATCCGTCACACAACACAGTCCTCAGAGCCCTACACATGGGCTCTGTGCCAGCCCCAGACACAGAGGCCAGCCCCAGGTGGCACCTAGGTCACACTGGGACCAGGCTGGGGCTGAAGGCCAGATCTGCCACTAATAGGCCTCGGGGACACAGGCCCACGGCAAGTCTCATCGCTGGAAGAAGGGCATGTGGGAGGTCCTGCTCCCTAAGGCTCCTCCAGCCGAGTGTCCTGGGACCATGACCCTGTCATGATCCTCCTTGCTTAGCTCAGCACTTAGCTTCCCAGGCAGAAACGTTTCCTGGTGCGGACCTGATCTTTTGGGCAGTGTGGAAGCCCTGGCCAGATGGCAGAGACAGCATTTGCTGTGTTTCAGAGACCCCACAGAGGTGCATCCTACATCCCTCTGTGATGCCCTCAACCGCAGCTCACCTGCTCCGCAGGACGGGCCACCACCAGATCCATGCCCAGCCCCATCCCCTCTGAGAGGCTTCCTCTCCTTGCCAGCCTCTGCCAGGCAAGTGTTTCTTTACTGCCCTTCCCAAGCTCAGTCTTGTTTCATTTCTGTCTCAGTTCCATGGGGGGAACTCTAAGGGTTCCTGAGTTAAGTGGTTTCCCACAGTTAGGAAGTGGGCTCTTCCCCATCCAAAGGTCTCATCCTCAACTGTGGCTCACAGGCCCCCAGGCCCTGGGCCAGCAGAAGACGTTTCCAGGGAGTGCCTGTCCCACAACCTTGGCCTTTCTTCCCAGAAGGGCCCACACTGGCCTCTTCCCCTCACCTGCAGGACATGGCACGTGGCCGCAGGCCTGGCTCTGGCCCTGCCAGGGACCGGACATGCCCGGAGGGCAGGGCATGGGGAGGTGGGCAGTGCCCAGGGGGCAGTAAAGATATGGGGGCCAGGTCCTCCCCTGGTGGGTCTCTTGGCCTGGAAAAAGCGGCTCCCATCATTCCAAGGCTGCCCCCATCCAGACTCGTGGGTTTCCAAGGCAACTCTGCTCTGCTTTCTGAGCTGGCCAATTACCTGTGCTGGTGCTGTGCTCCCCATCCAGCCTGGCTGTGGCCGCCAGGGAACCCTCGAAGTCTCCCCACAGCCTGCCGAGGGGTCTCGGGGTCCATGCCCCTCCCAGGCAGTAAAATCCTGGAGGCAGAAGAAGCACGAGGCTGCCTGCTCTGCGGGGCTGGTGCCCGGCTCCTGCCTTCCCATGGCTATGGGATCAGGCTCTCGGGTGTCCCGGATGAGCTCATAACTTAGGGTCCTTTAAATCTACATCTTCCAATCCGTGTCCCCGTGTGGTCACAGGGAGGTAGAGGACGGTGCCCGCTTCTGGTCTATCTGGCCCCCACTGATCCCCTGGACAGCCTGCTGTGCATGGAGCCCAGAGGCTCTTGGGGGACCCCCAGCCCCTTCCTCAGAGGCTGATCCCAGTCTCATCCCAGTCACAGACGGGCAGCGCTGTCTGGGGAGGGGCAGGCCTTCCTGGGCTGAGCAGGAAGTACCTTGATCCTCATCCTCGAGGACAGTCAAGCCCCCTATCCCCCTTCTCCTCCCCCACCACCCAGGCCTCAGGGGCTGAGAGGATGCGAGTGGCTTGCGATGGGGCAGCCGAGACCCCGTCCCCACCACGTTTAACTCCAGTCAGCCTCCAGCCACCTCCCTCCTCATTCACACAAACCTGGCCATGCTGACCGGGCATACAGCCCTGGGCTCTCTCCAACGCACCTCTCCCAGGCCCAGTGCCCAGGTGGCAGGCCCCGGCCACACTGTTCAGGGGTATGCAGGTGACCTTACCTGGTGCACACAGGCCACTGGGGACAGCCTGGCCTGAGATGGCACAGAAAAACCCAGGTGGGCAGGTCAGGCACCAGCTCATGTCCCGTGCCCCTCTCTCTGCATTCCAGGTGCCAGCCGGGCAGGGCCACTGCCTGGGGTCCTTGGTGCCAGCAGGGCAGAAATGGCCCGGGGGGCAGAGGTCACCAAAGGGGAGTCCCTCCTAGAGGAAGAGGGGCCTGTCCAGGCTACGAGCTGAGAGCAAGGGGTTCCTCTCCACCGGCTTCCCTCCTCTTCTTGTTTTGTTGTTGTTTTTGATATTAAAATGTGTGCTGTTTTGAACATTTTTTCATAAGTGACCTTTTTCTCCTTTCAGGTTCTTCTACACTTAGGAATTATGTGATCAAAGGGTCTGAGGCTCTTGCTGTGTCTCAAGAACCCCCCCTGGCCCCCCCAGCACCCTGGGCCCAGGCTAGAGCAGAGGGTGGGCTCTCCCACATCCACGCCGCCCAAGGGCTCCAGCACTTGCATTTACTTCTGATGGTGAGTACCTGCATCTGGTAGACAAACGGCATTGCTTCACGTGCTCTTAATGGCATCTCACTGTGCCTTTTCCTAGCTAATGACATATTTGTATTTGATCTCTTTTCCAGTGGATCCTGGACCCTGGACACTGGGCCCTTCCTTTGCTTGTTACAGCACGTTTTCACTGGCTGTGTCCAGTGGCTGCAGCTCTACCCACTCTGTCTCTGCAGCAGTTTCATCCCATCTTCCCCAGGCTACTCTGTCCCTCACTAGGCAGCAGGCATCTGAGGGCAGGTGCCACCACCCTCAGGGAGGCCTGGCGGGGACTGCACTCACCGGGGATGAGGTGTTGGAGCCAGGTCCACAGTGATGCCCAGGGAGGCACAGCCCCTGGGGGTTGGCCAGGCCAGCTTTGCCACAGTAGGCCCCAGGGTGGCACAGCTGGCAGTCCTCCACGCGGGCGGCCCCAGGGGCTTTTCGGAAAGTGCCCTGAGCAGAGAGAGGGAAGGGATGCCACCAAGGTCAAGGTCCTAGAGGCTAGAATGGAGGCTGCAGGCCCAGACAAGGCGGCTGCTCTGCCAGGGAGGGAGCAGGGCAGGGCCCTCCACCCTCCCCTTGGAAGGACAACGTGGGGGAGAAGGAGATGGATCAGTCCTCCAAGGACAAATTCCCCAGGACACACATACTAGGGGGTGGCATTGACTTTTCAATAGACCAAAAGTGTTTGACTGCAAAATGCCCACCCATAAGGAATGTTGTAACTATGACTCCTTCACAGCAGATTTCCATTGCAGGAGGGAAGAGGGAACAAAGGAGCCCCGGCCACCTCAAGAGGTGTGTGTGCCTTGAGGCAGGGCACTGTGGCTGGTGGGTATTTTGGGGAAGTTGCCCTGCTTAGAGCTACATCTGTACCTCCCCCTCCAGCTCCCTGACTCTCCCTCCTACCACAGGCCTGGTGTTCTGTCCCTGTGACCCTCAGGTCTAGCACCCTAGCAGGAACCAGCTGCAGAAACAGGAATGTGACCAGTCCAGCCCTTATCTGAGTGGGGGGCAGAGGCAGGGACTGGGGTGTGGCCCTGTCATGGTGAAAGAAAGTTGTCCTTCCCGACCACCAGTACAGGCTGATGGCTCCTGGGCCTTCCCATGTAGAAGCCGAAGGAAACCAGCAGGAGGGGCCCAGGGGAGGGTCTCACCGCAGGGCAGGGGATGGACAGCAGGCCCCGGGCTGGGCAGTAGTGCCCGGGTGGACATGTCATGGGGCCAGCCAGCTTTGTCTGGTTGCAGAGTTTTCCTCCTGGGCATTCCTGGCACCAGAGATCACCTGGACCCTGCAAAGGGGTTGGGCAGTAAGGTCCGGGTTTTCCCACACCTCTAACATGTGGGCCTGGTACACAGCAGGGACTCTGGAAATGTGGGGAGCTGAGGGGGCTGCTGCTGGCCAGGGCCAGGCTCCGTGTGCGCCTCCCTCATGAGGACGGCAGATGCTGGCAGGCAGGGGCTGCTCTCTGAGCACCTGGCCTGGCCACAGGATTGTCACAACCGGAGGAAGGGGGCCCAGGCTGGAGGCTGCACCAGTCCCCATGGAGACCTCCCTGTGGGTCAGGAGAGGCGACAAGCCCTGCGGGGCCGAGGCCCACACAAGTGGTCCTGGGCTGGGTGGTCACGGTGGCTACACGGTGGGCTGCTCTGTGGGCTCTGTGCCACCGACCCTGCTCACCTCCTGCCCACCAGGCCTTGTGCAGTGTCCACATCAAGTCCCAGGCTCTCAGGGAGGACGTGGGGCAGGGGGGCAGAGTGCAGAGCTGGAGCTCTGCTGCCTTTGTGTCCCCTCGTTGCTATCTGCAGACTCCTCCTCACTCTGGAAGGGACAGCTAGGCTTGGTGGGAAGAGTCCCTGAGCTGACCCAGGGGAGGGCACTGTGGATGGCAGAGCTCCAGGCAATTGTGAGGGGCAACGATGGTTCTTCTCGAGGAGGAAGGAAAGGTCGTGGCTAAAGACCCAATTTGGGCTCTCTGGGCAGCAGCGGTTCACCCCAGCCTGCCTGTGTAGAAACTTGGGTGATACTTAACGGACCGCACATTCTGTGACTTGTTCTGCACAACTCCCCAGGGCCACTTATCACTTCCATGAGCTTCATGTCGTCTTCTGAATAATAACCAAGCCCCTCCATGGACAGGGGCTTGCGGAGATGGAAAGGACAGAGCAAGGCGGCCTTTGTGCGATGCCACTTCCCTCCACGTGGAGAGGCAGTGTGGTCCTTAGAATTGCGCATGACACCTGAGTGCAGGTGGGGACAGTGGGGTGGAGGGCCCATTGCTCCTCTGGGTGTGGAAGGAGAATGATGTCCTGCACACAGTCCCCAGGGCCCCGCTCTTTGCTTTCCTGCAGGGTGGAGTGAAGGTTTGATGTCTTCGCCACCTGCAGTCCCTGCAGAGGTCACTGATCTTGGAGGTGAGAGTCAGTGTAGAAACTGCACACAAGTCCCTGAAGAAACCTCCTGACCCATCCACGGCCCCTCCTGGCTGTTTCTGGCTGCCCCTTGGCAAGGGAGGTGAGGCCCAAGCCAGGGCTGACAGAGATGATACCTCCATCCCAGAATCCCCATCTAGGGGTGGGGTGGGCGTGGGCAAGTGTCCCCTCACATCCCCCTGTCGCACTGACGCCCTCCCTCCCTTCCCTTGAAGAGGAGCGTGTGGTTCAGCCGCAGCCTGCGCACGGGCTCCAGGCGGCCCAGAGGCAAGACTCCAGGCCTGTCTTGCTGCCCTGTTGCCCTGCCAGGGAGGAAGCGGCTGGGGGCCTGCCCAGCCACTGAGCCCACCCCGGAGCAGAAGATTCTCCCCCAGTCTCTTGCTTCCTCCCTGCCTGAGCTCTGGGAGTCATCACAGGCCGGCAGTGTCTCCTCTGGAGCAGGCTCCCCAGTGGCCCGACCTCCCCACCTGCTGGCTCTAGGGTCCCTCCCACTCTGAGCCCTGTGAGGATAGAGTCTATTCTGGGAGCACTCACAGAGAAGCTGCCAGCATGGCATGGCTGTGGTATCCTGGTGCCCCTCTCAGGACAGTGGTGACCGGCGGGGCAAGGCACACAGGCCACAGCCAGCCTCGCACCTGGACCTTGGCAGTAGGTTCCGCTAGAGGAGGAGGATAGAACTGAGGGTGGAGCCCTGACACACAGGGTCACCATTCCTCCGAGGCTGGAGCCCCCCACTGTCCCCAGCCTCCTCAGGGTGTGAGGGCAGAGTCCCAGCCTGGTGGGCTGGCAAAAGGCCTTGGGGCAGGCTGAGGGGGTGGTCGCAGCTGGGAAGTGCAGGGTGAAAGGTTTGAGCACCAGGCTCCTGTGCTTCTTTTTAAAGTTGTCTGTTCCTCTACTTTGCTTATGTCTCTCTGTTGGTAGGATCCCTCTCTCTCTCTCTCTCTCCCCCCACCTCCCTTTCTCTCTCTCTCTCTCTCTCTCATTCCTGTTGATTTGTAAAGCCTTTTCATATAATATATTGTTTGCCCTTTAACTTTGTTCATTAACTTTGTTCATGCCCTATGTAAAGGAAAATAAAAATCTTGGCCAGGCACGGTGGCTCATGCCTGTAATCCTAGCACTTTGGGAGGCTGAGGCAGGTGGATCGCTTGAGCTCAGGAGTTCAAGACCAGTCTGAGCAAGAGCCAGACCCCATCTCTACTAAAAATAGAAAGAAATTACTTGGACAACTAAAAATATATAGAAAAAATTAGCCGGGCATGGTGGCACATGCCTGTAGTCCCAGCTACTCGGGAGGCTGAGGCAGAAAGATCGCTTGAGCCCAGGCGTTTGAGGTTGCTGTGAGCTAGGCTGATGCCACGGCACTCTAGCCCAGGCAACAGAGTGAGACTCTGTCTAAAAAAAAAAATCTCAGGAACCCCCAAACTCATTATGTAAAAGGAAGGTCAAGCTGGGGCTGAGTTCTGCAAGGCCTCCCTCCTAATGAATAGCTCTGACTTCATGCATCAGCCGACCCCCAGGGAAAGGGAAAAGCCCACAGGCATCTACAGGGACTGCCCCCACAGGTCACTGGTGAGGAAACTCTTTGTTGGCCTCCTATAAACGAGGACATGCCAGTTGTCACTTCAGGTCAGCAGGCTAAGCCTACCTCCTAAAACTAAAGTCTAATTCCACACAAGTAATGTCGGTTGCAGGTTTATCTTCCCAGGTGCAGAAGAGGACAGGGTGAGACCAATTATTCCTCCACCCACTCTGAGATGTCTGCATAATCCATTCTTCCTCTCCTTTCTTCTCTTCCAATGGTCTCTTCTTCTTAGGTGAAAGGCAAATTTACTGGGCACTAATGGAAGTCTCACAGAAGTGCAAGCATTTGCCTCGCTGCCTGCCTCCTTCTCCCTACACGCCTTCTCCCCTTTAAAGAAATGTCTGAATCTTGAGCCTCCTGCAACCTCTTCAAAGAGCACAGGCCTGCATGGATGTTTCTGCGACTGGGGTTTCTCCCGGGAGCGCCCTCAAGTGACGGATTGAGACTCTCGCCTCAGTCTCCCAGTTTGGGTTATCGGACACCTTCCCCACCGACTCCAGTCCACGGTGGGTCCCCCTCGCCCAGCACCCTGGCTGTGCACCTGGAGCCCTGGCCCAGCTCCTCCCGCTCCCGTGTGTCCTGTCTCAGCAAGGCTCAGGTCCTGAGGCCAGGCTGGGTGGTCCCCCCCCCCATAGACCCCTTGGTGTCCAGGGTGGGGCTCCAGCAGGTGCACAATGAACACATGGTGACTTGGCTTCCGTAACAGCCACACGCTCGGCCTCCTTACCGTGGGCAGAGCTCAGGCTCAGGGGCCCCACTGGGGCAGAAGGCCCCTGGGGGGCAAGGCAGACAGTCCTCCAGCCAGCTGTTTCCCGCCCGGGAGCTATAGGTGCCTGGGGGGCAGGGGAACTGGGTCCCCCACTTCGTCCCTGTTTCAAAGAGGAAAGGGGATCAGAGGAAGGAAGGGGGTGGCAGATCCGTGTCATCCGGCGCAGCAGCTCCTCACCCACTCCCTGGAGACAGTTCCCTAGTAGAGGCCACTGGGGATGGGGCAGGTGGCAGGGCCGCCATTTTCCAGGACCCAGCCTTTAGGAGGCTGCACTTTGTCTGGGCTGAGACTCTGAAGAACCCCCAGTCAGGATGCCAGGCGCTGACCAATCCCCTCAGGGCTTTCCTTCCTGGCACTCGCCTGCGACCTTGCCCAGGCAGAGCCTGGCCCCGCTCACCTTGTGGGCAGTAATGCCCAGCTCTGCACATCCCTGAGGGCTCCCGGGCTCCACCGACACAGAACCAGCCCCTGGGGCAGGGCGCACACTCCTTGCTCGAGGTCAAGCCAGTCTGGTTACTCCAGGTGCCTGGGGGACACTGGAACTGGGTCGGCTCCTTGGTGCCCGGAGTGCAATAATGGCCGGCTGAGCAGGGGGTGGGGGGCCTATCCGGGCCCCCAGTTCCTGCAAACACAGCCCTAAACTAAGCCTGGAGGCTGCTGCCCTCTCCAGCCACAGTCCTGGCAGGTGGTGGGGACATGGCTGTGGCCCAGCTCTGGGGCGGGGGCACCTGGATTAGTAGCCCCTAAGGCCACCACACCTGAGCAGCAGGGTGGGGACTCAAGGTGGTCTTTATGGTCCCATCCCTTGGGCTCCCATGGGACGGGCGTGGTGTCCTTTGCAGGGAACGAAGGGGCTGCGAGCCAGGGTCTGTTTCCTGCCTTCCTGCCCTGGGATGAAGCTGGTTCTTCTGCAGGCAGAGAGGCCACCAGTCCCCTCCTCACTCACCCCCAGGACAGGCCAGGCCCGAGGGGCAGGTCTCACACTGCGATGGGTTGGAGAGGTCACTGCGGGTGCTGAAGGTCCCAGGAGGGCAGGCGTGGAAGGCATCCTGGGGACTGGAGGAGCCTGCAGGGCACACGTACCTACGACAGCCAGGGAGTTGGTGCCTGGTGCCCGCCAGGAGAGCCCAGCATCCTGGAGAATCATGGCAGGATCCCACCATGCCCATGGCCTGCTGTGTGTGGCTCTGCACACTAACCTGGCCTCTCTGAGCTCCCTTCCCCATGGATGAAGCCAGGATGACAGCTCCCCAAATGCCTCCTGAGTGTGGGGACCTGACACAGTGCTGGGCCTCAGTGCCCCAGGGGCAAGTCCTGGAGCCCCAGACTGGCTGAGGCCAAGCCCTCCCTGAACCCTAAGGTGGTTAGAGGCTTGGAGAAGCCTCACCTTCACCAGGGTCTGTCTGACTCTCTGCAGGAGGTTGTGGGGGGGACTCTAGGGGAACGGCAGGCACTTACCCTGGTGTGCACACTGCGTCCGGCTGCGTCAGCCCAGCCTGGGTGCATGCTGTGCCTGCGGGGCACGGGGTGCAGTCTGTGGCTTCGTCCTGGCCTGGGTGGGAGCCGAATGTGCCCGGCTGGCATGGGATGGGGTGGGTAGCTCTCTTGGGGCAGAAGTGTCCTGCAGGGCACCGCAGACACAGGGCAAGAACTGGGGAGACAGTAGTTCTCTCTCTGAAGGGAAGCAGCGAGAAGAAAAGCGGCAAATTCTCCCCAAGCCTCCCAGGCCCTGGGCACACCTGACCCTCTAGAGCAGCACAGACCCTGCCCCCACTCAGGGCATGGTGGCCAAACTGCTGGCCTCCCTGCCTCTGTGCTTCGTGCTGCCACCTCTGGGGCTTTCCCACTGCCCTGCCCAGTAGCACAGCCCAGGGGTGGCTGTGATGGGGACACCCCAATTACACAAGCCCCTATCTTCCACTCCATAAATGGGGATCATAACAGCGCCACCCCCCAGGCTTGCTGTCAGGAGGGAACATTTCACTGCCCCGTGTGCCAGGACTCTGCACAGCGCTGAGCACACGGCAAGCCCCAGGAAGTGCCAGCCTCACACCACCGCACCCTGGGAGAAGACAACTTCATGTCCTGCCTCACACTAGGCCTGCATCCACTTGCCCCTGCAGGCCTGCTCCTGTCCCCGGCTTCTGCTGTGTCTGGGAAAACTGCTGCCCTGGCTTCGCTCTCCAGTGGGCAGCCCTGGGCTCCTGGTGGGGCAGCTGGTGTCTGACAGCAGCGGTGCTACAGCCTGGCCCCTCACTCCCAGGACCTGCAGAGGACATGGATCCTCCCTACCCAGGACTGTCTCCCCAGAGCGCCCAGCTTGGACCTGGCCTCCAGGGCTAGCCGTAGGGTGGGGGCTGGCTTTGGCCTTGGCCTTGGTGTGCCTAGGAGGCATCAGTGTTGGGTGGGGAGTGGCTCTGCACAGCTCTGAGGAATGACCCAAGAGGTTGGTGACTTCAGAACTTCAGGGAAAAGTGGCTGAAAGAGCCCATCACAGAAATCTGTTTCCTGGGACCATTTACCCAGGGCTAGCCCTGTCCCTGGGTCCTAGAATTGGGTGAAGTGGAAGCTCTGAGGCATTGTCCCTGGTACCTCTTTCTCCTTCCCAAGCCTCTCTGCAGTAGTGACAGGCACTCCATCTTACAGCTAACTAGTCACTCTGTCTTTCACAGACCTGATTATGTGCTTGCTTGAGAATTACAGGAACTGGCCTTGAGCAGTTAACTATAGAACTGAGGTAGTGGGGCCACCCCTGGAGGAAAGTGCTGAGCAGTTAACCGGCAATTCCACTGCCACCTGCAGATGCCAGCCAGACCCCAGACGGCCCATTACTCGAGGGCACCATCCCAGACCAGAGCTGCAGACCTGCACGCGGCCAGCCCCTTCCAAGCCTCCTTTCCCTTCAAAAGCCCTGCCTCAGGCTGAGCTCACAGCAGTTAGCAGCCTTGGCCGGAGATCGACACCCAGTGGGAGCACAGACCCGCCTTCCCTGCTCTCCCTGCTAGGGCAGACCTGCACCGGGCCACGTGAGGCCACAGACCCAGCGTGCCAGAGCCAGGTGGGGCCTCGAAAGCCACCGCACCAGGGCGAGTAAATGGGGCCCAGAGCTGTCCTGGGCTGTGGCCAATGGGAGCAGGGAGATGCTGGTGGCTGCACTGCTGTCCTGGAGGAAGACCTCTTTGCCTACCAGTGGCCTTCAGAGACGTCACTAACAGAGTGAGCAGTGTGGGGATCACAGACAGCAGGGGACCTTTCTGGGCAGGGAGACGGGCGTTGGGGCAGTGAGTCCCGATGTGTGCAGGGAGCAGAGGCCTGGCACCCACCCTCCAGTGGGTCTTTGGGGCACACACAGCTCCGCACACACACCACTGTCCCCAAGGGCTGCGGCCTGCCTGGAGCCCGACAGCTGGCTGAGGGCAGGGGGGGTCCCTGCCTGCCCCTCACAGCCCCACGCTGGGGCAGACGACGAGGAGGGGCGACTCCTGCCCCGGCTCTGAGGATGGCAACAGCCTGCAGTGCCTTCACGTCTGGGTTCTCGTCCTGGCTTTGCTGCCAGCTGGATATGTGGTCTCAAGTGAGCAGCGGGCTTCCTGAGCCTCCCTATCTATGTCCACCCCGCGAGGACAAGCTCTCCATGGCTGCTGGGCTGCAGTTTGTATGACACTCAGATGGCAGTGCTTTGCCATCTGCAGTAGGCATGTGTTAGTGTTGGGGCAGGACAGAGGGAATATTCTGGAAACTGGATGCTCATGCTGCACTAACACACCTTCTTTACCCACAGACAGGTCCTTCTAAGGTGGAAAGTTGAGGACAACAACTTGTTACTCAACACTCAGCATGTGCTAGGCCCCGTGCAAGGCCTGTTACACAGATGGCCTCATCTGATGCCCACGACACCCTTAGCAGGCAAGTATTACTCCCCTTATTGTAAAGATGAGGCTCAGAGAGGTTAAGGAGACTGCTGACACCACATAGCCTGTAAATGGCAGATCTGGGACCTCCTGACCTGGCATTCTCTAAGCCCAGGCTCCTGCCCACTCCCAGGAAATGCTCTGTGTACCTATCAATCCTCCCGTTTTTCACTTTAAAATTGCTCATTTCTTTTTCTCAGGGCCTTGGCACTTGGGATTCCCGGATGCTGCCTTCCTCTGTCTTTACTGAAGGTCTGTGTTGAAGCATCCAGGCTGCCTTTGAACTTCCTGTGGTTGCCGTTGAACCTCCTGTGCAGCTCCTGATGTTCTCAGCTGAGACCAGAGAATGTGGAGGTCCCAGGGCTGGGGCCTGAGGGGCCTGGATGCACCCCTGGGTGTGGCTCTCCTGGGGTGCACCCCCTCACTGGTGCCTGGACCCATTGCCCAGCCCGTAGTCAGCACCGTAACATCGGCCTCTGATAGCCTTCACTGAGCACCCAGTGAGCAAGGTCAGAACCAAAGCCACTCTTCCCTGTGCGAGCAGGGGTGGAATCCAGAACTGACCTGTGGAGCAGATGCTGGTGTTGGGGTGGGGCGTCTCCTTGCCCTCGAAGCTCCCGGCAGGGCACGGCACAGAGGCGGCACCGTCTGGGCGGAAGTAGCCTGTGAGGGGGAGCCTCATGGGGTGGGGCCCACCAGGGCTCAAGGTCCCCATCCTGGGGGAGCCTGCAGACTGAGGGTGGAGGGCTGGGAGCTTGGGACTTGGGAGTGGCCCATGAGGGGATCTGCACTACTCAGGATGTGGCTAGGCCCCACCCAGACCCTGGGGGGCCCATTTCTGCCAGGGAGAAGGGCAAGAAGGTGGCAAAGGCTCAGCTCTCTGTTCCTCCAAGAAGCTGCTTCCTCTGCAGGGGACTCTCCCAGCCTGCAAGGTGTCCACTCCATGTCCACTCCTCCAAGAAGCCCCCTGGGCTCCTCCCTGAGCAGACTCGCTGGTGCCACCATCTGAGCATCATGGTCCCTGTCTCTACCCTGATTCAGTACTCTCCACAGCACAGCTTAGGGGCAGCACAGGTGTCCGCCTCTCCCCTGGGCAGGGAGCTCCTGGGGCCTCAGCACTGGCCAGTGCCTGGCACATGGGACACAAGTGTGGGGACACAGAGTGCTGGCAGGATGCTGGGACCCCTGCCAGCTCTGCTCCTTTCACCCTCCCACCTCTCTGGCCCTACCTGTCACTTCAGTGTAACCTGTGGCCCCATCCAAGGCTCTGAGGCAGTAGAAGGCTTAGCAGAGGCCCTTGCCTACCCCAAGGCACTTCCTGCTGACAGGCGAAGCAGGTGCTAGGGCCTGTTTGTCCCCAAGTGTAGCTCTGATGAGCAATGAATGATTGGAAATTGAAATAAAAAGTACAATTCCATCTACAACATCATCCCAACACATGAAATACTTGGGGATAGAACTGCGACAGTCTGCCAAGGTCACGCCCCCGCCAAGGAGCAGGACCAGGTTTCACCCGCCTCTGCTGCCCCTGCTCCCCCACTCTGCACACTCCCTCCCCTGCGACTCTCACCTCACTCGCCCCACAGCCTGTGCTGGTGGTTCTTTGTGTGTTTGGGGCCCAGGGCTAGATGGTCACTGCTCCTCAGAGACCTCCTGGGCTCCCGGGGCTGTTCAGGCCTGTCCAAACACGGTGGACCTGGGGACCCTCCCAGCCCACCCTGTGCCATCAGGGAAGCCCAGTCTGGCCTACCCGAGGGGCAGGACTGGCAGCTATCCATGAAGAAGAAGCCCAAAGGGCAGAGGACATGGCTGGAGCACTGCGGGCTGGGTTCCTGGCCAAGCAGGCACTGCTTAGAGACAAGGAGACACGCAAGGTGAGAGGGCAGCAGGATCGTGACTAACACCTGAGCCTGGACCCTGCTGAGGGCTGGAGCCCCAGCTCAGGTGTTCACTTTGCCCAGTGTCTGCGTAGCCCCCCTAACCTCTGTCCCTCCAGTTTCCCCTGTAAAACAACATTGCCTCCATGCGTGGTGGCGAGGAGGACGTAGTTCACGTGGCCTGAGGAGCTTCACGGCTAAGGAAAGGTTCTCGCCTTCTCCTGTAACTCTTTGTGGCTCTGCAGCTCTGACACTCGTGGCCTTGCAAGGACACGGCTCTGAGGGATGACAGGCTCCCAGGAAGCCTGCCTGACCCTCCTGTGGACCTGCATGCACACACAGTGGGCACCTGGTGACACGTGGCGTGTGAGGGAATGACCACGTCACAAGCGGCTGCCGTGTGTGTTCACATCTCTGCTTGTACCACGTCTCCACAGCTTCTCTGTCGACTGCATGTCCTGTGGGACAGTGGCTCCGAGCCTCCCAGGACTTCCACCTGCATCCTCCCACGTGGTCCCCGCAGTGGCCCTCCAGCTAGTTCCACCTGTTTCCAGGTTGAACTGGCTGGTCGTGTCCCAGGGTGTGGGCTCAGAATGGGGGGGGCGGCTGGGTGCTCCCAAAGAGAGTGTCACCACCTCACCCGCACACCAGTCAGGGAGACGAAGGCTCAGTTCTGACCCCACAGAGTTAGCCTCTCTGGGGATGCAACAGTCCCCACACCCCTCCGCCTGCAAGGAATGGTCGAGACAGGAGCAGCCCTCTCCCGGGTCACCTGGCCATCCTCGCTGCCTGTGAGTCCCTGGAGCCCTCTGCAGGCCCTGGCGGGGCTTGGCTGCAGGACTGACCTTCCATCCAGGCAGCTGCACAGAGCAAAGGGGAGAGGGTGACTGAGGACAGGCCCTTTAGGCCAGAGAGGCTGCCCAGCCAGGGAACAGCAGGGCTGCAATGGCAGCCAAGATGGCACTGAGGCCCCTCACATCAGCCTAAGTGTCCCGCGGCCTGCCCCACTGCCTGGCCCACTTTCTGTCTGCCCCACTGGGATGGGCTGGATGGAGAAGGGAGGAAGTCCCCAACTGAACAACTCAGCGCTGAGCATCAGTGCTAAGGGGCCTGAGGACAGGGTTGGTCCCACACAGGCCTGGGTGTCAGCACAGCCTCCCCAGGGCAGTCTGAACACTCAGGGCTCGCCCCGGGGGCTCAGGGAGAAGGGGCAGGAGCTGTGGGGTCACAGGCTGAGGGTGACCTCCTTCATCTGGTCCCAGGAGGGGCCACGCAGCAGGAGACACTGAGAGCGAGCGTGGAGAGGGCATCCTTAGGGAGCAGCACGTCTGACCGCCAGCCCCACTGCCCAGGCGAGGATGCACCCGGGTCACAGGACGGGTGGGAGGCAGAGCCGGACCAGAGCTCACTTCTCCTGGCTTCTCCACCCTTCTTTGAGGTCAAAAGTTGCAGGGACTGTGTCCTGGAGGACCTGGGGGCTCAGGACACCTGGCTCCTGGTCACTCAGGCTGGCCCAGGCAGCACTTATCTCCCTGGAGGCCCCTGATACTCAGGGACCTGCCCAGGCTTCCCTCCAGAGACAAGGACCCTTCCCCCACCTCCATCTCCCCTGCACCCTCAGGGCCGTGTTGCCCCTCCACCCTCTCCTCCTCTCTTCCTGGGGTACCAGGGCGGCTGCTCCTTACTAGAAGCCTGAGGGGCACTGCAGGTCATTTCCAGGCAGGGAGTGTTGGCCTGCCAGGCAGGGCACGAGGCACAGGCAGTGGCTGTGGGCTCCACCTTGGGGGAAGGGGGCGGCCGTCCCTGTGAAGAGGGAAGGGTGGGCGTGGGAGCCCTGCTCCCTGTCTGTCTCCACAGAGAGCCCCTCTGAGCTGGCCATCTGGGGGTGTGACCAGCCGACATTGCAGTTACTGAGAATTGCAATCACAAGGTGCCTTTGCTGAGGGTGTGGGCGCGCTGGAGCTGAGGACGGCTGTTCTGGATGCAGCCGGCATGGGCCACAGGAAGAGAAAAGCACAGAGATCGTGTAACAAGGGCCACAGGCCAGCCGAGGGGCCCCCAGCACCCTGGAACCCTGAGGCTATGGGGAAGCCACAATGGCTTTGTCGTCACCCTCACCTCCTAGGATTTCCAGGAGCTCCGAGTGCCCTGCAGTCGGCACCGCAGAATAGCAGGGCTGACATTTCATCTCCTGGCACATTAACCCTCTCACTTTACCTGTAGGGAAGCTGAGGCCCAGTAGGGGTCCAATGACCAAACAAAGCCACCCTGAAGCCCTGGTGGGAGGGTGGCCTGGCCTGGGTGGGGGGGCTGGTGTGCCCCTTGCAGTTCGGGAGGCCTGAGGTGGGCTCCCCACTGGTACCCCAGACACCCGCCCAAAGCAAACCTGTGCTGAGCACAAGGGCAGCTCGCGGCTTCCTTCGGGACTAAAGAAGGCAGGCTGAGCTCTACCTTGCTACTGCTCAGCAAATCCCTATAGAGGCCCTGAGGGGCCGGGGGCAGGCGACAGGCTTTGGGGACAGACAGAACTGGCCGAAATCCCAGCTCTGCCACCCACTGGCAGTGTGACCTGGGCCAGCTAGCAACTTCTCTCAGCCTCAGATTTATCATGTGCAGATCGGAACACCCTACCTACGTTAGAATTGTGCGCAGTAAATGAAAAAGATTGTGTGTGCGTGCATGTGTGTGTGCATGGATGTGCATGTGCATGTGTGTGTTTGCGTGTGTGCATGCACACGTGTGTGTGATCACATACATTTGTCTGATAAAGCAAACTACTAATCTCTGTTTCCCAGCATCAGTCCCTGCCATCCAGGGGGTTGAGGGGAGACGGATGACCCACAGAGGAGTGTTAATGCCCATCAGGGCACCTGGGACCACCGAAGCACATGTGATTCAGGGGCCCACAAGGGAAGACAGAGTAGAAGGACCAGAACAGGAGCCTCCCTGAAAACCCAGGCAGGGGGAAGGCCGTGCGCAGGGGGGCCTCACATGGGCCAGGGACAGAGTGGAAGCCTGCAGACAGAGGACATAGGGCAGATCAGAGAGACCTAGAAGGGGGAGACCGGCGGGTGTGCACCCCCTCCTGCCCCTTCCACAGGGCACTGACTCTGCAGTGGTGAAGGCTGGGCTTGGTTCTTACCTGGACCTGGCACTTACTGGTGGCCAGGTGCCTTACCTCTCTGTGCCTTGTGTCCGCATCCAACAGCCTGTGTCAGTCTTATGGGTGTGCAGAGCTGACTCACGGAGGCTGCAGGTGGAGCCTGTTATTCTATTCCTCGGGCCATTGACTCACCTGCACTGATGGTGGCTAGCAGAGGGGCCAGGGCCACCCAGACCCCCGGTTGTGGCATGCTGGAGCAGTGGAGGAACGCTGGCCAGAGGGTGTGTCGGCCCCTAGGCTGGTCTAGGCTGGAGCATGTGACCCCCGCGGCTGTAACCTGACCCAGAATGCACCCCCCGGGGCCCCCGGGAAATGTGGCCTCCTTGACAGTAACAGAGGAAGAGGGGCGGACGTGCCCTCTGCCAGCTCTCCTGCCCTGTCCTTCCAGAAGAGCTCGCTGCAGCCAGCCTGCCAGGCTCCGGTCGCCTGGGAATGTGCCAGCTGTCAGGTCCCACAAATAACTCACTTTCTCCCTCCATCTCCTGGTCTGTCAGTCAGAAGTGATGAGATAGTCCCGCCAAGACTGTGGGAGGGCTACACTCGGCATCCTCTGAGCAGGGCCTGCACACGCACGCTGACCATCGTTACCAATTCACCTTTCCACGCATGGAGCATTTATTGAGCACTCAATGTTTGTCCTGCAGGATAAAGGGGCTGTGCAGAGGCAGAGAGGCTGGAGTCCAACTCACGACCCTACGGGTTTAACTTAAAGGCCCAGACTAGCCCCCAGGAAACGATTATAAAAACCTGTTGTCACAAGCCAACTACCATTGATGTGGCCACACTGTGGGCCAGGCTCTGTGCTTGGCGTGTTCCCACATGTGGTTTCATTTACTTTTCCCAGAAACGCTGCCGAGGGGTGTCATCCTTGTGGATGTGGGGAGAACACCGAGTTGCTCAGGTGTCCCGTGAGCAGGTGTCGAAGCCGGGCTGTGCGGAAGGGCCAAGGCGATCGCACACTTTCCGTGGTGAAGACTGTGGCTCTGCTCAGCGGCTCTGGCCCCTGGGGATCTTCTGGACATGGGTGCAGATGTCCCTTCATTTACCCAGAGCTGCCCCTGAGGCACAGGGACGCCAGTGGCCGGTAGGGGATAGGGGCCCTGAAGTTTTGTTTCGCCTCCTGGGCACGGCTCCTCTGCCCACAGTGTTGTGAGGGTGGGTGGGGATTTTCCCCTCAACAGCGACCCTGCTGGGTGGGATGAGGATGCAACTGTTGGCTGTAAGAGCCATCAGAGCTCAGAGCAGAAGGAGCTGAGAGGACCCTAGGGCCCTCCACACTGGGACAGCCTTCCCCCTACCCTCAGTCGCAGGACTCTACTGTGTCCCACAGCCAGACACTGTGCCTCCTTCCTGCTCCTCACTCACCAAGGGACCATCTCAGGTTTCTGCTCAAATGTCACCTCCCCTAAAACACCATGACGTTTTAATTCTCCAACTGGCACTCGGTACCGTCAGCATTCATCTTATTTGTTTGTTCACAGGCTGTGGGTCTCTCTCCACTGGCCTCCAAGCCCATGAGGGCAGGAACCTGGTTGTTCTGTGCTCTGTGCCCCAGTGCCCAGCACAGGGCCTGGCGTGTAGGGGGCAGCCGTGAGCTCTCAGGGAAGGGGTGAGATGCCCCAGCACTGTTAGCTGTTAGCTGCAC
>VBSM01001118.1:11563392-11601355 GCA_008086735.1 Cheirogaleus medius | reverse complement strand
TCTTGCCTGATTGCTATAGCTAGGACTTCAAGCACTATGTTGAATAGAAGAGGATACAGTGGCCATCCTTGTCTAGTTCTGGTTTGAAGAGGGAATGGTTTCTATTTTTCCCCATTCAGTATGATATTGGCCGTGGTTTGTAATAAATGGATTTGATAAATGTAAGGTATGAGCCACCTATGCCTATTTTGTTCAGAGTTTTTATCATAAAGTTGTGTTGGACTTTGTCAAATGCTTTTTCTGCATCTATTGAGAGAATCATATGGTCTTTGTTCTTGTTTTTATTTATGAGGTGAATTGCATTTATAGATTTGCGTATGTTGAATCAGCCTTGCATCCCTGGAATAAAGCCCACCTGGTCATGGTGCAATCACTGCAGCAGCAAAAATAAACAAATGGGATCTGATCAAATTAAAAAGCTACTGAACAGCCAAGGAAACTATCATTAGAGCAAATAGACAACCTACAGAATAGGAGAAAATATTTGCTCTCTACACTTCCGATAAAGGTCTAATAACAAGAATCTATCTAGAACTCACAAGAATTAACAAGAAAAATATCAAACAACCCCATCAACAAATGGGCAATGGAAATGAACAGAAACTTCTCCAAAGAAGACAGAATAATGGCCTGCAAACATATAAAAAAAATGCTCAACATCTCTAATCATCAGAGAAATGCAAATCAAAACCACAATGAGATACCACCTAACACCAGTGAGAATGGCCTGTATCAAGAAATCCCAAAACAACAAATGCTGGCGAGGATGTGGAGAGACAGGAACTCTCTTACACTGCTCGTGGGACTGCAAATTAGTGCAACCTTTGTGGAAAAGAATTTGGAGATACCTCAAAGAACTAAAAATAGAAATACCATTCGATCCAGCAATAGCACTGTTAGGCATCTACCCAAAAGAGCAATGACATTCTATTATAAAGACATCTGCATCCGAATGTTTATGGCAGCACAATTCACTATTGCAAGGACATGGAAACAACCCAAGTGCCTGTCAATTCATGAGTGGAAAATTAAAATTTGGTATATGTTCACAATGGAATATTACTCAATTCTAAGAAACGTCAGGGAGCTAGCACTGCTTATACTATCCTGGATTAAGCTTAAGCCCATTATCCAAAGTGAGGCAACACAAGATCAGGAAAATGGGTTCCACATGTACTTGCCATCAAATTGATACTGAATGATTAAAACTATCATGCTCAAATGGTGGTAGTGTTCACCAGGGATTTGGGGGAAGGGGGGGTAGACCTACATCTTAGGGATGTGGTGAGTATTGTGGAGGGGAAGGGCATACCTCTAACCCTTCCTGGGAGAGGCGAAGATATAAAATGTAACCAAAATGTAAAAAAAAAAATGTATCGTTTGTTGGGCAGGTGGGAGGGGGAGGAGGGGATGGGTATATACTTACATGAGTGCATAATGTCCACCTGGGGTGTGGACATGCTTGAAGCTCTGACTTGAGGGGGGACGGGAAGCAAGGGCAATATATGGAACCTTAACAACATTTGGACCCCCATAATATGATGAAGAAAAAATACATTGAATTGTAAAACAAAAAACAAAAAACCTGTTTTATGAAAAATATCAGATGAGAATGAATAAGAACAAAGAAAGAGGGTGCATATTACTAATAGCAGAATTAAAAAAGAAGTTATTAATACACACTCTACTATTATTACAAGGATAATAATCTAATACTAACAATTCTACACACACAAAGCAGAGATAAAAATAAAAATTCCTTGAGAGACTCAAGACATACTACCAAACCTCACTGAAGAAGAAATAGATAACTTGAATAGACCTATATCAATTAAGAAATTGAATTTGCAAATAAAATCTTCCAAAAAAATCTAGTCAGCAAGAGTTTTGCTGATTTCTACAGGATTTGAAGACAGGATAATTCCAGTTGTACACAATATTTTTTAGAAAAATAAAAGGAAACACTTCCCAACTCATTTTATGAGGCCAGAATTATACTAATACCAAAACTAAAAATGGCATTATAAGAAAAGAAAACTATAGATTAATATCAGTTATGAACAAAGATGAGAAAACATCTTAAAAAATTATCACATGGAATTGAGCTATCCGTACATCTCTCTATCTGGGATGACACATGAACAAGAAAAACAAGACTCATTCACTGAATAGTGAATTTTGAATAAAATTCAAAGTAATCTACTCTATTTTACAAATCTCAATAGATGCAGAAAGAGCATGAAATACAATTCAACATCCATTTCTGGTAAAAACTGTCAGCAAATTAGGAATAAAAGAGAATTTTCTTAACCAAATAGAGGATATTTTACAATCTACATACTTATTGGTAAGGATTGAATATTTTTTTCCTAAGACTTGGAACAAGTCACTCCTATTCAGTATTGTATTAGAGGATGTGCACAGTGCAATAAGACAGGAATAAGAAATAAAAGGCATACATATTAGAAAACAAGAAATGCACTGACTCTATTTGTGATTAGCATCAACGTTTTATCAAAAACCTGCCTTATTTACAAAAAGCCTCTATAACTAATGATTAAAATTAACAATGTTTTAGTATCAAAGGCAAATATACGATTACAATATATACAATATGCAATTATACAATAATGTATCATAAATGAATAGTTAAAAATGTTTAAATTATTATTTGAAATTAAAGCAAAAAAGTAAGTACTTTGGAAAAACTCTAACAAAAGAAATGCAGGATCTGTATGCTGGAAACTGCAAAACTTGGAGGAAAGAAATAAGAGAAGAGTTAAGTAAAAAGAGGGGCATAAAATACTCATGGATTCAGAGTCTCAAAATTGCTAAGAAGCCAGCACTCCCATTTCTATTTGTAGATTCACTGCACCACAGATGAAAATCCTGGCAGATTTCTTTCTACAGATATCATCAAGCTAATTCTAAAATATATAAAGGCAAAAGAGCTAGAAGAACCAAAACACTTCTGAAATAGAACAAAGTTAGAAGACACAAATGACTTAATTACAAGGCTTGCTATTAAGCTACTTTATTCAAGATAGTGTGGTTTTGGTAAAAGGCTAGACACATAGACCAATGGAATTAACAGAGATTCCCAAAACAAACTCAAAGAAATACATTCAACTGACTTTGATAAAGGTGAAAAGATAATTCAAGGAGAAAGAACAAACTCTTCAATAAGTGGTACTACATTAATCTGATCTCCCTATACAGGAAAATGAACCTTGATACATATTTTACATCTTTTACAAAATATGGACTCATAAAAGACCATAGACCTAACTGTACAACATAAAAATATAAAACAATATAATATATTATAGGGGAAAATAGACATGACTTTAGGTTTGTTGATGAGTTTTTTAGCTAAAGCACCAAAAGCAGGAGCCATAAAAATACATTGAAAAAGGAGATTTTATCAAATTTTAAAATGTTCACTCTATAATAGATGTTGTTAAGAAAACAAAAAGCTAAGACAAACTGGGAAAATATGAGAAAGTCACATGTGTTACAAAGGTTTAATCCAAAATATATTTTTAAAAGTCCTTAAAACTCAACAAAAAACAACAAGCAATCCAGCTTAAAATCAGCAAACTTGTGAGCATATATATTTCAAAATAAAAGATATAAATGGAAAAAAAACACATGAAAACACTTTTAGTATTATTTATTAATAAGGAAATGGAAATTATAGCCACAATGGGATGCCATTACACCCCATTACAATAAAAAAAACCCTGAAAATATTGAATGCTTGGAGGATGTAGAGCAACAAAGATTCTTGTTCATTGCTGGTGGGAATGCAAAGTGATATGGCCACTTACAAGGCAATTTGGCAGCATTTTACAAAGTAAAATATATTTCTATCTTAAGGTTCAACCATTAGACTCCTACGTATTTACCAAAACAAAATGAAAAAATTCATACAAAACGCTGTAGGCAACTGTTTCAGCAGATTTACCCATTTTGTTTATCACAGGTGTAAAAATTAATTCTAACATATTACATGTATACTAGGGTAGACCAAGCGAGTAAGCTGTAGATAATGTGAGCTAGATTTCTCACTGTTATGGAAGGAACTTATAAGAAAGCAAGGCTGAAAGACTGGCACAAATAATGTGCTCGATTACAGTTGAAGATATCAGTACAGATAGAGATAGATATACAGATTATATAGATAAAGATATATGTATAAACATGGGTTCATATACAAACAAATTTTCTAGTTCTGTCTGCTAAAAAGTAATGAACACAAATCTTGGTTTCTAAGTAACATTCTCCACTCTAAGGAATCAAGTCTCTGGAGAAATGATTGATTCTAGGACTGGGCCAGTGAAAATACAAGATGGTCCTGAAGCATCCTGTGGTGCCAAAAAACAAGAAAAGTTCAAAAACAAAAGGATGGGGGTGTATCAGAGAAGAATACAGCTAACCTGAAAAAGCTACCAATGGCCAAAGCTGGCACAATCTGAGCAACAAGAACAAATAATGTAATATTAGGGGGTTATAATCCTAAGTAAAATGTAAATATACATGAGTCCATACTAATACAAATGAGTTGTTAAATAAATAAATGGGAGAGAAGCGACTAATCTTTCCTACAGAAAAGTTTCAAATAATTTATATGGTGAAAATGGGGAAAATAGAAAACCACCATCACAACATCACAGTAATAGTTGCTGCTGGCAAGAACTAATGATGGATCCACATTAGTGGGTGAAACTTGAAGAAGAAACCAGAGACTTGCAAAAGCTCAAGTATCTTTAATTACATATTTATTAATTGCTCTGGTGGTTTTAACATACATCCACAAGTTCATTGATACTCCTACTTCCAGGAGGTGGAGTTTAATTTGCCTCCCTTTCAGTGTGGGCTGGACTTGATGACTCAATTTTAGCATATCAAGTGTAAAAGGGGAAAGATAGTAAGTTCACAGCAGAGAAACCTGGCACACACCACCTTAATCAAGGGATTGTGGTTAAATATCATCAGTGATACCTTTCCCCCAAACGATGTGATGAAATGGTCACTTCAGCTCTGAAGCATTCTCCCTTCAAATCCATACCCCCACTCTAGTCAGATTAACTTAAATGAGGTGAATTCTACAAATATCAGATTTGCTTTCATCAAAAGGGTCAAGGTCATGAAAAACAAAAATGACTTGAGAAACTGTCACAAATTTGAGAAGACTAAAGAATCGCGATGAATAAATACAACACAGGATCTTCTATTGGGTCCTGGAACAGAAAATTAGAAATGGAAAGTGGTAAAATTCAAATGAGTTGTATAGTTTATTTAATAGTATTATACCAATGTTAATTTTTTTAGTGTTGCTGAATATACTATATAAGATGTTAATCTTTGAAGAAAAGTAAAGGGCATGTAGGAACTCTCTGTACAGTCTCTGGAATTCTTCCTTAAATCTACAATTATTTCAAAATAATTGTTTTTAAAAATAAAATAGACCAGAGGAGACTAAAGAGGGCAAATAAGGGAGGAGAGGATTGGGGTTCTTTTTTTTTGTTTTATTAGAGAGGTCAGAGAAGTTCTGACACCACTGCCATGGTGTCTCTCCAGTAGAGCAGGAAGCTAAGGCTGGGCCATGTCTGGGAAGAGCCTGAGAACAGAGTGCACGGCAGAGAGAAGGGAACTGAGGCCAGATTGTGGCATGTTCAGGGAAGAGCAGAGCAGCAAACTCAACAAAGCAGAGAAGTCAGGGAAGAGGTCAGAGAGGCGTGCTGGGAGGAGGGAGGGTTCCATTGGCCCTGTGGAGGACTCTGGGCTTTGCTGTGTGACCCGAAAACAAACAACTTTGAATTGTTGGAGGGGTGACATACTCAGCCTTGCCTTTGAGAAGGCAAGATCCTCTTCTAGTTTCTGGGAATCAAGCGCACATGGGCAAGGTCTAAGGCAGCAGAGGCCATCTGACTTAGGAAATGACAACAAAACTCCCAGCAAAAGATGATGTGGGATGGGTAATAGCAGTGGTGGGGAGGTAGTGAGGTCTCATGGATACCAGTTAGAAGTATAAAGTAGGGCCCACAGCACTGGTTGATGTATGAGATATGGGTGTGAGTGAAAGACAGAAAGTGGGGATGACACCAAGAACTCTTTCCTAAGCTACTTGGTTGCCATTACAAAAGAAAGATTGGAGAGGGAGCAGGTCGCAAAGTGTAAAGATGGGAGTTGTGTTAAGTTCAAATGAATCCCAGGCATGAAGGCTAAGCCACCTCATAGGCAACTGGGCATAGAAGACTGTAGTTTAGGAGAGTGGGTCCAGGCTGGATATATAAACTCATGAGTCATCCATACAGTGATGTTATTTGAAGTCATGAGACTATATAAACTCCCCTAAGAAGTAAATTTTTAAAAGAAAAAAAAAATCAGAATGAAAATAAACTATCAAAGGAGTCTGAGAAGGAAGAGTTCCTGAGGTAAGAAGGTAAGGTGGTGTTCTAGAGAATGTGGTGTTCTAGAATCCAATGGAGACAGCTTTAGACCTAGGATGGAGTGGTGGTGACCAATGCCAATGACTGATAGCTCTAATGTTAATTAATATGAAGACTAAGGATTATCCTTTGGATCTAGCAAGAGGCCAGTGATGACTAAGTTAAATTGGATAGAGCAGGAAGAATGCTTCAATGAGTTCAATATAGAATTGGAAGAGAAGAATTGAAAACTTGTAGGTATCGATGTAATTTGCAGGATACAGGGTATATAAATGTCTCTTACAATTCATAAATAAAAGAAAATCCAATTTAAAAATAGGCAAAGGTTATAAATAGACATTTCTCCAGAGAAGATATATAGATGGCTAATAAGCACATCAAAAAATGCTTAGCATCATTCCTCATTAGGGAAATACTAATCAAAACCACAGTGAGGTATTATTTCACATCACTGGGATGGAATACTTTTAGTATTGGCAAGGATATAGGGAAATTAGAGCCTTTGTACAATGTTTACGGGAATGTAAAATGGCACAGCCACTTTGGAAAACAGACTGGCAGCTCCACAAAAGGTTAAGAATAGAGTATTCATACAACCCAGCCATTTGACTCCTAAGTATATACCTAAGTGAAATGGAAAGATATGCATACACAAAAATTGTACATGAAAGTTCATAGCAGCATTATTAATAATAGCCAAAAAATGGAAATAACCTAAAGGTCCATCAACCCATGAATGGATCAATAAAATGTTTGGAATATACATGTAATGAAATATTACTCGGCAATAAGACATTAAGCACTGATATATTTTTGCAGTATGACTGACTAGAAGAATTTCCAGCACAACTTATCCTCATAGAAGAACCAAAATATTGTGTAGACAATCACACTTTGAATATACTACGCAAGAGGGAACACAGGAGTTCAACAGAAAAGTGAAAGGAAATTAAAAATTCTGGAAATCACAAGGAACATAAGCAGCCCATAGGGCCAGGGCCAGTTGAGAACCAGGAGTGAATCCACAATGCAGGAGAAGGTGACTGAGTTTCTTCCTGTGGTCCACGTTCCCCCTGGGGAATCACATAATCCAGGTCATGGGAGAGCACCTTGCACCTCCCAAGCCCAAGTGTAACTTAGGGAGCAGCCAGCAGAGTGTGAGAGGAGATAAAAACAATGGAATATTTAGGGCTACGTTGTTCCGCATAGACTAGACAAGTGCTGAAGTGTAAGGTCAGGGAGAAAGCGTCATGAAGAAGAGGAAATTGTGCCAGGTCTGAATAAATGAGGCCAGAAACTGAAAAGGCAGAAGGACAGCATGAGTATGGCAGAGAGATGTTGAAATCAGCCCAGTTAACTGTGAGGATAAAATCCAATGGCAGGGAAGTAACAATATATGTCTAGGCAGTAACTTGGAAATTAATGTTCATAGCCACATTATTCATAATAGCCAAAAAGTGGAAGCTACCTAAAGGTCCACCAACTAATGAATGGGTAAATGGTATAGCCATACGATAGAATATTAATCATCAATAAAAAGAAATGAAGTGTTTACATGTGCTACAGCACAGATGATCCCTGAAACAGTATGCTAAGTGAAGGCAGCCCTTCCTAAAGTAGTATATTATATGACTATTTTAATGAAATGTTCAGAACAGGCAAATCTATGCAGACAAAAAGGACACAATGGTTTCCTAGAAAGGGGAAGGTGCAGAGATAAGGGGAGCAGTTCATCTCTAAAATCTGGACTTAACTGTCAAAATAACCCACATAATGGAATCTTAACTTCAAAATCCTCATTTCAGATAGGAATATTTCAATTTATCTCCTTCATCATGGTCTGGTCTTAAAATGTAGCAGCATGAACATATTAAAATGGTATTTTCAGTACCGTAAGTCTCCATTATTAATATTAGTTTATATCAATTGAAAATTTGTAAATTAACCCCATAAAATCTCATAGGTAACACAATGTCTTTATTCAAAGTAAAGCATTTCTCAGCTCTAACTTTTATTAGCTGGAAACAAGGTACATTTCCAGGCTGGTATTGCAAATACATTTATCATTTAGATATTTTTATATTCAACTAGATTCAAGGTTTGCCCATATTTATTTATTTATGTATTATGTATTTATTCTCAGCTTTAGAAAGGTTTTGAGAAAGAATCTCCTTGTTTTCTTTTAGATTAGATACATAAAAGTTCATTTTGTCCTTTAAATAAATTGGTTCATTTCTTGATCTCTCCAGAGCAAATTCTAGGTCTCTTTTGGATGCCTTAGTTTGATCAAGGCCATGTAGTGTAGTAGTCAGTCAAGAACTGTATGATTCCACTTCTGTTTGTAGTCTTTCCTTGTTTTGTCTTTCATTCTCCAGTTGAGGATTTAGTATTGCATTTTCAGATACCAGAAGGGCAAGCTGTCCAACGTACTGAGGTATTGTGTTTGCTAGTCTTTCCCCAATTCATTGTATGATCATTCCAAGGTTCTCACTCTTGCACAATTCTTGTACAATTTTAACCACTTCAGTACCAGCGTCGACTATAGTCGTCAGCCACAGATGAATGTGAGCATCAACTTTAGCCGACAGCCATGATGTGAAGGTTTACAGCCAAGCGTCGACTTTAGTCGACAGCCAAAAGCTTTTACTTTTATTTCTGCAGTTGCGGCGTGTATGTTCAGCTAATAAGTTAATACAAATCTGTGACCTTTTAACAAGTCCTTAGTAGGAGTTATTATAGTTATTTTCCTAAAGCTGCCTGTAAAGTAAAACAAGCTTTCAGTGCTTTAAAGCTTTCCTCATCACACAAGAGAAAAACGGATTCGTCATCAATGCACAGCACAAACTATTGTGCGGACTATGAGTGCCGGCTGTGAGCAAGGTTTCCCGGCCGGTGAGCACGGTACCGAAATGGTTAATGGCCTTGAAATATTTCTCTTCCTTTTCCTAGTTCTGAATTTGTATTCTGTCTCTTTCAATTCTTAGCATGGCAGTTTGTTCCTGCAACATGCAATTCTGATGCAACAGATCTTGTTCTTTTTCAAAACTCTGAGGCATCTAAGTAATACAAAGGAAACTTTTACTTAGTATTGAAAACAATGACATATCATGATCTCCTCTGAAATTAAAGGAGAATCTGTCCATTTACACAACAAAAGGGTTGCAATAAGTGGATATCTAACTAGAAAAAGAAGTTGGATGAAAACCTCATACCATATATAGCATAAATGCCCCAAAGTTCAAAAAATTATTTTAAGACAATGAATCCATGAAAGGAAAAATGAAACCACCAGAGAATTTTTAAGAATCTCAAAATTGGAACTATCTTTTTCTGAATTACAACAGACTCAAAGGCACAAAATGAAAGATTTATAAATCTGACTACAGTAAAAAACCGTATTTATACTCTAATATCTAACCTATGCATTACCCCTATGGGCCTTAGCTCTGCATATATTCAGACAGATAAAATTTCCTTATAGATATTCAACTTTTCTAACATTCACATTCAGTTATAAGGATTATACTGATTGATAAATGACATATATTTAGGCATTGAACTACACCACTTCTACATACATCAATATACTCATTTAGTTATCACAATTCTAAAAAGGAGAGGTTAAAAATGTGAGCAAGCTGTGGGATTCCCTCCAGGTCTTCTGAATCCACTTCTAGCAAGTTACAGCTACTTTTTTGTGTAAACATATAAACAGAAAGGAAGCCTTTTATTTCAAAACACCAACGGTAACTAAATGAAATTTATACACCTCTTCTTAGGAAATCAGGAATTGTCATTGCAATAGCCATTATTTCCTCTTTATGTATGAAACAGTAATCAATGTGAAAATACACTCAACTACTTTACTAGGAACAAGATACTTATCAAGAAATTCTCACTAATTATATATTATAACATGCTATTGTTTGCAAAGCCTCTTCGTACCGAACTGTTACTCTTCACAAAAGTGAGGATGACACCCAGCAAAATGGTAAGTCTAAGCCTCAGCAGGCTATTTATAGACTTCCATATTCAAATAAGGTTTTCTGGAGTGTACTTTCTAATTGGATAAGAAAAAAAAACTCATAGTCCAACTCTGATTGGATAATCTAATCCAATCAGAACGGGTATTCTAGAAAAGGATATTTGAAAAGAGAAACTCACAGGAATGTCATTTCATTGTCCAGTAGTTTTGAATACATAGACATGCTTTTATGTACAGCCTTAAAAATACTAATAGGGGCTATTTATATCTTCATTCATTATCTTGATCCCCTTAACTATATTTTTCTGAATAGATCTTACGTTCTTCTACATGGAGAATTCTCCTGCCACTGCAGTTGGGCAGAGACTATAGTTCATTTGAGTAGTGGATGTTTAAATCTCTTTTCCTTTATTCCTGCAATTTAAAGTTGGTATTGTATCTATTATTTGATCAAATGTATTTTAGTCTTCTTTTAGCATATGAGTATCTTTGAATATTTTAAAGCATGCTCTTGTGATAAATCTAGTGTAAATTTCTTTTAATCATAAGTTTTATTGAAGTTTAGCATGTTCACACAAAAGTACACAAATCATAAATGTGTAGCTCAATACATTTTCACAAAGCTAATACACTTATGGCACCAGTACCCAGCCCAAGAAACAAACATTATCAGAACCTCTTTAAGGCTTCCTTCTAGTTATTCTTTCCCCACTCTAAGGGTAATCATTGTCCTGTCTGATACCATACATTAGTTTTCCTTGTTTTTGAACTTTATATAAATATAATCCATGTAGAATAGGCTCCTTTGGGTCTGACTTCTTTTGCCCAACATGGTTGTGTGATTCATTCATGTTATTTGAATTTGCACTTGTTTTTATCCTTGATGCATAGCAATCTACTATACAAATACCATAATATTCATTCTACTTTTAGTGCACATTTGGGTTGTTTCTAGGTTTTGGCTCAAAGAGTAGCTGGTGTGAATGTTCTTGTACACATTTCTCCGTGAACGTATGTACACATTTCTCCTAGGCTGAGAAGTGGCAAAGATTTATTTTTAAACGTTAACTTGATAAACATGTTAGGAAATTTTTAATGATTTAATCAGAATAACATTCAAAGACCATTTGAAGCCCAACCAAAAAAAAAAAAAAAACACTTTGCTTTTTAATAGTTATGGTATTTCATGTATATGTTTCTAGTAAACTTTCTAAAAATTCAAGGTAATCATGATTTTAATTTCATATTTTCAGAATGTTCTTTGGCCTAAAGATGTGTTTCATATTTCAGTCTGCTCCTTTCCAGGTAGTTTCTTTTTAACGTTGCCCAGTGTATTTGACTTCTGTTTTCTCACTGAGAAAATGGAAGAAGTTCAGAATGATTTTTGTCAAGCCAGTGAGGAGACTGCATAATTGGAAATAAGGATCAGGAGAAAACCCATTGTGTGTTTACAAGGGAGCATTGTTGTATACTTTTTCCCCTGAAACAAAGAACAGGGAAAGTTAATTCACATGTAGATTAAACTTAAGATTTTCAAATAGGAAGCTTCAATAATCTAACCAAATTTAACCATTACTTAAAATTATTTGGTAAATGTTGTCAGTTTAGGTGAGGGAAGCTATACAAGAATTACAGGAAGTTGTTGAACTCTTGAAAAAACTCCACAAATTTACTGTTCTTGGAGGTAAACCTCTAAAAAGGTAAGATAGCTTCCCCTTACAAGAATTTGATATCTAAAAATACTATACAGGAGGGAGACAGTGTCTGGTGGTGTCACAGGGCCAATTGGGGCCAGGTGGTCTAAGTCACAGCTGATGAATGGAGTCTGGTGGTGCTGTCTGTTGGGCAGCCAGTGGGAGCCATGTGCCCAGGACAGGGCACTGAGATGAGCGTGGGGCTGGCCGCTGGCGGCACAGCGCAGCCTGGCAGTACTGGCGCCACTGATATGGCAGCCTCCTCGTGCGACCCAAATTTGAAGTACCCCAACTCCAGGGCCTTTTCTAGACCCTGTCACTTTCCATCCCGTTTCCCGGAAAAGACCAGCCAGGGCTGTGTTCAGATGGATCTAGGAAGCCAATGAATTAATGCAAAAGGAAAATGTGTATGCTATCAAGATGGCAGGGATCCTGTTGTTAACCACTTCGGTACGAGTGTGGACTATAGTCGATAGCCACAGATGAACGCGCACAGCCGAGTGTCGACTTTAGCTGACAGCCGTGATATGAAGGCGCACAGCCGAGTGCTGACTTTAGTCGACAGCCACAGATGAACGCGCACAGCGACTTTAGCCGACAGCCGTGATATGACTTTTCTAATTTTTCATTTATCAAAATAAAATTGTGAACATTTAAAAATAACGTAATGAAAACATATATGTATATGTTACCTATTCTGATTTACATTACAAGTAAAGCTTCCTGTAAAGTAAAACAAGCTTTCAGTGCTTTAAAGCTTTCCTCATCACACAAGAGCAAAACGGATTCGGCGTCAATGCACAGCACAAACTACCGTGCGGACTATGAGTGCCGGCTGTGGGCAGGGATTCGCGGCCGGTGAGTGCGGTACCTAAGTGGTTAAGAGAAGCAGCAAATCTGCACTGCGTATGTTTTTGTCTACGCCATGAAGTATTTAATGGTACAGCTCCTGGGAATCAGTGATCTATTCTCTAAGATGATATGCTTATATGAGTTGGCTACTATAATTTTCAGTAATGTTTATGATTGATCATTAGTAGAAACATACTGAAAGAGGAAACTATTATGAAAAAAGAAAGGTAACCTGCATTTGGAGGCACAAATGAGCATTTGGATCAATTTTTGATTAACCTAAGATATTAACATGAGGAAATAGCCAGAAGAGTTACAGTCAATCATGGAAAGTAACCTGGTAACTTGTTCCAAAGGGGGATAGTGATTTTGTTTCCAATAAAATGAATTATATCAGGTGATGATCAAATTCCTACACAGTTTGGAAAGAGTAGATTTCAAAAGTGAGGAGAATACATGAAACAAGCAGTGGTTATAAAGAAGCAGAAATCAGAGAAACAAGCTGTAACTGTAAATCCCCTGGGGAACATTCATCTACCTGGAAGGATGATGATTATGGGTCTTAGTTCTCTCAGCACGGTAGTAATACTGTGTAACATAGCAATGGAAACTGCAACTCAAAGCCACCTTTGTAGCCAAAACATAATCTTCAGGAAGAAATCTCCAGCTTGGCAGCTGTCTCCTCAGAATAGTACTGAAGCAGTATGTATGTACCATATGAAAGAACTTATTAGAGGTAAAAATGAAAAAGACTTAAGTACAAGCTGTCTCATGAGAAGGCGATCACATCCCATTGTGCTCATTCGAGAAAATGGAAGCATACTGGCTCTGTTCTTATTTCGTTTATTCCTGCTTCCACTGCAGCCTACAGATGCAGGAGACCTGAGCACCACAATCTCACCCATCAAACTTGTCCCCAAAATGGCATCTAAGATCCCATCCTCTCATCGAATAACAGGAATCTCTGTGTTTTCTTCTGAAGAAATCTCCTCCATGTCCATTTCTGAGAAGCAGAGCAGAGAAGCCACCCTGGTGGTGTCTTCTCCAATACTCCCAACTCTCCATCATGATGAAATCACGAGCCAAAAACTTTCCACTTCCAAAGAGTACAACTGAGTCCAGATGATTTCCTGTCTGGAAGCACTTCTGCCTGTGGCCTCTAGATAATTCTGAAGCTCTCTTCATTCACTGCATGAATGAGTTCAACAGAGAAAAGTATGGGAAGGATCTGGGTACCAGCTGTCTCATCAGGCACATGCAGAGAGCACAGCACTCCATTGTGCTGCAGGAGAATGGGGACCCGGGCATCCTGGCTCTGTACTCCACTCCCCGCAACCCAGCTACCCTCTCTACTTCAGAGGGGATCTAAGGTCTGTGTAGTCATCTCCAGGAAAGCTGGTCAAAGAGTCCCCTTCAGCTTCCTCCTCCTCTGATCAGCTGACTGAGGACCTGCCATTGCATTTGAACCCTGGAGATGTGCTGATGGAAGCTGTGTTGTTGGTGTCATCCTCTGATGGTGCTGGGGAGGCCTTGATGTTCTCTCCTGAGAAGCATCAGTCCCATGGGTTGAGGCTTGGAATGTTTGAGTCTGGTGCTGTCTTCCAGAAGAATAAAAAAGCCCAAAGTCAGAAGGTTGGCATCACTTTTAATTGACAGTCTCATGGCAGTGTGCAGATACTGCAGTTTTGTCATCAGTCTGGGGAAGAAGGTTGCCGTGGGCAGAAGCTGTCTGATGAGACACCTGTACAGATGGCATCCTGAAGTTGTCAGGAAGCAAAAGAGCTTTCTCTGTGCAAGTTTGGCAAATTCTCTGTATGCCATTTTGGCTTCTGCAGAAAGTTACTCCTGCAGATGAACTGACTTGCGAACAGTGGTCATAAGATATAATCAGGTTATGTTTCCTATGAATAGCAAAAAGACCTCAAAGCTGTGGAATCATTTTTCTATTTGCTCTGCAGAATGAAGTACTGTGATTATGCTGTGGCCAGATCAGAAGAGGAAAGAAGCCAACTACCCTGGGCACTCGTTGTCTTCTGAGACATTTGCAGAGGTTCCACAGCAATGTGCAGAAAACCAGTGTCTCAGAGACAGTGCAGCCCTCATCTCTGGGTGCCACACAGCCCTCACATCTGTGTGCCATTGAGCATAGAATTATCAGGAGCTCCCTCGTTTGATGACACCAATGACACATTTTATGATTCTCACCCACTTGCAAAAGAAAGATCACAAGTCTCATAGCTGAAATGATCATACTTGACCTTCCACCGTCTTTGTAGACAATGTTGGCTTTAACAGACTGCTCAAATACTTGGTAACTCCACGTTCCTTACCCTCCCTATCTTCTCTAGAATAGCTATCCCAGGTATGTGTGGTAATGTAAAGAAGATAATTATGTCACATCTTAAGGAAGGTGAGATTATGATCCAATTCACTTCCAGAATATGGATGAGTAACCAGACTCTAGAAGACCTGACCCTTTAAAGGCTCACTGGATCTCCTTCCAGTTGTCAGTCTAACCACACTGTGAGGACCACCATTGTTCAGCACTTTTTAGTTGTATCACAGATTGATTGTGACTATAGCAGCAACAGCATTCAGAAGCAGCTGGAATGGTGGTGGGAAGCCTGGGTGACCTCCATTGGCCTTCAAATTGGTATTATGGTGACTGACAGTTCAAGCATAGGAAAGACATTGAACGAAGGGGAGCACAGGAGCGTGCAGTGCTTCAGCCGCATGATCAACGTGATTGCAAATGAGGACAGTAAGCCACAGAATGGTGCAGAACTTCTTTAGCATTGCATGGAAGATATGTGAACGGGTAGATCAATCACCGAAAGCCAAAAACAAGCTAGCAGAGCTAGCTGCATAAGGAATATAAATTGCCACAGAAGGATCTTATTCAAGACATTCCATTCAAATGGTGCATGTCATTGCATATGTTCGAATGCCTCGTTGAACAAAAAGAGGGCAATGAATAAGATGGCAACAGAGTGTAATTTCAGAGAACTGATCAGTTGTCACCAGTGGGAGGTCATCCAGTCTATGTGACATGAGCTGAAACCCTTCCATGCTAAGAGTCGGGAGACGGGCACGCAGGTGTCTCTGCTTTAAGTCAAGTCATCACTATTCCGTGATCCACAATTTCAGTATAAAAATTGAGATGTTCTTTGAGGAGATGATGGACATGGACCCCATGCTGAAGTTCTTGAAGGAAGCTGTGGTGAGCTGATTGTCCACCACCCTCCATGACTCCAGCTATATCTTTGCTATGTTGTTGGGCCCTCATTACAATTCCTCTCTGTTTACACAGAAGGCAGCAGAACAGTAAAAGGAGGATTTAATCAGGACACTATGGAAATGCTGAATTCTACCTCCGATGACATGCCTCCCTCCAGTGGGTGTGATACAGGTTTCCCTTCTTAAGACTTCGTTGGAGAGAAGAACTTGTAGTTACTCTTGGCCAAGATGAATAAGAAAAATCTGAGAGAGAAGGTTCCTGTGAGGACATGGTGCTTGCATAGTTGGAGGAAGTGCTTGAAAAACAGAGCTCTGAGCTCACCTACTGGAACCTCAAGAAGTCATCCTGGACAGGGCTGTGAGCTTCGGCCATCAGATTTTGGGGCTGTCCTCCAGTTACCGTCCCTTCAGAGAAGCTGTTCAACACACCCACTGAGAACAGTACCTTTGGCCATTGCCAGCCCATGATGGAACATTTTAAAACACTTTGAAAGCAAATCTTTCCTTAATATACTTTCAGTACTGAGTCTCATGATGGAGCCATCAGGCTAGAGTTGTTCTGCTTAGGTTTTAGCGGTTGGTACCAGGGGCTATGACTGTGCCTGGCTGTGACTGTTACCAGACAAGACACTCAGGGCCACACTCCAGCTCTCACTGTAATGTCTGCAGGTGCCTTATTCCTCCTCCTTCAGGCCAGGTACCATGTGTTTTTTAAGAAGTCCGCTAGAAATAGCTTGTCTTGTCAACCATGAAATATGATGACTAGATTTTTATTCATAACTAAACTTTTTAAAAGTTGTGGTTTAGTAATTTGTCTTACTAGAGTGGCAGAGAAAAGTAAATAATTTTATTCTGTAGGTGTTTTACTTCAAATTGGTATTATGGTGACTGGCAATCCAAGCATAGGAAAGACATTGAATGAAGGAGGGCACATGAGCATCGCAGTGCTTCAGCCACATGATCATCTTGATTGCCAATGAGGACAGAAAGAGCCACAGAATGGTGCAGAACTTCCTGCACCACTGATTATATAAAAACCACCAATCAGGTACTGGATTTTAGTTAAGTATTGCTTTAATTGCAACAAGACAGCTTTTGTGCCTGTCAAATGAAATCCGTAAATGGAGGTGGAGGTCAAGCCATCCGACTTTAGGAGTTTTGACTACAGGCTCTAAAGCTGTGGTTCCCAAACCTGGGTACTGATCCGTGGCCTGATAGGAACTGGGCCATGCAGCAGGAGGTGAGCGGCAGGCAATTGAGTGAAGCTTCACCTGTATTTACAGCTGCTCTGTATCACTCACATCACTGCCTGAGCTCCACCTCCTGTCAGATCAGCAGCAACATTAGATTCTCATAGCATAACCCCTACTGTAAACTGCACATGCCAGGGATCTAGGTTGTGTGCTCCTTAGGAGAATCTAATGCCTGATGATCTGAGGCTAGCAGTGGTGCTAGCACTGGGGAGTGGCTGTAAGTACAGATTATCATTAGCAGAGAGGTTTGACTGCACAGAGACTAGAATAAATCAATTCCTTGCAGGCTCATCAAAACCTTATCAGTGAGGGCCGGGCGCGGTGGCTCACGCCTGTAATCCTAGCACTCTGGGAGGCCGAGGCGGGAGGATCACTCCAGGTCAGGAGTTCGAAACCAGCCTGAGCAAGAGCGAGACCCCGTCTCTACTAAAAATAGAAAGAAATTAATTGACCAACTAAAAATATGTATACAAAAAATTAGCTGGGCATGGTGGCGCATGCCTGTAGTCCCAGTTACTCAGGAGGCCGAAGCAGTGGGATCGTTTGAGCCCAGGAGACTGAGGTTACTGTGAGCTAGGCTGACGCCATGGCACTCACTCTAGCCTGGGCAACAAAGTGAGACTCTGTCTCAAAAAACAAAACAAAACAAAAAAAACCTTATCAGTGAGGATATATTACAGTGTTACAACAATAGAAATAAAGTGCACAATAAATGTGTAATGCACTTGAATCATCCTGAAATCATACCTCTCCCCAAGTCCCCCAGTCCATGGAAACATTTTTTTCCATGAAACCAGTCCCTGATGCCAAAAAGGTTGGGGATTGGTGCTCTAAAGTATGTCGAGGAGTACAGAGAATATTCTGGAAGGTAACTGTTTACTACAACAGAGACATGGCATTTGAAAACAAAACTAAAATTAGATGTATCATGGAGTGTCAGTTACATGGTTACTTGGTCCCGAGAATTTTCCCATTTCAAGTTTTTGCATTCAAGTTTTATGTGGTTAGTTAACTCACAGAGCTCACAGCTGTTTAACATGCGCTCCTTTGAAATTTGATCCAAGATTGTAAATTCATGTTCATTATGTAGCCAATTCTTGTTTTTTTTTTTTTTTTTTTTGAGACAGAGTCTCACTCTGTTGCCCTGGCTAGAGTGCCGTGGCGTTAGCCTCACTCACAGCAACCTCAAACTCCTGGGCTCAGGCGATCCTTCTGCCTCAGCCTCCCAAGTAGCTGGGACTACAGGCATGCGCCACCATGCCCGGCTAATTTTTTTTTTTTCTATATTTTAGTTGGCCAATTAATTTCTTTCTATTTTTAGTAGAGATGGGGTCTCGCTCTTGCTCAGGCTGGTTTCGAACTCCTGAGCTCAAATGATCCGCCCACCTCGGCCTCCCAGAGTGCTAGGATTACAGGCGTGAGCCACCGCGCCCGGCCCTATTATGTAGCCAATTCTTAATATGACAGGATTCCAGGAGATGGTCTGCTGTTTAAATCTCCACACCTCTGATTTAGTGTCTCTATGCTAAGGAAGCTATTTTGTAAAATGTCTGCATTGACCCACTTGTTTGTTCAAATTATATGTAAAATTCTTTAAGAGAAGATAGCTTATTAATAGGGAAGAAGGTTATAAAACAGTTTTAAGAATAGCCTTACGTGTTTGGAATTTTTTTTTTAATGGTAGGAATGATTCAGCCATTGGTGGAATATTTTAGAATCCCAAGAACATCAGAATGAAGTATTGATTCTTTGAACAATTATGTCTTCATAGTTTTTGTTGTAAAAAAAGGTGATTTCTCAATTCAAACCACTTAAATGTTCTGGGTGAGACAAATAACTCGTTTGCCTGTTACGTTTTAGAAGAGTTGTTGTTTTGTTAAAATAATATTGCTATGCTTAACCACTTCAGGACCAGCGTCGACTATAGTCGACAGCCACAGATGAACATGCACAGCGACTTTAGCCGACAACCATGATATGACTTTTCTAATTTTTCATTTATCAAAATAAAATTGTGAACATTTAAAAAGAACATAATGAAAACATATATGGATATGTTACCTATTCTGATTTACATTACAAGTAAAGCTGCCTGTAAAGTAAAACAAGCTTTCAGTGCTTTAAAGCTTTCCTCATCACACAAGAGCAAAACGGATTCATCGTCAGTGCACAGCACAAACTACCATGCAGACTATGAGTGCCGGCTGTGGGCAAGGTTTTGCGGCCGGTGAACGCGGTACTGAAGTGGTTAATGAAGCATAGCTTCATTTTTTGCTGATAAAAATAGCACTGTGATGGTGATCTTAACTCAAAACTTTGCCCACATGCTTAATTACTTTCCTTAGAATAAACTTGTAGAAATGGAATTGCTGAGTAACAGGATATTCCTTTATATGGTGTGTTTTGATACTGACAAATACCTTTTCTGAGAGTTCAGGAGATACTTTACATGAACTTTTGTTAATTTGGGGCACACTTATTAAATCAATGCTAGTAGGTAAAAGAGTGAATGTTTAAAACCATAAACATAGTTACAGCTCTTCTTTGTAATCACAAGGGATATTTGATAAATTTGTGGAAAAATCCTAAAGTACTAAGATACCAATCTATGGAAATTAATGTGATTTAAACCAGATAGGTATCAGTAAAATATGGCAATGCTTAGAATAGTCTTATGACTTTTTCAGCTTTCCTTAATTTCTTATGTTGAAATACAGCATTAATACAACTTTGTTGCCCTTATAATGTAGTTTTTATATTTACAGAGGAGTGTATGTGAATCACTTAATTCTGTTTTTCTAAAAAAGCTACAGTCATCCCACCAGTGCCAACACTTGAACATGTAAGTTGTTTGTAGTTTTCTCTTTGTTTTCAGATAAAGCCTTCAGAAATTTAAATAGGAACTTGCTGAATAAAACAGTTACAAAAAATTAAGCTATTTCTGTGTTTATTGATACTTTCTTATTTCACTTCCTAAATCATCTTGAAATCAGATGTTAGTGATAGTTTTTCTGTTAATAAAGAGTATTGTCTTAATATGTTACATTATATATTTATATTATGAAATTTAGTTTAAGTAATGATAGGAAACTATAATTCTTAAATGTCTAATTGTTCTGCCCCCCCCAGGGAGAAATTGCATGTCATTGTAACTGATTTAATAGTTTTGCTAAGATTTTTCTCATTTGGTACAAGTTTCACTATCATATTCCAAATATAGACATTTAAAAATTACTATGTGACTGAGGCTGGGGAAGAGTTCTATTTCTGTATTATCCACCTATTTGTTAAGAAAACGTACTTTTGCCTCATAAAGAATTTTCCTTCTTTTTTAAATTGCCAGTTTTATCTTCAATCACCTGATGGGCATCTATATATAATGTCTCTCAGCTTTCAACATCATGGTGTTAAATACTTTCGTGAGAGCTAAATGATGTTGATAATAATGGTTTTTAATGTAACTATTTCAGAATTGTATCTGAAGTTGTTTCTTTAGTTATAATTTTTCAATTTATTAGGTGTGCCTGTTGCCTGAGAATGAGAGGTGGAATGAAACTAGAGCCCAGCTGCTTGTACAAATCAGTGCTAGTATGGGAGGAAGAGTGGAGGAGGAGTTACTTTGAACTGACCATATTACAACAGGTTTGCTTGAAAGAACGGCTTTAGTTCAAAGTGTGTTTGTAGGATTAAACATGTTCTTAAAATCTGAGGGGTGTGTGTGTGTGTATTTAGTCAGGAAGGGAAACAGTCAGGGGAAGCCACAGAGCCAGGAAAGGCCTCAGAGCCAGAAGGTGCCTCAGAGACAGGAGGATCAAAGAGCCAGGAGGGGCCTAGACCCAGGAGGGGAGACAGAGAAAGGACAGGACCATGGACAGGAGGGGCCTCAGGTCCACAAGGGATTACAGGGCCAGGAGAGACCTTCAAGCTTGCGGTGGACACAGAACCAGGAGGGTCCTTATAGGCAGGAGAGTCCACAGAGAAAGAAATGGCCTCTGGCCAAGGAAGGGACACAGAGCCAGAATGGGTATGGGGCCAAGAGGAGAGAAAGAGCCAAGAGGGGTTTCAGGGCCAGAAGTGGCCACAAAGCTAGGATGGGCCTCAGATCCAGGAAGGGGACACAGGGCCAGCAGGGGACACAAGATGGGTGATCACAGAGCCAGGAGGGACCTTAGAATCAGGAGGAGATGCAGAGCCAGGATAGGTAATAGAGCCATGAAGGGCCTCAGGGCTGGGTGTGACCTCAGAGATAGGAGAGGGGACAAAGACATGAGGGGGCACGGAATCAGAAGGGGCCTCAGGGCCATCAGAGGACACTGAACTCGCAGGTGCCTCAGGGTCATGATAGGCTACATAGCCGTTAGGGGATTCAGAGAAGGCAGGGGACACAGAGCCAGGAGGGGCCTCAGGAGCATTTCTAGAGCCAGGAATAACCTCAAGGCCAGGAGGGACCATAGAGCCAGGAGGGAAGTCAGGGCCACAAAGCAACCTGCAGTGCTGTCACAGAGCCAGGAGGAGGGGACACAGAGCAACAGGTACTAACTGGGCCATGAGGGGCCTAATGCCAGGAGTGGACACAGGGCCAGGAGAGGAGACAGAGCAGGAGTGGCCCCGGGAGGGAAGGGACAGAGAACTGGGAGGAGTCTGAGAGCAGGGGTTCCCTCAGGACCAGCAGGGGATACAGGGCCAGGAGTAGACACAAAGTCATGTGGTGTCATGAGGGTCAGGAGGGGTCACAGATCAAGGAGGCGACACAGAGCCTCAGAATCTTGATAAGCTACAGAACCAGGAGGGGCCTCAGAGACTGGAGGAGACACAGGGCCAGGAGGGGGCCATAGAGTGAAGGGCAGCCACGAAGCCAGGAGGGAAGTCGGGGCTAAAGGCAACCTGGGTTGCGGTCACAGAGTCAGGAGGGACCTCACAGTCATGAGGATCCTTAAGGCCAGGAGGGGCCACAGAGCCTGGAGGGGACACAAAGTCCTTAAGTGCCTCATTGACAGAAAGTGTCACAGAGCCAGGAGGGCACTCAGAGTTAGCAATGGCCTCAAAATCAGGTCGAGACACGGAGCCAAGAGGAGCCACAGAACCAGGACCGGCCTCAGGAGCCCAGAGGGGACACAGAGCCAGGAGAGGTCTAAGGGCCAGGAGAGGCCTCAGAAACAGTGGGAGGGTCACAGAGCCAGAAGAGGACACAAAGCCAAGAGTGGCTATATGGCCATGAGGTGACACAGAGCCAGAGGAGGTGACTTAGCCAACAAGGGACAGAGAGCCTGGGGGGGAGGCCTCAGAGGAAGGAGGGGGGCTACCGAGCCAGGTAGGGGACACAGGTCCTTTAGGGCAGCAGTCCCCAACCTTTTAGGCACCAGGGACCAGTTTCATGGAAGACAGTTTTTCCATGGACCAGGTATGGGAGGGGGGTGGGATCTGACAGGCGTAGCTCAGATGTGATGTGAGCGATGGGGAGCGGCTATAAATACCGAAGAACTTCACCTGCTGCTCATCTCCTGCTGTATAGCCTGGTTCCTAACAGGCCACGGACCAGTACCAGTCCACGGACTGGGATTTGGGGACTGCAGCTATAGGGGACACAGAGCAAGGAGGGGTCACAGAGCCAGGAGGGGTCACAGAGCCAGAAGGAGCCTCAGATCCAGGAGGTAACAAAGAGGCAGGAGAAGACTGGCAGGGCCAGGATGGGTCACAGAGCCTAGAGGGGCCTTAGGACCAGGAGGTTTTTCAGGGCCTGGAAGGACCTCAGATTCAGGAGAGGATACAGATCCTAGGAGTGGGGTGGGGGTGGAGTTCATAGATCTGCAGAGGTGACACAGAGCCAGGAGGGCCTTAGAGCAAGAATGGAGCAGAGTGCCAGGAGGGGACACAGGGCCTGGAGGGGCCAGAGTGCCAGGAGGGGTCTGGGCATCATGAGAGACCTCAGAATTAGTAGGGAACACAGAGCTAGAAAGTGACACAAGGCTAGCATTGGTGACAGAGCCATTAAGGGTCAGAGAACCAGGAGGGGACAAAGGGCCAAGAGTGGACAGAGTGAGGAGGAGCCTCAGATCCAGGAGGTAACTCAGGTCCAGAAGGGGAAACAGGACTTGTAAATGCCACTGGGCCAGGAGGGACCTCGGGGATTGGGAGGCAGCACGGAGTCAAGAGGGGCCTGAGTGTCATGAGGGGCCTCAGAATCAGGAGGGGAACACCAAGCCAGAGAGTGTCACAGGGCCAGGATTGGTGACAGAGCCATTAGGGGTCAAGAGTCAGGTGGCCTCTCTCAGTCAGGAGGGGGGGCAGAGCCAGCAGGTGCCTCAAGGTCAGGACAGGCTACAGAGCCAGGAGGGGCCTCAGACTCAGAAATGGCTTCAGATTTAGGAAGGCACACATGGCCAGGAGGAGACACAGAGCCAGGAGTGGCCTTACAGCCAGGAGGGGACAGAGCCAGGCAGGAAGAGCCTCAGAGTCAGGAGAAGTCACAACCTGGAAGGGATTTAGGACCAGAAGTGGCCACGGAGCCAGGAGACTTCTCGGGGCCTGGAAGGGGCACATAGCCAGAGGGGTCACAGAGTCTGGAGTGGCCTCAGGAGCGAGAGGAGATACAGAGGCATCAGATGCCTTAGGGTCAAGAGAGGCTATAGAGCCGGCAGGGAACACAGGGCTAGGAGGGTCCTGAAGCCAGGAGGAGCCTCAGAACCAGAAAGGAACACAGATCCAACAGGGGCCTCATATCCAGGAAAGGCCACAGGGCCAGTAGTGGCCTCTGAGTCAGAAATGACCTCAGAGTCGTGAGGGGATGCAGAGCCAGGATGGGCCTCTGGACAAGGAAGATCTTCAGGGCCAAGAGGCAGCACACAGCCAGGAGGGGACAGAGAATCAGGAAGAGCCTCCAGGTGAAAAGGGCGTCTTGGGGTGTGACACAGCCTGGAGGGGCCACAGAGCCTGGAGTTTTCTTAGGGCAAGCAGGATAACTTGGGGTGGGGCCACAAAGCTGGGAGGGGCCTCAGAGTCAGAAGGGAAAGCAGAGCCAGGTTGGGCCTTAGGCAGGAGTGGTTATAAAGCCAGGGAAGTGGTCACAGAGCCAGAAGGGGAAACAGAACCAGGAGTGTCCTCAGGACCAAGCGAGGACACCGGGTCAGAGTCACAATGGCAGGAGGAACTACACAGTCAGGATGGCCGTCAGGGCCATGTGGGTACCTCGGGGTGGGGTCCTGGGTCCAGGAGGGGCTGCAGAGCCAGGAGGGCCCTCATAGTCAGAAGAGGCCACAGAGCCAGGTGTATGGCCTTGTGGCCAGGAGGGATGACAGAGCCAGGATGGGCCTTAGCCAGGAGTGTCCATAGAGGAAGGTGGGGTTTAGAGAACTGGAAGGGGACACAGTCAGGAGAAGGTCCTCAGAGTCAGGAGAGGGGACACAGCTGGAGGGGTCCCAGTGGCCAGGAAGGGCCTCATGGCCAGTAGGGGAACACAGCCAGGAGGGGTCACACCTGGAGGTGCCTCTGGGCCAGGAGCCTCAGAGCCAAGAGGGGCCTTGTGGCCAGTATATGTTAATAGACTGATAATAAATAGATTAATTAAAAATCATCATGCGAAGTATATCTCAGATCCAGATGGCATCACTGATAAACATCATACTTAGTGGAAAGAATGTTTCCCCATAAGACTTGGGAACAAGACACAAATATTCTCTTTTAGCACTTCTAGTCAACATTGCACTAGAGGATTTTGTTTAAAAAATTATGCAAGCCAACATGAAGTAAAGTATTCCAGATTGCTAATGAAATAGAAAAATGTCCCTTTGATGTTCAACACAATCTCCTGTGTAAAAGAATCCCTGAGAATAGCACTAAGAACCTGCTCCAAGTAATAAGTTTAGCAAATTTGCTGACTATGAGGTCAAGATACAGATTTCAATTATATTTCTGTATGCTGTTTATGAACATCCTGAAAATATATTTAAGAAAAAATATTTTGGTTCAAAACACAAAAGCAGCATGAAAACATGGCTATGAGGTTTTTAAAAATGGTGCTCTGATTTTAAACAGGAAAAAAAGCAGTTTTTTCGAATATAATAAAAAGAAAATCACAACTTTAAAAATTAGGTAATTTTAATACACATTCTCCCATTTGTCATAATAGGAAGAAACCTGAAATAATTGAAATTATGTCTACGGAGCAAGAAAGCACAAACTTTATAAACCATGTTTGGAAAAGAACTAAACAAAATTTAAACATTTGAAAACTGTGGTAAGTAAGAGTTAATATGCAATGCACAGACAAAGCACTAATTTAAACCTAGTTGATGAGGGGATTAGCGAACTGGGAAGATAGAGCTGCCAAGATGTGTTACAAAGAGCCAATTAAATAGAAAATACAAATATAGATGTATGATACATAGAACACAGAGGAATAAAATATCTATTTAATCACTAGAAATGTATAAATATCTAAAACAGAAAAATAACCCCAAACATAAATTAAGCATTTCATTGCAACACAAAAGTTAAAGTGAAATATTCAAACAAATAGTCAAACTGCATTAGAGCAAATAGAAGCAAGAATGAAAACAGAAAGAACCTCAGCTTGATGGTTCTTGGCACATATGAATGCTTCTGATTTGTGTATATTGATTTTGTAACCTGAGACTTTACCGAATTCATTTATCAAATCTAGGAGTCTCTTGGATGAATCCATGGGGTTTTCTAGGTATAATATCATATCATCTGCGAAAAGCGAGAGTTTGATCTCATCTGCACCCACTTGGATGCCCTTAATACCCCTCTCTTGCCTGATTGCTATAACTAGGACTTCAAGCACTATGTTTAATAGAAGAGGGGATAGTGGGCATCCTTGTCTAGTTCCGGTTCGAAGTGGGAATGGTTTCAATTTTTCCCCATTCAGTATGATATTGGCTGTGGGTTTGTAATAAATGGATTTGATAATTTTAAGATAAGAACTGCCTATGCCTATTTTGTTCAGAGTTTTTATCATAAAGGTGTGTTGGACTTTGTCAAATGCTTTTTCTGCATCTATTGAGAGAATCATATGGTCTTTGTTCTAGTTTTTATTTATAAGGCAAATTGCATTTATAGACTTGCATATGTTGAACCAGCCTTGCATCCCTGGAATAAAGCCCACCTGGTCATGGTGAATTATTTTTTTGATGTGCTACTGAATTCTGTTTGCTAGAATTTTGTTGAGGATTTTTGCATCTATATTCATGAGGGATATTGGTCTGTAATTTTCTTTTTTTGTTGCATCCTTTCCTGGTTTTGGTATCAAGGTAATATTGGCTTTGTAGAATGAGTTAGGAAGGATACCATCCTTCTCAATGTTGTGGAATAATTTCTGTAGTATAGGTATGAGTTCATCTTTGTATGTTTGGTAGAACTCTGAAGTGTAGCCATCTGGTCCGGGACTTTTCCGTTTGGGGAGGTTGTTAATTACTGCTCCAATTTCTGCACTTGAGATTGGTCTATTCAGGAATTCTGTTACCTCCTGGGTGAACTTAGGGAGTTTGTATGAACCTGGAAACGTGGCAGCCAAATGTCTATAGCCTTTATAGAAAACAGACCACAGAGAAAACAAAACAAAAACACAATGCTGGTTGAAACCAATGACCAACTAGACTCCAATACTAATTAAAAATGGCAAAATAAGATTTTCCAAAGTAAAAATCGTGGAAGGTTTGATCACCAATGGGAACTTCTCAAGTGTATACTTTAGGATGAAAGAAAGGTTTTCCTGCGTGAAGATGAGACATCAAAATGAAAAAGTTAAAAAATTTTAAACAGGAGAATATCAGATCATTGTGGACTTTGAACTAATGGAACTACAAATTCTTGCTATCATAGATGACAAAACTCTTAGACATGATAAAAATACAACTGTATGCAATTCAATTGATCAGATACAGTAACCTGCTCTACTTGAATAAATTATAAAATATGAGAAGAACCTACTAGCCAATCATTTTTACCACAAACTTGTAAAATTCAAATTCATTCACAACCAATTAGCAACAAATGACTGGCAGTGGCATAGGCACTGACCATGGGACTCTGGACTTCCAGAGCTATGGGGTCATATGCCCATACTGCAGTTGGAGGATGAGATGATGAAGTCCACCCAGAACATGACCACAAAGAAACTCCCCAGTAGCAACATGGTCTGGGTTTCCCTTTTCTCTGGGAGGCTCCTTAGCGGGAGAGACTGGTGCTCTGAAGGTGCCGGCATTGCCTCTGATTCTGGGAGAAGAAAATCCCCATGTATGCATTGAGAGCACCATCATTCCTAGAAGGTATCCCTGTGTGCCGTCTGTGTGAGCATAGCACCCTGATGTAGCTCATGAGGGGAAATGTGCAGTAGTCACTGACACTCAGTAGGCTTGTCAGCGTCATATTGGAAGTAGTCACAGTGTAGAAAATCAGGACATAATAGAAACTAGAGGGCCCATTATAAGAGGAAAACATAGATAATGTGATTTGTGTATTTATGTTTAAACCTCATCAACAAGGGAGCACTGGGACTGATGTGATGGCCGAGAGACCGTGCACTTGGAGAGACCCCTCATTATTCTGTTCATGTAGAAAAGCACTTTTCACTCAAAGTCATTCCAAAACTCTAGTGACTCACATAGGTTCAGAGACTAAAACATACTACAGTAAGGGCCATCAGTATGTGGTTGAGTGCTGAGTGACAGATGGTCAGGTCATTGGGCTTAAGCCTTCTATCAACAGAGAGCATGAAGGTGGGGAAGAGGAGGAGGAAGTTGTTGGCTGACACTCCAACATTCCACATTTATTAAAGACAACACAAAGGGAAAACGTGCTTGCTTAATGGCAGGATAATTTTAACTTCGTGTCTAAAACAAGACAGAAAAGGTCTCCCACCATCAATGATCATCCTTGTTAGGCAAAATCATCACCACCACCATCATTTTTGTTTCACTAAATTACTTTTGGTTTACCTGACAAACTCAAACAAATTCCCAGAAATTCAACCTCAGCATTATTTTATTTGGAAAATAATTTCTAAAAATAATGAACACAAACCTTCCACAATCATGGCTGCATATTTTGCCTCTTGTCTGTGCTTCCCACAGCATCTGTGCTTACCTCTTTGGAAAGCTTTTCTTTACTGTTCTGCCTCACCTAGTTTGATATTCAGATTCCAGAACAGTAGTGGTCATAGCAAAATTAGGTGATGGTGTTTGTACAGGTAACCTCAAGTAAATCTTACCCTAATGGGAAAAAAATCACCAAAACATTGGGAAACATTATTATGTTCATTTCCTCTCTGGGCTTTTTGTTATTCTGGTTATACCCTATGACTCGTTCTAAGATGACCCAGAGGATTTCCGTTAACTCTAAGATATGTCACTGTTTCCAACCAAAAGTAAAAAGAATTCCATTAATGTTATGATTTTAAGAAAAATCTACTAATGGCACAATATAATATTCTAGTCTTTTATTAGTTTCCTACTGCTGTTGATAGAAATTACCACAAATGGATGTAAACTCACACATAACAGTTTCTTATTTTACAGTTGCAGAGGTGAGTACACCAAAATTGGTCTCACTAGGCTAAAACCATGGTGTCTGTAGGTCTGTGTTACTTTTGGAGTTGCCCAGTTGAATAGAAGACACTAAGCAAAATGTGAATTTATGATAAATAATTTTGTTATAAATATGTCTGAATTCATGAAAGTACTGCAAAGCAAGTATGCAGATATTGCATACTTATCCTAAAAAGTCATCTGTTTATCTGAAGTTTAAACTTGAGTGTTGTGTTAGTGTTCTCCAGGTAAAGAGTACCAGTAGGGTATATAGACAGATACAGATATAAGTATGGAGATGGTGTGTGTGTGTGTGTGCATGTGTGCGTGTGTGTGTGTGTGTGTAAAGAGATTTATTAGGAGGGACTGGCTCAGGCAAGTAAGGAGAGCTGAGAAGTCCCGCAATTTATCATCAGCATGCTGGAGGCTCAGGGGAGCTGATGGTGTAGGACTGGAGTCCAAACCCAAAGGCCCGAGAATCAGAAAGCATTGCTCTAAGTCCTGGTCCCCATACGATGGCCTGAAAACCAAAGGCACCAATGTTTGAGGGAAGGAGAAAATGCATGTCCCAAATCAAACAGTAAGTTCACCCTTTCTCTTTCTTTTTGTTCTATTCAGGCCCCAAGTAGATTGGACAAAACCCATCTCCTTTGATGAGGGCAGACTTCCTTATTGATTCAGATACTAATCTTTTCCAGAAACATGTCATAGACACACTGTTTTGCCAGCTATCTGGGCATTTTTCTCTCAGCAGCTCAACTGATCTCAGGTTTTACCCGCTCAGTCAGCTCCACTAGATGCTTTGCTCTGCAGAAGCTGTCCCTCCCCACCTGGCGGTGATGGTCCCTTGACCAAGGATTGGGCCTGCAGAGGTGGATAAGCCCAGATGAACCATCTCTCTTGGTGTCTGAGGTGGCAGGGGCTCTGGGGCTGGCACAGAACAGATTCTGGAAAAGCCTTGCTGGTGGAGCCCCTAGGCTCGGCTTTCCAGCTCTAACAGCTTCTGAGGGAACGAAGGTGAACTCTAGATCCTCAGCCTCCTGAGCGATATGACCAGAAGAAAACAACCTGTTCTAGCTTCAGTGGCGAAGTCATTGCATAAGAGAGGCATCGAACATTGGGGCAGACATGAACTTGGTTTCTCCCTTCTTGGCAGGCTGTGCTTGGGCCTCGCTGAAGTAATTTTAGTTTGTCTTTCCATTTTTTTTTTTTTTACATATAGGAATGGTATTTAAAATTTTCTCATGAAATTGGTAAAGTATAGGGTATATCTTAATCTGGAATCCAAGAATTTTTTAAACATGGCAAAGTATTAGATGAACTCTTGCTAGTTTAACAACATAATATTGGTGTCTTGGAAACAGATTCATACTTTAGGCTACTAGGGTACTATGGAGTAAGTATGTAGCTATGCTAAGTCCAAGTTGTCTTTTTGGGACATGTTAATACTTCAGATGTAAGTAGTGTAAGTAAGTATAATTATCCTGAGGTGTCTCCTGGAGACATGCTTATACTTCAGATGTATCTGGTGTTTTATTTCTATATGTTACGAGTATAGATTCTGACTAATACTCTATGAGTAGGGCTTTTTTGTCTTTGTACTTTGTCCTATAGCTGTCTCTATTCATGTTCTTCTCAGTCTCATTTTGGAAAATTGCAGGAATAAAAACATACGGGGTATCTTGCTAAAATATTTACTGCAAAGTTTTGCCTCATTCTCCTTTGGGATAGACTGGGATATCCTCAAAATTTGTCAAGGGTTGGGCTGGATATATTAATATATGCTCCTTGTGGAGTGTCACTCTCTGGGTCAATATGTATGCCCTTGTATTTGGTCAGTACTTCTTTTAGGTTTCTCTTATCCACGGGCTCTAATAGCTCTCACTGTCATGGAAATGTGGCAAGGAACCAAACAAGATATTTAATATTAATATTTTAGAAAGAGCAACCAGTGCTTCTTGGTAGTAGTGATCTTTAATCCCTGACACAATTCTAGAAGAAATAACAATGGAATTCTTCCATGGGAGAATAAAAATTTTGTCTAAACTTCATAAGAAGAAATATTAGTAGATTTTTCTCCTTTTAAATTCCTTTAGAACCAGAACTTATCTCCAGCTGGGAAACAAGGTACAGGCTTACTGTTATTGAAGGCCAGTGCTCATTCCGAGCTGTTGTGCCAGCTCTGATTGGTCAGTGATGCTATCCCAGCTGAGTGTTTTTAATATTACTTCTGCTAAGAACTTAGATTGTAATGGTCTGATTCTTTGGCATATGGTAAGATAAATGATAAAACTGCTAATGTCTGTAGGGAAAATTAATAATTATTTTGATTTTTTTATGGTGGATAGTGTTTTTTTTGTTTGTTTTGTTTTTGTTTGTGTGTTTGTTTTGTTTTGTTTTTTTGTCTCCAGAAGCAGGACATAATACCTGAAAACTTACCAGCACTAGCTGGCAAATATAAACTAAAATATTAGCAGACTAAAACCGAAATGAAAGATGGATATAAATAGTATAGTCAGAGAAATGCAGAAAAGGCAAAATCGAAAATCACACATACCAACAGTCTCCACGAAACAAGATAGATGAAAAGGTAATGTATGAGACTTCATAAAATTCTAATGAAATTAAAAAAAAAGCTGTATATATAGAAATATCTCTTTGTCTGATAATGTCATTCTGTTAACTCATATATAATAACTAAAATATATTTGTCAGGAACCATTTTAAGTATTTTCTTACATTAACTAGTTTGTTCTCGACAACACATTTCAAGGGTTATCACCATTTTCAGACTCAAAACACTGTAGCCATGTGACCTAATCATCTTTTCTCTTTTCATTTGCTTTGGGATTTCAAATAAGGCAATATTTTATATATACATATATATACATACATATATATGTTTTTGATGTAGCTGTCTTGAACTTAGTTGGTCTCACAGTCTGTTTCAATTTATTTTTAACGATTATGGTTACCTTATAGGTATATATGAGGTGCATGTGATGTTTTGAACAGGTATACAATGTATAATGATCAAATCAGATTATTTTGGATATCCATCACCTCAAGCATTTATTTCATTGTGTTAGGAGCATTCCAATTCTGGTATTTTAGTTATTTTAAAATTACAATAAATGATTGTTGACTTTAGTTACCCTGTTGTGCTATCAGATCCGATATATTGTTCATTCTATCTATGTTTGTACCCACTAACCATCCCCACTTTAACCCCTCCTTCCCCACTACCCTTCCCAGCCTATGGCCATAGCTGCTAACTATCAGTCTAATACATGGGTCAACTGATAACCAGTTGAACCATAAAATAAGAGTTTGACTCTGCTTGATTCTTGTCTGAGTCCTCTTGTGTCACTATAAATTGAACACCTGAGGATGGATAGTGTATAAAGAACAGTTTATTTGGCTGTCGACACTGATGACAGCAAAGTTCAGGATTGGGCATATGGGGAGGGCCTCAGGTTGCTTCCCTAACCCTAACCCTTATGGCAGAGGACTAAGGGGAGTCAGTGTGTGCAGAGATCACATGGCGAGAGAGGGAAACAAGAGTGAGGGGAGCAGGTCCCAGGCTATTTTTAACAACCAGGGAACTAATAGTGTGAGAACTCGCTCATCTTCAAGGGAGGACATGAATCCGTTTGTGAGGGATCTGCCTTCAAGACCCAAACACCTTGCATTAGGCCCCACATCTAATACCGCCAATCAAATTTCAACATGAGGTTTGGAGGGGACAAACATTCATAGCAATCCTAATGACAAATTTCCTTGTTGCTTTTTCCTTCTACCTAGTATAAAAAGGTGGTGGCCTTTGCTGTCAAATTGTTTTGCTACCTAAAATGTAAACTTGTATGTGTGCTTGTGTGTGTGTGTATATTTAAAATGAAACATTAAATAAAACATGAAAATCATTAAATTGCAATTTCATAGAAGATCTTAATTTGCTAATTATAATTTTAATCATTCCATATGTATTTTATATCACCCTCTTTATAACAAAACACTTTTAGTTATAGAAACGATCATTAAAAATAATTCATTCATTTATTATTTCAACCAATAGTTATCGAATGCTTAGCTTATATGCAAGGTGCCTGTTTAGACACTGAGGATTAACTAGTGAATGAAACAGAAAAAAAAAATTCTGCCCTTACAGAACTTACATCCTAGTGGAAGAAGATACCAAAAAAAAGTCAATGGGTAAATTATTCAATGTATTCATTTTGTATGACAAATGATGATAAATGCTGGGGGTAGAAGGGAACTAGGAAAGCTAGGTATGGCTTTAGGTATGGGATGGCAATTTGTATAGGATTAGCTGGGGAAAACTTTTGATAAGATAGCATTTAGGAGACATACCTGAAGGAAGTGGGGAGCAAACCAGTCAAAAGAATCTCGTGTCATGAAATAGGATTGAGCATAGAGCATTTAATAAATATTGAGGAGGACAGTGTGACCAGAGAAGCAAGGAGCAAGAGAGATGGGAGGAGATTGGTCAGAGAGTTAAAGCGAGTCTGGAAGTCAGATAGGGGAGTGGGTCATGTGTCAGCTCATAGTCCAGGTAAGGACATTGCCTTTCACTCTCGGGCAGAAAGCTACTTTGTCCCTTTGAGAATGGGTGTTATTGAGAACACAGCAAAACTGGAAGCAGGAAGACCTTTAAGGAGGCTGTCACAGTGTTTCAGGTGGGATAGGATGATGATGGTTTGGACTCAAGTGTTGCTACAGCAGACTTAGGTAAGCAGTGGTCTCACAAAGTCATATTCTGCATTGATTCTGAAGATAGGGCTCAGAAGATTCAGGGCTGGATCGGTAGATGGCTTGAGAGAAAGGTAAGATCAAGAATTCAAGAATGACTACACGCATGAATCTGTAGCATGTAATGCTGAATGAAATATGCCAGACAAGAGTGAATACTGTATGTATTCACTTGTCTATGGAATGTGAAAAAGGTTCAACTCACAGAGGCAAAGCACAGAACATTGGTTGCCAGGGGCAGGAAGGTTGGGGAAATAGGGAGATGTTGGTGAAAAGGGTACAAATTACCAGTTACAAGATGAATAAGTTGTGGGGATTTCATGTACACATGGTAACTATAGTTAGTAATACTGCATTTTTTACTTCAAATTTGATAAACGATAAGATTTTAAGTGTCCTCAATACCAACACACACAGGTGGTAACTGTGATGACGGTTGTGTTAGTTAATTTGATTATATTAATCATTACACCGTGCATATCAAGTCATTGTGTTGTGTACCTTGAATATATACAATTTTTATTTGTCAATTAAATACTCTAAAAATAATTCCTCTGAGGTTTTGGCCCAAGAATTTGCCATTCTCTTGAGTGTGGGGGGAAGACCACAAGAAAGTCTGGTTGGGAAAGGATAATTTGAAATGGCAAGTGGTGAAGTCACTGTTTTCCTTTTGTACAAGGTTGAGAACAAGCAGAAACAAAATGAATTCCTTTTGAAAGTTTGTTTGAACCTAAATATTATGCAGTGCTTTGCTTATACTTAAACATTTCTATTACATGAATTTGCTTAATTTACCTTATATAGGGTTATGCACCTTTTCTGATGCCTGTTTAAATAAGTCACTTTTAGGAAAAAGACAGATATATTAGTGGGTAAATAAATAAAATTATAAAGTATTCTCATAAATTGCTTTCCAAATAGTAAATACTTAAACAAGGTTCATTGTTCATTTATTGAATAAATATTTATCAAGTGCTAACTCTGTGTGATCCTGTTCTACCACCAGGGATATAGTAACAAAAGTGACAGACAAGGTTCCTGTCCTCATGGAACTTACAGTAGGAGAGCTAGGCAATAAATCATCAACAAATATATAATAAGACTTTTTATAGCAATCAGAGATCATGAAGACAGAGCAGACTATGAAGGTGGAGTGTGATCTTTCAAGGAAGACGGAAAGAAAGAATAAGCCGTGGGGGAAGATTCTTTGAAATCTATTAAGTGTTGGATCAATAAGTATCCTATTGGTATATTTTTATTTTTGTTAAGGTAGTATAAGCACATCTCATTTGAAGAAATTGTTGGTGTTTATCTCTTTAGAATCCCAAAGAATCCTTTGCCTCAAATACTGCACTTATGTTTTTGTATTTTACTTTTGAATGAAATTTTGTAATGGAGTGGATATGCCCACATCTATTAATTTTATAGAGACTCAACATAGACAATGATAGTTGCTGCCTTTTATTTAATGCTGACTGTCTCAGGTACTTTTTATAAGTACTGGACACATACTATCTCTTACTCCTTTTTTGGTGAAGTGGTTACAATTATAAATTCTCATTTAATAAATTTCTCATTATGAGTAAACCGAGGCACAGGCCATCTTGCTGGAAAGTAAGACAGCTGGATTCGAATCTAGGCAATCTGACTGTCAGAGCCTATGCTCTTAAATCCCTTTAAATAATCACGGAGATCTTCAGTAGTTATCTAGTCTCTAATTTTGTTTAAAACAAATATTTTAAATATGTGTATGATGGTTCATTTATTGCTTCCATGTATAGTGTGTACAAAGGGACAAAGCCAACACAGATGACTTGAAAATTGTGGATAGGAAAGCCCTCTGACTGCAAGGTTATGTAGACAGCCCTTACAATACACGCCAGAGTGGAAGAAGACTGAACACAGTGAGTCCTCACTATTTTTCCTTCTTTCATAAGTCATTAAGATAATTTGCCCTCTGAGATTTTATAGGCTTATTATTGAATAATTAATTGCAATGGATGAATTTGGTCTGAGGTGAATGTTCATTAATGTGAAAATTGAGTCCTCATTTTTATGAATGATTGACTTGTGTTTGCTATATATTCTGTGGAAAAATTGCTTTGAATTTTCAGGAGCTTATAAAAATTGAGTTTACACTGCTCAAAATGTTACTTGGCTGCTATTCATGTTAGCTTATTTGGCATTGCTCCCTACCCCAGATACAGTCTTCTTATTTTTTTGAAAATCATAAACAACTACTACCAGAGAAGTTCTGGCTAGTTAAAGAAAAAGCCAGAAATAAAGTGGTTGGTTGTTTGTTTTGGAAAAGTGAAACAAAACTCCAGGTTCTCAACATTAAATTGTGTCTTTTGCAAAATCAATTAGGTTAATGAATATTGCTTAGATTGGTTCTGGTACAAATAGAGAATTATAGCATTTCTATAACGTCCTGGATTAGGGGGACCAAGTTGCTTGAAGTTGTAGTTCTTTGGCCACCCCAATACCCCCAGATGATTAGTATCTTAGGCAGACCTGTAATAGATTGATGGGAAGATCTTGTGGTAGCTCACAAGTTGGGAAAATTCTGGTTTAGAGCACCTAAATAACAACAAAGAAATATGGATTTAACTAGTTATATTAATATCATCATTGAGTAGAAATTTAATACGTATTTTATTAGGGTCAGAATCATCCGAGGTGAATTATGTTCTGAATTGACAGTAATGGGTAAACAATTTCTGCACTAGGTGAACTGATTTTCTGTGGTTGTTCCAAGTTGCAAATGTGTGATGTTCTTTGACTAAAACCATGTGCATAGTATTTTCTCTGCCTATCATTATTTAGATATTTATGCTTAATAGAATAAAGAGTATTGCCAGGGTTAGCCTAAATATTTTAAAAAGCTAGGTTAGAAGGCCAAGTAGTGTCCCAAATATGGCTTATTTTGATACATTCCTAAAGTTCTACTTGAAATGGGTATTACCAATACTTAGGTCTCATTGGGTATTGATCTTGATAGAATCCAAAACCATCACGGTTGTTAATGGCTTTCTTTCTTATAATTACAGTATTGGTGGCGATGTCTCTAAATTCATCATCAGGTAAATTTTACTTCACTGTGGTAGCATTCCTTTGCCTATCCCCTCCCCAACAAAATGTGAGAAAACTTTCAAGGTATCTGCAGTTAGTGTGAACTAAAATAAAATCTTAAGCCCTCTGGGTGACAGGATGGGTGCCCTGTTGGCCAAGGAGATCCTAGAAAATCCCTAAAGCTGAGTTGCTGGTCTTGAGAAGGGAGGTCATACAGGACTCCTCATGCCCCACCCCTTTTAATAATAGTAAGATAGACATCAGTAAGAGGCCTTAGGGTATAGGAGACAATGCTTGCACCATGCCTGAGGCCATCAGTTTAGTTAACAGATCACTTGAGTTTCAGTAAATGTCTGGTGGCTTCTCTCTGATCCTTATCTGAAGTTAAAACATTCTAAGCCTTTAGACACATCTTCATTTCTTTAAACAATTAAAAATAAAATAATCTTTAAACCCACCTATAAGCCCCCCCTCACTTCAAGATATCCCACCTTTTTAAGCCAAACAAGTGTACACCTTCCACATACTGACTTAGGGTCTTACAAGCAATTCCTGTCTCCAAGCATGTATGAAACCAAACTGTAACCCAGCCACTGAAGGCACATCTTCTCAGGACATCTTGAGGCCACGTGCTCCGGGCCCAGGCCTGGAGGCCCCCGGCTGTGGACGCCGGGCGAGGAGGAGCAAGCGCGGGCTGTGCCTTCAGTCGGGCTGCTGGCCCATAGGCCCTGTGGGCGGCGCACTCGAGAACGCTGAGGCAGCTCGGGGCGAGCCCAGTCAGCCCACGCAGGTGCATGACACGCGGGCAGTGGGGACCCAGCAGCCCCGACACGCCGCGTACCCACAGGAGCGTCAGGGAAGGGATTTTATCGTTGGCAGTTGTGCGCATGCGCAGTGATGTCACATTCTGATGCGCGCACGCGCACTGGTTTTAACGGCGCCAGTTGGCTGTGCTTGGTTGTGCTTGGTGGTGCCTGGCTCTGCCTGGCGATTTATTCTTGTCAGTCACTGGAAATCGGGATTTTTCTTGAAAAGGAAAAGGAGGTCGTGGTCAGATCGGGTTGTCTTGATAGCATTGGGCACCCGAGGCGGGAATAAGCAG
>VBSM01001118.1:11518406-11549462 GCA_008086735.1 Cheirogaleus medius | reverse complement strand
CTATGCTGGAGGGTAGTGGCCCAAACATATTAATAGTTTACTGCAGCCTTGAACTCAGGGGCTAAAGCAATCCTCTACCACAGCCTCTGGAGTAGCTGGGACGATAGGCATGTGCCATCATGCCTGGCTAATTTTTCTTCTGTTTTGTAGAGATGGGGTCTCACTATGTTGCCCAGTCTGGTTTTGAACTCCTGGTGTGATCCTCCCACTGTGGGCTCCCAAAGCACTGGGATTACAGGGGAGAGCCACCAGGCCCGGAAGCCATGTTTTGCCAGAGTTTGAAGTTTTGATCGAAATTGTTTACAGACAAGATTTTGGAGAAACTGACATCTATTAAATACTTTATTGCAGAAAATAATATAATATGATAAAGAATAATATCGGGTGATATTCTGAATATACTGGTTTTCACTATTTTGGGAATTCTGGTGACATCAGTAGAAAAGTCAGTACCTGAATCTTTTTAGTACAGTTCTCTTTCTGTTTGCCTTCTGGTATCTCTGCTCTTACTGCTTCCTTTTGAATTTCATCCCTATAGAAAATCCTATTAGGACACATTTCTAACATATATATGTCTGCCAAATGGATATTAGTTCATTTTAAGAGAACTAGCTGCCTTTCTAAAGTATACCCAGTATACTTTTAGTTTCTGACTAAACTTAGTTTTTTGCTAAACTTCTTTGTGTCACAATGACAGTGTTTCTGATGATGATTTGCCAAGATTTTAAGTGTCTTCTTGGATGTCAAATATGAATTGTTTTATATGACATAGGTTTCCTGTGAACTACTTTTCTGATATTACATTTCTTTAGAAATTGGTGATCTGTGATTTAACTGCAATAGCATCTGTTTATGAGATAACTCCTCTTTTCTTCCCAGTACTTAAAAGTACTATTGATCCTTAATGATCAAAGTCACCCTTTGGGAGAGCAGTGGATAATTCATCCTATACTTTGGGCACAAATATTTTGACTTTTTGACTTGCTCTGCCAAGAATTGCATTTAATGGATGAGCCATGTTTTTAGTTTTAGAAGAATTTAAGAAATATTTGAAATTAATAAAAGTAACTCTATAATCAATAATGTAGTATTATACTGTATCCAATGGCCATATGTTTTTCCACAATTATTCTAGTTACTTAAATGATAAAAAAATGATTTTATTTATTTATTCATTTATTTGTTAAGAGATGTGGTCTGCCTATGTCGCTCAGCCTGCAGTCAAGTAGCTATTCACAGGTGCAGTCATGGTGCACTGCAGCCTAGAAGTCCTGGCTTCAAAGGATCCTTCCACCTCAGCCTCCTGAGCGGCTGGGGCTACAGTCATGTGCCACCACACCCAGCCTGATGTACAATTACTATAAAAATGAATTAATCCCTGCTGAATCAGAGAAAATTGACTGTTACATTTTTAATTTTTGTCTAGAAACTTTCATAGTATAGAATATATTGTCAATCATTAAGATTCTGTGTTTTTATTCTGGTAAAATTAGGATTGTTGTTGGTTTCTCATTATTTTCAGGCTTCATTATTTTATCTATCCCTTTTATTCAAATGTGAATAGAAATGCAGGAATATGCAAGGAAAATATCAAAAGAAGCAGATTAGGGATAATTACTCCATGAAATAATACCAACTTAAATAATACCAATTTATATAATCAGTTGTGTCAGTGTTTCCAAAGACCACCACAGGTTTGGTAATGCACTGGAAGGACTCGCAGGACTAGGAAAATGGGCCTCCTTAGGGCTTTCATTTATTACAGTGAAAGGATGCAAAGCAAAATTAAGAAAGGGCAAAGGTGCGTGTGGTGAAGCCTGGAGGTTTCAGTTGGGATTCTGATTATTGTACACAGCGGTTCACCTGTAGGTATCAAATTTTGATAAATTCCAGTCTCTCTTGCATTTGATAAATCAAAGAAGGGGAGGCAAGTGTTATTAATGGATTAACTGTCTACCAGTAGTATCAATAATATTAATACTAGTACAGTCCCCAGGTATGACTCCAAAAGAATACTTTGTAACAAAGCATCAGTCTTTTTCTTATTTTGGTACAAAATCCAAAACAGATACAGAAGTGTGCATTATTTGTTTATTTTTTGTGAAGTTGGAGTCTTGCTGTTTTTCTCATGCTGGTCTTATTCCTGGGCTCCTCAAAGGATCCTCTTGCCCCAGCCTCCCGAGTAGCTGAGATTATAGGCATATAACATCATGCTCTTTTATGCTTTTAATATTCTATATTTGTTGTTGATTTAAAAATACTTTACTTTTTTTTCTTTAATAGTGGATGGGATTTCTGAAGACTCTACAATCAGGTAGGATTTTGCAGATTTTTAAAAAATTGTATGTTAATTAAGGGAATTTAGGGAAAATAACCTAATATTTGAATGTTCCATTCTGGACTACAGACCACATTATATGCTTAACATTTCATATCTTCTATAGTCATCACAACTGCTTTGCAAAAATCCATGCTATTACTTTTTACTAATTAAGCAGCTGTGGTTCCAAGAAGTTAATGAATTGCCCCATGATCCCATAGTTTGATTATCAGCCTTCCCAGCTCCCAAATGTGTTTGCTTACCCCTTAGCATAGATCAATAGAAACATGTGCAGTATTGGGATCAAGGTACAGGTACAAATTAGACCCATTCAGAAAGTCAGATTTAGTTGTATGTTAATTCTCATCAAGAGTTTTTCTTAGTAGTCTGGTTATTCCTAGAGCTTATCCTGATGTATTTGAGAATTACAGTGGTCCTTCTTTTGAACATCAAAGGTTTTAGGGCAGATCTCACTTTACTGTGGCTATAGGACCATAGGTTTTACATAAGCAAGACCAGGCAAGTCCTAGAGAGGAATTGTTTTATTGTCAGTGAAGGATATCTACATATAGGCTATGTTATGTTAATTATATTTAGCATCTATCTATTTAGCAGTTGGTTCTAATTGATTTTTCCAGTTAATGACTTCCCAGTTTGGTTTTCCCATTAAGCTGGTACCCCAGCCTAATCCCATGAACTTTTTAAAAAATTTTTTCTAGAGTCTTTTTTTGTTCCCTCATGATGTTCTATAATTTTGTCTTAATATTTTTATACTTTCTACTTTGCATTTTTTGTTTTTGTTTTTGTTTTCATTTCTGCCAGTTAAATATTCCCTATTTTTCTATACAGAGAATTCAAAGCATGTAGAAATTCAGGATTTTAAGGAATCTTAGAGACTAATAAAAATATCCTCTGGTTCTTTAACCTGTGTTTTACATACTGATTGAGTAGTTGTTTAGATAGAATACCTGAAACTTTTTACCTGGGTAAATAACGGGATTCAGACCCAAAATATTTAAGTGATTTATTTGGATATAGTCAGTGGCAGAAATGAGATTTGAACTCATGTTTCTTCATTTGAAGCCCGGTACTCTTCCTTCTTTATCATCTTGTAGTTGAGTGTTTTAATAATAGAAATGGGGAGTAGGTCTAGTGAACCCAATGGAAGAGAATAAGAATGGAATTAGCTGGTGAACCCAGTGGCAGTGGTTAAGAGTGGAATTAGCAGTGGAAGACCAAGTTTGAAGAAAAACAATGCTGGATTGGAGAGAAATACAGGTTTAAGAAAAGAGATCAGAATACTGGGGCTTCTGACAAGTTTGATAAAGACAAATCATATGAATGGATGAGAAAGGATGTTGGGATTTAATCTAGAAAGGCACATTAAAATAGAACGTTCAAGGGAGTTCTGCAAAGGTTGCTGCTTTTTTGTTTGTTTAATTGGAGGAACTGACAAACTTGAAGGTTCTATGGAAAGATGTTAAAAGAATTTTAGTCACTGGGAAGAGTCTCTATAGCAGATAGGAATGTATCATCATCTACTTCCACTCCAACTTACACAGGGGTGGCTTACAGCTGCTTGAGTAATAGGGGCCCAGAGGTTGTTGAATCACATAGATCTGTGGCCCGTGGCATGTGTCCCCTCTCCTCTGCTTTTTTTCCCATTTCACTAATGTCCTTCCCATGTACATGTAGAGTAGAGCAGGGGAAAGATTTGCTGGGAAATCAGTCATGGAGCTGGGGTAGTTGATAACATGCCTATCCTGGGAGAGGATGACTGAGACTCCATTTAGCCTGCTTATGAGAAGGAGGGAAATAGAGGCTTCCTGCTCTTGGTCATTTGAGCCTATTTCTTCAAGAACCTGTGCTTTATTAGACTGAAGATTGAAAGGTTGGAGACTACCATGGAGTCCTGCAGATGAAGGATCTGGAATCGGGAGCCCATAGGAAGGAAGATACTTAAATAGTACTTTGGGAAATAGAAGCATGACTACCAGGATTCTCTTTTTCCAGGAGTCTCTCTCCTTGAGTGTCTGAGAGTCTATGAAGGTTTTTAAGGGCTTGCTAGTATATACAGAACTGAATAAGGCAAGACTTATATAGGCAAAATAATTGGATGGTATAATTTGGTACTTTTTCTTGGAAGAATATTCCCAATAACAACATGTAAATTTTTCTTTGACTTTCAGACATTTATCTTTCAAACATTTCAAATGTTTCTGGGAACTCCTTGTATGGTTTTAGAGCAAAAGGAAGATATAGGGTCTTCTTAGGTGGTTTCCTTCCTGAAGAAGCAAGACTGCCAATTTTCTGAGTGATACAGATTAGTCTTTGAAACAGAGACATGTAATGGAGAAGGGACAGCATATTTTTCTACCTTGTTTTAGGTAATCAGGTTTCCTCCAGTTCAGGTAACAAAAGTCATGCCAGTCACTAAGTGAACAATTTGTGAGGACATGCTATACTCAGGCTTTGCCAATATGTTGGCTGTCAATATTTGTTATGAAACTAAAAGTAAGTCTTCATTGAATATTTCATAGATTGTGAGAGGTGGAGACAAGTAAGTAACTAGACTATTTCTTAAAACAGAGACCAAATTTTATTAATAATTATATCAAGAAACATTTAATATCTAGATAGCTGACCTTCACGTTGTTTTATTGTCTGGGTGGATGCACCTGGATATAATCCTGCAGATATTTTTATTTTAAGGAGATAACCTCATTTTTTTTTGTTATATATTTTTTCTCCAAAGGATTTCCACAAACCTAGGTATTGATGATTTATGGCCTACATCAAACAGTGATGACTTCAGTGTCGATAACAAGGTAAAGTGGTTTCTTGTGAAATTAATTTTGTTATTCTGAATCTCATTTTGTATAGTATTTTCTCTTACAATTTAGCAGTGGCTTACCTATCATTTTATATTTATAATATAAAATTGGTCAGAGAAAACCATTCTATCTATACAAGTTTGATGAACCACTTGTGTTACCTCTGTCCTGTTGTCTTCACCTCTTGCCAATGGAGTGTAGGGAGTTTGGTCTCCCAGCTTAGCTCCAAGCTTGTGGATTGTACTGCTCCCTAATAGCTTGAGATGGAAGGCACTATGTTTAGCTATGGGGTTGGTCCTGCTGTCATTGACGTTAGTTTGTGATCACTCACTTGATTTTCGGTTTTTCTGAAGGTGCTTCCTGTCTAGTTGAATTTGGTGTTCGTGTGGAGGGATGGTTGCTGGAGGTTTCTATTTGGTCATCGTACTCTTCTCAGATCTCCTACAGGTGTCCTTTTTATAAGATGACTTCTTTTCCTTTGGGTAGATCACCAGTAGTGAGATTGCTGAATCGAATGGTATGTCTACTTTTAGTTCTTTGAAGAATCTCCATACAGTTTCCATAGAGATTGTTCTAATTTATGCTCCTACCAAAAGTGTATAAGCATTCTTTCAACCACATCCCCACTAGCATCTCTTGTTTTTTGACTTTTTAATAACAGATATCCTGACAAGGGTAAGGTGGTATCTCATTGCAGTTTGATTTGCATTTCCCTAATGAATAGTGATGTAGAACATTTTTTTTCATATCTTTATTAGTCATTTGTTTCTTTTCTTTTGAGAAATGTTCATTTATTTTGCCCACTTTTGATGTTTTTTTTCTTGCTGATATATTTGAATTATTTATAGAGTCTGGATATTAGGCCTTTTTCAGATATGTAGCTTGTGAATATTTTTTGTAGGTTGTCTATTTACTCTGTTGATTACATCTTTTGCTATGTCAAAGCATTTTAATTTAATTAATTTCCATTTATTTATTTTTGATTTTATTGTATTTGCTTTTTGGGTCTTGGGCATGAATTCTTTACCTAGGCCAATGTTGAGGATAGTTTTTCCTAGTATTTTTTTCTAAAAATTTTTTATGGTTTCAGGTCTTATATTTAAGTCTTCAATCCATCTTGACTTAATTTTTGTATACGGTGAAAGATTGAAATCAAGTTTCCTTCTTCTGTATATGAATATTCAATTTTCCTAGCACCATTTATTGAAAAGGATATCCTTTTGGCAGTCTATGCTTTTGTCTGCTTGATGAATGATCAGTTGGTTGTAGGTGTATTTGGCTTTATTTCTGGGTTCTCTATTTGGTTCTATTGGTTTATGTATCTACTTTTATATGAGTAGTGTGCTGTATTGGCTAATATTTCCTTATAGTATGATTTAATATCATGTAACGTGATGCCTCCTGATTTCTTTTTTTCCTTAACATTCCTTTGGCTATTTGTACTCTTTTCTGGTATCATATGAATTTTTGGTTTGTTTTTTCTAATTGTGTGAAAAAAGTGACGTGGGTGTTTTGGTATGAATTGCATTGAATCTGTAGATTACTTTGGCAATATGGACACTTTCACAATATTTATTCTTCTAATCCATAATCATGAGATACTTTTCCAATTGTGTCATCTAGGATATTTTTAAATCAGTGTTTTGTAGTTCTTCTTGTAGAGATGATTCACAATCTTGGTTAAGTATATTTCCAGATTATTTATATATTTTTTGTTTATTTTGAAGCTATAATAAATGGGATTGAGTTGCTGATATTATTCTTGCCTTGTTTGTTTTTACTGCATAGAAATACTGATGTGCGTACATTGAATTTGTAACCAGAGACTTTACTGAATTCACTTAACAATTTCAGGAATGTTTTGGAGGAGTCTTTGTTTTTCTTTGTATAAGATCATATCATCAGCAAACAGGGATAGTTTGACTTCAATTTTTTCTAATTTGAATGCTCTTTATCTCTTTCTTTTTCCTGATTTCTCTGGCTAGGACTTCCAGTAGTGTGTTAAATAGAAGTGGTGAAAGTGGGCATCCTTGTCCGTTCCAGTTCTTACAGGGAATGCTTTCAGATGTTCCCCATTCAGTATGATGTTGGCAGTGAGTTTTTTATAGACGGCTTTCATTATTTTGAGGCATGTTCTTCCTATGCCTAGTGTCTTGGGGGTTTTTGTCATGAAGGAGTGTTGGATTTTATTGGATGCTTTTTCTGCATCTGTTGAGATTATGATATGGTTTTTGTTTTTAATTCTATTTATGTGGTGGATCATAGTTACTGACTTTTGTATGTTGAACCACCTTTGCATCCCTCAGATGAAACCCACTTGATCATGGTCAATTACATTTTTGAAGTGTTTTTTGATTTGGTGTGCAACGTTTTTGTTGTTGTTGTTGTTCGTTTGTTTTTGAGGATTTTTGTAAATCTATTTTTATCAAGGATATTGACCTATAGTTTTCTTTTATTGTTGTTGTGTCCTCATCTGGCTGTTGTATCAGGATGATACTGGTTTTGTCCAGTGAGTAAGCGAGGATTCCCTCCTGTTCCTTGTTATAGCACAATTTCAGTAGGATAGGTACCAGTTCTTTTCTGTAGGTTTTGTAAAATTTGTCTGTGAATCCATCTCATCCTGGGCTTTTAATCCATGGGAGATTTCTTGTTAATGATTCAATGTTGTTATTCATTATTGGTATGTCCAGGATTTCTATTTCTTCCTGATTCAAGCAGGGAAGTTTGTGTGGTCCCAAAAAATGTATCCATTTCCTCTAGATGTTCTAGTTGGTGTGCATAGAGGTGTTTGTAAATAGTCTCAGATTTTCTTTTGTATTTCTGTGGTATCTATTGTAATGTCTCCTTTTCAATTTTGGATTGAGCTTATTTGAATCATTTCTCTTCTTGGCTAATCTGGCTAATGGTCTGTCAATGGTTTTATTTTTTCAAAGAACCAATTTTTCATTTTATTGACACTTTATATTTTCTTTTTGGTTTCACTTTTGTTTAGTTCTGCTTGGATATTTGTTATTTCTTGTCTTCTCCTAAATCTGGCATTGGTTTGTTCTCATTTTTCTAGTTTCCTGGGGTGTGATATTGGGTTATTTGTTATCTTTCTTGTGTAGACATTTAGTGACATAAACTTCCCTCTTGTTACTACTTTTTCTGCACTTTAGAAAATTTTATAGCTTTTGTTGCCATTGTCATTAAATTGAAAAACATTTTTCATTTCTCATTTGTTTTCTCTTTGGCCCAAAGATCATTTTGCCAAAAGTGGTTTAGTTTCTTTATATTTTTACAATTTTGAGAGTTCTTCTTAGAATTATTTCTCATTTTATTCCACTGTAGTCTGAGAAAATAAATACATGGTATGATCTTTTAAAAAGTTTTCTGAGATGTGTTTTGTGGCTTAGAATATGTTCTATCTTGGAGAATTTTCCATGTGCTGAGAAGAATGTGCATTACACAGTTTTTTGGTAGAATATTCTGCAAATGTCTTTTAGGTGCATGTGTTCTGCCATCTTAAGTCCATTGTTTCCCTGTTGATTTTGTGCCTCAATGATCTGTCTAGTTCTGTCAGTAGAGTGTTAGGGTCCCCCACTACAATTATGCTCATATTTATTTATTTATTTTCTTAGGTGCAGTAGTATTTGTTTTATGAATCTGGGAGCTTTGGTGTTAGGTACATACATATTTAGATTTGTTAAATCTTCTTGTTGAATCGATCCCTTGATCATTATATAATAATGATCTTTTTATTGTTATTGTTGTTTTAAGGTCTATTTTACCTGGTATAAGATTAATTACTCCTGCTTAGTTTTTATATCCATTTGCATGGAATATTTTTTTCCAGACCTTCACTTTGATTCTATGAGAATCTTTATGAATTAAATGGATTTTTGGAGACATACTTTTTTAATTTCAGCATATTATGGGGGTACAAATGTTTAGGTTATGTATGTTGCCCTTGCCCGCCCCTCCCTGCCAAGTCAGAGCTTCAAGCATGTCCATCCCCCAGATGGTGCACATTGCAATCATTATGTATGTATATACCTATCCCTTTCTCCCCCCTCCCATCTGCCCAACGCCCGATAAATGTTATTCCTATATGTGCACTTAAGGTGTTGATCAATGAAACCAGTTTGATGGTGAGTACCTGTGGTACTTATTTTTCAATTTTGGGGATACTTCACTTAGTAGCATGGGTTCCAGCTCTATCCAGGAAAATACAAGAGGTGCTATGTCACCATTGTTTCTTATAGCTGAATAGTACTCCATGGTATACATATACCACATTTTATTAATCCACTCATGTATTGATGGGCACTTACAGAAAGCACACCCCCAAAGAGGAACACCAGCTCTCTAGCAATGAGACATGATGTTTTTGGGTTTTGGTTTTTTTATCCATTCCACCAATTGATATCTTTTAGTGGGATATTTAGAAGGTTTACATTCAATGTTAATATTGATTATTGAGATACTATTTAAGTCATGTTGATTTTTACTGGTAGCTTTGTATTCTCCCTTGATTTACTGTTTTGTAAGAATTTTGAGTTTTAACTTCTACTTATTTTTACACTGTGGAGTATTGACTGTACTCTGATGTTTAGAGCACTTTTGAGCATTTTCTGTAGAGCAGGTCCAGTGCTGTGGGTTAGGGGAGAAGAGTCTGAATGGAGGAGAGCTGGCACTCTGGTCCTCTTTGTCCCAAGGTGTACTCTGCATGGGATGCACTCTCCTTACTTGAAGGCAGCCCACCCTGTATGTCCATGCTCTGGAATCACATAGTTCCCCCAAGAGCCACCAGAGCCTTGTGGCTACTGCAATCTGATTGAGTGTTAGAGAATATTTGTGTGGGTTCCAGTGGCAAGAAATCTAAAATGCTGAAGGCCCCTGGGCAGGACAAAGGCACACAATGGCTGGAAAAGCAGTATGACACCTGCTGCCTCAGCTTGGGTCTGTGGTAAGGGGGAGTGATCCCCAGTGGGCTGGAAGCTCATAACATTCAAGAAGCTCTCAGTTCATTGCCAGCAGCAGTGCTGGGGCTCATGAGGGTAGAGGGGTCTACCCAACAGTTTGGGAGCCTTAGGACTGCCAGAGGTGTGAAAGGAGCAAAAACAAACACACGCTTTCCATGGAGCTCCTAATTCCCTGGGGGTTGATCTCTGCTAAAATCTTGTTCCTTCTTATTCTTCCCTGTGACTTCTTTCCTTGCTACCTCAGGCAGGTTCTGGCACTCCTCCTTCAGAATTACACCTCTGGGCTGTGATTTCACCTGAAACTTTCTCTTCTTTCTGAGATGATCTGGCTTCTGATGTCTCTAGTCAGCCATCTTACCTATATCCACTCCACGTTTTACCTAGTTATCTAAATAATCGTTTTATAACTCTTCTATTACTATGAGCTACTAGCGGTTACGGAACATATTTATGTGTGTACTGGAGTATGGAGAATGTAATCTTGCATGTAAGAAGCATTTTAATATTTTTGAATGTGAATAAATGAATAGTTAAATGAATTTTAGTGGAAAAAATGTTAGAATGTTAACATTATAATGGAATGTTAGAAGTAATATAATATTCATAATATAATTAATTAAACCTATTAAATTTTAAAAATATAATTTAAATTTATATTCCCTTTTAAAAATTAGAATGTATAACTTCAGGAGAGTTATCATGCGAAAAGATTTCTTGAAGAGGAATAAATTAGAAACATATCATAATAGGAAAGAGAATAATAGTATCTTTTCTAGTATCCTCCAACTAAAAGTTTAGATTAGGATTTTATATTAAAATTTATTAAATTTTTCTTATCTTCAACCCAAGTTCTATTAAACACTATCTTTTTAAGCTATATATTAATCTTTATAATTCTGATTACTAATTTTTCCTCCAAATACAAAAGTGATGAAATATTTCTGTTTCTGATTTTTTATCTCTGTAGCAATAATGTCACAGCTTCCAGGTAGTAGATGTGATGACCATGTTTCAATAATTTAATGTATTATTTTATGGTAATAATTCTTTACTATAGAGGTATATACAAAAATAAATTATAGAGTAAATATTAATCAGTTATCAGTTTTATTACAGATATACTCTGTTTTATACCTATATTTCTCCATGTACCTTATCATACAGAATGTTTTCCCTTTCTTCCATGGTTTAATCACATATTTGATTGAGTGGTCATGTCTCTTTTTGTTTGTTTGTTTCTTCCTCCTCCTCCACCTTTCAAAAATGATTTAGCTGAGTCTACATTTTTCCTTACAGAATACATTGCCTCATCTATTCTGTCATTGCCTCTCTGTCTTCATTGTCATCGTATTTAGTTACAGCTTTCTACTGAGTAGCTGTTTGTGGCTTTCATTCATCAATCATTGCCCCACAAGGTTTATTATTTTCTTTTCTCTTTCTTCGGAGAACCTGAATCTATACAATAATTTATCTTTAGCATTTTGACAAACATAATAGAAGTGATTTATAATATTTGCAAAGCCGACCCATTAAAATAACTTATTACTAAAAATTAAACTCTCATATTTTCCCTGGCAAGAGATAATTCATCCAAATGTAAATCATGCAAACACATTTCACAATATAACTCAAAATTAATTATTTTAAGTATCTTAATGATAGTAATTTTAATAATCCTGTATGCTGACTAGGTACATTTTTGTCCCAAGCTATTTTGATTAAGAATATAATCTAATGGATATAGCATTTGTAGAATAATTAATTATGGGTAAAGGGAGTAACATTTTGAGGATGTCTGTATCATCTCTCATAATCTTCACCCCATGAAAAGATGTAGATTAGTAAGTGACAGAATTGAGGGATGAATCTACATCTGAGTGACTCCAAAACCTCTTTTCTTTGTGTTAGGTCATATAGTAATAGTGAATATTATAATTATTTTACCACTTTGATACTTGTTATTCTTAAAGCTGTTGTTTTTGGTTCTAGGATGTTTCTGAACCAAGCTTAACAAACTTAACTACTGCTTCTCAGCAATCCAGGAAAAATTGTAAGCTATTTAAAGATTACCTATTCTTGTGTTACTCATTGATTCTTCATTACAAATATTTTTATATATTCTTTACTTTCTTTTCACTGCAGTAGAAGCACAATATGCTACTGTGAGAACAGATAATGAAAACGTGTTTGAGGACAAGATTTCTGATCATCCAAATGAAGATGTGTTTGAATGCTTTCCTACAACATCAGCCAAAGTCCAGGGCTTTTTAAATCCTTCCTTTCCACCACCTGAGCCTCATCAGAAACCTTCCTTCCAGTCACTGGAAAACTGTGGTCTTACAAAGGCAAGTTACTATTTAAAAAACTTTTCTCCCCTATATTTTGGTATAGCCTTCCCGCATCCTCATAATGCTGACAAAAATACTATAAAGAAATGGACCTCCTCAAGGTCATAATAGAAAACGAATATGATAACAAAAGGAAGAATGTATAGGATTGAGATTTGTAAAAGTTTAAGGGAGTAAACAATTCTTAGGTTAGAAATTTTGGAAAGAAAGAATTAGAAAGCAACCCAAAAGAACAGCTCAACAAATATGGAAATGAGGAGGAGGATGAAGGGGAGGAATTCATTGAGGAAGGGCAAGGTAAATACAAAGTTTGAATAAGAGAGTCAAGATGACAGCTATTATTATAAAAAGACAACAAAATAGGGAACTTAAAAGAGAGCAGGAACTCTTTGTATTATAAGATATGTTAAAAATTATTTTCATGCAAATTAAGAAAAGAGAGGCAATGAAAAAGAGGCTGAAATTCTTTGAAATGACTTACCAATGGTTTTAATGAAAAATGGAAAGAAAAGTTAAGGTTGACTATAATATATCATACATTTAAAAATAGCTACAAGAGAATAATTCAAATAATTCTGCTGTTAAGAACAAATGCGTATCCCAATTACACTGATAAGATTCTATGAGTGTATCAAAACTTATGTCCCTTCAAAATGTGTACATCTATTATGTTCAATTAAAAAGTATTTAAAAAGGAAAAAAATGAATCCTCATTTTTTAAAAAAAATATTAAGGTCATATATTTTATCTAGTAAATCATTAAAGTAACATATTTAATCGAGTAAAACCTGTGTTCCCAGATAGTGCAAAGTGAAATAGCATTTTAGGCCTTATCTGATTATTATGAATTATTAATTTTTGAATCTTTCATTTCTTAAGGTTTCTAACTTGCCTTTTATATATCCATAACTTACTTAATTTATCTTACTGTTTGATATAATCTTTACAGTCATTTTAGATCTGTTTGAGAATAGAGAGAGAGAAAGGAATAAAGATTTTGTGTGACCTTTTTATTAATTAAAATTAAAATTTCTGGTTATATAAAGGAGGTTCTTAATCTATATTCATTAAATAAGAACATAAATTTTGAGCTGCAACCCTCTTGAAGAAATAAATGCAACAATTATTTATTTCTGGAGATATTATAATTTATCTTGTGCCAATAATTTCTATATATAATGGACACACATATGTATACATCACATGAATATAATCATAATTATTGTTCTCTAGAATAAACTACTTATTTATCATAGCATTATAAAGAAGGGTGACTGCTAACAGAGTATACACATTCATCTCTGGAAGATGAATTTTTACTTTTAAAAATATCTCCAGCATTGGGGACATTTTATATTATTCTTAGGAAACTTTTTATTAACTTTAGTATTCATAGTTTTTATATCTTGCACATAAATTTGTCCATCTGCAAAACTCAGAAATCCTGTAGACTTGATTTTGTAGTCCTCTCTCCACTTCTTATGTGAACATTGAGGCCTATTTGAGAATTGTAGATGTGTTTGAAGATTCTTAAATCTTCAATATGGGTAAACATAGCTTTATTTTCCTTATAATAGATTCTCTCTCCAATTTTTAACTACCATCCTACATGATGGAAATAAGAAATTAGAGCTATTAGTATCTTGCTTACATGGGAGTGAGAAAACCAGGTGAAATTTAATGGAGGGTTTTATGTTTCTTTCTTACTTGATCGTAATACAAATGCATCATAATTCTGCATCACATAAGCATTTCTTTTCTACAGTTTAAAATTTTAAGATTAATTTTATTTATGTAGTTAGTTTCATTTCTCTTTTTATTTTAATTTTTATATTTAGGATATTTTGGGGCTACAAACATTTTGGTTACATGAAATGTGTTTGCCTCACCCAAGCTAGGGCTACAAGTGTGTCCCCCATACAGGGTACCCTGTTTCCATTAGCTGTGGGTTTACTCCCCCAGCCTGTCCCCCACCAACCTGACCAACACCCAGTGGGTATTACTATCATGTGAGCACGTTAGTGCTGTTGATCAGTTAGTACCAATTTGATGGAGAGTACATGTGGTGCATGTTTTTCCATCCTTCTGATACCTCACTTCAAAGGATGGGTTCAATCTCTATCCAGGATAATATAAGAGGTGCTAGATCAACATTTTTTGTAGTTGAGTAGAATTCTACGATATATATCTACCACATTTTATTAATCCACTTACTTATTGATGGGCACTTGGGTTGTTTCCACAGCTTTGCAATTGTGAATTGTGTTGCTATAAACATTCTAATGCAAATGTCTTTATTATAGAATGTATTTTCTTCCTTTGCATAGATGCCTAGTAGTGGGATTGCTGGATCAAATGGTATTTCAGTTTTTAGCTCTTTGAGGTATCTCCAAATTACTTTCCACAGGGACTGTACTAATTTGCAGTCCCACAAGCAATATATGAGTGTTTCAATCTCTCCACATCTACGCCAGCATTTGTTATTTGGGGCCTTTTTGATAGACGCCATTCTCACTGGAGTTAGGTGATACCACATTGTGGTTTTGATTTGCATTTCCCTAATGATTAGAGATGTTGAGCACTTTTTTTTATATGTTTGCTGGCCATTTGTCTGTCTTTGTTTGAAACATTTCTGTTCATGTCCTTTGTGCATTTATTGATAGGGCTGTTTGATTTTTTTCTTGTTGATTTTCTTAAGTTCTATACAGATTCTTGTTATCAGCCCTTTATCGGATGTATATAAAGCAAATATGTTCTCCCATTCTGTAGATCGTCTGTTTGCTCTAATGATACTGTGTTTCCCCGAAAATAAGAAAGGGTCTTATATTTATTTTTCCTCAACAAGACACCCTAGGGCTTATTTTCAGGGGATGTGTTATTTTTTTTAAGTATGGTACAACAATCTACATTTATTCAAATATAGTTAAGTCGTCTTCTTCTGGAACATCATCATAACTCTCCAAACCCCGAATTCCATCATGAATTTCTTGCAACTCTATTTCCTTTAGACCATTGGCCTCAATCTCTCATGTCGAGCAATAGTGCTCTCATGGGGCAGATGAGAAGGGCTGCTCCTCTTCTTTACCGCTCTGCCACGAAATGCATGGGTTGTGCAGAAAACACTGCGTAGCCACGCCCATCACTAGGTCTTATTTTCAGGGTAGGGCTTATATTGCGTGAATGCTTAGAAATCCTGCTAGGGCTTATTTTATGGGTAGGTCTTATTTTCAGGGCAACACGGTAGTTTCCTTGGCTTTGCAGAAGCTTTTTAATATGATCAGGTCCCATTTGTTTATTTTTATTGCTGCTGTGATTGCTTTGGGGGTCTGCTTCATAAATTCTTTTTTTATGGTTAAATTTTGTATTTATTGAATATTTTTTTATTTCAGCATATTATGGGGGTACAAGTGTTAAGGTTACGTATATTGCCCTTGGACTCCTCCCCCCTTGAGTCAGAGCTTCAAGCGTGACCATCCCCCAGACGGTGCTCATTGCACTCATACCTAGACGGATGTCTAAAAGAGTCTTCCCAACATTTTCATCCAGAATTCTTAAGGTTTGGTGTCTCAGGTTTAAGTCTTTTATCCATCATGAGTTGATTTTTGTGAGAGGGGAGAGGTGGGGATCCAGTTTCAGTCTTCTGTACATAGATATCCAGTTTTGCCAACACCATTTATTGAATAGAGATTATTTTCCCCAATGTATACTTTTGTCTCCTTTGTGGAAGATTAGATGACAGTATGAGGATGGTTTATATCTGGGATCTCTGTTGTATTCCAAAGGTCTATATCGCTGTTCTTATGCCAGTACCATGCTGTTTTGGTTACTATAGCCTGTAATAAAGTTTGAAGATGCTTTCAGACTCAAGGTCAAGGGTTGGAAAACAAACTTCCAAGCAAATGGAAACCAAAAGAGAGTGGGCGTGGTGATTCTGAGTTCAGACAGCATAAATTTTAAAATAGCAAGAGTAAAGAAAGACAAAGATGGTCACGAAATAATGGTGAAAGGAAAAATCCAACAAGAAGACTTAATTCTTATATCTATGCACCAACACAAGTTCACCCAGATACATAAAGTAAGCCCTGTTTGATCTAAATAACATGATAAACAGTAATGACATAGTAGGGGACATTTCAACACCCTGCTGATGAATTGGACAGATCCTCCAAACAAAAAATCAGCAAAGAAATAATGGACTTAAAACTCTAGAACAAATGGGTCTAACAGATATTTACAGAACATTCCACCCAAATAAAGCTGAATGTACACTTTTCTCATCAGCTCATGGAATTTTCTCCAAAATTGATCACATCCTAGGCCACAATCAGACCTCAACAAATTTTAAAAAATAGAACTTGTACTGTGTATCTCGTCAGATCATAGTGGTATAAAACTAGAGATCAATTCCAACAGAAGCACTCACCGCTTCACAGAGTCATGGAAATTAACCAGTCTATTGCTGAATGAATACTGGGTCAAGGAAGAGATCCAGATGGAAATTAAGATTAATTTTAAAAATGGTCTTCTTGCAGCATCTTGAATTGGTGCTCTAGAATTAAATCTTTTTATTCAATTTTAAAATGCTTATTATCATAACATTCCAGAAATAAGTATTTTCATCTATTAATACTATTATATCTCACAATCTTCAAATTTTAAAACATATAGTTGAAAAAATTAAATCATATTTTTCCTCCTATTTTCATTTTTAAAATTGCAGAGTTCTGTATAGGTTTTCATTATTTAATTCTACCATTTTCATATATTTTACAAATACTCATCCTTTCTCTTACAATTCCCTGGCTAGAAACCCTTCACGCCCTTTCTCAGCATTTTGTGTATCTTTCATAATATGGCCATATATGTTTGCAGCATTTCCTGACCTTCCCAGGTAGAACTCACTGTTCTCTCCTTTGTGCTCTTACTATCCTTTATTCATTTTAATTGTAGAAGCAGTGAATTATTCTCTTCTGTCTTTCTTTAACATCCTCTTGAATCTAGGGCAGAACCACCTTTTATTTATATTATCGGCTTCTGCCAGGATAGTGCCTATGATTTGATAGACAGAGTTAACCTTTATTGTCTTACAGACTGAGTGAGTGAGTGAGTGAGTGAATAAATGAAATGTTTTCTGAAGTTGGAATTTTTTTTTTTAAATAGGATGGAGCAACGAAGCCAGCATCTGGACAAAAGGAAAATGGTATTGGTATTATTGAAAATGCTCCACGAGAGCAAAACGATAATGTCAATTTTTTTTGTGTGCACAAAAATAACAGAAGTGGTAAGTTAGTGAATATATATCTCTGACAATTTTTGATCATTAAATTCCATCATGAAATTAACATTTTAAGTATGTAGACCCAAATATTATTATCCATTTCGTTTGAATACTTTTCTTTTGCCATCTTTCCTCATACTGTCTAATTTTTCTTCCTAAAACTGGTTCAACCTTGAAATTATTTTTGCTATTAATTTTGTTTTATTGAAATAAAAATGAATGGTGATAGACTTGTATATGTATTTTAAATTTATAATAAAAATGTTCTGATGTATGTATCTGTGAATAACATTTTATAGACAAGATGTCTGCATTTGGGTCTGGAAAAAATGAAGATGCAGGATCACCTCAGGATTTGAAGGTATTGTCTGTTGTTGTTGTTATTTTAAAATATAAGTATCAAATGACACTAGAACCTAAAATTAGGTGTTTTGACTTTATGTTCTCACCTCTGCATATGCCCATAAAGAGTTATTTTCTTCTATTTTCAGCTCATAATTAACTAATTGGTTATTATTGCATAATACAATTCTGCTAACTTGTGGGATTCATTTAAGAAGCTACTGTAGTATACTGTAAAAAAATAAGGCCCAGAAAAGGAATCAGTTTGGGTTCTGAAGTTACGCTTATCTACAACAAAAGAATTACTCGAGGTCAACTTAAGATCAAATGAATCATTCTATGGTATCTCTAGATGTGTAAAAGTCCTAATGGTACTCAAACCATTTGGACTATTGTCTTTTCCAACTTGAGACTTAAAAAGATAATGTCTGCAACTTGAAGGTGTTAGTTGAGTTGTCAAGTATACATCTGCAAGCTACATTTCAGGAGAAGGAAAAAAAGTATGGGAACAATAAATGTTTAGGACTGTAGTAACAACAGTTTGGTTTAGTGGTGTTTTAATAAGTAGAATTCATTTTTAAAAATAGAACACATTGAATATTTTCGTGGCATCCATCTTTTGTACTGGTGTAAGTATAAGATAATGACACTGCACATTAAGGTGACAACTGTAGAAAGAGATGGGAAGGGTCTGATGGTAGAAGAGCTGCTGCACGGTGGTACCAGCACTGAGTGGAAGCCAGAAGACATGTTAGTGTCCTGGTACTGTCACTTACTAGCCATGGGATCTTGAAAAAAATGATTTATCCTATTCAGATATCAGTGACCTTCTTCATAAACATGGTACTGACATCTATTCCTTAAGTATGTGTAATGAACAAATGTGGTAAGAAATGTGAAAACATTCTGTAAACTGGAGAGTGTTTATACAAATCGAGGACCAAATGATACATTGATATTCAGACTTATAAAACATTGAAAATACTTTTTGCAAACCAGAAGGCAGTAGTGCTAAGAAAAGAATGGAAGTTATAACAGGCATAAGGATTCCTAATTTGGGTTATTTTAAGTTTCAACAGACTATTACTAGAGCTGTCCTATAGGAATATAGTGATTTATTGCTTGAGACCTTCCTGATGGGATTTTAAATGTTTTGACCTCACTTAATTGTTGGTTATTGAGTACCAACTACATGCTGGGCAATAAGACACTGAGCATACAAGATGAGGGAATATGCTATAGAAGTAGGAACAGAAAAACAAGTAAACAACAAAGACCTATAGGTCATTATAAGTTCTGCATATAAAGAAAACAGACTGGTTAGAAAATGTTGAGGTAGTTTTTAGTTAGGATGGGGATGGAAATGGGAATAGAATTCTGTAGTCACAGAAGATCTTTCTGAAGGTGACATTCACATTGCCCACTTTCACATGACTAGAGAAAGAGACAGCCATGTGAAAGTCTAGGAGGAGGACATTCTAGACGGAGAGATCAGTGGATCACATCTCTTCATTTTACCCATAACATCCTGGAGTGACCACGAAGGAGGAAGTGGGATAACCACCATCCCATTCATTTTTATTAAGTATAGAAAAAATGTGCAAATAAGTGTCCAGGCGTTTTAGATGCTTTAGGAATAAATATTCTTATTCTTCTCTCTTTATTAAGGTTTGCTATTCTTTTTTGAAGTTTTTATTTTTTAATTGGGAAAGAGTTACATATTCTTTACTTTGTATATCTCTAATATTTGCTTGCTTTACCTTGTACATCTCTAACATTTGCTTGGTTTTATTGAAATATTACATAAAGATATGTTTTTCTTAATACTCTATCATTTTATTCATCAATTTATACTATCAGTAAAAATTTCATTAAAAATATTTAGATATTTGCAAGCTCTTGCTTCCAAAATGATGCAGCTTGTTAAATGTGGTATTATTCCTGAACTTGACATACTCTGATGTTTCTTATCATGCCAAGTATCATATTTTAACACTAAAAATTTCTACAGTTAAAATTATTCTAAATATTTAATTATGTAATTATTATAGTAAGTGTATTATATATATATTTTTAAAATATTCTTATTTTTGGTGGGAATTGCAGAGTACAGTTAGGTATTTTGTAGTTACTTCCTTGTTGAAATGTGTATACCCATTAATATTTTGTCTGTGAATATATTCTCTTTCTTATCCATTCGTGGTTTTCAGAGTCAATAGCCATAAAGGTAAGCTTGATCTAGATAACATATGTGAGGTTCCCTATTGAAATGTTTTGGTTTTCAAATCATGCTTCTCTTATTTGTAAGTCTAATTGCTTTTAAAATAGGAAATTCAGATATTTTTAAGAATATGATTAGGAAATCTTTATGGAATTACTTTTATTATTTAATTAAAACTTATTATATTGATATTAATTTTAACAGAGTATCTCCATGAATTTCCCACAGAAGTATAGTGGTGACTTACGTGGGGCTGCAGTTCACAAACAAAAATATACAATAAATGGACAAGTAGAAGGTAAGTACCATATTTTATTAAAAGAAAGTCATTTAACAGACTGTTTATTTAAAAACATGTACACTGATATATTCTGAAATCTAAAGAATATCATCAAACAACAAAGAAGCAGGCATATATAATAGAGAGTGATCAAATAAAATACTTCTTTAGAAAAAGGAAGAGCAGAGTATTAGAAAGGTTGGAAGCATATAAAGTGAGCTTCCAATACCAGAATGTGTCAGAGAAGTATAGAAAACATTTCTCACTCTTCTTATCTCCCTTACTGTTGGGAAGGCATTAAGGATCGAGGTACTTAAACCTGCAGAACTATATTTTGTCTACCATAGAGGAATACAAGCATATATGGTCAGTCGTACATGTGTATAATTTAGTGTGATTTGAAATGTTCTTACTTCATAAAGTAGAATTAGTACTGCTAAAGATAAAAGCATTGGAAATAAGAGAGTAAGGTCAGTTATGGAGAGATGAGGGAAGATAGAGGCTGATAAACAGCCCATTAGAAATGTTATGACTTGTAAGGCAGTTTCAGTTTGGGGGACATGATAGGGAGGAACTTGAGGCTAGATTCCAAAAGGGTCAGTTTAGGTAGAGGAATGGAATGTGGAAGCACACTCAGTATAGACCAGAGCATCTCAAACTTTCATCAGTCAGCTGGGGGACCTTGTTAGAAATGCACATTCTGAGTCAGCAGGTCTGGGATTTTGCATTTCTAATAAGTTCTGAGCTGATGCTGGTGCTCGTGGTCCTTGGGTATAGACTTCCTTCTAGAGAAATCTGGACGAAGAGCCATTGGATAACAGTTTAAGACATTACAGGATCGGGGAAAACATTATTTTGTTACCATTTCTGAGCATGTTTGTAGCCAGAGGAGAAGGAGCAAAGTGATGAGAAGGAGAAATTAGAGATGTAAGATACTACTGCTAAATAAAGAGGAAAGATGTGGTGGGAATAATACATCAAAAAATGTAGAAGGGGTAGAATAAGGACCACAGATCTAGAGATGACTGTTGTGAAGGAAGAAGGATTGTGAGGGGTGAAGGAGGGAGGAAAGAAAGAAGTTAGGAAGGTAATTTTGGAGTGGATGAGGAAACTTGAGAGGACTTCAGATGACTTCAGTATATTCACACTCAAACAGAAGCTTAGATTATTGCTGCTCTGAAGGTTACTGGAAGCAAGAGGGAGTGGTAGAATTGGGGTGAACAATAGTAACTTATTTTTCCTCCTCATAACCGTAAGACATCAAATATACATGTTGCATTAATATTAGTTAATCAAATGAGATTAATTTGAATATAGAAGCATCAGCTGCTTTTTTAAGATAGCTAAATTTCTGGTAAGGTAATTGTTTCATAAAAGTCTTCTAGAGACTACATGGTAAACAAACTAATTTTAGAAAGAAAAAAATTACAGAGTTCATCCCTTGAATACTAAAATTGTTATTTCAATATTGAAAACTTATTATACGTTTTTTCTTAGATGTGTTGTTGTGGCTTCTTGCATGAGCATATCAAGAAAGTTTAAGATGACTAACCCAGACTATACAAGAAATGTAGGCATACCAATAGCCCATATAACTAATGAAAAAGATCAATATTTTCATTAGCTAGCATTCTATAAATGAATCCAATGATCAGTTCAGAATAGTTTTTCTGATGAGAGATGAATTATATTCTCAACTAAACTGCATTGCAACTTCATACTTCCTAAATCACAGGAAGAATTGAAGAACATGATAAATAATTACACTAAAATTGTATAAATGATTCTGCTGGGTTGTGTTACAGATATGCTGTAGCATTCTACTGTCAGCTTTGATGGTTATCCTCTCAGGATCACGATTGTCTCCATTGATGAATGATCACTTTTCCCCTCATCAGTCAGCATCTTCACACAGATCTATGCCCACTTTTCTATTCAGTTAACAGAAATGGCTAATAGTTAATAGAGTTTGTGAGTGAATCTTTGAGATGTTGTGTGCCTGAGACCAGGTGACATCTGGTTTCACCCCAAGTGGTCTGTTGAAGTTGTTTTTTTTTTTCTTAAATTAGAAGTATTTCTTAAAGAAGTAAGCATTCCATCACAGATTTAGCTTCATTTAAACTCTCAATGTATAAAATAAAAATGTTATTTTCTATCTATTTCTATAAAGACTGTCTTTTACCTTATTCTTCTAAGTAATCCATTTTAATTCAATGTATGGATTTGTTAGCAGAAGAAGACCTAGAAGTGACATCAGAGAATGAGCAAGAGAGGCATGAAGGAAGTGAAAATAATCAGTCACAGGTATGCAAAGATTTAAATTTAAATTTCTTGTTGAACATCATTTTGTTTATTTTAATAACATAATTTTGCACTAACCTGTTATAATAAATAATCATTTACTATTTTATAATTTTATTTATTTTTACCATTTATTTATTTTCTTTTAAAAAAATTTGAAATATTATAGTGGTACAAACATTTTGGTTACATATAATGCCTTTGCATTGCCCAAGCCAGAGCTACAAGTGTGCCCATCCCCCATGCAGTGCGCTCCGCATTCATTAGTTATGAGTTTACCCACCCCCATTTAAATAGTAGTTATAAAACTTAAAATATTCTTAGAATTTCTAGTAACTTATAGCTAATGTTTACCTTGGAATTGAAGCATATGTGTTTTAGAATTTTGTTTGGTTTTCCATTTTTATAACCCCCTTACATGATAAAGAGGGTGGCATCAAATATTGAATTATAAGCAATAGAAATTATGAGTAATTTAAGAGTGATGACCGCTGAATTGGATTCATGTCAAAGGAATTGCATATGGTTCAGAAGTTTCAGTTTTATGTTATCAGTCATTAATGCCACGATTAAAGTTTTATTTTGCCTTGTGATCTCTAATTGACTTTATCATCTATGTCCAGGGTGAGAATAGGGTCATAAAGTCATCTCTACTGTCATTAAGAGAATCGTACCTTTAAGAAGGAGACCTTTTGTGTTAGGGTACAAACAACTTTCCAACTTTTTTTAATGTGGGAAATCATGAAATATTATTACATTTTTAAATTCACTGTCATTTGTAGATGTTAGACTGTTAGTGGCCTCTGAGTGGAGGTTTTTTCTAAGTTCTTGGTGTTAATGAGGAAAAGAATTTCAGGACAGACCATGTAAGTCAAGCAAGAAGCTTTTTATTGAATGATTGACAGCAGCAAAGAGTGGGCAGGCTTAAAAAGAGCATCAGCATCAGAAGGAAGTGGTTTTTGGTGTTTTGAAGTCTTACTAATTGAGAGGAAGAATATTCATGACTAAGGGGCTGACTTTTGCTAAGAATTTGGGTAGTAATTCCTAAAATTGGGTTCGTTCTCATTTTAATACTGTATATGGTTGTCTTTGAGCTGTCATGGTGATTTCAAGGGTGGAGCAATTTTAAAACTTCATGTAAGTGATATAATAATTGGCTGAAGTTCATGTAAGATGGCAGAAATAATAATGACAAGCTAGTTGAAGCTGATTCTTGCCTGTGGTTATCAGCCCCTCTACCTAAGGGTTATTTACTTTAGCGCCTGCATGGACTCTGCAAGCCCCCACATCTGGTCTCAGCTCTGTCTCTGAGACTTCTCTAAAAAGACTATATGAGAACTAGTCTTAAGCATATAGTCCATCTAGATTCATGACATTATTATATTATGGCATATAATTTGAATTAAAATTTAAGAAATTGCGTTTCTTTCTAATTGGTATGTTGATTTTGGATCCTAATAATTTAAAGTGTCATACTCCCCAGTTAGCAATCTTTAGAAAAAGTACTGAAGTGCTACTCTTTCTATTTTCTCTTCATCAATTACCCAATCCATTCTGATTTTCTACTTATAAAAAGCTCATAGGTAAAATGGAGTTATCTAAAGATGTAATTGTATATAGAAATAGATTATGTCTGTTATCTGAATGACAGGAGTTCAGAATAACTTTTTCATAATCATTATTCCTTAATCAACCTAAGTTTCTCTATCATTAGTCTTCCAAGTGGCATAAGGACTGGAAAGCTAATTTATTCATATACCACATAATCTCTTGAACAATAATAAGTGTAAAATAAATTAATAAAAGTACGTAATAAGATCTAGGATTTTTTTTACCCTCTAGTGACTTAAAGATGAATTGCATTTATTTGAACAATAAAATGAAAATACAATGGGAAGGAAGCAGTGACTGAGAAGAGATAAATTTTTGTCTAACCTTGAGAGTTGCAACAAATATGCACAGCCAAATAAATCTTTTTAATGTGCTTTTATGTGTGCAAGGTTCATCTGTTTGATTCAAACTGTTGGAACTTAAAATTCCATCATGGCCACTTTAAATATTATTGACCAGAAATATATATACTTCCACATAGTTTTTAAAATCACCACTCTCAAATGTTTGTTGAATCAAACATTTATATTATATTGCTAATAAGGTATAAGATTTGACAAGTCAGATTTTATAATATAAGTAGAAAAATCCCCACCCAAAAATATAGTAATTGACTCCAAAGTGGAAAGGTGAGTTCTGTACGTTGAGTTTTAAAGCTAGACAAAAATCTAGAGATACTCTTTTTTAAATGTCACTACAGATGAGGCCTGCCCTCTGACTGAGGCATTTAATTATTTTGCCAAAGTCACACAGTTAATTTTTCTGACTAGTTTGAGTAGTTTAATCTGGTAATTTATCTGATTCGGCATAATGCAATTGCATCATCTCTTTTTTTTGCCATAAAATGCTAGGTAATGCCACTTTAGGAACTTTGAACGAACCCTTTAATCTTTCTCGATTTTACTCCAATTATCAGTAGATAATGGAGCTAAAGTAGATAATTATTTATACTGTACATCCTCCAGCTATAAAATTATGTGGTTATTGAATGTGAAATTTGGAAAGTATCTCATTTTTCAGAACTCCACACCAGCAACTGAACAGTTGCACTCTACTCCTTGTGTGGTGACAAACTTGGTTCCTATATATTTGTGAGTATCTTCATCTTCATCTTTTGATATTTCTCTATCCAAATGAAAAAAGAATGATAAAAGGCAGTGGGCAAAAGATTAACTTGGTACAGAAAAAGGAAAGCTTCCTTTCTGTTCCTGAAGCCTTACAAGTTGCATCCTCTAAATCTGGCTGTTTAATGTAAAATCCAGGTGATAAGACAGAGAAGACATGTTTTATGTCTTTGCCTTTTTCTTTCTGTTTCTGTCAGTCAAATGGGTGTGGAAATTCCTGTTAGCCAGAGAAGAGTGGATGTGAATAACAGCAAAAAGTTAAGAAGGGTCCTTTTAGAAAGGGAATTTGGGAAATTTGGGAAAATTTTGTTTCATTCACTCATACAGAAATGAAGTAGACTTTACAAAAGTTTCAATAATACTATAATATTACAATTATATGATAACTATGTACAATAATAAAATTAAAGTAAGCATAAAATATTTAATGATTAAAAATACGACAAGGTGAGTCAAGTGATAAAATCAATGAAAAGAGAAAAAGCTATTTTTATTGATAAAGTAATAACAGTTATTCTTACTATCAAACTTTCATTAAAGGTCAAAGAAAAGGAGAAGCACAAAAGCAATAAAATGATAGTATCAGAAAATCTTTATGATGGTGCTACTGATGACAGTGATGATGATGCATTACTTCAAGAAAGAAAGAGTGGAAAAACTGACAGTCGTCAATTTCCTAGGATGGAGAATGAAGTGTGTGATAGGTAAGCCTGTAGCAATGTCTAACAATAGATAGACATTTTATTCTAACTTCGAGATAGTCTAAATACCCATCAATAAGGAAATAGTTACGTTGTCATATCCATATAATAATGTCATATGCAACCATTTAAACAATGAGGTTAGATCTGTAGTGTACTGATTATTTCACAATTGAGAGATATTTAAAGCATTTAGTTTGATGATACAACTGAAGCAAATTGTGTTAGAATTCTTGTAATTACCTGCTGAGGTTCAAAAGGAAGCTGCATGCTACATTGCAACTCTACCTTGTTCCCAACAAAATTACTAGTTATTCAATTGTTGGGTTTTTGTTCTCAATGCATGAGTGCTCACCTTTTGGATCCTCACATTAATCCAAATATTGCCAAGGGATTGCATATCCATATCCCATATAAACATTTCCATATTTTGGGTAAAACTTACAGAAGTACATCAAAGCATCTTTAATATACTAACCAGGTGTTGGCCAACTCTTTCTGTAAAAAGCCAGATACTAAATGTTTTAGGCCTTTTGAACCACAAGGTCTCTGTTCTTGTACTTCACTAACTGTCATAGACAGTAAATGAATAGACATGGTGGTGCCTCAATTAAATTTTACTTACAAAAACAGGCAGTGGGTTTGACTTGGCCCCAATGCACTAATTTGCTGACCCCTGTGCCAAAACCAAGATGCTGCTAATGCAATCAATCTTCTTTGTAAAGATACCCTGAATGCATGCCATTAACCTTCCTTTTAAAAGAAATATATGTCAGTATGCATCATACCATATTTTCAACAGTGACTTTATATAACTTACAAAAAATTCAGTTTAAAAATGAGATTATTTTCTGCATTTTCCCCTTTTATTCCTGTCATTGAATCAGTATTTTAGTATGAATGATTGCTTTGTATATTTGATGAGCATAAAATACCCTGAAGTTGGATGATTTTTCTAAGGCAAAAATACTGCTTTTGAATGTTTTAGTCTTTCTTTGGTCTTTTTTATAAGTATGAGCAAAATGATAATCGGCTTATATAATCTAGAAATGTTTACAGAGTCTTTTAATTCTATAATTTTTACAAATTTATAATTTAATACCTTGTTCTGGCATTTTGAAAAATGCCATATGTATATAATTTTGAAACCTTTAAAGTGTGAAAATATACTATGTAATTATTGCATAATGAGTGAAAATATATAGCTAAACAAGAATAATATTAGAGCATCCATGATCATGCCACTTAGGTGTGATGGCCTTGAAAAAACTATCTAGTGTCTCTGCTCATGGACTCAAATTTCTTTTCCATTTACTCTTGAACTCATTCCAGCAATTTTCACTCCTACCACTATGGCAAAATTGGTTTTCTCTAAGTTCCCACTGATTTTCACTTTAGTAAATCTAGATATAATTTCTTGGATCTCATTTTACTGAATCTATCAGCAGTCTTTTCCCCAATGAAAAGCTCTCTCTTCCATAATCCTTTTTCCCCTTGACTTTCAGGATATCACTCACTCACCTGGTTTTTCCTCCTTCCTGTCTAGTTCTTCCATCTTAGTCTGCTTTGTGTGCTTGTCCTCATACTCCACTTTCTGCACATTCAAGTGTCCCAGGGCTCAGTCCTCAACCTTCTTTGTCATGACTTTTACTACCTTGTGTGTGCTAATGATTTCCTTAATTCCAGACCTATATACCAAACTGCCTACTTGACCTCCCTCTTTGGTTAGCTATTAGGTATCACAACTTATGAGGTACAAAATTGAGCTACTCATGTTCTTCCTTATACCTCCCCCTCATCATGGAGTCTTTCCTACCTGAGTTAATGGGAACACTTTCGATTACTCTGACAAAAACCTTGGGGTAATCGTTGACATCTCTCTCTGTCTCTGTCTCTGACATCTCGTACCTAATCTGTCAGCAAATCTCGTCAGGTCTTCCTTCAAAATATATGTAGAATCCCTTCACATCTTCCTGTCTAAGCCACCACCATCTGCTGTCTAGATGAGTGTAATACACTGCTAAATGGTCTTTTTTTTCTAATCCTCTTTCCATCAATGCTTAACCCAGTGCTCCTATTAAAACAAGTCAGATGATGTCATTCCTCTGCTCAGAACATCCCCATTGCCTTCCATTTCAGTGAGAGTGTCACCATTCTTCATAATACCTAAAAGGTAGTGCATGATCTGACCGTTAGTCCCTCTGACTTAATTTTTCATTTTCTATCCCTTTACCTCTGCTACTGCCTCACTGAACTTCTCGCTATTCCTTAAACTCTCCAGGCACACCTCTGTACTTGGCACATCTCTCTATTTTAAATGGTTTCCCTCAGATATCTTCCTTACCTCTTTTTGTCTATTCTTTCCGTTCTTTTCTTAACAACCATTTTCTCAGCAAAGCCTTTTCTACACATGCTAACATTTCCACCATCCCTCTTCTCCCACACATAAACAGTTCATTATGCTGCTTTACCTTTTGTCCTCTAACATGTGATGTAGTTTGCCCACCTATTCTGTTTACTGTCATTGTGTGTTTCCTTCACTCTCATAAGTAGGACATTTGTGTGTTCACTGCCATATCCCCTGTGCCTATAAAACAGCCTAGCATGTAATGTAGTAAGTAGCTACTCCATACATTTGTATTAACTGAGTGTATGGAGTTTACCCTGTGGGTATTGTTTTAATCAGTAGACTAATTCTCATTTAAAAGTGTGACATGGGTTCATTGTGACAATTTTACCTGGCAATCATGCATTTTTTTGGATTCTTTTGGATATTTTCATAAGCTATATTCTGTATATTAATTTGTTTCCATTTAGGGAGAAAAGCCCAATAATGTGTTTACTCAGTATTTATTCTTTTGCTGTATTTATGATTGTTTAAAATATGGCAAGACAGATCAAAGGAATTGCAAACTTCATTTGTGTTTTATTAAGAAAAGTAAAATATAAGAGAAGTAAATTTAATGGACTTAAAAATTCTTTCCAAAGGATAATGGGCCTTCAGTATCTGGAATAAGAAGATGAAGTGGGAATGTATTCCTTTCTCTAGTAAGAGAGCTATGCTGGTGAGGCACAGTCTATTCTGACAGAGCAGCTGCTGACATTATACAGGGTTTTGGGAAGAGTGGCACTTAAGGACTGGCAGCCTTTCGGAGGAATACATGGGTTGACATCATATGTAGTAGCATGGTTAGTTGAGTGACACAGTGGTTGAGTGGTGGGCACTCACAGGCATGTCTATTAGAATGAGTTTATGTCTGACTGGCTGCCTTTCAGAAGCAAGTGGCTGACATTGATTGTGAATGAGGCCAGTGGTCACTGATGGATTGACTAGACTTAAAACTACTTGGGGGTGGCTGCTTGTTACCATGGCTACAGATTAGTCATTTTCTAAGTGTGAGGACGAGACATTTTCTGTTGAAAAGTTGCTTTCTATCAACTTGCGGTTTGAGTTAAGAGCAATTGTTTAATTATTGCTCTCAGGAAGATATCTCCTCCTACCCCTGTTTTTTGCCTGCTTAGTCTTAACCACAACAGTTATCTACATGATTCATTTTATAACTAATTGTTAGTTTTATCTTTGTTTTTGATATTTTTAGGGGCTCATTCTCAACTCCTAACATAATCTCCTGTGGGAAATTTCAGTTTCTTTGTAAATTTATATAGGTATATGATAGTGATTTTCTTACACATGTATTTATTCCACAAAAAAGTAAGTACACATTTCTGTTGGTAAATTCTACTATTTACATTAGAATTAGCTAGGTTAAAAGTATACAAAAGTCAACAAATTATTTTATTTTCAAACAAAATTATAATTCATCACAATGTTACTATTTACAAATCATATAGAATGATATATAGGTATTCTAAAAGTAAGAATTTCCCCCAAGATATTTCCTGATTTCTTATATTCTTGTTATATGTGCTTCATGCTATTTTATAACTTTTAAATGAAACATTATCATATTTAAACAGAAAACCAAAAATACAGCACAAATCTAGTTATTGCTCCTATGCCTAAGAATCATTGCTTGTAGGCAGTGAGCTCTAGGCTTTCAGTGTAGCATTCACCTCTCATTATTTGCTTCTATATATTTTTCACTTTTCTTTTCAAGTTCATGAGAAACACCATGTGCCTCACCTTGGTGCTTACATTCTTTCTTTAAGTAAGTTGGCTTTCTCCTACTTTTTGCCTGGTGAGCTCCTTTTACATTTTGTCTGTTCTGGGAAGCCTTCCTTGGGCTCATGTAGAACTTTTCCAAAAGGTCCACTCTTACGTATCACATTGCATCCTAATTGCATTTGACCTGTTTTTTAAAGCAGGGAATGTACATTTCCTTGCATACTGTTGGTACTTCATAACTGTTTTTTAAATTAATAAGTGAATTGAAAATGGAGAAGATGTAGAAGTTTATAAAAATTGCCTTCATATATATGGTCAATAGAATTACTAGAAAACATTATCTCTTTTATGTGTTTTTTAAAAGTACTGGTCCTGCATTGCATATAAGGGAAGTAAAGAAAAATGAAAATGAAAAACAGACCTCAAACAAATCTGTGATGAGCAGTGTATGAGAAGGCCAGTATAGTAACTGGTGGTGTGAATGATGACAGCACTTGAAGTAAAATAGACAGAATGAAGGAAGATAAAATCTATAAGTCCTTTATGTCCTTGTGAAAGAATGTTAGCAGTGATTACTTTTACTGGAAATAGAATAGTGTAGTCTGC
>VBSM01001118.1:11498768-11516169 GCA_008086735.1 Cheirogaleus medius | reverse complement strand
GAAAATAGAGAATATTTTGGTGTAAAGACATTTACTTTGGAAAAGTGATTAAGAGGCAGTCACCATTGATAAAGGTATACTTTGAACAAAAATCAGTTTCTTTTAGAAGAACCTGTGATTTTACTCATATAAAAGTTGGATAACTAGCACTTCTGTTCATTTTGTTTATGCTATGAGTATTTTGGAGACATATTGAAATAGTGTTATTTATTTTGTAGGTCAAAGGACAAATACATTCTATGGGTGACCATGATGACTTAACTTGGTCATCTGAAACGGCCCCAGAGGATTGTGAGTTGCCTTCCTCTTATTATCAGCATTTTATGTTGCTTGTTGAATAGCTTGGAATGTATTGTAAAGGTAGAACCATTGTATAAATATAAGGCCTTCTTACATATCCTATAGTAACACAGGTACCCATTGCTTAGCACTGCACCATAAAGCATTATAAATTAAATAAATAAATAAAGTATTATAGTCACGTTCTTCCCAGAAATATACTTTATGTTAATGCAGAATTAGAACTAATGTATAGTTTGCACTCTCAGCTGAAGAGTTATGATAATTCCACTGTCCTTTTTTTTTCTCTGTGTGAATGGCACTCCCAGTCTTTTTGTTGACTCTGCTTCTCCTCCATACCTATACCCAAGGGCAGGTTACCATTAACTCCCACCTGGAATACTGGAATAAACTTAAAACTGTTTTCCCTTCTACCCTAGCTGCCCAAACTGTGGTCTACTCTTCAATCATAATTACATATTTTGAAAAATTCAGATCTGATCGTGGTCCTCCCTTGCTTAAAACGCAGCTATCACTTCTCATTGCTATAAGGTTTAAAGATCTCAATTCTCTAGCGTTATCCGTTATTTTCTACCCTTCTTTCTCTCTCTGTTCCAGCCACTGTCTTAGATGCTTGTTGCTCTAATGAATAGCTTTCATAAAGTATAATTAATATATGATAAACACATATGTAAAATATACAATTTGATAACTTCGGACATATGTGGAAATGTGAAGCCATCACCACTATCAAAATAGTTAACATTCATCACATGCCAGTCTCCTCATGCCACTTTATATTTCTTTATTAAGAAACTTCTCAATTGTTTTCCAAAGTAGTTCTACAATTTTCCATTCCCATCAGCAGTATCTGACAGTTCCAGTTGCTCTGTATTGTCACAAGCGCCATGTATTGCCATTTTTTACAATTTTTAATTTTTAGGCATTCTGTGGGGTATATATTGTGCATATCATAATGATATCATAATCTCATATGCATTATCCTAATAACTAATAATGTTGAGCATCTTCCCATGTGCTTATTGGCCATCTGTATAACTTCTTTGTGAACTATCTTTTCAATTCTATTGCCACTTAAAAATTAGTTTGTGTTCTTATTTGTTGAGTTTTAAGAGGTTTTTAAAATATATTTTGAATACTTTTACTTTATTAGCAATTTTTTTTGTAAGGACTTTGTCCCAGTTTGTGGCTTGACTTTTCTTTCTGTTAATAGTATCTTTTAAAGGGAAAAAGTTATAGTTTAGATGAAGTCCAGTTTATCTATTTTTTCAATTATGGATTTTGCTTTCTGTATCATGTGTAAAAAGTCTTTGCCCAGTTTAAGATCACAAAGAATTTCTCTTGTACTTTCTTCTAGAAGTTTTATAGTTTTAGGGCTTATATTAATATGTGGATCTATGTTCCATTTTGAGTTCATTTTTAGTTATTAATATCCAATTATTCTGGCACCAGAGGGCATGTTTCCATTTAAATAAGTTGTATTTAACTATTTCAGTGATATTTTATAGTTTTTAGTGTATAGGCTTTCCTTATTTTACCAGTTTTATCTGTATTTCATTGTTTGATGAAGTTGTAAATATTGTTAAAATTTTAATTTGATTGTTTATTGCTGGTATGATTTTTTCCAGCCTGGCTCATGGGAATGGACACACTTCCTGGCACTGTGTGAACACCAGACATGGTTTCCTCTATTTCTTTTAGGTTTTTTTCCCCCCTTGGTCTTAGGCAGTTTCCTAGCACACATGCACTGTTCGTTACTCTGCTAAATACCCAACAAGAGATCTCTGCAGATCTCCACGTTTCTTCCCCTGTACTGCTCTCTCCTCTCTAGTGTTCTTCCCTATGATCTCTGTCTGCCTTGGTTTTATCAGACTCTCAGCTTCATAACCTCAACTCAGGGAGTCTGGGAGACTCTACCTGAGGTTTTTCCTCCCTTAGTCATGGCCTGGAATGTGTGTCAAGGCAGAGAGCTGGGGCATTCGTAAGGCTTACTTCACTTGTTTCCTTTCTTTCAGGGATCATGGACTCCATTGCTTGAAGTCCACTGTCTTGAAAATCATTGTTTAATGTGCCTTGTCTGTTTTGTTTTGGTTGTTTTCAGGTAAGAAGGTCAATCAGCACCTGTTACTCCAACTTGTCTGGAAGCAGATTGTAGTGGAGCTTCAGCACAGGCTGTGGACTGGCTGGAATGCTGTCCTTCTCCCTTTGCTCAACTGCTTCCTTTCCATCCTCTGTTTTTCAGTGTTGCCATCTCTTCCTCAGAGACAGTTCACTGGGCTCAGTGTAGATCAGTTTTTCTTATGTGCTCATAGAACTCTGTTTTCTTACAGCATTTATCTGAATTTATAATTGTCCCTTGTTTTGTCTTTGTTCTTCACCACACTTTAAGCATTTAAATCAGAACAGAGGTCTTGTCTGTTTTGTCTTCAGAGCTGAATATAAGGTCCTCCACGTTGCAGGCCCTCAGTATATATTTGTTGATTGTATGAATGAGTGAATGTTAACATGTGCAGTCCTTTATATCCAAAAAGTACTGATACATTTTATATCTTTCTTGTTTTCTCCCTAATACAGATTCTGTTAGCCTATTGAAAATGCAAGATGACATTCTTTCATGGGAAAGATTAGTAGAACTTAAAAGCAATCACTGTGAAAGACTTACAATAAAAATTAAAAAAATGGAAAACGAAGTTAGCGTTCTGCAAGACGAGCTCCATGAAACCAAAAAAATAAAGTCACAGTTAATGTGTGAAAAAGCTATTTGGGAATGTGAACTCTCTACTTTGAGGTATAGCATCCTAGTTTTAAAGAAATGTTTGTATGTACTGTTTACTTCCCACTAAAGATCTACAGGAGAATTTGAGTAATTGCTACTTACCTTCTGGGGTTTAACAGGGGTAAAATTTGTGATATTGTAAAGTGTGAAATTCTTCAAAATAATACAATAAGTTCTTAACTGTCAATATGTCTACTAATAAATAAATAAATGCATATTCTTTTAAATCTTAATTTTAATGGCTATATAGAAGTCTAACGTTTGGAAATCTCATTATTCCAGAAATTATATTTGGAGTTTTAAAATTTTCTATATTATAATGAATGCTACAAGGAACAGCTTTGATATAAATGTTTTCCTACATTTCTAATTATTTCCTTTGAACAAAGTCTTCAATATTGAAGTTTTGGTGAAGGTATAGGATATTAATATTTTTTCTCAAGAAATTTTGTATTAATTTAAAATTCAACAGAGTGTAAAATGGCCATTTTTTCCAACCCAGAATCATTTTTAAAAATTGTATACAGTTTTATTCTGAATATGCATGGAACAAAAAGTAACATGAAACATAATTATTGATTAGTTTCTTCAACATCACTCTCTCATACAGATATAAAGTTAATTCAAAGTTCTATGTTAAAATACATAGGATCCTATATTGTTTAATTAAATATTAGATCCTCTCTTGTTCCAAAGCAGATTTCAAAATTGTTTATAAAATATATAATAATGAGCAAGATAAATTCAACATGTTACCAAACAAAGAAATGGAAAAGGTGTAGGATAACAGATATTAGACTCCTTGGGCTGTTCTTAGATCATAGTAATCTGTAGATACATGTTCTGAGAAAGACATGAGAAGGTGCTATCCTACACAGTAAATCATTGTTAGAGATACCTGCAATATTTCATGAAGTTGACAATTTATTTCTATTGAATGTATAAGCTTGTTTTAAAACTTAGTTAACTCTAAATGATCTGCCCTAATTGAGGAGTAAATATGAGTGTGTGTAAAAAAGGAAATTTTCAACTTGTATCTTTACTGGATCATTGCCAGTATTCTTTTCCATAATATTTACCAGAGGTACTAGTAACAGAAACTTACCAAATAGCAGATAGTTCTTTCATCAGTATTTTTCAAGTGTATGTCCTTTGGAAGAGATTGAAGTCAGAAATTAAAAACCTGAGAAGTAGAAAAAATACTCAAGAACATGAAAATTTTATTAAGATAATAGACTAACATATGAAGAGGCAGATCATAAAGTGAACTTTGTGTTTTCTAAAAAAACCTAATTTTAAAAGATAAGCATATTTAACTGCAGATGTACCTTAAAAGAAGAAGGAGAGAAGAGAAGAAATGCTGATATGTTATATGAAAACACTCAGGAAGCATTAAGAAGAAAAGAAGAGGAATACAGGAAAGAAGTTGAAGTGAAACAACAACTTGAACAGTCTCTGAAAACACTGAATACAGAAATGAGTATATTAAGAAATTATTTGTCTGAGGTAAATTAATCTTTGGTAAAAACTTTATATTTTTAACTTTATGTCAACAATATTACATCAATTTGATTAAATATATGTTATGTAGGTTTAAAACACAACAAAAATGTTATCTTAAAAATGAACAATCATATTTTTAGCTAAAATTACTTATTGTAAACATTGGCATCTAATAGGTGCTCAGTATATGTTTTCTGCATGAAGCAATGGAGGGAAAGTTGAGTTTAATCACTAACAAAAATATTAATTTAGGCATTTTTATATTATAATAAAGGCTAAATAGCTTTGGAAGTCTAATGAAACTAGTTTAATATTCTGTAAAATTTTTTTCACAGTACTATATATGCCTCCATTTAAAATTGTTGGTCTTTGATTAATTTAGTTGTCATTTATTCAATTAAAATTCGAGTAATTCTTGAGACATAAAAGTCCTTGTCTTTCATAGGCTCTTTCCTTTAACAGCTTTATTAAAGGTTATGCTCTTAATTAACTTTTTAGACTTTTTTTCTGATGCTATTTGACCTAAAACGTACTGTATCTCTAGCTTGCACAAAAGTACAATGAGAGTCAGAGGCAGCTATATGGAGAACAGAACACCAGACTATTACAAGGTCGGATTCTGGCCAATCAACTTTACACACAAAGTGAAACAGAGATGGCTCTAAGGGAAATGGAATCTGAGGTATTTTCTTTAGTCATTTTTACATATGTGTGTGTGTTTATTTGTATGTGTATATATTAATATTTAAAATACCAACTATATGCATCTTGGAAAGTATAAAGTATTTTAAGCTGTGTGTATTTATATATATAGGGTAGTAGTGGTGGTAGCATTTTTGGCCCATTGGATAAAATATTGTTCTCAATTCAGTTCCATTTCTCTGCAATGGTCAAGTAGTCACAATGGCCTCATCCAAATCAAAGGCTTTTAATGTTTTCCATGGGAATTGATGATATTTGCATAATCTCAAATCCCTTGCTACTGAGAAGTTCTAGTTTTGGGAAGAATATATCTCCTTGATATATTGGAGAGGTTACTTTATTACTTCACTGATGGTTAAGGAGGAAAAGGACAGCCCGTTCAGAGACCATATCTGGGATGCTATCCTCCTCACTTTTGAGAGGAGTTACAATTTGCTCCAAATAGTATCTTATTTCAGTACAAAGAGATTTTGCAAACAATAGTATGCCGTAATACACACTTAGTGAGAATTTCTTGATAAGTGTTTTGTTCCTTGTAAAATAGTTTAGTGCATCTTCTCCTATTCACATCGATTACTGTTTCAAACATTGTAACGAGGAGAAAACAAGAGCCATTGTGATGGCAATTCATAATTTTCTAAGAAGAGCTCTATAAATTTTATCTTATTTTTCATTGGTGTTTTGAAATAAAAGGCTTCCTTTGTGTTTACATAATGGAAGTAAATGTGATTTGGTGGAGGTAGAATCAGAAGAGCTGGGGGAAATTCCACAGATTGCCTACATTTTTAACCTCTCCTTTTCAGAATTGTGATAACTAAATGAGTTTGTTGATGTATGTAGCAATGGCGTAGTACAAAGCCTAAATATATCATTTGTCAAGCAATGTACCTTATATACTGAGTATAAAAATGTTAGAAAAGTAGAATATCTAAAAGGAAATTTTATCTGTCCAAATATATGCAAAGCTGAGCGTCTCTTCCTGTGGGGTAATGGAGTGTAAACCCAATACTTTAATGTAGTCATATCTATCAATCTTCTTATGCCTTTGATTTTGTTGTAATTCCGGGAAAGGCTTTTCCAATTCTGAGATTCTTAAAAATTCTCTAATGGTTTCATTTTTCCTTTCATGGATTCATTGTCTGGAAATAAGTATTTGAAATTTTGGAAATTTATGCTCTATTATAAAGTATGAGATTTTGATCCACCTTCTATTTCCAATTGTATATCCACTTATTTTGCAACCTTTTCATTGTATAAATGGACAGGTTCTCCTTCATTTTAAGAAGAAATCATATGTCATTTCATTGAGTACTAACTGAAAGTTCCCTTTGTTGTACTTAGATTTCTCAGAGTTATGAAAAAGAACAAGCTCTGATGCGTAAAAATGACATGTTGCATGAAGAAATAGCCATGCTAAAAATGGAAATAGCCACAATAAAATATCAGAATGAGGAAAAAGAAAAGAAATATATGAACGACATTAAAATTTTTGAAGAAGTGAATGAGAACCTTCAAATAACCTTAAAACAGAATGTGGAAAAATTAACAGATACAGTATCTCAGTATAGTGACCAGCTTAATGCTCTGGCATCTGAGAATGCCTTGCTGAATGCTAAACTGGAAAATGAAAAACGGGACAAGGAAAGACTGCAAGCAAAACTTGAAGCATGCCCTTCTAGACTTACTGCTGCAATACATGATCTTGATCAAAGTGAGATGCTAAGAAGAGACGTCAAAATGTCTTTGCAGAGAGCAAGACATGAGTGGTTTTGCTTACGGAATGAAATAACTGTATGTGTGTCTAATCTCAAAGAAAACCATGAGATTGTTGGTCAAAAATGTTCTAAGGCTGAAAGTAAAATCAATAGCCTGGAAAATGAGCTCCCTCACACAAATGTTCTGAGAGAGAAGTCTCTGGTTTTAGAATGTGTCCAAAGAGACCTATACCAAACAGAATGTCAAATGAAAAAGATGAAAGAAATGTATGAAAATGAACAATATCAAGTGAAGAAATACACTGAACAACAGGAATATCTAGAGGAGAGAATATCTGAACTAGAAAGAGAAAATATGTTGCTTCAACAGCAACTGGCTTATGCTCACAACAAAGCAGAGGATAAAGAGAAGACACTAATGAATGTGCGAGAGCAATTTCAAGATACTGTGAAAAACCTTCTAGCTGAGAATGGAAAGCAAAGTCTTCTGCTAGAAGATAGAATTAAGCAGTTAATCAGTGAATGCAATCAGTTAAAAGAAAGACTATATGAAAATGAAAAAGGGAAACCAGAAGAAGTAAGTATCAAGAAAGATAAATGTTTTTCAACGTTCCTGAAAGAAAATTTAAAGTAATCTTTGTTTGTGGCTATTATGTTGAATTTAGTTGAATGTAAAAATATCTAGATGATAAATGTATTTGCAATATCAGGCTAGAAACTTACGTTGGTTACAGCTAATAAAAGTTATAGCTGAGAAATACTTTGAGTAAAGACATTGTGTCACCTATGAGATTTTAAGAGGTTAAATTACAAATTGTCAATAGATGTAGATGAATATGAATAATGGAGACTTACACTGCTGAAGATACAATTTCATTATCTTTACATTGGTATATTTTAAGACCATAGTGAAGCAGATAAATGGAAATGTTCGTACCTGAAATGAGTATTTTGAAATTAAGATTCCATTAATGAGTTCCATTGACAGTTAAGTCCAGGTTTTGGAGATGAACTGAAGTATATTGTTATATCTCATAATACTTTCCTTTAGGTAGTTTTTTACATATTTTAGTTGGTGTGATTTTATTTTAATTCATGTCAATATGGCTTAAATCTGAAAATATTTCAAATTATGTATTGTTATGATCTCCCAATTCTTCAAAGAGGCATTTACTTTTTATGAAATTATACATTTTGCTAAATATTAGCAAAAACATATTTGATTTAATCTTCCCACTGATATTTATAATTACTTTGAATATTTTTACAAATAATGTGCTGCTGATTCTCAATTCAAGGTTGAATGATTATCATTTGGGTATAACTTTGTCCAGTATGAAGATATAATTATAGCTGTCTGTGATTTGTTAGTATGATATTGGATCCTCATTTTCAGACTAATGAGGGGTGACAGGATTCACATACAGCCTGAATGCAGTGAGTAGGGGAGGGAGTAGGGAGTCCCAGGAGCTGATTTCAGGGAGGGAGGTGGAGGCCAGGATGCCTGAAGGTCATTGGAATTTTACTTTTGCTCTGTGATTTGGAAGGATTTGATCAAGCGACTGAATATTGAGAAACTCTGAGGCTGTTTTAAGTTTCTAATAAAAAAGGGATGAATTTGAGAAATTACTACCACCTCCTAGCCTGGTGTCTTGAAAAATACAACTCTTTCTCTGCTTTAAAAGAAAAAAAGAGAGAAATTTTCCTCAGCACAGAATTTACCACTAGTCCCACCCACACACCCATTTCTTTCTTTCTTTTTTTTTTAAACTTCAGAATATTATGGAGGTATAAATTTTCTTTTTGAGACTCCATTAAGTTGTTAAGCATTGCGCATTCATGACAGGACAAATGCATAGTGGGCTGAATCTGATGATCAAGTAACAGAATAACAATTTGGTGGGAAGATAACCCCTCTGTGACCCTAACTGAATTCAGTCAACAACAACAGTGTATACACATGAGGAAAAGAAGGTGAAGTGATGTATGTGGTGATATTTTTCGAAGTGTATATGTTAGGGTTAAATATTCATAACATAATTTAATAATAAGGTGATTTATAAAATCAGTAACAAAAATATCTTATCAGGTACTTGTGAGACAACTTCAAGCACTGGCTGATTCCCTGAAAAAACCGTCAACCTCAGAGGCTTCACAAGAGGTTCTATCACGTCACATGAATATAGAAAATGAGACACCGGATTCAAAGGAGGCATTGGACCAAATCAGAAATCATGTATGTATAAAATGTAACATGTCCATGAGTAATCTATAGCCAGTTAAGTAACATAAAGTGTTCTAGGATACTAATTTAAGTGGATAGCTTTCTTTTGCATTTTCATTATAAGTAATTTTATTACAATTGTATTATCTTTATAATACACTTATTTCCTAAACTCTGACTCTCATTATGCCATTTTTTTCTAATGACAAACTTTTCTTCTTATCACACTTACCCTTAGGAAATGTGAGAATGTTACACCATTCCTCACAGGAGTTGAGAACCATTTTTCCCATTAAGCAGTATTTCTTTAGTGATTTCTCTAGTGCTGCCATGAGGCAAGCCAGATTATATCAGAGGATAATGTTTAATGGAATGTTCCAGAAAATGTTCTTGTTTCTTGTCTTTGATTTTGAGAATCGATGTACAGAATCTGTATATATTTATTTCATGGATTTCAGTATAACTTGCACAGAAATGCCATTATACTGTTCTCCAAAATGCAAGTGCTTTATGTTAACTTACAAACTATTTGAAAAGTTAGGCATTTCCTTTTGTTTCTCTTCATTTCAAATGTATTACAAAAGCATAGAAAGTAAATGAATTTGTATCTTTCGCAGCAACATGGATGGAACTGTAGGCTGTTATCTTAAATGAAATAGCAGAAACACAAAGTCAAATACCACATGTTCTCACTTGTAAGTGGGAACTAAAGAACATGTACATAGAAACATGGAGAGTGGAACAATAGACATTGTAGACTCAGAAGGGTGGAAGTGTGGTAAGGGCATGAGGGCTAAAAAGTTACTTAATGAGTGCAATGAACACTGCTTGGGTGACTTCGCCACTACACAATATATTGATGTAACAAAACTACACTTGTTACACCCTAAATACATAAAATTTTAAAAACCATAGAAATACTCAGATATGGATAGCATGCACATCCAAAATTAAGATTTAAGACAATTATCTAGATCCTACTATTGGATTTTTAAGAACAACTTTTTATGAGATATAATTCACATACCATATATTTCACCCATTAAAGGGTACAGTTCTCTCTTAGTATACCAGAGTTGTGCAACCATTACCACAATCCACTTGAGAACATTTTCACTGCCATGAAAAGAAGCCCCATACCCCTTTGCCATCACTGCCCCGCTCCATGTCCCTCTACCTGCCCCTTCCTAGGAAACCACCATTTACTTTTTGTCTGCATAGATTTGCCCATTCTGGACATTTCATAAAAATAGTCATAAAATATATAACACTTTTGGACTGGCTTCTTTCACTTAGCAAAATGTTTCAAGAATAAATACATGCTGTAACACGTATCAATACTTTGTTTCTTTATTTTGTTGGTTAATATTCTACTGTATGGCTATACCTGTTACCCATTCTTTAGTTGATAGACCTTTATGTTGCTTCTACTTTTTGGCTATTATGAGTAATGCGGCTGTGGACATTCATCTCCCAGTTATGGTGTGGACACACGTCGTTATTGCCCTGCCGTTGGATTTTATCCTCACAGTTAACTGGGCTGATTTCACCATTTCTCTGTCTTACTCATGTTGTCCTTTCTGCCTTTTCAAAAGTTTCTGTTCATCTGGCCTCATTTATTCAGACCTGGCCCACAATTTTCTCTTCTTCATGAAGCTTTCTTTCCCTGACCTTATGTTTCTGCACCTGTTTAGTCTGTGCAGAATAATTTAGCCCTTAATTTTCCACTGCTTTTATTTCCTCTCACACTCTCGTGGCCACTTCCTAAGTTAGATTTGGGGTTTGGGAAGGTCAAGGTGCTCTTCTGTGGCCTGGATTATATTACTCCCCAGTGGGAGTGGTGGACCACAGGAAGAAATTCAGTCACCTTCTCCTGCATTGTGGATTCACTCCCAGTTTTTAGCTCATCCTGGCCCTATGGGCTGCTTATTTTCCTCGTGCTTCCCAGAATTTTGAGTTTCCTTTTACTTTTCTGTTGAAGAACTTCTGTGCTCCTTCTCACATAATATGTTCAAGTGTGATTGTTCACACACTGTTATGGTTCTTCTACATGGATAAGTTGTGCTGGAAATGCTTCTAGTCAGCCTTCTTGGAAAAATATGTCAGTGCGTAATGTCTTACTGGTGTGTAATATTTCATTGCATGGATAGTCCAGACATTTTATTGATTCATTCATCAGTTGGTGGATTTTTGGGTTATTTCCATTTTTGGCTATTATTAATAATGCTGCTATGAACTTTCATGTATAATTTTTATGTTTGCATATCTTTTCATTTCTCTTAGGGATATATTTATAAGTGAAATTGCTGGGTCATATGAAAACTGTATTCTTAACATTTTGAGGAGCTGCCAGTCTGTTTTCCAAAGTGGCTGTGCCATTTTACATTCCCACTTGCATTGTATGAGGGCTCTAATTTCTCCATGTCCTTGCTAATACTTATATGCCATCTCTTTGATTGAAAAAAGATTCCAGCCCAGCGGTGTGAAATGGTACCCTGATTGTGGTTTTGATTAGCATTTCACTAATGATTAACAACTCTAAGCACCTTTGGGTGTCCTTTTTAGCCATCTATATATCTTGTCTGAAAAAATAATCTATTTTAATCCTTTGCCTATTTTTTAAATTAGGTTTTCGTTTTAATTCTGAATTGTAAAAGTTCTTTATATGTGCCATTTTCTGCCTCTCAGTTGTTTGCATTTTCTCGTTCTTGATGGTGTCTCTTCAAGCACAAAAGTTTTCAATTTTGATGAAGTCGTGTTAATCTGTTTTCTGTTTGGTGTTATATCTAAGAAGATACTGCCAAATGCAGATTCCTGCTGCTCTTTTCTTCTAAAAGTTTTATTTTTTTAGTTCTTACATTTAACTGTTACATTTGGAGTTAATTTTTAGATATGATATTTGGAGGGAGTACAAACTGGATATATAGTTTTTCCTGCATCAGTTGTTGAAACAAGTATAGTTTTCCAATTTAATTGTTTTGTTACCCTTTTTGAAAATCAGTTGTAATTGTGAGGGTTTATTTTTGGATTAACAATTCAAATCATTGACCTAATGTCTATTCTTGTGCCAAACCAAATCAAATTTTACAAGAACTCTTTTTCAATCATGTTGCATATTACCAGTTGTCTTATGTTACAGTAAAAAGTCGACATAGTGGAAAGTCTTTAACTTCATTTATTGCTTTTTGAAGGGGCCTGCGGCCAGCTTATGCCTTGCTGACTCCAGGACATGATGGAAAGTCAGACTTACAAAGACAGAGTCCATTCCTTCTTTTCCTCTTACTCAAACCTTTAGTCTGTCATCTAGAACTCCCTCTTCACTCTTATTTCCAGGAAATCTTGGTCACAGACTGTGCTGACTGAGTCTGCTATTTACTACATTATGATTTATTAACTCATTATAATTCATAGAATCATCTCTAGATTTTACTATCTAGTAAGAGGAAGATTAGGTCTGAGCTTTTGGCTTTCCTCCCTGGAAATTGAGCTAATCCATCATCTTTTGCTTCACAGTAGATCCTCTTCATTGGGGCTGACCCTATTCTTAGCACACATACTCCAGCAGTGTAGGTGGGTGGCGGTGGTGGCAGGGGGTGTCTCCCTGGGCTGATCCTTGGGCCTTCAGGCAGTGTGCAACAGAACGGTGATGGCAGTAGTGAGCTGATCCTTAGGTTCCTGGCTGGCACTTGTGGCACCACTGGTGAAAGTAGCAGTGCTGGGCCAGTCCCTGGGCCCCTGGGTGGATACATTTGGGTGGGCACTTAGGGCAGTGGGATGGGCAGGCCTGTCCACAGGCTTTGTGAGGGCAGGTGCAAGAGCTGTCAGCAGTGTCCAGCTTGGCAGGGTTGTTCTCACGTCCCTGAATTGTGTGCTGGGCAGTAGGATTGTCCTCAGACTCATGGATAATGCACCTGGGCACTGGAAGCAGCATGTGGAGTAGGCAATCCTCTGGCCCCCAGACTGTGGGTGCCATGGCAGTGGTGGTACATGGCACAGGCCCATCCTCAGGCCCCAGGTTGTGTGCTGGCCTAGGAGGTGCAGGCTGATCCTCAGGGCCCTGGAAGGTGTATGTGAGTTTAGCTTGTGGCAGTGGCAAAGGCAGGTGAGTTGCCTTGTCTTCAGGCTCTCATGTGGCACATGCAGGTGCTGACCACAGCAGGTTAGGTAAGCTTGTTCTCAGGCTCCTTGATCATGCATTTGGGCTGGCCAATCCTCAGATCCCCTGAAGGTACGCCTAGGTGCACCATGACCCTGCCTCTGAAGGGGGTAGAGTTGCTTTCATAGGCAGTGGCCTCAGTCAGGTGGGCCCTGGCCCTGGGACACATGTTCCTATGATCCGTTTGTCCTTGGACAGCTTCCCTCATGGGCCAGACGACCTATCCTCAGGAGTGTAGGGTGTTGTGTGAGCTAGAGTTGTGGAGACCCAGCTGCACTGCTGTGTTCAGCTGGTGCAGGATGTTATAACCCACTAGGGAAACATAGTGGGATATCTGTGGGATACCAGGGAGGACATGTGGGAGGTGTGGAGCCCCAGCACAGGATGTAGCCCATTGGGGTTTGGGCTCTTAGAATGGCACTGTGCTGCAGCAGGTTGGGTCTCAGGGGTGAGTGGGACTCAGCGTGAATTGCCTCCCTAGAGCAGTGAAGTCACATGAGCACCAGGCAACTCCCTATACTCAGTTCAGGGCCTGTGAGGGCTGAGGGCTCCCCTGTGGCTTGGATTGCAGATATCCTTGGAGGAATGTGGATCACTGGGGTTCATTCCCTTCCCTTTGCCCCACAAGGGGAGTCTGTCCTGGCTCTGAGCTAATCCCAGCTGGAGTGGCTTATTCCCTTCCTTTTCCTTTCATGACTCCAAGGGTTCCTGTTACTTCTGCTGAATTCCAGAGTTCTCAAGGTATGGTTATCTAATTGTTTTGGTTCTTCTCTATGGAGGATGCAAGTTCTGGGTGCCTCTCTCAGTCTTAGTCACAAAATTGTAATTTGAACCACCTTAAGTCAGGGACCATCTGTATTTGGTAAATTGACATGTGGAGAGACTGCAAATGGGAAACACGTATTTGAACCCAGAAAGTCCTGGATCCTTGCTATTTAATTTTCTTCAGCTTATCTCTTGTGTTGACTTTACATTCAGCTGCTATGGAGCAGCAGTGCCCTTTCCTCCAGGTTTCAGTATCATTTTCTTCACTGTCCTTGAAACCCTTCCTGTCAGCCTCTTCAAGGGCCATCAGGCTTCCACTGACAGTCTCCTTGGAGGCCTTTTGGTTTTCATGCTTATTCACATCTAGGTCTTTTCAGCATCCACCCCCTCTTGGTGCAAAGGTATTCTACATGTTTTAACAATTATTATTGTTTTTTAATGGCAGCACCCCATATTTAGTATCAGTATCTGTATCAGTTATCTATTGCTGTGTAATAAGCCACCTCAAAATTCAGTGTTTCAAAACAACATTTACTTTGCTCACAATATGAAGTTTTAGCAAGCTGCAGGGGGGCCAGCACATTTCCTCTTCATGTACCAATAGCTGGGGTGATGAAATTGGGGACTAGACTCATTTAAAGGCATGTTCATTCATATGTCTGGCCATCGAAGCTGGCTTTTTTGGCTGGGACTCTAGCTGGGGCAGTCAGCTGGGATACCTATACAAGGATTCACCATGTGGCTTGGGCTTCCTCACAATACGGTGGCTGGATTCTAAGGACAAGCTTACCTAGAGAAGAAAAGTCCAGTGGAAGCAGAATTACATTTCCTAACTTAACCTCACAAGTCAGTTCTGCCATATTATATAGTCACTAGAAACTGGTTACTGAAGCCAGTTCATATTCAGGAGAGGGAATTGCATGGGAGAAATGTAAAAAAAATTATAGACATGTTTTAAAAACCAGTACGTCACTCACCTTTTATAAATCAAATAATCATTCTCTCTAAAGGAAAGTAATTTTTTCCAACTCAGTACCACCAAAATTCCTACAAGTATTTTTGTTGATTTGTTGTTGTTTTTGTTTGGTATGCTACCTTATTTTGTGCAAAGTAACACAAGATGACAAGATAGTTCTGTTGAATTAAGACATTTTTATTGAAAAAAAGCATAGATCTTGTCTCTAAACTTTTATACTGAGATATGATTGCTTTGTAACTCCAGGAATACTTAGTCCTTGGAATGCAATTCAAATTAGCATAAAACCTTTGCAGTTCATAAAAATAACTCAGTGTAATGTCCCTAATACTTTAGAAATTATGGGGAATTATGATGGGGGAAGGGGCATGAGACTTTCTACCAAGAGAGTTTAAGGAGGAAAGAATTGACTTAATCATATAAAATATCTAAAAATCAAGTGTAAATGTTGTGTGACAAAGATGTGGAGACTAAAGTTTATATTTTGTTACCCCGGGTGGTTTAAACTTTGTTCTTGATTTTCTGAGTAGTTCAAATGTCTGTATTTTAAGAATCTGCTACAAGGAGATAACGTTTTATTAGCAGCTAATTGTATGTATTTTAAAACGTGTTATTAGTTTTGTGACGGCCTATTCTCAGCCTACTTCATTATTAAAATATATTATTTTATTCATGCAGATTGATGATCTTACAGAATCACTGGTAACTGTATCTTCAAGATGTCGATACCTAGATGCAAAGAATGAAGTTTATGAGCAGGAATTATTATCTATGAAAGCAATACAAAAACAATGTGAGATACTACAGAAAAATAACATGAAATTAGAACATGAATTACTGAACCTCAAAAACCATATGGAACAGAACATGGTAGACCGTGGTCAGGTTCAGTGGTATGAGCAGGAGATTGAAGAAAGAGCAACACAGTTTATTGTAGAAAAATTAAAAGAAGTCAATCTATTTTTACAGGTTAGTTAACTTAAATGTGAAATGCACTTACTATCATTTCACTGATGATATTGTGATATTTACATTGTGTGTTTCCTTGACTACACGTATAGTAATTGGTTTTGTAGATTTCTAGAATGAGGGTGGCATCTGTTTCTGTTTTACTTTTTTAGTTTCTGTCATCACTATAACTAAATTGATCTTTGAGAGTAATGATGCACCTTAGAGAATCATTTGTATATTTAGGCCAATTAGCATAAAACAAGAGTATTAGGAAAGAAAAAAAATGTGATTTAGAAATTATACCATACTCTTAAATTGTACTTCTGTTACATTGTTCAATTTTCAAAATTTTAAATTACTTCTATTATTCTTTGGATTATTAGATTGCTTGACTACTAATTTATGAATGGTTCAATTCTTTAAAACCCAGATTGAATTATCAATTTAGTTGATAATTGATGTTAAATATATTAAACCTCATCTTCTTTTGTCACATATTTAAAATTGCTCTCTGAGGATGGGTGTGGTGGCTCATGCCTCCCAGCACTTTGGGTGGTAGATATGGGAGTATTACTTGAGACCAGGAGTTTGAAACCAGCCTGGGCATCATAATGAGACCCTGTCTCTACAAAAAGTAATAAAATGTGCCAGGCATGGTGGTGGACGCCTGCAGTCCGAGCTACTCAGGAGGTAGAGGCATGAAGATCATTTGAGCCCAGGAATTAGAGGCTGTAGTGAACTATGATTGAGCCACTGCACTCCAGCCTGGGTGACAGAAGGAGAAACTGTCTCAAAAATGAAATGAGGCATTCATATATGCCAAGAACCATCAAGCAGAAACTCAAATCAAAAATGCAATACCTTTCACTATAGCCTCAAAGAAAATTAAATATCTAGGAGTATACTTAACCAAAGATACGAGAGATTTATACAAGGAGAATTATGAAACACTAAAAAAAGAAATTGCGGATGATTTAAACAGATGGAAAAATCTACCTTGCTCATGGATTGGTAGAATCAATATCGTTAAAATGTCAATATTACCTAAGGTGATCTACAGAATCAATGCAATCCCCATCAAAATACCACCAGCATTCTTTACAGATCTAGAAAAAATAATTCTTCGCTTCGTATGGAACCAGAAGAAACCACGAATAGCCAAAGCAATCTTAAGTAAAAAGAACAAACTGGGAGGCATCAGTCTCCCTGGCTTCAAGCTGTACTATAGAGCAATAATAGTTAAATCAGCCTGGTATTGGCACAAGATCAGAAGCATCAATATAGATCTGAGATACCAGAGATGAAACCATCAGTATACGGTAACCTAATCTTT
>VBSM01001118.1:11473509-11498668 GCA_008086735.1 Cheirogaleus medius | reverse complement strand
GATGGAGGGCAGGGGGGAGGGGGGGAGGAAGTGTAGAGTTACATAATGTGTGCCATGTACGCCACCTCGGGACTGGACTCGCTTGAAGCTCTGGCACGTGGTGGGGGAGTGGTAGGGGCAATGTATGTAATCCTAACAATATTTGTACCCCCATTATATGATGAAATAAAAAAAATTAAAAAAAAATGAAATGACAAAATAAATAGCTGTCTATTTCAAAAGTGAAGGAAACAAATATTTAAGAATTGTTAGGTTGTCACTGTTAAAAATGTATCCTTTTAATTTGTTTTAGGCACAAGCAGCATTGGAAGAATACAGAGAACAGTTGAGAGAGAACCGTCTGGCTGCAATAAGCAGTGAGATGGAATTCAGAATGAAAAATCTTGAATCCGAAGTCTCCAATATGACAGCTGCTCGAGAAGACTTTCATTGCATTGAACTGGAAAAATATAAACAGCTCTATCAGTTAGAACTAGAAAATAGAAAATACTTGTCGATGAAACTAAAAGAGTAAGTCACAATACGGAATAGAAAATAATATCATTTAATTTGCCTTGAAAGCATGCCTTTTAGTGAGACAGGTTCATGAGATTAGTGGGAAGTGAAAGCTAAATAGGTAATAAAATTTTGAAAAATTATGTTAATAAATAAACTTGCCTTTAAAGTGGGAGTGCAGGCTGGACGTGGTGGCTCATATCTGTAATCCTAGCTCTCTGGGAGGCGGAGGCGGGAGGATCGCTCAAGGTTAGGAGTTCGAAACCAGCCTGAGCAAGAGCGAGACCCCGTCTCTACTAAAAATAGAAAGCAATTAATTGGCCAACTAAAAACATAGAGAAAAAATTAGCCGGGCATGGTGGAGCATGCCTGTAGTCCCAGCTACTCAGAAGGCTGAGGCAGAAGGATTACTTGAGCCCAGGAGTTTGAGGTTGCTGTGAGCTAGGCTGATGACACAGCACTCTAGCCTGGGCAACAGAGTGAGAATCTGTCTCAAAAATAAAAAAAAAAAAATAAAGTGGGAGTGCAGGACAGTTTACATCTCTCCTTCTTTTCTTTTTTATCTCGCTTTTTGTCCCCTTAATTGTATCATGTAGTTAATCTGACTTGGCTAAATAGTCTTTTAGCCAAGTATTTTAGAAGCTTTATAATTTAGACAGTGATACTGTCGTAAAATTGCTTGCCACCATTCCCCTAAATAGAAATATTAATGAGTTTGACTACTTTTTGGAAGACTATAGCTCAAACCAAATAGTCAAGTACTACAACTACTCTTGGTGCCTTCTGGCACTCAGTAAATTATCTTCTTTATATTGGTTTACCAAAAACAATTATTTCTACATTTTCTTTTTTTTATTTATTCAGGATATTATGGGGGTACAAACATTTTGGTTACATGTAATGCTGTTTGTCCTGCCCAAGCCAGGGCTACAAGTGTGTCCCTCCCCCATACAGTGCACTCCCATTCCATTAGTTGTGGGTTTACCCCCCACACTTCCTCCCGACTGGCACACAGTGAGTATTAGTACCATGTCAACACCGTAGTGTTGGTCAGTTAGTACACTTTGATGGCGAGTACACGTGGTGCATTATTTTTCATCCTTATGGTACCTCACTTGGAAGGATGGGCTCAATCTCTGTCAGGATAATATAAGAGGTGCAAGACTCTTTCAGACATCGGCATAGGCAAAAAATTTATGAAGAAGAACCCCAAAGCAATCACAGCAGCAAGAAAAATAAACATATGGAAAAGCTTCTGCATAGCTAAGGAAACTATCATTAGAGTGAATAGATGCAACCTACAGAATGGGAGAAAATATTTGCTTTTTACATATCCAATAAAGGACTGACAACAAGAATCTATATAGAACTCAAGAAAATCAACAAGAAAAAATCAAGCAACCATATCAATAAATGGACAAAGGACATGAACAGAAACTTTTCCAAAGAAGACAAAGACATAACATGTAACCAAAATGTTTGTACCCATATAATTCCCTGAAATAAAAAAAAAGATAGACAAATTGCCAGCAAACATATAAAAAAATGTGTTCAACATCTCTAGTCATTAGGGAAATGCTAATCAAAACTATAATGAGATATCACCTAACTCCAGTGAGAATGACCCTTATCAAAAAATCCCAAAACAATAAATGCTGGGGTGCATGTGGAGAGACTGGAACACTCTTACACTGCTGGTGGGACTGCAAATTAGTACAACCCCTGTGGAAAGTAATTTGGAAATACCTCAAAGAGCTAAAAATAGAAATATTATTTGATCTAACAATTCAACTAGTAGGCATCTATCTAAAGGAAAAAAAGACATTCTAGAATAATGACATCTGCACTCGAATGTTTATAGCAGCACAGTTTACAATTGCAAAGATATGGAAACAACCCAAATGCCCATCAATGCATGGGTGGACTAATAAAATGTGGGATATGTATACCATGGTATACTACTCAACTACCTTTTCATAGAGATAATCATTTTATTGTGTGTATTTAAGGAGTACAAAATGATGTTTAGATATATTTATACACAGTGAAACGGCCATTATACTCCACCAAACTGACATATTCACATTGTTCATTTTCACTTACTAATCCTTTAAATACAAGTGTTACTCAGGCATCCTCAAGAATCTTATAAATTGAGCCATTGCAAAAGGCAGCAAGTATTACCTGTTAAGCCATACCTCACTGATAGACATTTCTCTTCCCTCCTTACGTTATTTGAATTACTTCTTTTTAAGAAATTCCCTTAAGAATACACACACACACACACACACACACACACATACATATACACTTCTTTAGAACAGTTGTAAAACCGTAACTGCATACAGTAGGCATGCTGTGACACATCTTCACAGTTAAACCACTATTTACTGGGAAATTCCATTTATTCTTATGCTCACCTTTTGAAAATGTAATCATTTAGGAATCATTTTGGAAAAAATGAAATACTAAACATTTGTCTTGCAATCTTCACAGAGCTACTGAGAGACTAGCAGCGTTCAGTAGCAATCTTGTTGCGGAGACACAGACTAGACGCTTCTTTGCCACTTGTACAGTGAGCACAGTCCTACAGTCAACACCTGCTGGAATTCCTTGTAATGGTTTTGGTCTTCACAGAGAATTTACTTCAACAGAATACTCACTGTTCTCTTCTTCCTGTTCATGGACTTCAGATACCAGCTTGAAGAACAACTTGAGTGAGGTTAGTTATATTACCTTCTTTCCTTTGGGCTTCAGATTTTGGATATAATTCTTGTTAATTTAGTGAAATGCAGAGTTGTTTAAATGACCTATGCATAAGTAAAGGTTATAATTCTCTGTATTAATAAAGAGAGGAAAGAGAAATTTTTCCATTTTCTTAAAGTCCTCTCAGCTCTCATTTTCAAGAGATAACCCATATAATAATGTTATTCAATATATGTAACTAATATGATACTTTTTAAATTTGTTTAAAAGCTGCATTTAAGTTAGATCTTAAAGACTGAATCTTTCCTAATAAAGGGAAGTATGGTGCTCTGGCTTCCTTCTAATTTATTTTAGTTTGGCTGTGGTTGTGCTTCATAACACTTTTGAAGTTTTCCTCTACCATCTCAAATTTTCCACCCTTAATCACAAGAATGTTTGGCATCCAAATACTTAAACACATCTGGATATTTATTATTGAAAGCAATCCAAGAGAGATAATTTTTATGAATTAAAAAACCTGTAATATCAAAAATATTAACTTCTGTTTTTATATTAAAAGATTTATCATTTTCTTACATAAAAGTACATCTTTAATTGCTATGGTAATTACAGCCTTTTTATCTCAAGTTTTGTAAAATTTGCCTATTGATGGGCAATTGCACAGCACTTTTTAAATAGTTAAATAAAGCATGTATTTGAATTTTTAAAATGGCATTCACTTTTGTCTCTCTAGCTTGCCATCACTTGAATGAGTGATGACTAAGATGGAAAATCTATCAAGACATTTTGCCGTCCTTTTTCCTTACATAGTCTGTGCCAGGCATTGTATTGTCCTTCAACTGGGGACAACAATTCTGAATTTCTATTAAGGGAAATATGAGGAAAATATGTGATTTAAGGGGAAAGTAAGAATAAAATGAAAGAGACTTTTAAAACATCATTTAATATTTGCCAGTTTCACTTGTGAATATAGATAAAACCACCCCAGCCTCCCACTAGCCAGGACAAAACTGGAGGCATCAACACTCCAGACCCTTTTCCTAAGCTTCTGGGTGCCCCTCCCAGGGAAGCTCCTTTCCTAGGATCTGGGTCTATCCCTTTCCCTTCTGAACTTTCATACCTGACCTGAGAAAACATAATTACGTTAGTAGGCTCTTAGTTAAAGTCACATTACGATGTACATTTTACATAGGGTTTATTAACGGTAATGTAAGTTTCTGTTCATAAAGGCTTTTCCCTTTCCTGGCATTGAGTTACTACTTTTACAATACCTGGCTGGTAATACTGCTGTACCATTAGTCATTTTTTCAGGCCTGTCTCTGGTGGTATTCTCACAAAAGTGTTCTGGAAAACAGTCTCTCAAAATACTGAGAAAACTGTTAGTTAAACATTTGTGAAGACATTGGATATCATATTATGATTATCACCACAATATAGTTATTATCTTCAATATACTCTTTCAGGCCATGTTTTGGGCATTTAGAGGGAGAATACCTTTTATACAAAAGATTTAAACAAGAACCCTCTATATGAGAACATTTGCAATATATTAATAGTTTGAAATATTATCACACATTTTATAAATAACTAAAAATTGCAACATAAGCAGTCAGATGTTTCAAAACCAGGTATAAATTTCTGAAAAGAAATCAAAATTATAATTAAAGAACTATATATTTTTGGCCTTTTTTCTAATTCTAGAACATCATGAATCTAAGAAACTAAATTTGAAAATTGACTCTAACCTATATTTATCCTCATTGAAAGCAAATTTTGGGAAATCTTAGCGTTCATATGAAAAAATGTTAGTCATAATTCAGATAACATAATATTTTTACCTAATCTTAGCCACATGACATGACAGTACCACTTTCTTCATGTTTATATTTAAGATTCTGAGCTAAAATGTTAGTAGCATAGAATGTACTTTAATATTTTAATTTTACTACAAGTGGAAAATAACAATTTTAAGGAAAAATCCATCACAGTGAAAAAACCTCATCGTACTTTTATAAAGGGCAGGATTTTTCTAAAAATTTCAAAGTAACACATTCATGTGAAAATGTGATTTGAATTGTCCAACCTTTGTACTAATAAGAGAAAATGTCATACTTTTGAAATGATGTATATTCAGTATACCAATATTGATTATACTTTTTTATTAGATGGATATAGGCAGCATCACATATACATATTCTCTATTATCTAAGTGTACGATAAATAGGAATTTTATATATTTATGTGATTATTTTTCTATTTAAGCAATCCTCAAGTTAAGTCTAGTCATTATGTGATTCCCATGAAAATGTCTCTGGTTTGCCTAAAGATTATAAACAATATTTGACTTATTTCAGATGCAGCAAGAGTTAGAAGAAATAACTTTAGGACTAGAAGTAGGTATGTTGTCAAATTTTATGAATTAAATTGAGAGTAATGAATTGACTTCTGAAATCAACTGTAAGTAACAAGTGGCATCCCTCTCCATTGTTTGGTTAATAGATACTACATTAAATATTTCCTCTTACACACATGTAGTGAAAGATGTGAAAACACTAACATTTATACTGAACAGTATACTTATGCTTTGTGATTTCATTATCATGTTCCATAGCTTCAAAGAAATCTCATCAAATTTATGTATCTTTTTTTTTCTGGATCTACACTTTATTCACTCCTGCCATCCCTATGAACCTGTCCATGTGTCAGCCAGCACGCTGGAACTCAGAAAACCAAAGCATCATCAACTTGCTATGTTTATGTTAGTGATTTAAGGCCAAAGACCCTGGACTCATCTAGGGACATTTAGCCAATAGTTATACCTTATATGCAGTAACTTGACCAGTGACATTTTAAATCAGTCATTTACTTTATCATTGATGTACCTTTGGCCTCGGAAAAAGTACCGTATTTCTTGCCATGGGAAAAATCACTCATATCAATGCGGTTCTTGTCAATTTATTGAGCCTTATCTTTTACCACATACCCTACTCTGCCCCTTTGCTCTAGCATCTAGACTAGACTAGACCACATCTAGACCACACTAGACTACTTAGAATTCTACAGTGTCCCTCCTCACCTCCAGCTCTTTGCATTTGCTGCTTCCCTCTGTCTGGCACACTTTTTCCTTGTCCCTCAGCTATCAACTTACATATCACCTCCATTAAAAAGTCTATAGTGTTGACAGAAGTCTTGGACAGATGGTCTTTCTGGGTGTTCCAATAGTGTTCCATTTTATATTTGTTATGATCTATATGACTCTGCATGGAAATTGCCTGTTTGTGTGTTTTTCACATTATAGTATATGATTGTTGAGGTCAATCATGTGGACTGTATTATCTTCACCTTGTAATACCAGTGCTTGTCATAGTACCTTAGCACATGATTGTTGAATAAGTGAATGGAGAATCAGAAAACCAGAATTCTGATACCTAACCACAATGGTACTTAATTCAATGTGCAACTATAGGCAAATTATATTTAATAATACATATATATTTTTCATTCTTATGAACCACCAATAACCTTCTTGAGTCTTTTTTACTGACCTACACACTTAGTTCCTATGAATTCTTTTAGGTGAAGAATATAATTCTTTCATTTTCTTTCCAGGTGCTACTGGATACTCCCCTCTAGAACAGCTTCTTCTCTAGGATCCACTGATAAATAAAAATGAAGACATTCTTTGAAAAGCATCATAACAATATGTGCCAATTTAAAAAAAAATTATATGATCTCAAAGACTTTTAAGTTGATCTTTCAAATGAAAGCCAGTTTTACATCCTTAAACTGCCAAATGCCAGCTGTTTAAACAGCCAAACAACCAAGTTTTCATGAATACTTTAGTGAAAGTAATTGATGGTTTATTTTTGTATATTACAATTTTTATCACTCTACATAGTGATAGATTTAGATTTCCACAGATACCATTTTGTATCCTGGTACTGTGGTCATTGTCAGTGTTTGAAGGTGTTACAAATATTACAGTGCCATCAGACTTACATAATTTTAATTTAAAGCACTGATTTATATGACTCTTTCTTCCTGGAGAAATAAATTTACCTAATGATTTTCACTTTTTCTGTTCATTCATTCATTCATTTCTGATTAATTTTTAGAAGTAGTCTTATAATTAGAGAAAAGTTCTAAGTTTATAGTACAAAAAATATTCTCCCCTGAAACATTTAAGAGTAAATTGTTGACATTGTGCTATTATGCCTTTTTACCTTAGTGGATATTCCTACAAGTCAGGACATTCTACATGACTGCAATACAACCTTAATAATGAGACAGTTAACATTAATGCATCCTATCATGTAATCCTCAGATTATTTCCCAGTTTTATTACTTGTCTAAAATGTCCTTTATAGCAAAGCGACCCATTCAGATCCATGGATGCATTTAGTCATAATGTCTCTTAGACTCTTTCAGTCTGGAACAGTTCCTTAGTCTTTCCTTGACCTTCATGATTTTGAATCTTTTGAGAGTAAAGTCCAGTGGTGCAGAATATACCTACCTTGGGTTTTTCTGATATCTCTTTATGATTATATATAGATGATGTGGTTTTTTGACAAGAATATCACAAAAGTGACCCTGTGATCTTCTCTTTGCTCTTACCATGTTATCTAAAATCTAATTTATGCTATTATTGGTGATGTTTGCATTGATCACTAATGGTGGCATCTGCTGGGTTTGAGATTTGACTTGCTGAAGGAGCCAAGCATAATACCTGAAATAAATCTCTCTTTTCCATGTGTGTAATTCTTTATGCACACCTTACCTGATTTAATTTGTTAATATTTTGGTATAGATTTTATTTCTAAATTCATGAGACATTTTGGTCTGTTTTCTTTCTTTTTTTTTTTTCTTTTTACTATCTTTGGTTTTGGTATCAACATGATACTGCCTTCATAAAACTATCTGAGAAGTAACCCTCTTCTTCTGTTTTCCAAAAGAGTTTGTATAACAGTTACTTCCTTGAATGTTTGGTAAAATTCTCCAGTGAAACCCTCTAGGCCTAGACATTTTGGGGGAGAAGGAGCGGTTTAATTCCAAATTCAGTTTACTTCTTTAATAGTTATAGAGCTGTTCATGTTACCTATTTCATATTGGCTCAGTTTTTGTGATTTGTGGTTCTTGAGAAATTGTTCAGTTTGTTTTACATAGTTGAGTTGAAAAGCATAACATTTTTTGTAGTATTCACTTATTATCATTTCATCTGATATTAGTGATCAATGTCTTTTCTCAGTCTTGCTAGATTTTTGTTGATTTTATTTATTTATTTTGTTGAAGAACTAACTTCTGTTTTATTGATTTTTTATTCTTTTACTGTTTTTTCATGTCATTAATTTCTATTCTTACATTCCTTATTTCCTACTCATTTTCAGTTTATGTTGCTCTTTTTTAGTTTCTGAAGCTAGGACTATTGATTTGAGCTTTTCTTTTTTTATAATATAAGTACTTAGTGCTATAAATGTCATACTCAGCACTGTTTAAGTCGTATTCACATAATTTCATATGTTATATTTTTATTTTCATTCAGTTTCATGTATTCTATTTTCCTTTCAGCCTTCCTCTTAGACCCATGGCTTACTTGGATGGGTATTATTTAATTCTCAAGTGTTTGGAGAATTCCTGTTATCTTTCTCATTAATTTCCAGGTGTATTCAATTATTTGAAGTGAACATACTTATATGATTTAAATTGTTTTTAATTTCTAGAAGTTTATTTTATGACCTAGAATATGGACTATTTTGGGAAATTCATCGTGGATTATTAAAAAAAATATTTACTCTGTTTTTATTCGGTGGACTGTTTTATAACTATCCAGTAGTGTGGGTTGATTGTGTTATTCACTTCTACTACTGTGTTGATCTTCTGTCTGTAGGTTACTAGAGTGTGGTGGTGAAGTCCTCAGAAAAAATTGTGCATTTATCTGTTTCTCTTTTTAGTATTATCAGCTTGTGTTTCATGTATGCAGAGGCCATGTTTGGTGTACACATTTAAACAGATCTTGTGTCTTTGTTGTTTGTTAGCCCTTTCATTATTATGTAATGTACCTCTTTATCTCTAGTAATTGCTTTTTGCTCTGAAGTCTGTTTTTCTATTATTACCATGGGCCAATATTATTTTTAAAAAAATTAAGGTGGTGTGGTTTATCATTTCCATCCTTCTATTTTCAGTCTACCTGTGCTGTTTAATTTCAAGTGAATTTCTTATAGACAGCATAAATATTGTTGAATCATGTTTCTTTCTGCACATTGATACTTTCTTTTAATTGGCACATGCCCACAATTTATATTTGAGGTAATCATTGTATGGTAAGTCTCAGGTGTGTGCTACTTTTTGGTTTTTGTTTGTTCATTCTCTTGCTCTTTCCCCTGTGTCTCTTTCCTTACCTTCCTGCTGGATACTTTGGTGGTTTTAGAATTACATATTTCTTTACAGTGTTTTTGATTATATCTCTTTTATAATTTTATTAGGGGTGTCTTTAGCTTATTATTATTATACATATATAACTTCTGCAAGTCCACTGGTGTGGATGTTTTACCACTTGAAGTAAAATGTAGAAGCTTTATTTCCATTTAGTTCCTTTCACCATTTTACTTTTTAAAATAGAATGAAGCTAAATGATTCCCCTATTATGCTGCGTGCCACATAAGATATGATTCAAAAATTTATGAGAAGCATAATTTAACTCCCTTATTTTTACCATTCTTGTGTTCTTTTCTTTTTGAATTTTCAAGCACTCTTCCGATACCATTTCCTTTCTGTTTAGAGAACTTGCTCTACACGTTTGGTAGCTCTTTTGGGTTAGCTCCATGCCTCTTTGACACATCCCTACCCTTTTGTTTTTGAACACCATTTTTTGGTTTGTTTTTTGGCACCACAAGATGCTCCAGAACCATCTGATATTTTCACTGGCCCAGTCCTAGAATTAATCATTTCTCCAGAGACCTGATTCCTTAGATTGGAGAGTCTTATTTAGAAACCAAGATATGTGCACATTGCTTTTTAGCAGACGGAACTAGGAGATTTGTTTGTATACACATCCATGTTTATACATATATCTATCTAATCTGTATATCTATCTGTGTATATACTGATACCTTCAACTTTAATCCAGCACCACAGAATTTATTGCAGTCTTTCACACTTGCTTAATTATAAATTCCTCTGTAACAATGGGAAATGTAGTCCACATTATCTACAACTAACTCTCTTGGTCTAGCCTAGTATAGATGTAGTATAATGTTAGCATTATCTTTTGTCCCTGTGACAAACAAAATTACCAACTAGAATAAAGTGTTTATATAGAGCTTATTTTATCTTAGCTTTACAATAGTAGCCAGTAAAAATGACATTTTTTTCTTTTATTTATTTATTTTATTTTTAAATTTAAGAATATTATGAGGGTACAAACGTTTTGATTACATATATTGCCTTTGCACCACCCAAGCCAGAGTTACAAGCGTGCTCATCCCCCAGACAGTGTGCTTTGTACTCATTAGTTGTAAATTTACCCATCCCCTCCACTGCCATCTCATCTGCCCAGCAACCAATGAATATTAGTTCCATGTGTGCACCTAAGTGTTGGTCAGCTAGTACCAATTTGATGGTGAGTATATGTGGTGCATGTTTTTCCATTCTTGTGGATGCAGAGAGATAGGAACACTCCTACACTGCTGGTGGGACTACAAACTAGTTCAACTTCTGTGGAAAGCAATACAGAGATACCTTAAAGTGATACAAGTAGATCTACCATTTGATCCAGCAATTCCACTACTGAGCATCTACCCAAAAGATCAAAAGTCACTTTATGAAAAAGACACCTGCACTCGAATGTTTATAGCAGCACAATTCACAATTGCAAAATTGTGGAAACAACCCAAGTGCCCATCAATACATGAATGGATTAATAAAATGTGGTATATTTATACCATGGAGTACTATTCAGCTATAAGAAACAATGGTGATACAGCATCTCTTGTATTTTCCTGGATAGAGCTGGAACCCATTCTACTAAGTGAAGTATCCCAAGAATGGAAAAACAAGCACCACATGTACTCACCAGCAAATTGGTTTCACTGATCAACACCTAAGTGGACATATAGGAATAATATCGGGTGTCGGGCAGATGGCAGGGGAGAGGAGGGGATAGGTATATACATACATAATGAGTGTAATGCGCACTGTCTCGGGGGTGGTCGCGCTTGAAGCTCTGACTTGGGGGGGCAAAGGCAATATGCGTAACCTTAACATTTGTACCCCCATAACATGCTGAAATAAAAAAATAGGTCCTTCACTTTGAAGAATGGGCTCTAGCTCCATCCAGGATAATACAAGAGGTGCTAGTTCACCCTTGTTTTTTACGGCTGAGTAGTACCCCATGGTATACAGATACCACATTTTATTAATCCACTTATGTGCTTATGGACACTTGGGTTGTTTCCACATCTTTGCAATTGTGAATTGTGGTGTGTAGCTTGCATTAAGAAGCCAGTTACCAAGGTAATCTGTTGTCCCTGTGGTACGTTCTGATCCCCCATGTAGGGTATATGAATGCCTCAAGTTTTCTGAGGGCCCTTGTGGCTCCCAGGGGTTGTGTGGCCCCTGTTTCCCACTGAGGTGTAGGTAGAAGCAAGATAGATTGCAGTTGGAGTGCAAAAGGCTGGGCATGTTAGTGTCCATGGTTGCTTATCCTGCCACTAGGGGGAGCGGCTAATATGGATTTCAGGGCTCTCTCTCTCAACCCGGAGGGCTGCTCAGGATGGGAGGGATCAACTGGTGTGATTGCTGAGGTCTTTGGCCAGATTTTTCCTTCCCTGTCCACAAACCTGGCCACTTTCCCCTCCAAATGGTCTACTTGTGTTTGCCTCTTCACCCAAGATGGGCTCTCGAGCTTCCCCACAGTTTGTGTGTCTGGCCCACTAGTGAGCGTCTCCATCTGTCATTGGTGGATAGAGGAATCTCCATTTATGCACCCCTTTTCCACCACTAGACCCCAAGATGAGGTGGGTGGGCCTGTCTCCAGAAGTCTTCACTAGGGTGATGCTCTGACCACAGGAGGTGGGGATGGGGCTCGCTCACAGAACCCTGCTCTCTTAAGCTCCTGGGCACCCTCCCAATGGGCACAGGCTCTCACTTGCCATCTGACCCTGGAACAGGGATCTCTCTCCCACACTGCCCCGCCCCACCATCTGCACTTTGAGCAGGTGAATGCGCCAAATGCCTGTGGGCAGGAGGATGGGGATAGAGACACATCCCAGGCAGTGACAGCAGGTCACTCAGCACAGAGAACTCTCAACCACCTGCTATGGTTTGGGGGAGGAGCTGTGGGACTACCTGCACTGCTCTCCAGTTGGGGGGGGTCACCCGTCTGCGCTCCTCTCCAAGCCCCAGTGGTGGTGTTCCCGCAAGTGTTAACAGCAAGTGTAACAGCTCTTCTCTGCAAGTGTTAACAGCTCTTGTAACAGCTCTTGTCCTGGGAAATAATAGACCAGCATGTGGAGAACAGGAGAACTGCCTTTATTTGGCCAGCAGGCTCAGCCAACTTCTGATCTTCTGACCCCCCCCTTCCTTGTTCTACTCCAGCTTTTATACCCTTGGTAGGACTCAAAAAGCGTCCAATCAGCAACAAGCTTCAACCTCCAATCAGCAATAAGCTTTAACATCCAATCAGCAACAAGCTAGAACATCCAATCAGGAACAAGCTTTGACATCCAATCAGGATCGCAAGAGCAGCATGGCCGGAAGACAGGAGCAGATGGCCGAGCACTGCCCGGCTGGCACACGAGGCCCAGCTGGCACACAAGGCCCTGCCCAAGCAGCGCTCGCGCACCCACCTACCTTGGCCTCCAGCCGGCCCCGCGCAGCACTGGCCCGCGGGGATGCGGAGCGGCAGGGAAGCAGCGATTGGCCTTGTCCTGGCGCCCACGGTTTTCCCCATCAGTGGCAGAGTAACCACCTGCCACTCCGCTGAGGTGACTTTGCTAACGGAGGCAGGCACAGCTGGGAGCGCACTCTCCTTGTGGGGAGCCGAGTCCCTCAGCACAAAGCGCTCTGGTGGTTGCTGTGGGGTGGGTGAGGCCTTGCAGCTACAAGCGGCCTGAGCCAAAATAATTACTTCCTGGAATGCCAGGAGTGGAGGAAGTGTAGAGGGATGGGCGTCCAGATTAAGGGATGCAGACTCTTAGGTCACTTGTGGCACTTTCCCATGGGATGAGAGACCTGTGTCCTATTGCTAGTCTGAGTTACCCAGGTGAGAAGAAGAAGAAAAAAACCCTTATGCTTTCCTTGGTTTCTGGAACTGCCTGGAGTCAATTTGCGCCAGTTGCTCCCTTCTCTACTCCACTGGTGTCTTCCCCTAAAATGACATTTTCTAAAGTTACTTAGGTCAGTTTCTTTTTCTCCTGAAATCCTCTGACATTGTGGTTGACTTTTTTTTTTTAATTTGCAAAAAGTAAAGATCAGTTTTTGTGATGTAGCATTTGGTAGGTTCACAAATCCATAGAGTAATGTATCCACCACTGAGTATTATACTGAACATCTGCATCACCCTAAAATTCTATTGTGTGATCCCCTCATTATCAACTCTTCCTTTTCTCCAGACTCTGGCAATTGATGATCTGTTTTCACACCTACAATCTTGCCTTCTCCAGAATGTTATATAAAGGAAATCAAGCAGTATGTAGCTTTGTGGGGCTGACTTCTTTCCCTTAGCAAAACACATGTAAGAATTCATCTATGTGAATATTGTTGTATAAATCAACAGTTTGTTCCTTTTTATTGCTGAGTAGTATTCCATAGTATTGATAAAACAGTTTATCTATCCACCTGTTGAGTGATATCTTTATTGGTTGATTTAAGGTATTAGTAATTCTGAGTAAAGCTGATGAAACATTCCCTATGAGAACATTTTATGTGAACTTTTTCATTATGTTTTGGTAAATACCTTGGAGTATAATGGTTGAACCTTAAGATAGAAATATGTCTTACTTTGTAAAATGCTGCTAAATTGCCTTATAACTTGGTCTTGTCATTTGCATTCCCACCAGCAATAAATGAGAATCTTTGTTGTTCTGTATCCTCACCAGCATTATAAATTTTAAGGTTTTTTTTACTCTAATGAGGTGTAGTGGCATCCCAAGGTGGTTGTAATTTGCATTTCCTTTTTAACAACACTGAATATGTTTATTTCCCATTTATCTGTTTGATTTTGAGATATATATATATACTCACAACTTTTGCTAATTTTAAGGTATATTGTTACGTATTTTTGAATTTTAAGGATTTTTAAAAATATATTCTGAATAAAAGCCTTTATAACACCTATGACTTGCTGATATTTTCCCAGTTTGGCTTAGTTTTTTGTTTTCTTAACAGTGTCTTTTACAGAGTGAACATTTTTAAATTTAATAAAATCTACTTTTTCAATATATTTTTTATGGATAATGCTTTTGGTGTTTTAGCTAAAAACAACCTCACCAACAAACCTAAATCATGTCTATTTCCCCCTATAATATATTATAGTCTTTTATTGTTCTATATTTTACACTTTAGTCTATGGTCTATTTTGAGTCCATTTTTGTTAAAGGTGTGAAATATGTATCAAGGTTCATTTTCCTGCATAGGCAGATCATATCATTACAGCGTCTCTTATTGAAGAGATTGTTCTTTCTTTTGGAATTGTCTTTTCACCTTTGTCAAAACCCAGTTGAATATATTTCTGTGAGTCTGTTTCTTGAATCTCTTTACATTCCAGTGGTCTATGAGTCCAGCCTTTCACCAAAACCACACTGTCTTGAATACTGTAGCTTAATAGCAAGCCTTGTGATCAAGTAGTTTGTGTCCTCTAACTTTGTTCTATTTCAGAAGTGTTTTGGCTCTTCTAGTACTTTTGCCTTTATATATTTTAGAATTAGCTTGATGATAATCTACTAAAGAAGTCTGCTAGGATTTTCATCTGCAGTACAGTGAATCTACAAATAGAAATGGGGAGTGCTGTCTTCTTAGCAATTTTAAGACTCTGAATCCATAGGTATTTCATGCCTCTCTTTTTTTACTTAAATCATCTCTTATTTCTTTCATCCATGTTTTGGAGTTTCCAGCATACAGAGCCAGCACTTCTTTTGTTAGAATTATTCCTAACTATTTAATTATTTGCTTTTATTTTAAATAGTAATTTAATTTAAAAATTGTTTAACTGTTCATTTATGATACATTATTGTGTAATTGTACGTAATATATGCTGTAATTGTGTATTGGACTTTGATACTAAAACATTGCTAATTTTAATCATTAGTTACAGAGGCTTTTTTTGGGTACTGTAAGTTTTTGATAAAAAACATTCATTTTAATCACAAATAGAGTCAGTTGCATTTCTTCCTTTCTAATATGCATGCCTTTTATTTCTTATTTCTGTCTTATAGAACTGTGCAAGTCTTCTAATACAATACTGAATAGGAGTGACTTGTTCCAAGTCTTAGGAAAAAAAATATTCAATCCTCATCATTAAGTATGTAGATTATAAAACATATCCTTTATTTGGTTAAGAAAATTCTCTTTTATTCCTAATTTGCTGACAGTTTTTACCAGAAATGAATGTTGAATTTTATTTCAGGCTTTGTCTGCATCTATTGAGATTTTTAAAATAGGATTTCTACAGTAGATCACTTTGAATTTTGAATAGTGAAGGAGCCTTGTTTTTCTTGTTCATAATGTATCACCCAAGATAGATAGATAGATGTATAGATTAGTTCAAGATCATGTGATAATTTAAAAAAGTGTTTTCTCATCTTTGTTCATGACTGATATTAGGCTATAGTTATCTTTTCTTATAATACCATTTTATGGTTTTGGTATTAGTGTAATGCTGGCCTCATAAAATGAGTTGGAAAGTGTTTCCTTCTAGTCTTATAAAAAAAATTGGGTACAGTTGGAATTATCTTGACTTTACATATTTGTAGAATTCACCAAAACAATTGGTGACTAGGTTTTTGGGAGAAGATTTGATTTGCAAATTCAATTTCTTAATTGATATAGATCTATTCAAGTTATCTATTGCATCTTCAGTGAGGTTTGCTTGTATGTCTGGAGTCTATCCAGGAGTTTTTTAATCTCAGTTATCAAATTTGTGTGTGTAGAATTGTTTGTAGTAGTATTACTTTGTTATCCTTGTAATAATGGTAGAGTGTATTGATAATTTCTCTTTTAATTCTGCTATTGGTAATCTATACGCTCTTTCTTTGTGCTTATGAATTCTTAGCTGATCTTTTCCTAAAACAGGCTTTCAATTTCACTGATTTTTCTCTCTCTTTATCTCTCTGTAATTTTTAATTTCACTAATTTCTGCCCTAATTGCTGTTAGTTCTTTTCTTCAGTTTGCTTTGGATTTAAATTATTATTCTTCCTCTGAATTCTGCAAGAAATATTTGAGGCCACTCCTGTGAGATCATTATTTTTTTCTAATATCCACATTTAATATTATGAATTTCCCTCTAGGCAAATTTTTGTGGCATCCCGCAAAATTTGATATGTATTATATTAATTTCTATTATGTTTAAAATAATTTTAATTTAACTTGACACTTTCTTTATGGCCCATTGGTTATTTACAAGTGTGCCACTGACTTTCCATAGTTTGAGAATTTTCCAGATATATTGCTTAGGGATTAATAGTTTAATTCCACCACACTCTAAGAATACATTTTGTATGACCTTTATTCCTTTATATCTGTGATTGTTTGTTTAATGGTCCAAAATATCATCTACCTTAATGATAATTACTCCATGTTAACTTGACAATAATGTGTTCTGCTTGTTGTGTAGAGTGTAGTAAACATATTAATTAGGTCAAGATTTTTTATGTTGTTAGTCAAATTATTTTTTTACTGATTTTCTACCTACTTGCTTTGTAATTTATTAAATGAGGAGTATTTAAGTATCTTATAACTATGTATTTGTCTATTTCTCCTTGCAGATTGATTATTTTTTACCTCAATGCATTTTAAAGTTCATTTGTTAGGTGTATATTAGATTGTTATATCTTCTTGAAGAATTGGACCCTTTGTCATTGTGTAATATGAATCATCCTGATTTCAAAAGGCTAGATATAATCTCATTTTGATTTTAAGAAAACAAATAGATATTACAAAATGATGTATTGTCAATGAGTAATTTTGCTATTTCTCTAGTACTCTCTAAGGGGCAAGTTCAGTCAAGTCAGGGTCTAAAAGAGTCTTCCCTACATTTTCTTCTAGGATTCTCAAGGTTTCATGCCTTAGGTTTAAGTCTGTTATCCATCAAGGGTTGATTTTTGTAAGAGGTGAGAGGTGAGGATGCAGGTTCAATCTTTTGCATGTAGCTATCCAGTTTTCCCAGCACCATTTATTGAAAAGAGATTATTTTCCCCAGTGTATATTTTTTGTCTGCTTTGTCAAGGATTAGATGACAGTATGCAAATGGTTTCATTTCTGGGTTCTCAGTCCTATTCCAAAGGTCTATAGCTCTGTTCTTGTGCCAGTCCCATGCTGTTTTGGTTACTATAGCCTTGTAGCAAAGCTTAAAGTCTGGTAGTCTGATACCTCCCAGTTTGTTCTTTTGGTTTAAGATTGTCCGGGCTATACAAGGTCTTCTCTGGTTCCATACAAAGCACAGAATTATTTTTTCTAGATCTGTAAAGAATGATGATGGTACTTTGATAGGGATTGCATTAATTCTGTAGATCACTTTAGGTAGCATGAACATTTTAACAATATTGATTGTGCCAATCCATGAGCATGAACATTTTGACAATATTGATTGTGCCAATCCATGAGCATGGTAGATTTTTCCATCTGTTTACATCTTCTACAATTTCTTTTCTTAGTGTTTCATAGTTCTCCCCATATATGTCTCTCACCTCTTTCATTAAATATATTCCTAGATATTTAATTTTCTTTGAAGCTATTGTAAAAGGTGCTGCGTTCTTTTATTTGATTTTTGGATTGACTATTATTGGCTTGTATGAATGCCGCTATTTTGTGTGCATTGATTTTGTATCCTGATACTTCACTGAATTCATTTATCAATTCCAGGAGTCCCTTGGTTGAATCCTTGGGGTTTTCTAGATACAATATCATATCATCAGCAAAAAGTGACAGTTCGATCTCTTCTGCCCCCTTTGGATGCCCTTAATTTCCATCTCCTGTCTAGTTGCTTAGCCTAGGCAAAGAATTTATGAAGAAGACCCCAAAGCAATCACAGCAGCAACAAAAATAAATAAATGGGACCTGATCAAATTAAAAAGCTTCTGCACAGCCAAGGAAACTATCAGTAAATAAAATGGGAGAAAATATTTGCTTTCTACACATCCAATAAAGGGGTGAGAGCAAGAATCTATATAAAACTCAAAAAAAATCAATAATAAAAAATCAAACAACCCCATCAATAAATGGGCAAAGGACATAAACAGGAACTTTTCAAAAGAAAACAGAATAATGGCCAGCAAAGATATAAAACATTGCTCAACATGTCTAATCATTAGGGAAATGCAAATCAAAACCACAATGAGATTATCACCTAACTCCAGTGAGAATGGCCTTTATCAAAAAGTCCCAAAACAACAAATGCTGGCGAGGATGTGGAGAGATAGAAATACTCCTACACTGCTGGTGGGACTTCAAATTAGTACAATCCCTGTGGAAAATAATTTGGAGATATCTCAAAGAACTAAAAATATAAATATGGTTTGATCCAGTAGCTGCACTACTAGGCATCTACCCAAAGGAACAAAAGACATCTGCACTCGAATGTTTGTGGCAGCACAATTCACTATCGCAAGGATGTGGAAACAACCCAAGGGCTCTTCAATCCATGAGTGGATCAATAAAATATGTTATATGTATACTATAGAATACTACTCCATTACGAAAAACGATGATCTAGCATCTCTTATATTGTCCTGGTTAGTGCTCGAGCCTATCCTTCGAAGTGAGATATCACAACAATGGAAAAATAAGCACCACAGGTACTCACCATCAAATTGGTACTAAGTGATCAACACTAAGGTGCTCAGATGGTAGTAATATTCATTGGATGTTTGGGGGGTGGGAGGGTAAGCTCACAAGTAATGGATGCGGTGAGTATTGTATGGGGGAAGGGCACACCTCTAGCCCTGGCTTGCGTGAGGCAAAGTCAGAACTTGTAACCAAAATGTTTGTACTCCCATAACATCCTGAAAAACAAAACAAAACAAAACAAAATAGTCAGGGTCTAGACCTGTACTGCACAGAACAGAAGAAACAACTGGTGGTAATGAGAGAGGACTAATATGGAAATAGTAGTATAGTGCATTTCGATTGAGCTAATTTTGTATTTTCTTGTGATAAGATTACTTATAGGATTCATTATGTATATACATTCATATATTTGAGGCTTACAGTTTCTTTTGTTCACCTCTGCTGCTATTCTGAGCACTCTCATTAGTAAGTCTTTTTCCACCAATGTAAAAGCTGTTTTTGGATTTTACTTTGCTTTTAAACTTGAGTTAAAGACTATTGCAGTTCAATTTTGCATTCATACAAGAATAAGAAATAGTTCACTGTTTCCAATTCAACGCTACAGTGAAGTTTTTATGTTGAGAGGGGAGAAGCAAAATGAAGAACAAAAGAAGATGAAAGAAATATAAATTATCTATCTCCTTGATTTCTTCTTAAAATTAAACATTCTGGTATATTAAGCAAAATTCAAAATGGAAATTACGTAAAAATTCCTCTACATGTAATGATTTAGAAGTGGTTGAGGAAAGGACAAGCATGAAACAATAGCAATTATTATAAAATGTAAGAGTTTGTATGTAGAGTATAGTAGAACTTATGGGACCACACAGCCCATGCCACCCTTGGTAGGTGAACACGATTAAAAAGTAAATATCAAACAACAATTACCTGGATCCACGACAGCTAAAGCAATGCTCAGATGATTGTGAATATATAGACCACAAAGGAATACAATGAGCTTGGATTTATGGAGAAATTGAAATTCAAGTATAACTCCAGTATGGGTCTTAGTTTAGTATAATTCACACTGTTAAAAAGACCACAGGACTGGGAAAGAGAAAGAAATTCAAAGACCTCCATCTTCTCTCATCCACAAGAGAAAGGAATTTTCCCACTCACATAGCTCACAACTGCTACAGCCTAAAAACAACGAGTAACTGAGAAAACAACCACACTAAGGATATCTATAACTGAAGCATCTGTCTAGACTGTAGACCCCATCAAAGAACCCACAAGCAAACCTAAAGTTTCATATCCAGCATATGCTACAGATATACGCTTAAGAATGAGGGGGAAGAAAAAGTCCCATTTAAACAAAAGAAAATCCAAAGTCATGAAGCAACAGCTGCTCCATATGAGAAGGAATCAGTGCAAGAACTCTGGAAGCATAAAAAATTAGACCACAGGACACGCCCAAAGTGCCAGATTAACTCTCTACCAATGGATCCTTAACATAATGAAAATATTGCAATGACAGATAAAGAATTTCAAACATGGATTGTAAGGAAGCTCAATGAAACTCAAGAGAATATAGAAAGCCAACTAAAAGAAACCAGAAAAGTCAAGAAATGAATTAAAGAATTATTAAAGAGATAGACATATTTTAAAAAATCAGTACCCTGGTAAAGGGTATCTAAAGAGAGAATGAACATGATCATGTCTGTGCTTTGCAAAGATAACTCTGCTGAAGGAACACAGGATGGCAGAGAAAATTGTGGCAGCAAGAACATAAATGGGCTCCCTAGAGAACTGGTTGTATCTTTATGTGTTGAAATGATGAAACAGGCACTAAAAATCATGACCTTAAAGGACACGTATAGTATCTGAAAAGAAAAAGATCAGCATCCTAAACTCCACTGTGATGTCTCCAATTTTTTTTTTGCAAGATAAGCACACAAAGAAGGTTAGAGGCTCTGTGGGCACACTCCACCACAAATCTAGGAAAGCTGGTGGAAACCATAAAAACAATTCAAAAGTCTCTAAAAATCATCCTAAGGGCATACAACAAATGAAGAAACATTTTTTCAAGGACATCTACTATTTCTCAAAAAGATCAGTGACAGTCTCTGGCATTTGAGCCACAATTTCTTCCCTCCTTCACCACCACAACCGCCAGGTCAGCTTGAAGGAAACTCCATTCTGAGTGAGTGTGGCCAAAAGACAGGGATCCCTCTCCCCTCTCTCAGCCAAGCCTTATATATCTTACAAATAGGGGAAGGCCACCAGATTTTTCATTCCCTTCAACTCCAAGTTAAAGAGCTCCTGGTGAGTGTAGCCAAGAGGTTGGGGCCTGCCTCCTGCCTCCCAGACCTGCCCTCAGGATGGAGGCTGTGTGCAGGCACTGTGGGCTGCGGATGCTGGGGCTCTGGCACCTTCACTGTAGCTCACTTGTAAAAGTTGAATACTGTGGAAGAAGCAGACTCCACAAAAATAGCCCAGCCAAGTCACAAAACAAATGAACAAATTGATAGCAGCAAGCCCATAAAAGGGGGAGGATCAGCATCCAGATTTGCTACAATATGTTACCTAAGATGTCCAGTTTGAACATACAAAAAATAAGAGATGTGAAAAGAAATAGCTATGTGTGGCACCTACTCAGGGAAAACAGCAGACCCAGAAACTGCCTTTGATAAAGACCAGATGTCAGACTTAGTACACAAAGCCTTCAAAGTAGCCGTTATAAATATGTTCAAAGAACTGAAGTAAGTCATGCTTCGAGAAGTAAAGGATGGTATGAAGACAATGTCTTATCAAATAGAGGATATCAATGAAGAGGTGTAAATAATAAGAAATAACCTGGCAACCTAAAATAAATGATTGAGGCAAAGATCTCAATCAATGGAGGTTTATTAAGCCAAATGTTGAGGATGCGTCCAGGAAAAGCACAAGCCACAGATGCATCTGTGACTGTCTTTCTGAAGGAGAATTTGGGAACTCAGTGTTTTCATGCAGAGAGAAAAAGGAAGAGTGATGTGGGCAGATAGTCAAAATCGACACATTCTTGTGAGGCCTGGGAAATCTACATTTTACAAAATGTTGCTTTGGGGGTGTCCTCTCACTCTGATTTTTCATACTTCTATAGTTCTTGCACTGATTCCTTCTCATCTGGAGCAGCTGTTGCTTCTTGTTTTCGGGCTTTCTATTATTTAGATGGGGCTTTGTGTTTCCCCCTCACTCTTTAGGTTGTGTCTGTAGCATATGTTGGGTAAGAAACGCTGGCTTTCCTTGTGGATGCTTTGATTGGGGTCTAGGTCCTGGATGGAATTGAAAAGTAAAATAACTCAAAATTTAGAATTCACTAGAGGGTCTCAACACATAGAAATGGACAGAGGAAATAGTCAGCAACATTGAAGGTATATTGATAAGGATTATACAATATTAAAAACAGACAGAAAATAGAATGAAGAAAAATGAACATAGGGAACTGTTAAGTACATCAAATATACACTAGAGGAATACCAGAGGGAGAGGGAAAGGAGCAGAAAAATTATTCCAAAAATGGGCAAAAATTTCCATATTTTCTGAAAAACATTAATCCACACATCCAGAAAGGTCAGTGAACTCCAAGCAAGATATCACCTATTAAAGATGCCAAAGATAAAGAGAAAACCTGCACTGCAACAAAATAATCACACAGTAGACACATGCACTTGATGTGATTATCTCTAGGCAGAAGAGGGATAGATGTTGCTCAGGTTATTTCTTATGATTTTCTTTCTTTCCTAAGTTTTCTAACTTAGAATGTATGAGGAGCCAAGATAGCCAACTAGAGACACAGCTTGTCAGATCATCCCAGCAGGAGAGCAGAGTGTTGGTCTGAGGAGAGTGGAGAACGATTACTGCTCAGCTGTGGAACACAGGCACAGACAGCAAAGGAGTCCAGAACCCCACCAAGAGGAGCTGTGAAGCTGAGAAAGAGGAGGGTAGAAAAGAGAAATTGTCAGTGCAAACCAAATACAGGGCAGCCAGGAACCCAGTGGAAGAGTAACGGGTCTCCCCTACTCTACCCAGGTGCTTCAGGCCAGCAGCAGGACACAGGGCTCTCATCCCACGGTGGAGTGCCATGAGGGACCAGAGAGCCAGCATCCCTGCCTCTGCATTCCTACTCCTCTGCACATCCTCCATTCCTGGCATCCCTGAAAGTAATTTTGGCTCAAGCCAGCTTGTAACCATGACCCCATCCTCTCCATAGCAACCAGAAAAGTGATTTGCACCGAGAGACTTGGCTCCCCATAATGGGGGCACATTCCCAGCCAAACCCACCTCAGAGAGCATAGCCACAATGGGGGCAGCTGGACAGGTAGCCAGGGATGCAGTGCCACACTGACACCAGAGTGGTGCAGGGAGACTGCAGCCCCTCCCCACGTCACAGCAGCCACTGGAGTACTGTGTGCTGAGAGACCTGCTGTTCAGTGTTGGGGCAGGTTCCCACCTGGACTGACAGGACAATCTCACTTTGCAATCTTTCTGAGCACAGGTGTTTGCTGGGTTCACCTACTAAAGGCTCAGACGGCAAGGTGGGGAGATACAGGGGAGAGGTCAGGTTCCAGGCTTGAGTGGCAAGAGAGAGCCTTCCTGTCCATATCCATTGGGAGGGTGTGGAGGAGCACAGAGGAGCAAGGAGCTGTGAGGATGCTCCATCTCCCAACTCCAACTGGAGAATCACCACATGGAGAAAGCAGTGACACTGGCACTGAACTTGCATAGACCCTGGTGCCCAGGGCAACCGAATGCCTCAGGCTGCAGGCTGACCTGGATCAGCAGCCCATCTGCCACTCACTTCCATAGGGAATGCAGCTTGATTCAAGAGTCTCTGGAGCCACCACTACTCCTTCACTGGGAGTGTTGTCCTGGGGGAGAACCTTATGGATAGAGAGGCCTATCCGCCTCACCTTGTGGTCCAGTGACGAAAAAGGGGTGAACAACAGGAGATCCACCTATCAGCCAGTGTCATGGAGAGAGGAAGGGAAGCTTCAATTTCCCCCTGGGCTTTTACACAACCTCATTCCTGAGGTGTGGGCAAAATGGGGAGGGAAAGGGCAAAGGACCACTCTGGCTTCTTCTGGCTGAGAAGGGGTGGCGCTTGGGGTTTAGCCCAGGATAAGGGAAGCGAAACCATTTTGCAGTCATCTGCAAATATCCATGGGTGCTGGGATTTGGAACTAAGGTTGGCATGCCGAGAACATTGACAGCCTTAGCACAGTACTTAAGTTAACAGTGGACTGTAAAATAGATAGTACCTAGCTTCAAGAACCCCTGTGGAAGCGATCTGAAGTTCTGGGGAATCCAAGTAAATAATCCCCAAAACCAATCAGGTGTGGGGTCATTAGTGGAGCCTTGTTTTAGCCACACAGCTTTTCGGGAATTTTTTTTTCCTTTCAGGTTTCAAGTTTTCCTGAGGCACAGCAGGTAGTGTTTAACACTGTACAGACTCCTTGTTTAGTCAACAGTAAATATATCACTGCCCGATTACCCAAGACTACCTGGGCTAGCGAGTTGAGGGACTTTTGTTGAGCCATAAGGCTTTTTATAGTTTCCTCTGTGATCAGCCCTAGAGCCACAGTCAGATTTCTAATCATGTCTCTGTTGTCATATACTCCGTAGATAGGGACTAGTATTTCTAGCAATATTTGCTACCAGGTGTCCTGGTAATTTCCTGACAACCCTCACTTACGACATCCGTGGGGAACTTTATCTGGAGACTTGTAGCCAGGAGAGAAGTCAGAATTCAGTCTGAATTGTAGGAAAATATCAAAAACTCAAAAACAGTGGACAAGACTGGAATCTAATAACAAGTGGACTATAGTTTTGTTTTGTTTTTTATATTTCTGAACCCTATTTTTGTCTCTCCGGCTTTTCATTTTTTTAATTTCAGCATATTATAGGGGTATAAATGTTAAGGTTATGTATATTGCCCATGCC
>VBSM01001118.1:11419031-11456665 GCA_008086735.1 Cheirogaleus medius | reverse complement strand
AAAACCATGTTCTCTGGGCTGTGTGTGACTGTTGGTCTCATGATCTAAAATGGTCGTGAGAAACTAGGTGAGGGAGTGACAGAAGTTCTCCATAATAAATAAGCACTAAACAACACTATCCTAAGGAAATGAACAAGTACATAAAACATCACCTGAAGTTGCAAGTGGTCAGATCAAGTTGGCCAAGAGTTGAAAATCTGAACATTCAGGTTTTGAGCAATTAATACTTGAGGTATCTATGGTAGTAGCTTAGACTGAGCAAGTCTAAGGTTTTGGTGACATCATGGAAAGATCAGGTGCTTCCCTGTATGAAATGCCTGGAATTCCCTGGGGTCAAGCTTTGCAGTCACTTACACAGACCCTCCCACCTTTTCCCCTTCTCCCGGATCCCTACCCTCCACCATGGGAACACGGCGGCGCTTCTACACCATGTGCCAACATTGTTAAAGCATTTGGGCTCTGGTAGGAGTTGGAGCCATGTCATCATGAAACTGTGATCCTGGCAACAAAACCTGCTGGCAGCCCATGTAGGAGGGGGTGAGAGACTGCAGCGCCCGGTATCTGAGATCTGGTTGTTCTGCACTTCATGGGAGGAAAGAGAATCCTTTTGGAAGTTTCTGCTCAGGGTCCAACGTGTAAACAGCCCTCATTGGTCTGTATTGCAAGTTACCATTTATTTTCACAAGTAGTTCATTTAGCAGAGCAGGGCCACTGTCAGAGGAAGCACAACCTGGTGGAGGAGACAGGGAGAGGACTCCTGGGTGCACCTCCTGTCTCCCTGGGCCTCAGCTGCAGGAGCCCTGGCCATGAGGAAACAGGTGGCTCTGAGTGGGGTTGAGCAACGCCCTTGGCATCTCTGGATGGTCAGACTTTTCTTTCCAAATCCACGTTGTGGTCACTGCTATGGCTTCCCTGTCAGTGTCTGTGCAAACTTAAATTTTATTTCCTTTGGCAAAGCGCAGGGACGGGGAGAGTGATTCCTGCTCCTGCCTGGGATCATACTAAACTGACTCACTGAATGCTGGAGCTGGAGCCCGAGGCCATCAGGGCAGCCCTGCCCTCTCATGTGGCCCTGCCTCGCCCTGCCTCCAGGCCCAGAGAAGCAGCATCCAGTGGCAAAGACTCTTCTTTACTGAACCTCAGTGGGGGCCTCTGAGCCATGTTCTCCACTAGGACATGAAGTTTGCCCCTGTCCTGTCTTTACAGGGATGCTGTGTTGCCCCATTTAGGGAAAGAATCTTGTTAGGTCAGTGTGGCCAGAATCCTCCCACCTATGATAGCAGATCACCCTTCCTCTCTGATCAAATTCCTCATTCCCCACCTTTGATGCCTACATCCCTGGCCTGCCTTTAGCAAGAATCCTTCCTGGTCTGTCTGTTTCACCAGAAGCCTCTACCTTTGATGTCTCTACGTAGCAATTTTGACCCATTACCACCCCTTCCCACCTGTACCTTGGCTATAAACTCCACTCATCCTTGTATTTGGGGTTAAACTCAATGTCTCTCTTACTGCAATAGTGTTGACCACCAATAGTCTTGAAACATCTCTACTAAGCTCAGGCTTCAAACAGTGAAGCTATAAATCCAACTGCCCATGGACATCATCCCTGGACATCTTGCAGGCACCACCAATTCAGCATGTCCAATGTTACCATCATTACCACAGACTTGCTTCTCAACCTGTGTCCCCATCTCAGTTAGTGGCACCACCATTCTCCATGGTTCTGACCAGAGCAATCAGTGCTACCACTAGACATGTTATTCAATCTGACAGGGCCCCAGTTTCCTCATTTGTGAAAGAGGAATAGCAATGATTCCCAGTATCGATGAGTCATTACTGCAATAGGCAGTATGTTAAGCAACTACAAGATCTCACTGGCATATGGAAAAAACATTTATTTTGCACACATCTGCAGTTCAGAGGGGAGTCAGCTGGCCTGTTACGGGATTGTCTGGGCTGTCTCTGCTCTGCAGTTTTCATCCTTCTCCAGGGACCAATGCCCTACATTTTCCATATGCCTTATGGCAATAGCAGAGGCACAGGAGGGGACACTAACTTGAGCAAATGTTTTTTAAGCCTTTGGTTACATCACTTCTGCTAACGCTCCATTAGCTAAAGCAAGTTACTTGGCCCAGACCAAAGTGATGTGGTGCAGAAGTGCACTCTGCCATGGAGGGTGGGGAACACAGAGACAGTATTTTTGAATAAAAATCTAATGTGCCACAGTAGCATACCATTATCAATCAATCAGTGAATCAATGAATCAATCAATCTATCTATCTATCTATCTACCATCTGCCCCATCCATCCATCAATCTATTTATCCTTCATTTATCCCATCTACCTATCTTTCTATCATCTCTCATAAATTCTTTGCCTAGGCTGCTATCTAGAAGAGCTTTTCCAACATTTTCTTCTAGAATTCTTATGGTTTCATGTCTTACATTTAAGTCCTTTATCTATCTTGAAATAATCCAACACAACCAAGTGGGCTTCATCCCAGGGATGCAAGGATGGTTCAATATGCATAAATCAATAAATGTGATTCACCACATAAACAGAAGCAAAAACAAAGATCATATGATCACCTCAATAGATGCAGAAAAAACATTTGAGAAAATTCATTACCCTTTGTGATAAAAACCCTTAACAAACTAGACATAGAAGGAACATATCTCAAAATTATAAAGCCCATAGATGACAAACCCACAGACAGCAGCATACTGAATGGAGAAAGGCTGAAAGCATTCTCACTAAGAACTGGAACAAGACAAGGATGCCCACTGTCACTACTTTTAGTCAACATAGTACTGGAAGTCCTAGCCAGAGAATCAGGCAAGAGAATGAAATTAAGGGTTTCCAAATCAGGAAAGAGGAGGTCAATCCATCACTTTTTTCAGACCATATTAATATATGGAAAATTATAGAATATATAGACAATATGTATATATAGAAAACCCCAAAGATTCCCCAAAGAGACTACCAGAATTGATAAATAAATTCAGCAAGTTCCCAGGTTACACAATCAATGTACACAAATCTGTAGCATTCCTACACACCAATAACAATTAAGTTGAAAGTCAAATCAAAGACTCAATACCATTCACAATTGCTACAAAGAAAATAAAATACCTAGAAATATACTTAACCAAGGAAGTGAAAAATTGCTAGAAATAGAACTGCTAAACACTGAAGAAAAAATTGCTGATGATACAAAGAAGTGAAAAAACATATCATGCTCATGGATAATTAGAATCAACTTTGTTAAAATGTCCGTACTACCCAAAGTTATTTACAGATTCAATGTAAGCCCCATCAAAATACCAAGATCATATTTCACAGATGTAGAAAAATACTTCTGTGCCCTATGTGGAACTAGCAAAGTGTCAAAATAGCCAAAGCAATCTTGAGCAAAAGGAACAAATTGGGAGGCATCACATTACCAGATTTCAACCTATACTACTAGGCTATAGTAACCAAACAGCATGGTATTGACACAAAAACAGAGATGTAGAGCAATGGAACAGAACAGAAAACCCACATAGAAAACTGCCCACATACAGCCAGCTGATCTTTGACAAAGCAGACAACAATATACACTGAGGAAAGAATCCCTAGTCAATAAATGGTGCTGGGAGAATTGGATAGCCACATGCAGAAAAATGAAACAGGATCCATATCTCCCACCATTCACAAAACAGCAATTCTTAATCTAGAAGAACACTGATTACAGGAAACCACCATCTGCAGTCAGTGGCATGGAGGGTGCCTTAGGGGACAACAGGGCTGTATCAGAGTTGGGTGGGGAGTTGGGGGGGAAGGTGAGCCACTGGGCCCTGAGAGAGGGAGGGTGTCTGAGGGGAACTCGGGAGGCAAGAGGCTCTCAGAGTGGGCACCCTCCTCCTACTAAGGGAGAGGACGATATGCTGAAATATTAAATGTGAAGATAAAAGCACCAAAAAAATAATCCTCAAAAGTGCCAGATAAACCACAAATCTAAAGGGCAATTCTTGGGCCAGCAGCCACCTGTCCTGTAAATCCTGCTCATATTTGCAGAGTCTGTGAGGTTGGACCAGCATCCTCCACTTGGCCACAGTGACCTGCAGAGGGCAGCATTCACCAACCAATGACTAGCCCTTCTACACCACCTTTTATTCCATCCTTGCCATGTGGGCAGCATGTTCTGAAGGTGGCCCTGGGGTTGGCACGGGGCCTGTCTTGAAGGAAGGAGCTTTGCAAACTACACACTCCCTGAATGCTGTGCCGGGTTCTGCAGAGCCCCCGCTCCTTGGCTCTGTCCTCGCTGCTCTGGGTTTCCTGGACATGCAGGGCGTCACTCTGAGAGCAAACACCAGGAGAGGGCAGCAGCCTCCATTATTGCAGCTCCCCCAGCCTCTTCCCAACTCCAGCAGAAATGCATGAAACTAAGGAGAAGGAGGCCTAAAAGGACCATCTGGGATGATAGGGACCTTCTCAAGGTGGGTGATTGAATGTGTGGAAACCCCTGTGACCAAGTCAGATTTCTGTCTCTTCTCTTCTCTCTCATTCTCTCTTCTCTCTCTCTTCTCCCTCTCCCTTTTCTCAAGCCATCTCTGTCCTTCTTACTCATGGTCATCTCTGGGGGTCAGAGGCATAAATGTCAGGGAATATCTGCTTTTATTCCAGTGGTTAACATGAACTGTGATTTATTTGTAATGGACACAGTTTCCCATTTAAGGTGAAAAGATTGAGGAAAAGACTCACCTGAGTCCTGATCTGATGACTGTAAACAGAGAAAGCTCTCGGCTAGCACCTGTGTCGCCCTACTGCTTACACTCTGCTACAGTGAGCTTCAGCTTTCCACGGCAATCATCATATTACCATCATCCACATCACTATCATCATTGTCAACACCACCTGCACCATAATCACCATTGCCACCACCATCACCACCACAATCACCACCATCACCAAAACCACCCCCACCGTCACCCTCACTATCACAACTATCAGCAGCATCATCTCCACCATGACCACCACCATCACCATCACCACCATCACTGATATCATTATCACCAGCACACTATCATCATCACCATCACCACCACTGCTAGATGTCAGTTGTTAGTCTTCATTGAACATTGTGTTTTGACCTTAATTCACCTTATTTGATTACAGAACACCCTCATTCTATGCTTTTATAGACAAAAATAAGGTGGTGATTGGGTTGTACCTTGATACAAGAGTATAAGAACTTGCTTTCTGTTCTCAGAATGATCTTGCAATCAATGAAAGAGAAGATTCACTTTATTTCTCAGCCCCCACCTTGCTGGCCCCTCCCTAGATAGGTCTGATCTGGACACTCACATCCTCACTGCTCTGCTGTCTCCACCCTCTGATCATGTTTCCCTGGCTCCCAAGTGTTCAGAGAGCTTCATCCGCTGCACACGAAGCACAGGCATCTTGCCCTCCCTGGCTGCTCCCTTGCTTCTGCCCCTCATGAAGCGTAGGCTAGAAAGTGGACTCTTTAATGGTGTCCACAAGCACACCTGTCCAGGTTCACATGTTTGTCCTCTGGAAAGGTCACCTGTACCTGTCCAGTCCACCCTGGATCTTTGCCTCCCCAAATCCTACCTGTTCCTCAAGTTCAGATCTACATGTATGTTTTCTGTGAATCCCTCCCTGGCCCAAGCAGCTAGGGGTGAATCATTCTTTCTTAGGGTCCTACCGCACTTTTGTGTTCACCAGAGGCATTTATCATTCTCCACATAGAATTTTCTTGCTTGTGTGTATATTTCTGTCCTCCACCATGTCATGAGATCTGCCTCTCAGAGATCACTGAGACAATCATAAACAAAAGTAGCTAATTAAAATAATAAAAATAATATCATAGTACTTGATAATTTATTAGAGCCTCACAATAACTAAGAGGAACTATTCCTGTCTCCACCTTACAGATGAGGAAACTGAGCCAAGAGAGGTTAGGGAAATATTTCAAAGTTACACAGCTTGTAAAAGGAAGTAGCAGGACTTTACCCCACATAGGCTGGCTCCATGCTCCTGCCATGAGGTTATGTGTCCCAGCAGACTGCAGTCTTCACATCTTTTGGACATTTGAGAGATTCTTTGGTTGGCCACAGTTAAGCAGCTTTTGAGCTGGAGCTCAGAGGATGGGGTCCTTTAAAACATTAGTGCCATCACCCTCTCATATGGAAACTGACGCTGATTAACCCTCCTGCATCTTGGCACCACTCTCTCCTTTGGAATTGCCTTCCCCTATGCCACCTCATTGATCCTCTTCATCTTTTGTCATTCTGTAACCATTACATTCTCCATAAAGGTGATTATCTAGTTTGGGCTACTCAGAAGCAGGCCCTGAGACAAAGTTGTACCTGCAAGTGATTCATTTGGGAGGTAGTCCCAGGAATCGCTGCTGGAACATGGAGAAAAGAGACAGGGCTGGGAAGATCAATGCAGTGCATGTGAACTGTCAGACTCCTGCTATGGGTAACAGGCGCTCATTTCTGCTGGGAACGTCTGTGATATTATGCAGAACACATTTGCTGGTATCAGTCATTGATTGAAAGATGCTGTTGGGAGCATTAGTTCTCAAGCACTTACCTGAACCACTTGAACAGGTAAATCAAAAAGGATACTGGCGACTGGAAGGTGGGCTGGTAGGTGTAGAGGTAGTGAGGACCAAAGGATGTGGGCGGTTTGTGCTCTGGGGTGTGGTACCCCTTCTCTGTGCTCTCTAACACCCCATTCTTTTCTCTGATTTCTGTTTGTCTGTCTAGCACCCTGCCTTTCATACTAGACTGAACACTCATCAAAGGTCCAGGACTTGTTTCTTCCTCCTTGATTTCTCCAGCACCTGACTGAGTGCCTAGCACAGAACGCATACTCAATAAATATCAGGAGTGACATTAGGACCATTTTATGACAAGTCTGAAAAATTCCCATAAATCATCAGTTAACAAGTTTTATTTATGGAGGATTACTCTTGAAAAATTAGAAGAGAAATGTATTTCTCAAAAAGTGTAGGAACAAAAGAAATTGCTTTGTGTAAACTAGAAAATCACCCCTAAAATTAAAATGCATAGAAAGGAAATGGGAGAGGTAAAAAATGTAATCAACAGCCTGGAGGACCAGAGGGAAAGCAAGGTGAATGTGAAATGGATCACAGGTGCTACGGAGCTCATTCTCTTCACTGAACAAGGAATTGGGTAAGAGAGGCAACCAGAAGCCACATGCTGGCATCGGGGTCAGTTCCAAGTGGGTTCGGGGCAAGATGAGCGTCTTGGCATCTTGGCCAACGTGGGGCTGAAAGGGATGAAGATAGTGAGTGTCCCTCCAGGTACTCTGTCCAGGTGACACTTGACTGCATAAAGATTTGGGTAAAATGTTTTTTCTGTACATGTTTAAAAATGTTTAAGATTCCACATTTCATCCTACTCCTATTATGGTCAGGGTGCCTATGTCGGAAGAAGAGCAAGGTGAACAGGGATAAGGTGGGCTCTGAGTCCTGCTCTTGCCGGCCCCACAGCCCTGGTGCTGCCTGCAGAAGCTGCGGACATCCACCTGGTGAGAGGAGGTGGGTATTTGTCATCATTAGGGCTGTCTTCTGAATAGTTAGTTTTTTCTCATGGACACAAGATAAGATTGCCCTTTCCCTTCCTGTGATTAGGTGTAGTCATGACTGCTTTGGCCAATACTAAGGAAGAGGTGACAGATGCCTCTTCTGGTGGCACTTTTAACAGCCAGTGGTCACTGCCTGGTCTCCAGTGTTGTTGGGAGAGTGACTTGTCCATTAGTCTGGGGCCCAGAATGAGCACAACATGGCTTAAGGTCCCCGACATAAATGTAGTGCATCTGTGGAAATAGCAGGTCACAATAGGAGTGTCATGTTGCTGTATTAAGTCACTGAGGTTTGGGTTTGTTTGTTACCACAGCATAACTCAGCCCAACCCGACTGATGCGGCAGTTTGAAGAAGAGGAAAATGAGACTCAGAAAGTTCAAGAAACTTTCCCAAGATTGTGCATGGGGTTCCTACGCCTTATGCTTGCCTAATAGGTGTATGTGCTCTGCTTTTGACAATCAGGATGGAGACAAATTGAGAGCAGAATCTTTTGATTGTTAACTGGTAACAGGAGAAAGAAAAAGAAACAAAAATTGAGAAGAAGAAGAGGAAAAAGACAAGTAAGGAAGAAAAGGATTGAAGTAGGAACCAACCACATGAGATCTTCCTAAGCCCCTTTTTGAAGATTTTCTTCCTTCAAAAAAACTTTTTTAATTACTAAAAAAAGGCAAAAGTACTTCCATTAATTTTGTAGGACATCTCCTGCTAATTTATATTTTGATGTAATTTGTCAGACAAATTCTGGTAGAGAATAAAAAGCATTTCCAGAGCACAGATGTTTTGTCATAGCTGAATAAAATTACTGTGAAAAACCCACTAGGCTCCCCTTTCCCAAAAGATCTCTTGGGCTACAAATAGGAATACAATTTGTCATAGCATTTCAATAGGTCAGCAGTTTCCCTGTAATAGCTATAATGGCCGTGCTTGTCTGGTCGAGAGCTCCCACAAATTCAGGATGACCTGTAACATATGGAAAGGCAATTTGTGCCCCATGAAGGTGAGTTGGGGAATTGAGCTTATAGCAAACACAGACAGAGGCCCAACACTCAGGGGTCCATAGAGAGGACATAGCAACCTTGTCCTGCTGACAACTTGGAACCCTCCACAGTCATTATTAGAACCATTGAGAGCTTCTGAGAGTGCACTGGAAAACTCAGAATTTGTCTCACACCCTGCCAATAAGATCTCTACAAACTGCAAGGGCATGTTTCACAGGCGACATGTTCTATAAGGAAAAAGGTGACTTTGGCTTCATGTAACTAGACACCAGCAATATCTGGCTCAGCTCAGACTGCAAACTAACTCACCTAGCTAAACTCCAGGGTCCTTTGGGTTTGTTTGATCAGTCATAGTGCCCTGTGATGACAACACTCAAGGGGAAGTGCCCGGTGTGGCTGAGCAGAGGAAGAGTGGCAAAGTAGTTTGCTGGGGCTGCTCTGGCAAAGCACCACAGACTGGTGACTCAAACAACAAAAGTGTATTTTTTCACAGTTCTGGAGGCTGGAAGTCCAAGATCAAGGTGACAGCAGGGCTAGTTTGTTCTGAGGGCTGAGGGTAGAGTCTGTTCCAGCCTCTCCTGTTGGCTTATAGATGGGGCCCTGTTCCCATCTTCTCCCTGTGACCCTACCTGCTGTCTTCCCTCTATATGTGTCTGTCTCTGTGTCTAAATTCCCCCTTTCTATGAGGGTGGTGGTCATAGTGGTTTAGTGCCTACCCTAATGACCTCATTTTAATTTAATTACCCCCTTAAAGACCCTGTCTCCATGTAAAGTGAAATCCTAAGGTACAGGGGATTGGTATTCATATATGTATTTTGGTGTGGGTGTCAGGGGGGAACAAATTAACCTATAACAGGTGGAAAGGACTTGGGGTGCACCTATCTGCTTTAAGTCTCGGCTATGTGTCATGCTGATGGTGAGACCCTGAACAAGTAATGTAACTTATCTCCCAAGTTTTCATTTCTAAAATAATCTAAAAATTGCTATTGATCTCAAATCAACTCAACAAATCATTTCTTTACAAAAAGATAATTTACCAAAAGTCCACACTCCCTTTCACCCAAATCAGAGCATTTTGAAATTTTACTGTTCTGTTTTTCTAAGCATCTTTTAGATATAGATGTATGAATATGGCCCAATCTCTCCTAAACTTCAGATCTGTATTTCCAGCTCTTTGATGGTCATCTCCATGAAGCTGTCCACAGCTTCAATCAAGTTCACAACATCTGCAAATGACCTCGTTATCTCATGACTACATCACACCCTGCAGGCGCTCAAGATGGGAGTGGAGTCACTCAGCTTCCACGCGCAGTTGGCACATTCAGCCTCCAAAGTCTCTTGCAAGTCTTGGACTCTGTTCCCTGGCCCAAGCTCCAGGCTCACTGCCCGAGTGTGCACGTTCCCATTGCTCTGTACTGAGGCATCCTGAGTCTCAACTCCATTTCAGAAATTGCACTGGACTTAATTAAAAAATAAAAGAAGTATAACAAACACTCGTGCACCCACAACAAAAATCAGCGGAGTTAGTCAGTGTTTAATTTTATAACACATTTCTAAAGTGATGGCGCCGCATTCCACTCCCACCAACAGTGTGTGAGACTCCGCTTGCTCTGGACCCTTGTCTTAGGGGCTGTCAGTCCTTTGTGATTCCTCCTCTACATACAGAAATAACCACGGATAACATTTCATTGTCTATATATATGTCAATTTGTTACAACAATATTATGCTACACAGATTATTTCTTAAACATTTTTGCTTTTAATATCATACCCCAAAAAGGACAGCTTTGCAAGGTCACTTCTGTCTGCTGGACCTGGGGCAACCATCTCAAAATATGTCAAAGGCATATATTTTGGGGTAAAGTATTCTGATTTCCTTCAACCGTTATCTCCATGTTTTACCCTCCCAGCACCCCCACGTCATCCTTGTCTGGCTCCGTGACTTGGTCGTGCTGTGTCCTCTACTAGGCACACTGTTCCGTCCGTCGAGGTTCCCATTTCTTCTGATTAGCTGTCTCCACCCACAAGCTGCCTTCTCCCCTCCACCTTCCCAGCCTACCTGGAGCCCTCATCCATCTCCGTCATCATGGGACAACAGTGAGCAAGGGGAGAAGGACATCTTCCCACCGAAAGAGCCATGGGACAGCTAACAGGACAGGGAAGTCAGATGGGAACAGTCTGGGGCAAAAGAGATTTCACAGCCCAGGTTTGGTTCTGAGTCCACTCCATGTCTCTTCCTTCTCTGGCTTTGAAGCTGTGAAGCTATTCCCACAAGGTGGGGTAGGGGCAGGACGCAGGCAGGAACACAGAGTTCTTGATAGCCTCTTTGCCCTTGTTCTTGCACACCCTGTCCTTTCTGGGGGTCTCACTCCATTGCCGTGTACAGATTGTGCCTCTGCATTTTAAAGAGAAACCCTGAAGAGCATAAGGCTAAATCTTCAAAGCACAGTGAGGCCGAGCGAGACCTTACGCCCATTTCTCAGGATTGAGGGCGCTGCGGAATGGCTCTCAGAGGGATTGGAGCTTTGTCTTCGGAGGAGAAATCTCTGAAGCATCTGAGCCTCTCCGGCGTGCAGAGAGCAGGCAGGGGCGGGGTGACCTGGAGCCCCGTGCCTCCTTGTGCAGCGCCGCACGTCTGAGGCTGCAGCGGCTGATCTCCTACCTCACCAGGGCCGGCAGCAGGCCAGGCAGGCTTGGACCAGGAAAGGTGACACTACAAAGAGCTACCAGGATGCCAAACAATCTCCCAAGCCCTAAGAGTACCACAGCCCCCTGGATGTCTGATTACTTGACCCTCTCTGATCCATTCTCCCCAAAGCTCAGAACGCTGCCTCCTAAAGATGCCTTTAAATATTTTGTTTCTCTGCTTACAGTTTCTGGAGGGCTACCACCAAGGCCTCACCAGTGTGGTTCACAGGCCCTGCCGTGCCCCTTCCAGTGTGTTTCCTGCAGTGTGACTCTCCATCAGGGAGTCTCTGCAGTCCCCACCATACTGTGCCCTGCCAGCCTCCTCTTTGTCCCTGGTCTGGACCTCCTGCCTTGGGTCTCTTCCTCATTCATGCCCTAGTCTATCATTGTAGCACAGGTTGAATCACCTGCAGGAAGCCCTCCTCCTTCCCACCACCATCCTCCCTGGTTGGGGCAGCTGCCCCCTCGGTGGTGCCTGGCATGGCAGCTGCCCACCCCCTGGCGATTGCTGCTGTCTGTGTACAGCCTTCCCAGCGGTACCCAGCACTGTGCCTGGCACACAGCAGGTAGTACTTCTAGAAACAGGCTGTGGACTGACGAGACAGGGAATAGCAAAAAGATTTGTGTCCAGTGTTTATTTTGTATCATTACTACTTTATTTTAATTCTATAATATATTTTAATCTTAAGCACCACGAGTATTTCTCAATATTTTCTTAGCTATTTCTGTTTATTCTTCTAAATTATTTTAGTATCCTACAAATGATTAAAATGTATTTTGAGGGAAACACAAATAAATCTATAGATTCATTTGAAATAAATTAACACCTTTATCTTATTTGCTCTTTCCATACACAAAACTCACATAGTTCTAGGTATACAGTTCATTTTCTCTCTCTTCTTTGTAAATTCTTACTCTTCATAAAGAAATTTCTGGTCTTTTTTAAAAAAAATATTTTACTATGGCAAAATATAGATAACATAAAATTTGCCATTGTAAATGTACAGTTCTGTGACATTGAGTACCTTACATTGGTGCACAACCATCACCATTCTTCAACTGCAGAGCTCGTCGTCATCTCAAACTGAAACTCTGTACCCATTAAACACTAACTCCCCACCCCTCCCCCCAAGCCCTTGTCACCACCATTCTGCTTTCTGCCTCTATGAATTTGGCTGCAGTAGGTACCTCGTGTAAGTGGAGTCATACAGTGTCTGTCCTTTACTCATCTGGCTTATTTCACTCAGCAAATTGTCCTCAAGGTTCATCCATGTTCTAGCATGTGTCACAATTTCCTTCCTTTCAAAGACCGAATAATATTTCAGTATATGGATATATCACATTTTGATTATCCATTTGTTTGTTGATGGACACTTGAATTGCTTCCACCTCTTTGCTATTGTGAATGAGGTTGTTATGAACATAATTGTATAAAGCACTTTTCTTTTTAAAAATTTTTCTGTGCCTTTTCTTGCTGCTAGAAGTGGGATTTTTTTCTTTATAAATTTTAATTAGTTTTGGCTAGTATCTAGGAAATCTATTGATGTTTGGACTTTTCCCATGGATTCAATCATGTTGTCAAACACCTATATTGATTCTCAAAATATTTAAGTTGATTCTTCTGAGCTTTCTAGACATATGAGAAAATCTTCTACAAATACAGATAATCTTGTCTTTTTTTTTCTCACACTTTTATTTATTTATTTATTTTTTTGAGACAGAGTCTTACTCTGTTCCCTGGGCTAGAGTGCCGTAGCATCAGCCTAGCTCACAGCAACCTCAAACTTCTGGGCTTGAGTGATCCTTCTGCCTCAGCCTCCCGAGCAGCTGGGACTACAGGCATGAGCCACCATGCTCAGCTAATTTTTTCTATATATTTTTAGTTGGCCGATTAATTTCTTTCTATTTTTAGTAGAGATGGGGTCTTGCTCTGGTTTTGAACTCCTGACCTTTGAGCGATCCGCCCACCTCAGCCTCCCAGAGTGCTAGGATTACAGGTGTGAGCCACTGGGCCCACTGACTCAGTTATACACCTGTTTGCATTTGCAGGAGGTCATGTTTTATGTGTCTGCTTATTCCCAGGACATAGCAGCACACAAGGCACCTAAGAGTCGGTTAACAAGCGTGTGTACACTGGGGCACATGAAGCGCTTCTTGCTGTCAACAAGTTTATTCCCTTTGTGGAGTGCTTATTCTGATAACCAACAACTATATAACAGCTTGCAGTGCTCAAAGTCTCCTTTCAAAAACACTCTTTTGTTTGTTTCTTAAGTGACCATGTGCAACCATAGTGATGATTCTTCCCATTACACAGATGAGGTAGCTGAGTCTAATATTTTACATTTGCACCAGCAATGCATGAGTGACCCTGTTTCTACTCAGCTTTGTCAGGACTTGGTATTGACATTATTTTTTATTTTAGTTGTTCTGGTAAGTGTGTAGTGATATCTCATTGTGGTTTTAGTTGGCATTTTCCTACGGTTAAGGTGTCTGAAGCATCTTTTCTTACATTTCTTTGACATCCGTATATCTACTTCTGTGAAATATCTGTTCATGTCTTTTCCCTATTTTCTAATTGGATGGTTTGTTTTTGTAATTGTTAAGCTTGAGAGTGTTCTTTATACATATTCTAGATACTAGTCCTTTGCAGGATATGTGGTTTGCTTGTCTTTTTCATACTCTTATCAGGGTCATTCAAAGAGCAGACATTTTAAATTTTTATGTAGCCAATTTTAATTTTATTTTGTAATTTTTAAAAATTAAAAATTTTTAAATTTATTAAGTTTTCCTTTTACAGATCTTTTTTATGTCATGTTTTAAAAGTCTTTGATTTTCTCTGGATCATAAAGATATATTTTTGTGTTTTTTTTCTTAAAATTTTTATTTATAGTTTTGTTTTTTGTTTAAGTCTGTGATTCATTTTGGAGTTAATTTTTTTTAAAGGTGTGAGATGTAAGTCAGGGTTTCTTTTTTCTTTCTTTCATTCCTCTGCATGTCCAATCCTAGCACCACTTATTGAAAAGGCTATTCTTCTTTTATTGAATTGCTTTTGCAACTTTGCCAATAATCTGCTGGCCTTATTATTGTTGTCTTTTTCTGGGTTCTCTATCATGTTCCATTAATGGATGAGTCTGTTCCCCAATGAATGCCACATAACCTTGGATACCTTAGCTATATAGTAGATTTTAGTATTGGGTAGAATGATTCATCTCACTTCACCACTCTTTTTCAAGATTGTGCTAATTATTCTAGAGCCTGTGCCATTCCATATACATTTTAGAATAAGCTTATCCATGTCTACAAAAAAGCTTGTTGAACTCACAATAGCCAGAAGAATCTTCAAAAACAAAGAGCAGAATTGGAGGACTCACACTTCTTAATTTTAAGACGTGCTACAGAGCTACAGAATCAAGACAATGTGGTACTGGAAGAAGAGAAAACATGTAGGTCAATGGAATAGAATTGAGTCCAGAAATAAATCCTTACATTTAAGGTCAATTGTTTTCTGGCAAGGGTGATAAAAAATTCAAACATGAAAGAAAAGTCTTTTCAACAAATGTGATCACAACAACTCAATAAATGCCCACAAAATAATGATGTTGGGCTTCTTCCTTATACCATGCACACAAATTAAATCAAAATGTATCATAAATGTAAATGTGAGAGCTAAAACTATGAAATTCTTAGAAGAAAATATAGGAGTAAATCTTTGTGACCCTGGGTTAGGCAAAGTTGACAAAAGGAAAAATAAATAAATTGTACTTAATTAAATTAAATTATTTGTGTGCTGCAAATAAAACCAACAAAAAAGTGAAAAGACAGTCCCAAGAATGAAATAAAAGTACTGTATACAGAATATATAAACAACTCTTACATAGCAATAATAAAAATGGAAATAGCTCAATTTATACATTGCTATTCAATTTACTAGCATTTTGTGTAGGACTTGTCTAAGTTCATGAAAGATATTGGTCTGTGGTTTTCTTTCCATGTACCATCTTTGTCTGAGTTGGGTCTCGTTAAATGAGTAAAGAAGTATAATATTTCCTCCTCTTCTATTTTCCAGGAAAGACAGTAAAATTTGTGTTCATTCTTCGTAAAATGTTTGGTAAAATTTTCCAGTGAAACAATCTGGAGATTTTTCATGAGATTTTAAGTTATAAATTCAATTCTTTTAATGATATAGGACTATTCAGGTTATCTATGTCATTTTGGTTGAGTTTTTATAGTTTGCGACTTTTAAGTAATTCATCCATTTTTTCTAATTTGTCAAATGTTTGAGGATAAAGTCATTCATAAAATTCTATTATTATCCTTTTTTATTTTAAATTATTTTTATTTCAAAATATTAAAGGGGTAAAAATGTTTTTGTTACATGGATTGCTTTTGTAATGCTTGAGTTACAGCTATAAGTATGCCTATCACCTGAATAGGTTCACTGTAGGCATTTGGTAGGTTTTCGCACCTTCCCTCCTTCCCCTTCCTCCCTGCTTTTAATGGATGCAGATCTGTAGTGATATCTCTTGTTTCATTCCTGATGTTGGTGATTTGTGTCTTCTGCCTTTTTACCCTTGTCAGTCCTACTATTAATAGAAGTTTACCAAATTTATTGACTTATTGATATTGATTTTCTTTATAATTTTCTTCTTTTTAGTTTTATAGATTTGTATTCTTGCCTTTAGTATTTCCTTTCTTCTGTCTCCTTTTGGATAAATTTTGATCTTTTTTTTCCTATTTTCTTCAGGTGAGAACTTATATTATTGATTTAAAATCTTCTTCTCTAACAAAAACATTTAATGCTATACATTTTCCTCTCAGCACTGCTTTAACTGCATCTCATATATTTTGATATGCTGTATTTTTATTCAGTTCTATATATTTTTAATTTATTTTAAAATTTCACAAAGCAGGTGAAAACGGGGTTATTCAGCTGGCTCTTGCTTATTCTCTTTTTCCCTTTCAGAGTGAGACACCTTTTTCTCCTTTTGCCCTTGGACATCACACTCCAGATTCTTCAGCTTTTGGACTCTTGGGCTTGCACTAGCAGCATCCTAAGAGCTCTCGGGCCCTCAGCCTCAGACTGTAGGTTGTGCTATCAGCCTCCCTGGTCCTGAGGCTTTTGGACTTGGACTGAGACATGCTACCAGCTTCCTTGGGCACCACACTACCAGTCCCTCTGGGAACCACACTACTGGCTTCTCTGATTCTCCAGCTTGCAAATGACCTGTTGTATGACTTCACCTTTGTGATCATCTGAGCCAATCCCCCCTAATAAATCCCTTTCCATAAATATATCCTATTGGTTTTGTTTCTGTGGAGAACGCTGACTAATATGGTGGGTCTTATTTTGAGTCCTGTGTTTTTTGTTTTCTTCCTTTGCTTGACTTGTTTTTTCCTCCAAGACACCTGTCCTGCCTGAGGAAGCTTTAAGTCACTAAATAACATGGTCCGGGTTAGAGAAGAAAAAATGAAAGCTGGTAGCTCTCTAAGCTATGTGGTGCTGAAGGGAAGCCAGGAGTGTTTATTATTTAGTCTAATTTCCACACTGATTCCTGCTACTTCTACCTTGGACTGCCCCAATCTTGACCACAGGGGTCACCTTTTATACCGGTTAGGACTGACAACTGTGGGTGAGAAAATGTGCCCTTCTGCATAGCAGGTGGGGAGCTTTCCCAAGTGCATTTACACGAACACTTCATTTTGGGGGCAGTTGGGTTCATGCTACTCACAGTCACCCAGTGGCATCTGGGCCTTTATCAGGTACCTACTGTGTGTTAGGCTCATTTTTAAGTGTACTTATTTAAGAGTTGCCAGGGATTAGACTGTTACCCAGAATATAAGGGCTTGGACATTAAGCTCAATCATAGGGCAGCAGTGGGAGGTTGTGGTGGTGTCAGAATGGCCAAGGCCTCACTATAGTAGCTATGCTAATCCCGGGAATCCAGGAAGTCTCTAGAAATGACCTTCATGACAGTTATGAAGCTTTAAGTGTGTTCCAATGCATCCAGTGAGATCCTCTGGATTCTGTACTCTCTGCATTCAGATACTATGAAATGTGTTCTCTCATAGTGGGGCAGCCATTGTGTAGCAGAAAGAGTAGGAATTTTACAGGTAAAATGACCAGCTTTCCATGTGTGAACTCAGTCAAAATTATTTACCTAATTCAACCTCAGTTTGTCCATCTAACAAATGGAGATCATGGTAGCGCTGGCTTATTATGATTGCAGTAGATGATGCTAACTATCCTGACTGATACATGGCATCTCTGACTATAGCTCTCCACTCACTGTGCAATCCCATGGGTCCTGCTTGCAGACATAAGGGATGCTGGTCACTACAAAGGTGAATCCCTCTCTCACATTCTCTGTCTCACCTTTCCTATGTTGTCAGGGAGGGGAAAAGCACAGATGGTTGCAGTTCAGAGTTATTAGCAATGATGGTAGACTTAACTCTCACTAAGAAAAGTGGCAAGACTGAGTCTTAATACAAAGTGCTCAAAAAGTCTATCTTCATATCCTGATATCTGGACAGGGTCTAATGCTGGACAGCTATATCAAAAGCCAAGGGAAGCTTTCTAAGATCTTGAGATATTTGTCCCACTATCATCTGTGAAACAATAGTTTGTAAGAGACTAGTATGGTGGAATTTGTGACAATCATGTTTAGAATTCCTTCCCCTCACGCATGTTTTCCTCTGATGCCCATCTTGTATGCTGAAGTTATTTTACTTCATATGACACCTTAACGAATGAACTCCAAGTTCACAGTGGGACAACTAAGGAATGAAAATGAAATAACTAAAAAAATTGGTGATGTAAATGGAAGTGTTACCCCTCCCATAAGAGGTCACTGTCCCATCTTATTTTTATATGTCCAGGAACTTTACTTATGTTAAGGTACTCATGAAGGACTCGATCACAAGTTATGCAACATGGACTTGCTAGTTAAAAATATATTTATTCAATTATTGTTATGTTTCTCCCTATGCAACCCAAGTTGGTTTTCCATCAGATGAAGAAAGAAGACATTTACCCAGTCTGTTCCAAGAAGCACCCACTGCTCCCCAGTGTACAGATATCTTCATTTAAATATCCCAAACTCTTTCATTATTAGAAAATAAGAGATTATTCCAAATCCATGGTGTATAATGCAGATTAAACCATGAACAATTGTCAAATGCCATTTGTGTGTAATTAACATATCCTTGGCTGCAGCCTCATGAGAAATCCTGAGCTAGAACCACCCAGCTAAGTCATTCATGGATTCCTGACACTCCGAAACTATTTGGTGTTTTAAAGCTGCAAAGCTGGTAATTTGTTTTACAGTGTTAGAACACTAATACAGATTTTGGTACCTGGAAGTGTGATGCTGCCATAACATAAAATCTAAAATGTGAGAATGACTCTGGAACTGGAAAGTAGAAGGAAGCTTTAAAGATTTTATGGAATAAAATAAATAAATAAATAAATAGCAATTAAACTTCCTGACTGCTACCAGAATTTTAGACTTTGAGGAGGATGCCCATGTAGGCAAAAAGGAAATTGAGAGAAATATTATGGGAACCTGGAGGAAGGGGAATCCTTGACATGTAGTGACAGAAAGCTTAGCAACACTGTACCCTGCAGTAAAGTGGGAAGTCAAAAACGTACCTAATGAGCTGGACAATCTAGCTAAGGAGATTTCCAGCTACTGTTTTTTCTTTTTCTTGCCAATTATAATAGTATTCAAGGGGAAAATATAAACTATAGGAAGGACAAAAAAGAAGCCAGGATTTGCTGGTGAAGATCCACGGCCTTCCCAGAGGGCAAATGATGCTAAAATTAAGACATGTCTTCTGAGAAAAGATCAACTACAGGCCACGCAGGAAAGCATAGTCTAAAGATGAGGCCAAGCATGTGCCTGTTAAGTTCTTCATGAAGCCTTCAGGGAGATTAATGGCAGTTCCTCAGAGTACTATCCAGTCAGACAAAAGGCCCTCTCAATATTTAATGGAGTGAATTACTCACAGATCATCTCAATCAAACAAAAGGGCTTTTAAAGAAGTTTAAGCACATTGTCTCACAGCAGAAGCCTAAGGTAGAGAAGGGCTTATTTCAAACTGATTTGTAGCTATAATTTTTGTCTACTGGAATAAATGTCAATAATATTTTTAAAAAATTTTTTAAATTTTTAAAAATTATAACAGACAAAACTCTACCAGCTTGAACTGAAAGACTTGAGATGGTACAAAATGAGATAGCCTGCTGGCCCCCACAAATTCTCCTAGCAAGAAGCTGGTTAAGAAAATTCCTCAGGTGCAAATGCATGTTACCTTTCATGGAAAAGGAAGAAAGATTCAGAGGCTGGAAGTAAGAGCTCAAAGGGCAGATTAGTAGCCATGGAGAAGAACACATGGGCAAGAGTGGGGTTAAGTCCTAAGAAATGAGCTTCCGACATTTTCCCCGCTGGATTCCAGAACTGCTATGACCAGGGGTCCTTGTGTGCCTCCTATTTCCCCTTTGTGAATAGCCATCCTGATGGTGGGTGTACTACTGGATATTGAGGTGAGGGGAGCAGGTAACTCATCTCTTTAGTTCACAAGTTGAGAGAAACTGCGCTTGAAGAACCTCATCTGCACCCGGGCCTGCTTTAAATCACAGATCACGGATTTTAGGTGATGGGATAGGGTCAGTCATATGGGGTCCTGGGAAGGACGAACTACTGTGCATGTCTGATGGGCATGGCTCCCTGGGGGCCAGAGGGAAGACTGTGGTATCCAGCCTCTAAGAGGCCCCCAGTGATCCATGCTTCTCCTAGTCACATTCTCAGGGAGTTTCCTTCCATAGTGTGGCAGAGGTGGGATGGCAGAAGTGATGGCAGGGCACTTCTAAGATTATGTTATGATGATACTGTGACTCCCATTGTGACAGCTCTCTCAGCTCACTCATGGGGGGAAGCCAGCTGCTGTGTTGAGCAGCTCTAGGACAGGCCATGTGGTGAGGGACTGAGGCTTCCTGCCCACAGCCACGTGAGAGCACTCAGAAGCATGTCAAGCTTCATGTGACTGCAACTCTGGATGGTACTTGCTTACAGCTTTGTGACAGACCAAGCCAGAAGCAACCAGCTAAGATGCTCCTGGATTCCTGGCTGCCAGAACTGCGAGATCATGAATTTCACCATGTCTTAGGGTAAATTTTTCCATAGCCGTAGATGACTAGTACACAAGGTAGTTTTTTGCTGCCCTAAACATGGCTCTAGAAGATGTAAAAAAAGATATAAAATGAATGTTTCAATTTAAAATAAATCAGGCAAAGTGGAATATGAAGCTAATTCTAAAATTAAAAAAACAAAACAAAACACAAAAAAACAATTCCCATCTGTGGCTTCATCATAAAGACCACCATCACCTTTGATCCTGAACTGAAGCAGTGGCTGTATTTCTGGTCCATTCTAACACCTGTGCCCAAAGTTAGGTGAACATGGCCTCTGGAAAGGTAAGAAGCCATACTTCGTGTCATTTGAGGGAGGGAGATGGAGATGGGGTGCTCAGGAAGTCCAGCTGCAGAGGAGGCTGGGAGCCACCTGAGTGGGGGGTGACTCCCTGCATCCCAGCTGTTCATGGTAGGAGGCAGGCTGTGACCGCCACATCTGGACACCAACACCAGGGGCCCTCCCAAGAGAGCAGACACTGAGAGCCCAGCACTGTGCCAGGCGGCTGGGAGCTGCTACTGCTGCTCTGAGAGCGTCTGCTCCGGTGAAGGGAGCTGAGAGTGCCTGGAGCAGCCGGGGGCGTGTCTGGAGGCCAACCTTGCTGTCTTCCACAAGGCAGGGGCCTTGCTGGTCTGCCATGGTATTCTCGATGGCTCGCAAGTGGGTAGATCGCTGTCAGGCTTCAGGTTCAACTTCTTTTAAGATTTACTTTTGACATCTGTGGGATAGTGGAGATTGTCTCCCAGCTTACTTTTTTTGGTTATAATTTTAAACTTAGAGAAAAGTTTCAACACTCATACAGGGAACTTCCATATATTTTTTCCCAGATTTACTGATGATTTACAATTTGTCCCATTTGCTACCTATCTATCTATCTAACCACTGGAGAGTGAATTGGAGACATTGCACTCCTTTGTCTTTAAATATTTCCTAAGAAGAAGGGTATTCTATTACATAACCACAGTATAGTTTTCAAAATCAAATACTTTAATATTGATGCAATACCATTATCTAATTCACAGTCCATACTCAAATCTCATCAGTTATGCTAAAAGTTTCCTGTATAAACACTTCTTTCCCCCCCTCTTCAGAATCTAACATAGGGTCACATAGTCCATTATGGATGTGTCTTGTTAGTCTCTCTTAAACTGAGTCAGTTTCACAGCCTTTATTTGGGCCTTTTGATCTTGGTATTTGTTAAGAGGAAAGAGTAAAGCCAATTATTTTGTAGAATGCCTTAACTTTTTTTTTTCTACGCTCATGATTAATGACACAGAGGGGCCACAGAGGTGATGCTGGGTCCTTCTTAGTGTGGTGCATCAGAAGACACACAGTGATGCTTTGTCCCCATGTTGGGGATGTCAGCCTTGATCACTGGATTAAGATGGCGACTGCCAGGTTTCTCCAATAAAATGTTTTCATTTTTATCTTTGTAATTAGTAAACCATCAACATGTAGATATTTTGAGACTATGTAAATAACTTTATCCTCATTGAGCTTTAACCTAGTAATTTTAGTATACATTGATAATGTTCTAATTTCATCATAATTTCTACACTTATTTGTTGATATTCCTATAAGGAAAAACACTTCCTTCTCATTTGTTTATTTATTCATTCACCCATTAATTCATAATAGCATGGGCCTATGGATGCTTGTTTCATTCTCTGTGTTATAACATCTATTAAAATTACACTTTGATGCTCACGGTGCCACAGATTTGATCAGCAGAAGTCCCTTCAAGTTGGCTGCCGTATCCTTTGACATATCTTTATGCTTCTTTGAGAACTTCCTTACTTCATGGTACAGCAGGATGTCCTGGTTCCACTTTATTTTTTCTTGGGAGCACAGTAATAATTTCTTACTGGGCTCCTCGTGAGATTGGTAGCCTATAAAGTGCTGTACAGTATAGACACCTTGAATTGGATCTTCAGGCCCTTGAATTATTGGAACATTTAAAACATCAATACATAAATTCCTTGCCATGGGACTTTTGTGAGAAATGGAAGCTTTGAGATGTGAAAATCTTCATGCCAGGGGACAAGCTGGTCAAGAGACAGCATTAAAGAAAGAAATTCTTTGGAGCAGAAACACATTTGCATCCAGTTGTGTGCAAACAGTTGCAGGCTCTCACCTTTAAAACCCCAAGAGCTCTCCTTCCCAGTTGCTTGGGTTAGTTTCATGAGTCGTGCTTTTCTGATGTCTAGTAAGTCACGTCAGTGTCTTGGCAAAGAAGGGATCCCACCTCTTCTGGGGCCAAGGGAGTGGTCCATGGAGATTTCTGGCACAATTTCTGCTCCCTGTTTTGTGAGAATGAGGCTGCTTCAGGTCACAGGCTCTGCAAGGCAACAAGGCTAAGACTTTCTCTGGATTAAATTTCCTTGTTAGGTAGAATAAACAGGTAGACTGGAAAAAGTCTCACCTTGAGTCTGTTTGCTAGTATGCCAGAGGTAGGCAGAAAGGACTTCTGAGGCATTCACAAGTGATACTCATTCTATTATTTGTGGTTGATTACATGCACTCCAATTCTTGATGCTAAAAAATGTTATGCATAAAATGAATGCTTCCATTAAAACAAATCAGGCAAAGTGGAAGATGAAGATAATTCTAAAATTAAAAAGCATCCCACCTCTGGCTTTATCATAAAGACCTCTGTTACCTTGAACCTGGACTGAAGCAGTGGCAATGTTTCTGGTCCATTCTAGAACCTGTGCCCAAAGTTGAGTAAAAATGACCCCTGACAAGGTAAGAAACTATCCTTTCTATCATTTTGGGGAGGAAGATGGAGAGGGATTGAAAACAATTTGATCTAATGGATACTGGCAGCCAGAGGCTTGGCTTTGCCTCAAAACCTTGCTGTGGCTTCTTCAAAGTCTTGGGGGCTGGGAGAAGAAAGAAAATGCACAGCACTGTTCTCCTTCTGAGGCTGGCTTGGGCCAGAGGGCATTTCCCCTTATGAAAGGTTTCTCAAAATGGATTCATGTGTTACCCCTCTAGAGAGGGCTGTCTCCAAATCGCTGAGCACAGTGCTGCATACTCCATTCTTCTCTCCAACCCACGTGCACTTAGCATTTTAAAGGTCCTAGAAGACCTGCAGTCCAGACCCCTGGCTCTCTTTGTTTAACCCTATGTTCTCCAAGCTTCTTTGGTTTGGGAAATGCTGCCCAATTTCACTGAGCCCTGGGGAGGGCCGTGAGCAGGCAGGATCCCACTCCTTCTCGGGGATGGCGTGCCTACAGAGACACCGCGGGGTGCAGAGACACTGTGGCCTGAGGAAGAGTGTGGGCTCTGCAGCTAGGCCCCACCAGGTGGTGCTGTGGGGAGAGTTACCTACCCTCTCTGTGCCTCAGTTTCCTCATCTGTAAAAGGGGTGTATGATAATACCCATCTCTCAGGTGTCTGTGTAGATTATATGAGGTAATGCAGGCCAAGCACTAAGTCCTGGTACATAGGAAATGCCCCAAGTTGGCAACTGTTATTCTTAGGGAATTAGATGGTTTCAGCAGCTCTAGCTGGTGTTGAGCCTTAGACCTCTCATGCATTACAGCAAAGGAGAGCATGTCTACATGCTGTTATTGCTTCTGCAAGCAGATATTGTGGGTCCAGGGAAGAATGTAATTGAAGATTCTCCTTTCTTTATTTGGAATACAAATTCACTTTGATCTATCTGTGCACACATCCATATGGAAAGTCTTGAGTGGCAGGACTCTAAACAGAGTGCTATTTTTCCAAGATGGGAAAACCCGTGGAAGAGTAGCTTTGGGGGACATTTGGGCAGCCGGTTTTGGATGTGGTAAGTTTGAGATGTCTACTAGATATCAAAATGAAGATATTGAGTAGGCTCTTGGAAACTATAGGTCTGTAATTTACGGGTGAGGTGAGGACAGGAGTTACGAGTTTAGAGGTCATCACCAAATAGGAGGTATTTAAAGCCAAGAGACTGGACGAGATTCCCAAGGCAGTGAGTGGACATGGAAGAGAGAAGATTGTGAAAGAAACTGTTGGCTCTAAGAGTGGAAAGTGGATTAGACAGGGTTTGAGGCTGGTCCTGAAGTTTGGGCTTCTAGGAACTTAAAAGCTATCAAGCAATTCAGTGATCCAGTCAAGGATTTCATGTCAGTGATCCATGTTGAGAAGTGATAAATTGTATTTCCTTAATGTCTGGCAACATGGAGGTTCTAAGAAACGTTCACCCTGAGGCCACCATCTACACTGGGTGGAGGGAAGCTGCTCTCCCAGCCTAGGTCTCCCCGAAGCAGCCCCGAGGATCTGACTGCCAGTCAACATCCGGGTTCACTCCAGTGAGGGAGACCTTTGCTGCAGGTGTAATCGGGAAGGGCAGCAGTGGCAAGGGTTGATCTTTTCTGTGGGTCCAGATTAAAGGCTGTACATTACGTGGAGAATTTAAGGAAAGCCAATAGAAATTTCAAATGCAAACACCATTTTTGCTAAAGTAGAATATGATTTAAATGATTGGTATTATTTTAAAGCATAAATGTTCTCAACTGTAGTAGCTGCAGAAGTGCGTTGCGTTCTATCCCAGTTCAGGAAAAATCACAATCCTGAATTCTGAGACTTCCTGGCTTGGAGGATGAAATAGTCCAGACTCTGTACTGAAGGGTGACTATTGCCTGGGGGCTTCTTCTCCAGCCCTCATTTCATGCTCTCTGCCTGAGTGACCAGTGGTCTTTTCTTTGTGGTTGGGGAGACACCTCTTGCACCTGGAGCCTAGAATGGTCATTCATAATGAGGACATTCTTTCAGTCTAAGAAATCAGCTTCCCATTCATGTACTCATTTATCCACTTATCTATCCATCCCTCCATCCAATCTACCCAGCCATCCAACCACCCATCCATCTGCCCATGCATTCATCCATGCACCCATCCATCCATAAGATGAGTTATGCATCTATCACATGCTATGAGCTGCTGGGCTGCTCCTGGGGCAGTGGATAAGTAAAGACAGAAGTGCAACACAGCACTGTAGGTAGAGTGTGCAGAGGTGGGGAGCTCAAGGAGAGCATTTCATGGGAGCTTTCATCTAAGCCTATCTCAGTTGTTCTTAACTACAGGTGATTTTTCTCCCAGGTGACACTTGGCAATATCTATAAACTAAAGTGGTGAGATTGGCAGCTAGTGGGTTGAAGCTATGTCTTCCAATGCACATGACAACCACACAACAAAGAATTAACTGGCCCAACATCCATAATGCCAAGTTTGAGAATCTCTGACCTGGAGTGACAGGTGAGTGGTTAGTCAGGTGGAAAAAGGGTGCAGGGGTCTAGTGAGCTTGGCATATGCTCTCCAGGGTGGGCATCACTTGTGTAGTAACATGAGCATTGGACAGCAGGGGCCTCTGGGAGCCAGGAGCCGGGAGATGAGGCCTCCTGAGTGCTTAGAGTCTCAATTGTCTTGAAGGCAATTGAGAAAGGTGAACAGTTTTAAGCAGGGGAGGGATGTGATCAGATTCATGTTTTCAAAGTGTGAACTACTTCAGCTACAGTGTGAAGGGTGGCTCATGGCTAGGGTGGAGGTGCCAGTGCTGGGTGTTGGGAAGAGGCAGTGGGCACCAGAGGATTTCTCCCACATTGTGACCTGCATGATCCTCATGGACCAGGAACCCTGGTATTCCATAGTAATACTTTTATTCCTGAATATTTGGCATACTGCATATTCCTATTTTGAGATATTTTAGCAATTTTTTTTCAATAATATATTTTTCAAAAAATAGACCAGATGAAATAACAAAGAATTTAGTTGCATTTTGATCTGAGAAAATGGGTCTGGTGGTAGCCACAGAACTGAGGTTGGACTCTTCCTGACATTAGAAAGGTTTCTAGAATCACATTATAAGTGGAGATAAAATTCCTGCTGGTGCCCCAGAAAATGGGAGCAGCCAGCAGCCTGGACCAGTAATTCCCCCAGACAATAGAATTCTAGGCCAGCTCATTTTTCTGGCCTCAGCTCTGACTAACCAAATGAAGTATTTAATTGACCTCAAAGAAAAATCAATTTCCCTTTTAATTTTAATTGAATATTTGGCTGGTGAGAGCACTGCAAAATGAACTTCATTCCTTGTTTGTAATATTAAAGGGAAAATTAATGTAATTAAAAAATAATCACTATACATGGTTCTCCCGGAATTTTCCCCCAGAATTATCCATATGGACAATGTTGCCCTTGGCAGCCACACTATGGTGCTAAAACCATGCTGGAGGTGCTTTCGTTTTTTTGTCTCTTCTTGGCAGCCATGTTTCTTCTTTAAGATATATACCTTGATAGACTTTGCTCATCTCTAGCAGGCACTACTGGGAATTAATTCTGTGTTGTTGCTGCCAATCCTGGGATTAAATGGGACTCTCTTTCCCAGCAAAGAGTCATCTCTTCTCTACTTTTAAAAATTAAAGAGCAAAGGTAATGTCTTTCATCATAGGATCCAGTTTGTACTCCAGCATGGAAGACAAATTTCTGTCTAAACTAATACACTCTGCCTGAATGATTTTTCATGGTGCTGTAAAATTGAGTGAGCTTTGTAAAAGAACATGGATCCAGCTTATAAACGGGGTTGCTAGGGGAATTAAATTATAAATGATAGAAAAAGTTAATTTTTCTCAGGTTAAAAATATAATAAATCTCTGTAATTAAGGTGTTTCAATTTTTCCTTCCCTAGTGCAAATTGGATTTTGCATATGGAAAGATGAAATCACTTGGGCATATATGAAAATTTATTAGAACTGTGTTAGAATTATCTAAAAAGATGTTAAGAAGCACAGCCAACTTTCACACAGACCGGCATGCACAGTGAAGTCCTAAAATTCCATAGTGTGTGGCTTGTAATTTATAACACACATTTAACTTTATTTAGGTTGTAACAATGTGGATCTTCCTTCTCAAATAGTATGCAATTGCAGGTAGGCAATCTGGGCCATCATCTTTGTTTCTCCAATTGCAAACAGTATAATACTAAATAGGAGAATTCTATTTTATAATTCTATAATTATACTCCAGATATATAACTACAGCTACAATTATAATTCTAGAATTCTAGAGCCCATTATAGCTGATAAAGGGAACCAAAAACCCCTTATTTTTGACCTATTTCTCATACTCTTTGCTCACCCATACGTAATAAGGCAGATAGGTAGAGGGTCCCTGTTCCACAGCCTGCCCTGAGCTCAGTGGCCATGGAGCTAAGCCAGCATAAAGCAGGACAGCAACTTGTCCTCATATGAGTGCTTCCCTCAATATATCCACTCACAAACTATGACCACTCAGAAACAGAACATGGTGAAATGGGCAAAGTAGCACCCGTGGTGGCACAGAGATGTTAAAGGTGTGTGTCCATCAGCAAATCAGCTGGGCTGGGGAAGGAAAAGGACCTGACCATAAGGCAGAGTGTGTGAGCAGTGAAGCTTGTCTTGTGTTCCTTTGAATTGAGTGTCAAAGCATGAGGTGGGCATGGATGAAGATCTCCCAGCAGCGTGAGTCCAGCATGTGGCTGAATGCTCATAGCATGAGAATGAATGCCCATTGCATGCTGGGAACTGCATGTCAATATGCTCTCCATCTGACCCCCTGGGTGGTGATGGGAAGAGCCAAAGGAAGGTGTGTCTCTTATAGTTCAGAGAAATACAAGGTTAACACTACATTCCCTAGAAGATGAGTAAATAGAGGGGAAAAAAGTTTCTTCCTTCCCCCTACTCACCAAGAAAACACACTACAAATCCAGGGAAAGGAAAATACAAGTATTCAGAATGAGAGTGTACAATGGAGTTTGTTTGCTTGTTTAGAAACTGGCACCCTCAGGAGAATGTAAGCAGGCATAGCTCTGCAAGCCTGGGACATACAGCTAGAAGAAGACAAATTGATATGAAAAGACCAGGTAGTATGAAGAGACAGGAAGATAAGATGCAAAGGTAATGCAGTGAGACTGAAAATGACCTGGTTGAAATAAAGATTTCAATAAAGGACCTTTTGAAAGAAGATCCTTTGCAGAGGTAAAGGACATACACAGAACTGCAGGAAGTGGAATCACTGATGGGAAGGAGCTTTTGAGAAGCCTTGCTAGACTGCATAAAATATGGACAAATAGTTTTAATCTACAAGGGAGAATGAAAGGAGAATAAAATAACCTGCAGACTAAGAACATCTGTGCCCCTACTGAGCTAACATAGGCAGCTGGAATGTTCACCATAATCAAAATAATTATTCTTGAATTATTAATAGTAAAATTCAAGAAAAGTGCCCATATCTAGGGCCTGAGCATGTAGATCAAAGAATTATTTCATTTTCTGTAGACAATGATCTCCAAGGAATAATACTTGAACATCCTGGAACAAAATTTCATTAGAAGGATGAAGAGGAATCTCTCTGCCCCAAAAATATCCAGAGAGAAAAAGAAGGTACCAACAAGGAAATCAAATTCAGACTTCTGCACTATGGTTTAAATAATGTTTACAGGGTTTTTTTGGGGGGGTGGCAGGGTGGCAAGGGAAGATTATCACAAATTTTATTCACATCCTAAAATGAAATGGTGAGATACTCAAAAATGTATATCTAAATTTCATCTTTTGATAAAAAATGTTAAGAAACTGGTATCCTAGAAATAAAGAGATCTGGGATGGGAAAATGAGGACATTAGGTCAGTAAAAGCCTGATTATGAACACTGAAACTAGTGAAAGGTAAAATTAACCTAATCGTTGTTACACACTTGCAAATCAAGAACATATATTACAACTCATATTTGATGCTTGAGAAAGAATGCAAAATGAAATAAATGGAGAATTCTAAGGTCTAGTTTATGATAAAAAAATTTAAAAATGTGGGCATACAAAATGAGGAAGCAAAACATACTAAATTTCAAATATTGTGCAGATGAGGGAGCAGAGCCAAAAGACACATTTTCTCTCTCATTTGAATAAAAAATTATAGGTTGAACAACTAAACTAGAATGTAAATGTAATAAACCATTGAATTAAAATAAAATTAAATATGGTATTCCTTATGTTTATTCCAATATACTAGAAGTAAGAACAAATATAGCAGGGATTATGATAAATATAGTATAAATGGGATGGGCTTCATTTAAAAAAAGACATATATTCCCAGACCTCATTAAAAATCAGTATCCATCTATGTGTTTACATTCTAAAACAGCTTTAAAAAGTTAATAAAAAAAATTAACTTATACATCAAGAAAACATAATGATGACATAGATGGCAACATTGCATTCAAAGAAATAAAATTCAAGACAGAAAACATTCAATGGAATGACTGAAAAAATATCATGGTGGATGCATAACATTCATGAATACTCATGTATTGATTAATATTGTACCAAAATATATAAAGGAAAACTATAAAGATAAAAAATATAATAGATGATCTTCACGGAAGTTAGGGATATAGTTACCTGAGTCCTTGATAGGTCCAGCAAACATATAACAACAAAGGTCATAGAAAAGGAGAGTAAGATTAAAGAAATTATTACCTTTTATGGCAGAAAACGCACCTTTTGAAATGTGTATAAAATATTTACAAAAATCATCAAACAGAATTTCTACAAATTTGTAAATTAGAAGTACTGGTCATATTCCTATCAAGCTTTAATAAAACATGAAAAGAATATGAAAAAACTTGCAAAAATTAACCAGACGTTTAAAAATACTTGTGTAAAATTATTGTATCAAAAGAGAAATGAATTCCAAATATAGGCAATTAGAATACTACCTATCTTGAAATAGGATTAAACATTCATTGAGTAAAAGTTTATAGACAAAATAAATAATAAAAATAGTATGTAACTAAAGAAGTTAGAAATTTAAAAAAATAAATAATTCTTTAAAAAGCAGGGGAAATGAAATAATAATGAATAATAATAGAATTTATAAAGTTCTCATGATCTGGTTGTTTGATAAAGTTATTGGCAAATCTCATCAAAGAAAAAGAAAAAATATACAAAAAAGAAATAGCAGAAAAGATGATATTAAGAGAGAATATTGAGAGGATTGTGTTCATAACCTGTATTCTAGTAAATGATAAAATCATGATTAAGAATTTTTTAAAAAATTTTCTGTGGAAAAATATCTGTTAACATGACTGACAAAAAGAGGGGGTGGAAGTTCTGGAAAGGTTGTGATTTGAAGCTCATACCTGACTTCCACCTCTTCTGAGATTTCTTGGAGAGACTAGGTATAGGGCTTTGCTCCTGACAGATAGACAAGCTGAAGGGGCTGTGGCAGAACTTAAGGCTTATCTATTGCTTTGTAGCAAAGCACATGGACATTTAGTGACTTAAAACAATGCCCATTTGATTTACTTACAATTCTGAGAACTGGGCTGAGTCATCTGGACATTTGTCCTAATTTTGCATTGGCCAAGCTGAGAGTTCAGCAGGGGCTGGGCTCAGCTGGGAAGCTGGGACAGCCCCCTGTCTCTCTCCAGTAGTTTCATGGCCTTGCCCTCTCCATCAAGGTATCTGAGCATGTTATGTTGCAGCTCAGGACTCCAGGTTCCCATAAGCACAAAAGCAGAAGCTACCATGTCTTCTAAACCATAGAACAGTTACAGTGTCACTTTCTTTACATTTCAGTGGGTAAAGAAGATCAGCCCAGATCCAAACAGAGAGAACTGCATGAGGGTGTGAACACTTGAGGGTGTGATTCTTTGAAATCCACTCATGTAACTTAAAACCACAGCCATACTGAGCCTGTAAATATTGCATTCAGACCATTCACATTGATTGATAGAATTGGTACGTGGCATGCTCTTCTGTTCATACTTCGGGGGAACATGCCTCTACTTTCTGTCCAACCTGCATGGTTCTCAAGGTGCCTCTGTGCGTAGATGTTTGCAGCTCCCACTTTAATGTCTCTGTCACCTCTAGAAGAGACTGAATGTATACAAAGCTTTCCAGATAGAGGATGTCCTAGGACTGAATATACTCAGTGATGCTCAGGCATAGAAAAGAGAGCATCTGCTTGAAATGTTGACTATGTAGCTTATACAGAATGGAAAATTTAAAGTGTTTAGAAAATATAAAGGATCAGAATCTGGTGGTTCAATCTCATGGTCAATGGGTTTGGACTCCTTCAAAACTGTACCTCCAAGACTCTTAAGGCAAACAATTAAAAATAATTTGGAGCAAACAATTAAAAATAAATAATATATTTACAGTGGAGCCAACTCCTATGAGAGAAATCAAAGAGAATGCTCTTTCATGCTATATGAAGATTCAACCTCTCAGGGTAACCCAGGATGTGAGTACAAGCTGTTCTGTATGGCCTCCATGAATCCATTTATATCCTGTCAGAAGTATGATGTCTAGGATTTCAGGTCAGAGAACCAGAAACAAATTTGTGGTAGCATCCAGAAAACTCCTAGAAATAGTGAATATCCTTTTTTACCTGGAGAGGTTTTCACTTCAAAGTGCTGAGATTTTTCCTAACATCAAGGAAGACTTTAAGCTGAATTGGAAACAATCCAAAAACTTCATTTGGAGATCATGGTATATTGAAAAAATGACCATGAATTCTTCCCTATGTGCATCCACACCATTGACTATGACCTTGAGGATACTTCTATCAAGAAATAGGATATATTTCTCTACCAGTAGAATCTGGGTTGGCCACGTGACTTGCTTTGGCCAATGAGATTTTGGCAAGCACACACATTTGGCCCAGAATAAATCTCTCTAAATTATTTTACAGAGTTTGTGTTCGTTTCCATTGACAATAGAAAGATGTCGAAATTATGTTGAAATTCCCTGAACTTTGTATAAATGATCCCAAACCTCTACACTTTGGAAAACTGACTTCCATTCCTTGGAATCTGTGCTTTGCAGGCAGATCCTCCTCAAACTTCGTGCTTGAATAAACTCTCTTTAAACTAAATTCTCACCTTTTTGATTATTTTATGTTGATACTTCTATTTATCTCTTCCCCAGGAATGGGTAAGCTTAGTGATCCTTTGGGTGACTTACATAAACATGTGTCCCCACAGAGATGTTCCAAGAGATTGACACGTATGAAGAGTAAAAACATCCATCAGCTGTGTCCATTCAGGCTCAGGTAGACATGGGTTCTATTGGTATCAGATCTGTCAGACAAAAGCTTCTTGTGGCCCTGAGAGTAACTTGACAGATACCCTCCTCTGGAAGTAGGTCCTGTGAAGAAAAAATAACAATGCCAGGACCCCTAAGACTCATCACACCAAAGGGAGAACTGAGCCTGGTAACTACTTCACACAAGCACTGCAGTCCTCTCCCCAAACTCAGCCCCTCAATGAGGTATGGAGGTTTTGAAGCTGTTAAGAAATGAAGGGACTTGGGTAATGACTAAGCAGAGTTTTAGTGGACAGGTTATGAGAGGGAGAAATAAAGCCTGACTAGCAAAGGTGGTCTTGTAATGCAGATAGATAATCCTCAAGGTAACAGTTCTCAGGGAGAATAGGTGATAAATGATTCTGTTCAGACCTTTGAAGGTGTCAGACTCTCAGTTAATCTTTCCTAGATCACAGAAGCAGGACCTGGCTGCATTTAGATTGCAGAATTGCAGATTCTCTACAGATGCAAATTTCTCCCCTGCCCTCCCAAGACAGCTTTGCAGCACTATTTTTGTTTATCAGCAGCTGTCTCAAAATATGTCAAAGTAATGTATTTCAGGGTAAAATATTTCTGATTTTCTCCTGCCTTAAAACCTTTCGAGATATATAGCCTCCTCTAAAACAAGTGCATGTCAATTATAACCTTAGGGCTGTGCCTAGATAAACTCTTGAATGTCTTGATTGTTGATTATAATCTTATCTCCACACATAGGCAGACTAAGGAAGAGATAAGACCAATCACCTACTCTGAGAAGACTACAAAATTGACTATTTCCTCTACTCCTTTTTTCTTAAATCTTCATGTTATGTGTAATGTAGATTTACTGAGCAATCAATAGATCTTCACAAGAATGCAATCATTTGCTTCACTGGTCACCTCCTCTCCTCTTCCTTCCCCTCATAAACCTTTCTGTAAATATGAAATTCTCCAATCCTTCTGCAGAGACCCTGGTCTGCACTTTTCCCAGGCACGTCCTCAGACTTTGGCTTAATAAACCTCAATTGAGTGGGATTCTTGTTTTCAGCCACTAATTACTTAAGTTAACAGCCCCCACCATCAGAATGCATAATAGCAGCTCAAGTAGCTGGAATCTGTTTTGTAGGACAAGGAAATCATCAGTTCTTCTTGCTTTTACCCGGCAGATGAGGACTTTGGTCAGGAGGGCTACCTCCTTCACCTCTTCCAGGTAAGGTCAAGCATAGTGGTAGTGAGCATGATAAGATGTAGACATTTTCTGGGCGTGTGTCTCTTTAGTTATCTATTGCTGCAAAATGTCAACAGAAAAGAAGCCAAACTCTGTAAAATAATTTAAAGAGGTTCATTCTTAGCCAAATTTGAGGACCATGACCCTGGAGCCACTCCCAAGAAGCCAGGAGCAATTGGACTCACTGTGGTTGCATTACAGTTTGGTTTTAGACATTTCAGGGAGACAGGTGTTACAGATAAAATCATAAATCAATACACGGAAGACACACATTGGTTTGGCTCGAAAAGGTGGGACATCTTAAAGTAGGACCTTACAGGTTATAGGAAGGTTTAAAGACTCTTTGACTTATAATTGGTTAAAGAAATTAAGTTTCCCCCAAAGGCATGTAAGGTTTCAAGTAAGGATAAGGATGTCTGTTAGTCAGAGACAAGCTACCAGCCATATATTTGTTGTATAAATTGAGGACATGCAGGTTTGTCGTGTATAACCTAGGCCTGTTAGTGAGTTGCAAAGGATATCTACAAGAAGGGAGGACGGCATGATAAGGCATGTCTGACCTCCCTCCTCATGGCTGAGAATTCAGTTTTAGGGTATCTCCTTGGCCAGGAAGGGGTACATTCAGTCAGCTGGTGAGGGGGGAGCCTTAAGATTTTATTTTAGTTCACAAAACAAACCATACCTAAATTGTTTTGACTTAAAAGAAGTGTTGAACAAATGTTATGGGTGGCCACTGTTCTGGAGAGAGCTCCTGCACTAGGCACCAACAGACCAGACCAAACCAAAATGGAGTCACTCAGACTAAAGTTCCATGTCACCAAACCAAAACTATAGTTTATCTGACCCTCTGAATAAACCAGAGAGGTAGAGAGAGCTAATAGCCAAACAGGCTAGTTTCAGCTGGCATAATTAGAAAGTCCCCTCTGTTTTAACCTTACAAGAGAGTAATCTGAAGTGACCTGATGTTAACTGTTGGGGTGAAGGGAAAACTTCCCCTCTGCCCTTGGAAGGTTTACTGAAAAATTAACTCACCGTAAAGCAGCTTAATATGAGAAAAGCCATGCAAGTTTTATTGTTATGGTACACAGGGGAGAATCACAAGGTGATTTCCCAGTATCCCAATAAGACTCAAGTACATATAAATCTTTATTTTATAGGGGAGGGGAGGTGAGGAATATAGGTAATTCTGTTGAGGGGCAATAAACAGAGGATGAATGGGTAGTTGTCAGAATGAATGGATGGGGGGAAACAGATTGACTTGTAAATGATTCTCTTTGGAAATTAAATTAACCGGAGAGACAGGAATTATTTTTAAAATGGGTTGGGCCAGGGCTGCTTTCATTTTTTTTATCTACCTTCCTGTCATAGATAAGATAGATAATGAGATAACAAGAAGGGAAAAGAAAGACAATTGTCTTCCTTGATGGTTCTTTATGGAGATAAAGGGAAAGCCTCTTCCAAGGCCTGTTGATCTCTGAGGGCTTTAATTCAAAATATTCTTTATACCAAGGAGTCATATCTGGGTGAATTTCCTGTACTCCTTCATACCCAATTAGTTATTTTTCTATTGCTCTGTTTCCTTGTCCCCACCTTACAAAGTCCACTGTTCTGTTATTGCCTGGTGGGAGCTTTCATTCTATTTTTTAGAATAGAAGCTGCCTGATTCATAAATCACAAGTAAAAGCTAATTAATATCTTTAAACTAAGTTTGCTGTCATTTCGTCTTCTGACACAGCCTGATTGTTTACATTGCTCATGGATTTGCAGATTGCGTAGCTCGGTGGAGATAGCTTGTCCTGCTCCCTGTGGCACCAGGCGGGGCAGCTCCGCAGAGGCTGGGCGTCCACTTTGGAGCCGGCTCTCTCACAGGGCTGGAAGTGTGGTTCTGGCTGTTGGCTGGGAGGTCGGTCAGGGTGGTGGGCTTGGGGTTTTGGTTTCTCTCCACATGGGTTTCTCCAAGGTCTGCTTGGACTTTCTCACGGCTTGTTGGCTGGGTCCTAAGAGTGACATCCCAAGACAGCAATAAGGAATTGCGTAGACCTTTCATGATCTTGTGTCGGAAGTCAAATGGCTTCACTTTGCTCTGCTCTCTTGGTGGAGACTGTCACACAGGTCCACTCAGGTTCAGGGGAGGGGACACAGCCCGGATCTCTGGACTTGACAGATGACAAGTCGTATTGCAAGGAGAGCATGGGGAATGGGAGACATTGATGGCACCATCTTTTGAAAATCTAATTTGTCGAAGACTCTATTCTGGAAGTGCTGGCAGAGCTCGGAGGCCAGTGCTGTGGCAGCCTAACAGGACTGGAACTTATTCACCTCAAAGAGCACCATCAGTCGGGAGGTGGGTGGACCCTTTCCTGTACTTGGTTGGAACTGGAGGACTGCGTTGGGAGCACCTGGTGCAGGGTGTCGTCAGTGAGCATGGCACGTGGGGTGGCTGGATGGGCTGGTTCTCCTTGCGGAATCAGAGTAACCAGCCAGCACAGAGCTGTGGGCTGCACCTCTGCTACCTTGAAGCATCAGACTAGAGCATTCAGGTACTCTCCTCCCTGAGCAGAAAGAATCTGCACCTTACTCTGTTGGGGTGAAACGTTTCTCCTTGATACAGATGACAGTCCCAGGGAGCTACTGGTTTTCCGCAGCTCGGCTGTGGTCTGCACCAGTGCTTCACACCAGCATCTGCTCCTCCATCCACACTCGGCCCAGCAATTTGATATACATATTGACCACTGGTGAGGAATTTGGTGGAGTTGCAATTTGGTTTCTGGTGAGGAAACCAGAGCACAGGAGCTTAAATCCACCTTCACAGGCAGCCTGTGTTTTCCTGGCTTCTTTTCCCCTGACAGAGGCCGATTCTTTGATTAATGCAGAGCCAGTTTCATCGCAGCCACTAAATGATCAATATGTCACTGCTCTTATCTGGACTGCTTAGCTGCTCCAGTGAGTTAAGGAAGTGTTTAAAACTCTCACTGCCTCTTCATATCCCTTCCCCGTGTTGTCTAACTTGTCTTAAGCAATTATAAGCTTCCTCAATCAGCCTGCACACACTGTCCCTGGGATGGTTTTTCTTCATGTCTCACTTTTCCCAGCGGCCTGAGGGGCGTATTTCTGGCTGGCAGCGGTAAGAGGGAGCCTGCTCTAACCACTGCCGGTGCCAGCTCAGCCTGGAGAATGGGGACAAACCCTGCCCTGGGCTTTCCTCCCATAGGTCTCTTCATGTTCATTCATTTCCTGTGTGTCACCCAATGCCAGGCTCCCAGGACTAGCTGAGGAGCTGGAGCATGGAGCAAAGGCCATGTTTCCGGTTGCTGAAGAGCCCAACAAGGTTTGTTGCAAAACAACCAGGCTACAGTGGCTTGGAGAGTGGCTTGCGTGCCTCCAAGTAGGCCTTGGAGCACAGTGGTGGACAACTTACAACTTACAAAATTTTTTTGTTTTGTGATAAAATTGAGAGCAAGTGCTCTGACATGCACACGGTCTCACATTGTCCTGACATCGTCCCTACTTCTTTGCACATGCGACAGACACAGGCAGCTAGGACGGAGGCTCAGTGCCTTCAGTGATGATACCTGAAGCCTGAATTTAAACGTATTCCCTATATCCTGACATACTGTGAATTGCAGCACACCCTGGCAAGCATAGTATTGAGGCAAGTTTCTGAGAGGCTGTTACTTATCTGTCCTCTTTGGAGAATTTAACTTTCATTAGAATGATGGCAAAACCAGATTGATTTCTGCCCTCCACTGGCATTCAACAAATCATCTTAGAAAATGCATCCCGGGCCGGGCGCGGTGGCTCACGCCTGTAATCCTAGCACTCTGGGAGGCC
>VBSM01001118.1:11379956-11418931 GCA_008086735.1 Cheirogaleus medius | reverse complement strand
AAAAAAACAACAAATCAAGACTAATGTTACTGAGAAATTACTATGAATCAGACATTGTTCTGAGCACTTGGCATTTATATACTTATTTAATCCTCACACCAATACGTTCTATCATTATCTCCACTTTACAGATGGGGAAATTTGGGCACAAACGGTGTGAAAACGCTTTCACAAAGTCCCAAGCTAATAAGTCATGGCGTCAGGACTCGTACGTGCAGCCAGACTCAAGGGCTCAGTTCGTAACAGGGAAACATGAATTAGAAATTACTTTCTTTGCCAGTTTTCCCTTGAATTTGACCCAGTCAGGCTAGAGCCCCACTGTCTCACAGAAAATGCTCTTGCCAAGGTCACTGTAGTCTCCATGTTGCTAAATCCAAGCATCAGTTTTCAGTCTTCACCTCACTGAGCTCATTGGCAGCCTGCATGCTGATGCCTTGACCGCCAAGCACCCCACATTCTGCTGTTTCTTCTCCCACCTCTGGGCTCCCTCTTCAGCTGCTCCACTAGCTCCTTCTTGTCTCCTCAGCTTCTGAGCCTTGGTGTGCTGGGCTCATTCTTGAACCTCTTTTTCTTTTTTTATTATGTAATATTTTAATTTTTTTAACTTAAAAATATTTTAAGTTGCATTGATCACTTTTGCAATGCTAGAGTCCTGGTTATAGGTGGGCCTATCACCCAAATAGTGTTCATTGCACACATTAGGTAGATTTTTGCCCTTCCTTTCCTTCCCCATCTCCCCTGGTTGATTTCCACTGAGTTTTACTTCCCTCTGTGCATATGTGTGCCCATTGGTTAGTTCCAATTTAATAGTGAGTGCATGTGGTGTTTGTTTTTCCATTCTTGAGGTACTTATTAGAATGGTCTTCAGTTTCATCCAGATTGTTGCAAAAGATATTAATTCACCTTTTTATGGCTGAGTAGTACTCCATGGTATATGTGTATCACATTTTATTAATTCATGCATGAATTGATGGGCACTTGGGTTGATTCCACATCTTTGCAATTGTGAATTGTGCTACAATAAACATTCAAGCGCAGGTGTCTTTTTGATGAAAACTCTTTTTATTGTTTGTGCAGATACCCGAAGTGGGACTGTTGCATCGAATGGTAGGTCTACTATTAGTTCTTTGAGGAATCTCCATACTGTTTTCCATAGGGGCTATGGTAGTTTGCAGTCCTATAAAGGATATATACACATTTCTTTCTCTCTGCATCCATGCCAGCATCTATTGTTTTAGGGCTTTTAAATAAAAGCTATTCTCACTAGGATAAGGTGATATCTCATTGTGGTTTTAATTTGCATTTCCTTGATGATTAATGATGAGCATTTTTCATATGTTTATTGGCCATTTGTCTTTCTTCTTTTGAGAAGCTTCTGTTCATGTCTTTTGGCCACATTTTAATAGGGTTGTTTGTTTTTATCTTGCTGATTTGTTTCAGTTCTTTGTAAATTCTGTATATTAGCACTTTATTGGATGTAAAGCTTTTGAATATTTTTCCCATTCTCTAGGTTGTCTATTTGTTCTGTTGATTGTTTTCTTAGCTGTGGAGAAGCTTTTGAGTTTAATCACATCCCATGTATTAATTATTGTTATTACCATGATTACCATTGTGTCTTAGTCATAAATTCTTTGCCTATGCCAATATCTAGAAGAGGTTTTCCTAAATTTTCTGCTCACATTCTTAAGGTTTCATGCCTTACTGTTAAGTCTTTTACCCATCATGAATTAATTTTTTTGAGTGGTGAGAAGTAGGAGCCCTGTTTTTTTCTTCTGCGTGTGGCTATCCAATTTCCCCAGTACCATTTATTGAATAGGGCTTTTCCCCCCAGTTTGTGTTGTTGTCTTCTTTGTTGAAGATCAGTTGGTTGTAGATAGATGGTTGTAGATAGATGGTTTCATATTTGTCTTCTTTGTTCTGTTCCATTGGTCTATGTCTCTATTTTTGCACCACTACAATGCTGTTTTGGTTAGTATAGCCTTGTAGTATAGTTTGAAGTCCAATAATGTGATGCCTCCTAATTTGTCCTTTTTGCTTAAGATTCCTCTGGCTATTTGGTCTCTTTGCTGGTTACAAACAAAGTATAGAATTATTTTTTCTAGATCTGTATGTCATTAGCAACTTGATGGAGATTGCATTGAATCTGTAAATCACTTTGGGTAGTATGGATATTTTTAACAATGTTGATCCTACCTATCCAAGAGAATGATATGTTTTTCCATTTGTATGTATCCTCTGCAGTTTCTTTCCTCAGAGTTTTGTAGTTCTCTTTGTAGAGATCTTTTACTTTCTTGGTTAAGTACATTCCTAGATATTTTATTTTCTTTATAGCTATTGTGAATTGTATTGAGTCTTCGATTTGATTCTCGGCTTGACTATTATTGGTATATAGAAATGCTACTGATTTATGTACATTGATTTAGTATTCTGAGACTTTGCTGAATTTATTAATTCCAGAAGGCTCTTTGTGGAATCTTTGGGGCTTTCTAGATAAAAGATAATACCATCAGTGAAGAGTGATAGTTTCACTCCTCATTCCCAATTTGGATACTCTTTTTTTCTTTCTCTTGCCTGATTGCTCTCACTAGGACTTCCAGAATTATGTTGAATTAAAGTGGTGACAGTGGGTATTGTCTTGTTCCAGTTCTTAGTGAGAATGCTTCCAATTATTCTTCATTCAGGATGATGTTGGCTGTGGTTTTGTCATATATGGCTTTTATAATTCTGAGAAATATTCTTTCCATGTGTAGTTTATTGAGTGTTTTTATCATGATAGGATGCTGAATTTTGTCAAATGCTTTTCAGTATCTATTAAGATAATCATATGGTCTTTGTTTTTGCTTTTGTTTATGTGTTGGATCACATTTATTTATTTAAGTAAATAAATGTTGAATCATCCTTGCATCCCTGGGTGATGCCAACTTGGCCCTGGTGGGTTTTTTTTTTTTTTTGATGTGCTGTTGAAATCAGTTTGCTAGTATTTTATTAAGGAGTTATGCATCTATAGTCATAAGGGATATTGATCTGTAGTTTTCATTTTTTGTTGTGTCTTTTCCTGGCTTTGGTATCAAGACAATACTGGCTTCAGAGAATGAACTAGAGAGAATCTCTTCCTTCTCAACATTATGACATAATTTCTGTATTATGGGTAACAAGTTTCTCTGTAGGTCTGATAGAATTTGACTGTGAATCCGTCTGGTGCAGGACTTTTTTTGATTGGGAGGTTTTTTTTCTTGTTAATATTTTGATCTCACTATTTGTTATTGATCTATTCAGAAGTTCTGTGGCTTCCTGGTTCAGTCTTGGGAGGTTGTGTGTGTTCAGAAACTTGTCCATTTCCTCTACATTTCCTAGTTTATGTGCATAGAGATTTTTATATTTTATTCATTGATCATGTTTTGTATTTCTGCAGTTTTAGTTTAATGTCACCTTTTTCATTTTGATAGAGCTTTGGAGTCCTCTCTTTTCTGCTCTTGGTTAAACTCTAAAGAGCTCTGTTGACTTTTATTATTTTTTTCAAAGAACCAAATTTTTCTTTTGTTTATCCTTTCTATTGCTTTTTTTTCCCAGTGGACTTAGTTCTGCTCTGACCTTCTTTATTTCCCTTCTTATGTTTCCTTTTGGTTTGGTTTACTCTTCCTTTTCTAGTTCCTTGAGGTGTGACATTATAGTGTTACTTTGTGATCTTTTTGTCTTTTGGATGTAGGCATTTAAGGCCATGAATTTTCCCCGAAAATTACTATTGCTATGTCCCATAGATTTTGATAGGTTGTGTGTCCCCTTTATTGTTCAGTTCAAGTAATTATTTGATTTCCATCCTATTTTTCAGCCACTATTTTTTTTATTTCAGAATATTATGAGGGTACAAACACTTTGACTACATATATTGCCATTGCACTGCCCAAGTCAGAGCCACAAGTGTGACCAACTCCCAGATCTCTTGCACCATACCCATTGGGTGTGAATTTCCCATCTCTTCCCCTCCCACCTTCCTGATGCCCTATAAATGTTAATTCCATATGTGCACATACATGTTGATCAATTAGTACCAATTTAATGGTGAGCACATGTGGTGCTTGTTATTCCATTCTTATGACACATCACTGAGAAGAATGGGCTCCAACTCCATCCAGGATGACACAAGACATGTTAGTTCACCATTGTTTCTTGTGGCTAGGTAGTACTCCATGGTATACTTATACTACATTTTTTTTTAATCAACTCATGTGCTGATGGACACTTGGGCTGTTTCCATATCTTTGCAATTGTGAATTGTGGTACTATGAACATCCGAGTGCAGATGTCTTTTTTATAGAATGCCTTTTTTTTTCTTTTGGGTAAACACCCAATAGTGGAATTGCTGGATCAAATGGTAGTTCTACTTTGAGATATCTCTAGAGGTTGTACTAGTTTGGATTCCCACCAGTAGTGTAAGAGTGTTCCCACCTCTCTGCATTCACACCAACATTTATTGTTTTCAGACTTTTTGATAAAAGCCATTCTTACTGGAGTTCAGTGATATCTTATTCAACAAAATTCAGCATCCTTTTATGATAAGAATACTTAACAAAATAGGCATAGATGGGACTTACCTCAAAATGATAAAAGCCATTTACAACATTCCCACAGCCAACATTATACTGAAAAGGGAAAAATTTAAAGCATTACCCCTTAGAACTGGAACGAAACAAGATTGCCCTCTATCACCACTTCTATTCAACATAGTGGTAGAAGTCTTAGAGAGGGCAATCAGACACGAGAAGGAAATTTAGGTCATCAAAATGGGGGAAGAAGAGATCAAATTATTCTTCATTACTAATGATATGATCTTATGTCTAGAAAACCCCCAAAAGTCTGTGAAAAGAGTACTGGAATTGATAAATTAAGAAAAGTCTTAGGTTACAAAACCAGTGTACACAAATCAGTAGCATTCATATACACCTACGACAATCAAATTGAGAAACAAATCAAAGACTCAGTAATTTTCACAATAGCAACAAAGAAAATTAAAATAAAATATCCAGGAATATATATAATTAAGGAGGTAAAATACCTCTACAGAGGGAACTATGAAACTCTAAGGAAGGAAATAGCAGAGGATGTAAACAGATGGAAAACCATATCATGCTCATGGATCAACAAAATCAACATTGTTCAAATATCGATACTACTAGAAGTCATGCCACATTCAAAACACAGCCCTGTCCACCCCTCCTCTCTGCCAAAATGTCCTGCTCCTTCCCTGGCCTTCCCATTTTGGTGGGGAGGGAAACTTCCCCTTTGTCCCCAAAGGGTACTCTGAAATGTCAACTCACAAAAAGGGAGATTAATAAGAAAAAGAGATTACAAATTTATTTACTGTGCACACAGGGCAATTCAAAGAGTGGTTTCCTAATATTCCAGTGGGGTCCAGCAGTTTATATACACTCATTTTAGAGAAGGAGTCAAGATGGGGAACATAGGAAATTCTGTTGAGTGGCAAGAAGTGCTTACTGGGGAGGATGAATAGATATTTGGGAGAATGAATGAATGGGGGAAACAGATTGACTTGTAAATGATTCTCTTTGGAAATTAAATTAATCTGAGAGATAGGCATTATCTTCAAAATGGGTTGGGCCAGATTTGGTTGCATTCTTTATTGTCTTTTCTGCAATATTTTGCAATAACAGGGAGGGTAAGGAAAGACAATTGTTCTTCTTGGTGGGTCCATCTGGTCTTTATGGAGACAGAGGAAAGGCCCCCAATAGCCTTTAATTCAAAATACTCTTCATACTGAGGAGACAGACTTTGTGTGAAATTCCCTGGGCTCCATCACCATCTTGTCAGTGATGACTCTATCCTCCAGTTGCTCAGGCTGAGGCATTTGGAGTCATTCTGGATTGCCCTCTCTCTCCCACTCCATACCCCATCCTTCAGCAAAACCAAAGGGCTCTGCTCATAAAAGGTGTTCAGAATCTGTCTTCATCCAGCACAGCCAGCACCCAATCCCAGCTTGCTGCCTCCAGGCCTTGCTGCAGGGGTGGGTTCCCAGAGTCCCTGCTGCCACTGGAGAGGGGCCATGGCAGTGCTCGAGGTGTGGACTCCACTGCGGTCTGGAGCTTGACTTGTAGGATCCGCTTTTTCTTTTGCCTCTGAGCAACTGTGCTTCTCTAGGGACTTCAGGGAGATCTATGTGTACTGAAAAATGGGCCTGACATTAGGTTTTACCCTTGGAGTTTTGATGCAGGTGAAGAGTTTGGACTGGTGTCTGGCATATATTGGGGACTCTATAATGCTGCTATTATTACTGAAACAAAAGCTGGAGCCCATGGCTCATGGCTCAATACCCTGCAGTGACATCCAGTTCAGATGCCACAAAACCCCAATGGCCTCAGGACTTCACCCATTCCCTCTGCCCCACTCATATTGTCTCCAGCCACTTCTCACACTCACCCCCTCTCAGCCATGTGGTCTCCTCCCTCCAGTCCCTCCAGGCTTCAGCCTGGGGCCTGTGCACCTGCTGTTCCCTCTGACTAGGACTCTTCCCCCCGCACTCACACACCCTCTTGTAGCTCTTTCTCTCCCGCTTCTGTTGTCATCCCTGGATGAGACCTTCTCTGGCTCCCTATTCCACATGGCGGCACTGCCCCCACATCATCCACCTCACCTGCCTTCTCTTTCTTCATTCAGTTGTTGCGACCTCACAAGGCACTGGTTATCGATCTTGTCCGTTGCCCGTCTCCTCCCGCTAGAATGAGGCAGGGGCTGCTCCTTATTCTTTTCTACATCCCAGCTCTGGAGCAATGTTCCATACACAGTAGGCACTTAATAATGAATGTTGGTTGAATGACTGAATAAAATATAAAGACAGCTGGCACTTCCTGGGTGCTAACCATCTTGCACCCCACATCTTATCTACTCCCACAGTGACTCTTGGTGGGAAGGGCTTTATTTGTAGATTTTTCACTTTGCTGATGAGGAAGGCAGGGCTGGGCGTGGCAGCTGTGCCAGGGCCAGCAGCGCCTGAGTGTGGAGCTGGGACTCACCTCCGAGAGCCTGATTCTGGATCTGCATTCGTTCCCCCAGGGCCTTTGCAACCTTCCTGCAGTGTACATCTGCGTCCTCTTGGTGTGCGGATGGGGCTGATCTCTATATGCTGAACTCAGTAGGAGCCTTGAAATGTGTCTAGTGCTACTAAGAAGCTGAATTTTTAATTTGATTCATTTAAACTAATTTAAATGACATAATCACACGTGGCTGGTGGCTATCATATTGGATAGTTCAGGTCAGCATTACCACTTATCAACAAAGCCCTCTATTTCTTGTTATTTTGTGCCAACTTTTCTTTTATAAATAGATATCTGATATGATCTGAATATTTGCCTCCCTCCAAAATTCATGTGTTGAAATGTAATCCCTGAAGTGTTGGTATTAGGAGGTTGGGCCTTTGGGAGGTGACGAGGTCATGAGGGTGGAGCCCTTGTGAATGGGATCAGTGATCTGATAAAAGAGGCCCTGGAGAGCTCCCTGCCCCCTTCTGTAATGTGAGGACACGGCAAGAAGATGCCATGTTTGAAGAAGAGAGGAGCCATCGCCAGACACTGAACCTACTGGTGCCTTGATCTTGGACTTCCAGTCTCCAGACCTGTGAGCAATAAAATTCTAATGTTTATAAACTGTCCATTCTAAGGCATTTTGTTACAGCAGCCCAAATGGACTAAGGCAATGTCTTTACTGCCAAGTGAATCAGGCCCTTCCCTGAAGTAAGAGAAATGCATTGTGCACTGTGGCAACGTCATTGAACTTGTTTGCTTTCAAATAGCAACAGGCCAGTAGAATCCCAGTGATCCTGTGTCTCCAGTGCTCTGATTGTGTGTAATGGTAAATATTCCTTAGCCGCTGGAGAAATGTGGTAATAGACATAAACAGAGATGGGTGATGGGTGCTTGTCACATCTCCGATTGCCAGTGCAGTGAGTTTTCAGAGTACGTCCAGCAGGGATGGATGTGCTCCTTCCCCCAGGGACCTGACTCCTTTTGCTCAAACATAAATCATCCTGTGCTCTCACAGACAGGTGAGTGAAACAACTCAAGGATCACCCAAAGGGCATCCTCCCAATTTTAATTACAAGGTGTTGGTTGTGATGTTCCTTTGGGGTCAAACTTTATTTGCCAGGCTATGTTGAGTGTCTAAGGAAGGAACTCAACAGGAAACAATTATTGCATAACCGTGGTGCTGGACTGCAAATTTTAAAACAGGTTTGCTGAGATCCTGGGTTCTTAAGCTGCCCACCTTTGTTGAGGCTCACGGCAGCACATGTTGAGGGAGCAGGGTGCACCACATGGAGCCTGGCGGCCTAAGAATGGGAGGGCTGCAATTTGGCTGGGGCTGCAGCCAATGAACTGCACCCCATGGTCTCTAAGCTGGTTTGGCTCCAATTACTGTCATTTATCTTGGCTGGCACTCTCATACTTTAAAGGGTGAGCAAGAAAAAAACTAAAATCAATTTCAGACGTAATCAGCTTTCTTCTCCTGAGGATCTCCGTGTAGCCTAACACTGGGGAGAGGGGCTTGATGGATTGTGCCTTGGAGATGGATAGAGAGCTGGCATTTTCAAGTCACTCTGGGCAAGCCTTGGAAGGACGATCATGGACTCAGTCACTCAGCACACACCTGCTACTCACTGTCTACTGTGAGTCTGTGCCACCAATGTGATTTGTCCACGGGAAATAGACACAGTGCTGCCTGAGTAGGGCTGTGATGAGCACGTTTTCACGAATACGCTTGTGAGTGGAGTGACTGCAGCGCACATGTTGAGTGCACAGGAGAAAGAGAATGCTGGGAACTCACACTCTGTCATCCTCCCTGACCCTCTCAGTACTCTCTGCCGAGCTCCACTGACTCCTATGCTCTCTGACTGATGGAGTGGAACAGACCTAACAGCAAACCAAATACAGACTTTGCTCAAGCTCCAAGAGACTCAGAAAGGTGCTCAGCACAACCAGCCCAAATAAGCCCCCTCTCTGGGTCCCTTGACTTAGACATGCTTTCACTTCTGCGTCACCCTCGTAACACCGTACAGTGACCCTGGTGAGGAGGGCTGCCCTGTGGGCAAATGCCTCTACAGCCACCACCAGAACAGGGTCCCCCCCACCCATGCACATCCCAAGTTTGGCCAGAACCTCCTCCATCCACTGGATCAGCTGCTCTTTTGTGGATCCCAGTCCCACCACTGTTCTGCCCTGCAATAATCATGATGGGAAAGAGTCCCCCAGAATGGAGGGAAGGCCTCACTCCCAGAACAAGTGGATCGGTGGGACTTTGGTGCCCCCAATGGGTATGGAGTCTGAGAAAGCTGGAAATCTTTCTAATGGGAAAGGTTGACAGTTTATATGCATCTGCCTTTGCTGTCAAGAAGTTCATAATTTGGAAGAATGATGTGCACGTACTGTCCATGCATGAAAAACAGCATAGAACACCCTCACAAGAGGGGTGCAAACTGAGCACTTCTGGGTGCTAAGAAGAGAGGGGTGACTTTTGGCTGAAGGTAGTCAGGGAGGCCAGTCACTGGCCTTTTGATCTGTGGGGCTAGGAAGGCAGGGACAGAGCTACAGCGATAGGGAGGGGGAGGAACCCACACAGACGGAGTTATTGGGCTGTGGGTTGAGGTGGAAAATGGGGCAGCACATGACTATACCAAAGTCATGGCAGCCCTTGGACACCAGCCATGGAGCTTGGGCCCAATCAGAAAGCACTGGGAGCCTCTGAGGATTTGGTAAAGAAGGCGACCTCATCGAGGTGGACATCTGGGCAGACTCACCCTGCTGGTCAAGTGGGAAGAGAGTGAGAGGAAGGCCAGAGTCATCCTTCCCACCCACACCCAGAAGAGCAGCGCCTGTACCGTCAGGCTAGCGAGGGTGGATGTGGTCCTGAGCAAGATGGCAGGATCCAGGCTCTGCCAGGTCTCAAGTTTTGGGGGTAGTGACTACACTTGCATTGAATTCCACAACCCAGTAACGAATGTTCCAGGGAGAGGCACGGTGTTGTGGGCACAGGGAAACCTGACAGCCTCAGGCCCAGCCCCCAAGCCCTCCTCTAACTGGGCAACCATGCCACACACCCCTCATCCCCCCTTGCCCAGGCTTCTATACTCAGCAGTGACTTTCTTTCCTTTGGGACACTAGTCCCCACCTCCCCTCCTCTCTGTGACACATCTGCCCCTACGGCCCACTCAGGCCTGTGCTTTGGCCCAGCACTTTGTTCAGAGTGACCCCTCTGAATGGACTCCTTCTTCCCTATGTGCAGACACCCAAAGACATCAGTCATCCTCCAAATGGCCACCTGACCCCACCGCCTTCCCTGGCTCCCATCCGATGATGCCGAGAGGAGACTGAGCCTTAGGGGATGACCTCAGTGAAGGAGCCACTGGGGAGGACACTTAGCTTCTGCCTGTGCCCCAGGGCAGAGAAGAGCGACATATTTGTTCTGCTCATTGTCAGTATCCTGCATGTGTTCATTGTTTCTTAGGGTATGTTTTCTAAGCAACACAGTATCATTGAAATTACTGCATTTTCTTGAATCTCCGTAAGAAAATTACACAGGAAGTAGACTTGAGGATTTGCACAGCTGTGTCTACTGTGACCTGAGGGACTTTCACCCCGAATCTCTCATTTCTTGCTGGAAATCACAATTTTCTGCATCCTTTTCTGCAATATCGTTTGAGAGCTACAGCTGGGTGACATTTTAGCACAGCATCAATTTCCTTGGCATCAGGTCTCGATTTAATTGTCTGTGAAATGAAAACTTAAGCTCTCCCAAGAACGTACCTGAAATTTTATTCCTTTGGAACTAATAGTTTGATTTCTGTTCGTGAAGATTTCATCCTCTTGACTCTCTGGCCCTTTCAGGCATGTCCTGGGCCAACCCGCGAAGGTGACAAGCTGAGGTTTCGAGCACCTACCTGGCTGCTCCTCGCGCCCCTACCGCGCTCACCCCGCCAGGGCGCTGTCGCCGCCCTCTTGAAGACATTCACACTTCAGCTGGACACAGTGACACTTGCCCCTTTTGTCCTGTGTGCTCGTATCCGAAGTATACATTCTGGAAAGAGTTCTTAATCGTCTACTTTTTTTTTAAGGCAAGAATTTTAATTTCTGCTCCATTCAGTGACATTTTGTCTGGATGAGCCATCCCATGGGTTTGCGAGAACATCCGTCAACATTATAGAATAATATTATAACTTTATTTTTATTTTTTAATATAAAAATCACAAAGGAACTAAGCTTTAGTAATATTTAAAACATGAGCAGACACTTGCACCCTCATTTGGTTTACACGTTGTTGGTCTTTGTGGGGGGGCATGTGTCAGGTAAGGACTGATGGCTTCTTGAGGGAGGAGTGGGGCCCAGGGGGCAGCTGGGGGGGATGTTATACAAGGTGTGGCGTGCACGTAGTGTGCATATGTGTGTGCTTGCATGTGTGTGACGTATGATGGACGTGTGTGATCTGTGATCTGTGGGGAGGGTGTCTGTGTGTGTGCAGGTGTCTGTGTTGAGGGCGGTAATGAGGAAGGCTAAGGTTTATACTATAAATTTTGATTAAGAGCTCAATGCAAGAGTTTTTATACCTCACTAAAGGATTTGTTGTTTATCTGGAACAGGACAGGAAGTACTCCATGCACTTTAAGCAGGGCAGAAATTGGACCAGACCAGCCTTTTTTGACACTCTAACGGGACTATGGAGATTAGGAGGCTGCTTAGCAGATCTTGGTAGGGACTGAAGAAGGAAGACAGGGGCTGATGGGTGAAGCTGGGGGTGCTGGTGACCCACTGTGGCCTGGTGCAGTGCCAGCTCCCTGTGCACTCATTCCTCCCTGTACCCACACCCTAGGGCAGTCCCATCCTCCCCTGGCTCTGTTGGGCCCTGTGACTAGCTTTGGACAATGGGACAGTAGACGTATGATGAGACTGGAAGAGCAATTTTGTACTGGGGCTCACCTGTCTTGCTACCACTGAGACCCCTGTCACCTCTCCATCTTCTCCGTGTGAAGAAGCCGGCTCAGCCTGTGGAACAGATGAGATAATGTGGCACGGTCCTTTCCCGCAGCTGAATGACTGGCAGGGCCACCCAGCTGACTGGCAAATAGCTGCAGGTGTGTGAGTGGCCCCAGCCAAGGCCAGCAGAACTGCTCAGCTGCACCAAACCCCAAATTGCCAGATCGCACAATCTTGAGCCAACAAACAAAAGGAAAATGGCTGTCATTTTAAGCCACTAAGCTTTGCGGTGCAGCTAAAGATAACTGATGAACCAATAAACAGAAAACCCTAGAATCAAGGCTAACAATTTCTGTATCTGTAGGTGGCTGACGGTCAGAAGATCACTCAGAAATTAGTCATAGAGGTCCCCTGTGCTTTTGACCATAGGCAGTGAGAGAGGAGACCTCAGACTTCAACCCTGTGACATCACTATGGGGACTTTGTGGTGGGCCTGCCTTACTGGGCCTGTGTGTGCAAGGGCTCAGTTATCAGGTGCTGGGACAGCGTGATGCCTCCAGCTCTTCGTTGTGGTCCTTTGTCTACAAGGTCCCACTTCTCTTCAATGGCAAATCTATCGGGCATGAGGCTGGTCCAGAGAGTTGCAACATGTTGTCAGATGCTCAGCTGTGTGGCCTTCGAGATACCAAATGTGGATACTTCAGATCATTTGGAAAGTTGGTTGAATTTTCCTTTTATTAAACCCCATGTAGTAGCAATTAGAAAAACAAAACTTAGAGCTGACAACGGTGGAACTGAAGACCCCTCAGCTGCTACAATAATCACAGTGTATCAGGTAAGTGTGATCAGAGAAGCAGAACCATCATGAGTGATATGGAATAAGGGATTATTGTAGGAATTTTACCTTTTGTGACTGTCTGAGCCAGAGGAGAATCACTGGGAGGCCAGTGCCTCTGTGTCTGATCATGGGAGGCCAGGAACAGGTGAAGAAAAACTGGATGATGTGGAAGAGAGCAAGGAGAACCTGGGGGCTCCAAGGACAAACTCGAGCCCACGGGGCCCAGCTGGGACCCGTGTCTGTCTCACTGCCTGCAGCCTCGATGCCACGAGCCATCCAGAGAGCTGGAGCCAGGGGCTGCACACCTGCCCGAAGGGCTGCTGCCCACCACGGCACCATCCAGCAGCAGGGAGGTGGCAGCTGCAGCCACACCGGGGCCCTGCACCCTCCCTGCAAGCAGGAGCCTCAGGTCTCATGCGAACTGTCTCCAGGCCAGCCCTGCTGTGCAGCCAGGTTGGGAGGGCTGCTCTACTGCCTGTGGCTACTGTGGCGACACTCTTCAGACACAGCATCTTAACCCTGAGTGACAAAGGAGATCGATTTGAGGTGGCTTTGCATATGGGGAGGTGACAGAGACTCTCCTTGACCAAATTTTAGTCAGGACCTCTGAACCCTCTTCTCCACTATGGGCTTTGGGTTTCCATGTTCATCTTTGACCCAATTTCAGCTGGGATCCTGCAAGGTCACTTTAGTGAGAACCCCTGACCCTTGCTATCTGACCAAGCTCCTCACCCCTCCATCTCCGGGGGCGGGGGGATGTGTCTGATCCCTGCCTGCCTTCCAGAAGAGTCCTTCCAAGTCAGTTTAGCCAGACTCCCCCACCCCCATCCGATGTTCCATTTTAGTAATTTAGCACCCTCTGAACCCCACTCTGCCCTTGGTGGAAACCCCCCTGTCCATGCTGTGTTCAGAGTGGAGTCTGAGGTCCCTTGTCCCCTATTGCAATTGTTCCTGAATCACATCTGTTTTGACAGTTCTAACTACTGTCCAGCTCTGGTTCTTCTCATCAGAGGGAAGCAGCCAGGTGGTCTCCAAGGTCAATGTGACCCTGATTTTCATAAAGGTATGAAGGCACTTTCAGGCCAAATTCTGGATGAACCTGGGAGGTTTGTGACATTGCTGTGAGCCGCCAGCGGCCCTAGGGTCAGAGTGGGCCAAGGCCCGATTGGCCTGGATCTCAGGCTTAACCATGTGGAGTGTTTCGGCTTCTCTTGTTCACTACTTACTGCTCTGTCATCCATAACTTTGCCAAAATCCTTTTTGGGATTCTTCTGAAAGCAAGGAAAGCACAGGGTTTATTACTCACTGTATCAGCAGTGTGTCCTCTTCCTTGTCGTATGTGTGTTTGCACTTTGCACATGTTTACTCACTAGCATGTCAGGGTTTGGGAAACCAGCCCATGCTCACTTACCCTTGCCTTTACTGTGTGGCATCTTGACAGAGGCATCCCCACAGCTGCACTGACATTTCCCAGAATCCTGTCCCAGTCTCCTGTGGACCTTCTCCTCCCCTCTTCCTTACCATGGAAGGCAGGGTCCCAGCTGCCCTGCCTGGTGGAGCAGCTGCTCCCTGCAGCCCTCTTGCCACATTCGGGGCCAGGCCTTGTCACCCTCTCCCCCCTCCAGCCAAGACCAAGCCCTTCCTTGGACACCCCTGCAAAGGCCCCTAACCCCGCCAGCTCTTCCTCGATGTCCGTTACCGGAGGACGAACCATCGCTTCCTCTGAGTGCCTGGTGCCGATCTGACCTGCTCTTACTTCCTTTCCCTGCCTCTCCCACCCTTCCGGCACTTTAAGAGTTACATCTAATACTCCAATTCACATGAATCAAGTGGAGAAAATGTAGGTTATGATCTTTGCTTTCTTTTTTGTGTGCTTTGATGATATGCCCACTTTTCCATTCTCACTCTTGTCTGTGGTTGCACATTGTACCAAATCCTCAAAGAAAAATGTAAAAAGATGCCTGACTTTTTATGATGATGGTAGATATCTTAAGGACCCTCTTTAAAAATAACTAAATCAAGTTATTTATCTTTAAGTGTACTAACTTGCATTCATATATATTAAAATTCATTTGTCACTTTGGCTGTTCATGGGAACTTCTATGCTCATCTATAAAGAGGGCACCTACATGTACTTCCTGGGTCTCTGCAGAGGTGAATGTAGTAAATAAGTTACCGCGAATGGTTCCTAAGTGACAACAATAGCCAACACCACCTTAGTGACAACAATAGCCACCACCGCCACAGCTGGCCCCCTCCTTCTCCCTTCTACTGCACATACAAGAGTGGGTTCTATGCTCTTAGTTAAGCCTCCTTGTGCAGGATTCACCAGGACCCTCAGGGTATGGGTTAACTGACACATTGTTGAGTCCTGGTTCCCAAGGATGGGTCCTCCCAGGGCTGCGTCAGAGCAGAGCACATGCCCTGGAGGGGGCTTGTCCATCTCAGTCCACCTGCCACCTTCTTGGGACCACACAAGGGCTGCTGTGAGCTACCAGCATTATTGCTTTCTGAAATCGTGGAAGGATTGATGCACTGCTCCTTTTAGTTGGGAATAGTTTCCAATTTTGAGCAGTTTGAACTAGATAAACTCTGTGTTCCCTTCCAACTAAAATATGCTATTGTCCTATCTTCATAAAACCCATGCATGCAGAGAATCCAAAAATAAATCAAGTAGTGAATGTCACCTTCATTTACCATTGCCTTTCAGCCCCATCGAACAAAAATTCCTCAGTAACTGCTCTGGGAATATTAAACAATTTTGTCCCTTCTCACTTGAGGGACAGACCAGGATTTCTGGTGTTTTCTCATGTGTCCTTCCTATCCAAACCGTCATTCTTGATGGTCAATGTAGTTGGCTTACAAGGAAAACACCATCCGTGATTGTTCTGTGTTCCCATCAGAATGCAAGCTCCCGAGGTCAGGTGCAATTGAAGCTGGAGAACCCTCTTTTGTTCGATGTGTTCTGCCTTTTGCAAACTCCTTTAAATACAGAAGAATGTGCATTGGCGAGACAGACAAGACCAGGACTCACGTTTACCAAACACCCCTTAGCACTTTTCTGTAACACCCCCAAATCCTCCACCTGCTGGCTGTCGTCCTCATTGCTGCTTCTGCAGAAGTTAACACCTGCCTTACCGTGGCTCAAACCCCATTATGATGATGTTAAAAATGCAGAACTGCTGCCCCTCTCATAACTTTATGAGTATGAGATCTCGGAATGTCATTTCAAGAAATGGCTCATATAATTCCCATGTGTTATTGCTTTTTAACCCAGATCTTCTTGGAAGAGAAATAGCTTTCATTTATATTCTAAACTCTTGCAAAAAGCTGAAAAACTTGCTGATTCAGGAATCTGATTTATTTTACAGAAATTAACTTAACTGCTAAAAATCAAACCCATTCCCTTTCCCAGTGTGGTTGCTAAAGTGGCCTGATTAGGATGGAGAGAGCATGAGAGAGAGTCTCCTTTTCTGCTCATCTATTTTTTTTTGATGCCTTTTATTACGCAGGAAGCATAACTGCTCTGGTGGGTCCCTCACTCCCCTCCTGTGAGGTAGCCCCAGTTTGCCATCAGCAATGGGCTTTTATTTAACGACATGTCTTTTCCTGATTTAGACAGTGTCTTTTTTATTTTTAAAAAAAAATTGTGGTAAAATACACATAACATTATTTACCATCGTAACCCTTTTTAAATGCACAGTTCAGTGGCATTAAGTTCATTCCCATTGTTGTGCGACCATCACCACCGTCAATCTCTAGAACTCTTTTCGTCTTGCAAAACTGAAACCCTGGACCCATTAAACACAGACTCCCCATTCTCTCCTCTCCCAGCCCCTGGCTGCCACCATCTCACTTTCCGTCTCTATGAATTTGACTACTCTAAGTGCACCATACAAATGGGACCATGCAGCTTTTGTCCTTTTGTGACTGGCATATTTAATTTAGAATAATGGTCTCAAAGTTCATGTAGCATGTGTTGGAATTTCCTTCCTTTTTAAGGCTGAATAATGCCCCATTGTGTGAAATGCCACATTTTGTATACCGTCTTATTTTGTATACCGTCTTACCGTCCTACCTATATTTCCTGGGGACAACTTCTTTTTAAGCATCCGTACCCAAGCTCCTAGCTCAGGGTCTGCTTTGGAGGGAACACAAATCAATGAAGATTTAGTTTGGTTATTTTTTGTCTGTGAGATATATAGACCCTGCCTTACCCTCCAAAATAATTTAAATCCATGGTGACTCAGAAAACATTCTTCTGAAGAAGCCGAAGCAGATACCAGGGGTGCTTAGAGAACACTCAGGGTGACAGAATTGCTCTACAGGGGCACAGCTCAAGGCAGGTGCGGGGGGAGATGCCACAGACCCGGCCAGAAGAAAGGACTGGCTGTAGCAAGGCAAATGGGCCGGGATCCCCAGCTGGTCTATAGCTCAGTGTGAGGGACTGAGATGAGGTTCCTCCCCAGTGCAAGGCCCCAGGGACCTGGACAGCTGTGCAAGGCTTTACCAGGACCGAGGACACAGGCAGAAGCCCCGGTTTCCAGGGACCCAGGCTGGTGAGACAGGTGAGCAGCATGCTCCAAGTGATGGGTGTGAGGAGGGATTTCTAACATCCCCCCCTCCTGGCTGGCTCTGTGCTGGGTGAGGATTTGGTCCTGGGTGGTGACAGCTCTGGTCAGTCAGGGCAGGGCTAAGGTGGCAGGGTCAACCCGAACTTTCTACGTTTCCCCCAGATGTTATACTTGCCCCTGGGCATTCTGCATTTGACGCTACAAATATCAGGCCCTTGGATGTGTGACCTCTGTTTCCTTTTCCCCTCTCCCAGGCTTTCTGTGCAGCCAACAGTTCTACCGACCATCTGCCCAGCCATTGTCAAAGTGGCCAAGCTGCCACCAGGAAGAAAGGTCTTGCCTGGCAGTGCCACAGTTCACCTTTGACTTTGGACCGAGCACTGCGATTTGCTCTGGGGCCGCGCGGTGCGGTTAGGTGATGCCGCACTTAGACTTCCTCTGACGAGCCTGCACTTCCCCAGACGACAGGTGCAGGTGTCTTCAGTGAAGGGACCGCTGAAGCCCCTCCCCCTTACCTTTCACAAGCTGAACGTGAGCTGACACCAGGGAGGGCGCTCAGTAACCTAGCAACTTGGTGGCTGGGTGAGGCAAAGCTTAAAGGACCAGAGGCCAGGTGGACACAGGGTGAGAGGAGCCCTTGGGTGTTTACATGACACCAGGGGGCCATCCCTTGGAGGTGACACTCATCTGACACCCACACCATCCTTTAGCTCTTGCTGCTCCTCCACTTTGGCACTGAGTGGGGAATGAGTAGCCAAAGAAGAACCCTCTGTGGTGGCTGCTTTCACAGCGCCACCCACACTCCCTGGCCCCTGGCTGTTCTCCAGCAGGAGTGGATCCTGCGGGGACACCTGTGCCCACCCCCAGGGCTTGGCTCCAGCCCACAGGGTCCCTCAGGCAGCACCAGCGCCTGACCCCCCAGGAGCAGCCTCCAGCCAAGACGGCTGCGCTGGGGGTGGAGAATGTCGCCACCCTCTTCCCCAGCCCTTCTGGCGAGTCTGAGACAAGTTCCACGCCAGCCGTCCCCAAGCTGTTCGTGTCAGAGCACTGCTCACTGGCTGCCTTCCCGCCCTGCATCCATCCCCACAGTCAGACATTGGGAGGAGTTACAAGTGCCCGTGAAAGAGAGCTGAGGGAGAAGCCTGGTGGGCCGGAAACAGTTTCTGCGATGGAGGCCTCACCCCTGCAGGACTCCAGACTGGGCAGGGGGCCTCGGACTGAGGTGCCATCTGAGAGGGGCTCAGCCAGCCTTGTGAGGTTGAGCGCACAGAGCGGGACTGCAGCACCGGCCGTGCGCAGTTGTTGGTGGGGACGGCTTGCGAAGAGTGTGCCTGAGCTCAAAAGCAGGGGCAGAGCCTGATGGCAGCGCCCTCCTTGCAGCCGGACAGCACGTTCTTCCTTGAAGGCAGCGACTGCCCGGCAGCCACCTGCACGCTGCACACCACTCCCCTCCCATCACCTCCCAAACCCCAAACCGGCTTCTTGCTCTCCGATTGTTTTCTCACAGTGTGCTTCCAGGGGAGGAGCTGAAAACAAACTTTATTTTTAAGTTAATATGTATCATGTTCCATGTGCCCTGCTGTGCATAGTGCATTTCCCTAAAACCTAGATCCCACTCGCAGGCCCATTTGATAGAGAGGAGATGAGCCTCACAGAGACTCGGTAAGTTGCTCAGTCACTCCTCTGCCAAGTGATGCTCTGAGATTTTCGTCCAGGTCTGTGGGACCGTGTTTGCCTTCTTACTGACAGCGTTTCCGCCTCCCGATATGTTCATTCCAGTGGAGATTCTTGTAGGGAGTTTCCTGGCTAAACGCTGGTCAAATAGTTACAGGGGACCCAGCAGGTGGCTACATTTCAGGAGCCACAGAAGCATTGCTGAAGCTGTGTACAGGGAAGTGCAGCGCTGGCCCAGGCACCCAGCAGGAGATGTGGCATTGCAGGGGGCCACTGGATGTCTGCCTGCAGCTTCCAGCCCCGTGGATTAATATGCCACATGTCTGCGAAGAGAGTGCAGGACGCCTGCCAGAGGCACAGGGCCACTGCAAACTGGAAGAGGCTGAATTAACATGATATGGAGGAATGCTACGATGTCACCTGCACAAATGTGCACTCTGAACAGGGAAGGCAAAGGACATAGGGCAGGCGTTGAGGAGAACGGCCTTGAGACAGGGTTATCACAGCCACAGTACTTGGGGAGCTCTGAGTTTCAGGCTTGGAAGGCTGTCCTGGGAGGCACCTGCTGCTATGTTATTTTCCCTTAGGACACCGCAAATAAATGGCACAGCCAGATGCAGAACAAACAAAAGACCTTTGCACGTTCACAGGATTCAAGATAAATATCCTCCTATCAGGAAGCAATTGCATGAAAAATTCATTTAGGAGCGAGGTTTCCAATTTATATAAATGCTCAGATTTGTCCCACAGGTTATTAAAGCTGAACAACAAGCTTCTCATTTTGTTTGGAGGCCAAATGCTGCAAAGCTATTAACTTGCATACATCTTGTGTGCTTCAAAATTGAAATTAGCTTCTTTAATTGCATCAGCATAAAGCAAATATCTGTTCCTCAGAGGACTTGATTTTAAAGGTAGCTTGAAATTAAGTGACCCTGAGGCCCGCGTGGATGTCATGACAGTCTCTGTGAAAAGAGGTGACTTGCTGTATAATTGGGAGCAGTGCAGAAAAGTTAAAATAATGAGGGAATTATCTTTCTCTTTGCTGTCTTCCTTAGTTTTTGGATTTCATTGTCAGCAATTAAGTACTGATTAGTTCCTCCACTGCCTGGTGCTTTGAGACACGCACAGCAAGCAGTGAGCCTGCAAATTGAGTGGAAACCCCTAAGCACTTAGATAATGATCCCAACAGAAGCTGCTCCCCAGGAAAGGAACCAGGCATGATATTACCGGGGGGTCCTGGGTGTCCTCTTTGTCCTTTCTGCTCACCTGCCTCAGCATGGTTAATTCTACCTGCAAACGTGCCCAGCTCACTTCCTGGGTCTCCTGGAGAAATACTGGGGCCATAGGAAAACGAGGTGTGAAGACTGATACTCTGAGGACTGAGAGCAAGGCAGAGAAGAAGGGACCAACGGAGACAGAGGCAGGAAAAGGAAGGGAAGGAGGAGGAGGGACGAAGGGAGGAGGGCGAGGAAGATGACTTATTCTCTGCCCACAGTGCCAATGACAGGTGCAGCTTTCCATGCTTCCCCAGGCTGATGTTGACTGGGCATCAAACTAAGAGCATTATCAAGTTTGCTATTTGAACAATTCAATAATTATGACAAAGATGATAACTTGCTTTTGGCTAGTGTTTCATTTTCTCTGACATATTTGTGAAGATATCTTATAATTTTGATCGATAGCTGATTTCATAGGGGTTACCTACCAGGAGGAAGTTAGGGTTATGTGAAAAATGATACAAATGAGAGAAGATTTCCAGGAAACTCTTTTTGGGGCTGAGAGGTGTCTGGTGACTTCCATGCATAATAAATTACTCCCAAACTTAGTGGCTTAAAACACCATTAGTTTAGCTCACAATTTTGCAGGTTAGGTATTCAGGAAGGCTGGGGCCAAAGCAGTTCTCAGTTGGGCTTTTCCTGCTTGCTGCAGTCAGCCATGGCTGGTGCCGCAGTCGTCTGAGGGCTCAGCTGGGCTGGCCGTCCAGGGCAGCTTGTTCCCACTGCCCACAGCTGACGTACCTCTCAGACTGTCCAGCGTGGGGATCCCAGCAGAGGTGAACTTCTTATGGGACATCTGGCTTCCCCTGGCATGAGCATCCCAAGGACCCAGCTGGAAACTGCATGCTCTTCCACTCACCACTGGAAGTCCCACAGTGCCCTCCGTTGCACCCATCCATCACAGTGAGCCACTGTGGTCTGTCTGGAGTCCAAAGGAAGGTGCATAGGCCCCATTTCTCCATAGAGCATCAATATGTTGGGGCCATATTTTATAATTGAGAAATTTTCTTGATGAAAAGACTGAAGGAAGATGGTCCCCAGACAAATCCTGCCCCAGGTCTAGAACCTTAGGTGCCCTAGCAGTGTTCCAGGGCTCTCACTGCTTCCCTGACCTGCAGCAATTTCCTGACTCTCACACAGGGTGTTCTGGCATGAAACCTAGTGCACTGCACTATTAAGCAGAATAAAAAATAAGTGCCCACCCCCTTCTTACTGTCACTCAACTTATCGTCTGCAAAGTGGCAAGCCCAGGTACCCAGAAATGATGAGCAGGGGAGGGGAAGGGACTGTCACACTCTGAGCTTACCTGCACAGAAGTGAGCATGAAACACACAGCAAATCCACGTGGCCTCTTTACTCGTTTTGCTATAAAACTTGGGAAGGAAGTGTCCAAATCTGTGTGGCTGGTGCCTGCTCCACGCTGAGAACTTGGCACAGACGCGGTGCAGACACAGTCATCTGCACTCTGCCATTTGATGAGCCCCAAGGCAGTCACAACTGACATGAGGCATTTCCTGTGGAATAAGCTATACATTTCTCATGTATTTTTTCATTTAATAAAATTATTGAGGATAGATGTGCCTGGTGCTGATCTACACTGGGAATATGAAGACAAATAACACTTTGATCTTGCTTTCAGGGAACTCATAGCCTAGGGAAGGGCATCAAAAGTGTAAACCTACAGATGTGCAAAGAGCTGGAGGTTTTTTTCTTCGAGGAAAGTTTCATAATGGACTTATTAGGGAAGGCCAAATTTGAACTCAACCCTGTAAAATAAGTAGATGTCTTTGTGTGTCTGGTGTGTTAAGATGGAGGTGGGGTAGGAATGAGGTGCTATGATAGTCTCCATAGTTCCAGAAAGTTCTATGACATCCGTGATTCCCAGACATTGCCCTGCTCCTATACAACCAGGCCTTAGAGCCTGTTCCGAGAGGGCAGCAGGATGGAATTGCCCAGGACTCCAGCACTTCTTTCCCTGACTCTGTCTCACCTCTGTGCTTCCTTCAAAGTCACATTGGTTCCTCTGGAGGTCGCCAAGGTTACCACAAATACGTTTAACTATTAGACTATTGACTCCCAGTCCGTTCTCTCTTCTAGCATGGAAGGAAGGGGAACCACTTCCTACGCCTTAAGGCAGTGGTTCAGGCGTCCACACTGCTGGGGCTTCTTTAGCTCAAATCTTTACTTCTTCCAGCTTATCTCAAAGACACACTGCTGTTTCCAACATATCTAGATTCTCACCTGTATTTGCATTTAGAGGACCAGGCCTCTTTAATTGACCAAATTAATTCCCGCCAATGAAGTGTGTTTTGTCTCCTCTTCTGTCTGTTTAGGTAATCCGCGGTGGCAGATTCTTTTGGAATTGCTTGCGTGTGCTGTGTCCCTCTCTTGGTAGCTACTTGAGAACTCCTCTGACTCGGGCTGACTTGCAGCAGAGATAAACACTTAACCACAGCATCAGCGATGCTGCTCTAATTTATTGTTTCTGGTACACAAGTAGTATGCATACGTGGTTTAGGTAGCATGTGAGATAATTAAAAATATATATATATCATTCAGCTGCAGAGACTTGGCCTGCACAAAGATAAACCTCGCTGTTAACCCAGCAGTGGAGATGGCTCTTGACTCTTGGAAAAACAAAGGTGGAGAGGCTCTTTCTCCTCATTAATCATCTTGGGAAGCTGTCATGTGAGCCCAAACTGTTGTTCCCATTTTTATTAGTTTTCCCTCCATGGATTCAGACAGTGATGCATGTTGCCTTCTTTCCAGGATCTGAGGGGCCAGTGTGCCTATCTGTAACTAGAGAGGGATAGAGGCCAAGGGAATTTAAAATTATTGCCACAGAATTAGCTCAGATGGTACCAGACAGTTATGTGACTGTATCATGTTTGGCATCAGCAAGGCCTGTTTTTGAGAAATCTGAGTAGAGTGGAAATGCAAGTATTTTTATATAATAGGTAATTTAAAATTCATTAAATTTATTATTTATCAAAGTAATATGCACACGTGGTGAAGAAAAATGAAAAGGTGCACAGGTGTACCATGAAATCATGGTCTCCTACACACCCCAAGGGCCTTCTCCCAGGTGATTCCGGTGCTGTCTGGGTTCTGGTGGTCACCACCAGAGCAGCAACCGATGTGCCTCTTGGGCTGTTTCATTTATGCTAAAATAATTTTCAGACATTAGTTAGTAAATTTTTGATTTGACATTTTAAAATTAAGCTCACTTAAATTATTTCCTTCTTTTCTGTCTCACCTTTTCCCAATTTTAGGTAGTACTTTCTATTATTACTGTGTAAATATAAATAATATTATTGAACATTTATTTGTCTATCAATTTACATGGTATCTTTTGATTCATCTCTATTTCTATACCTACTCTCAAACTCCTATTAATTGGAACTTGGTTAGGGAAAATAACATTTATTTTATATTTTGTACCATAATTTGTGTGTATATTATAGGTTGACTTAAGAATTCAAAATTAATACATTTCCTTAACAAGGAATAGCAAAACAGGTGTGGTTTACCGCAGAGCCAGATACTGTGGTTGAGTTACATTTCTTTCTTTAAGCCCAATATCATGGCCCTGGAGCACAAAGAGCAGATGTTTCTAGGAGAAAAGTCAAGTTACACTGCCCACTGCCCATGGGAGAATATTTTAGTTTGATTTATGTTTGAACTATGGTGTTCTTGAAAGGATTTTGCTTTGCCTAGAGTTTGTAATTGCCTTTTGTTTCTCCCTTCTGCTCTATGGTCAACTCATCCATCCTGAACAAAAATTCTGTAGTCTTAATCACTATAGCTCAGTGGTATCTGGTATAGTAACCCTCTCTACTTTCTATTTCTTCAGGAATGTCTTTTCCAATATTACTTTACTCATCCACTAAATTTTAGAAACCTAAAACCACATACGCATCCCAAAGCCTGTTGAGGTTCTGATTAGGATTGCATTCGCAGAGACTTACCTACTCATCATGGGCTCTGGGATATTTATTCATCTTTTCAGATGTCTCTAAATCATTATTATCTCATTGAACAAGGGGATGGGATTTCTTGGGTTTAGGCCACTGTCTGGAATTGGGAGTCTGTGTGCAGCAGCATTTCACTGAGTTAGCCTCACGTTCACCCCATAAAGCAAAGCACAGGAAGAAGCGGGAGGGAAGAGGACCATGCGCCAGGTACTTGCTCCATGTCTGGTGCTCACATGGGTGTGATGTGTGCTGTACTTCAGCTCATCGCAAGCATGTAGCAGTTATTCCTTGAAATCAAGACCCAGGCATGTGAAGTAAACCATCAAAGCTCAAACCCTGATAAAAATGCCAGAGCAGGGAATTGGAGCAGGCCACCTCCATTGTGAGCCAGATTTTCTCAATAGCCTCATGACAAATATATTAAATATATTTAAAAGCTTCTGCCTGACTTTCTCTAGGTTGGTGAACTGGCTTCTTGTCTTGGTTGATACTTACCATCAAATTTATGATTATTAAGAATAAACTTTAGAATAATATCCTGCTTAAGTTGATAAAAAGTTAATAACTTTAAAAATATATATATGTCTGCAGGCCAATTTGACAGAGGTAAAGAGACACCTTGTCATCTCTACATCAGCATAGGTTGGTGAACTTGCCACTTGGAGAAATGAAACAGCGACAATTCTGTTAGTTCTGGAGAAGCCCACAAGACAGGTGCAGCTGTTGCAATGTTTTGAGAAAGGACATTAGTTTCCCCCTAGTCTCTGTCATCATATTCTTCTTCCATAACCTAGGGGGCAATTTATTACTGGTAGAACTAAATTGCATTATATACCAGCCCTGGCTTTGATGTCTGTGTAATAAGATGCTATGATTATGTATGAACTTCTAAGTGGGAACAGAGGAGACTTAATTCCATTACATTTTCCTGGAGAAAGAGAGTCTGATTCAGTTCACACACAAGGATTCTTGTTATAAAACGGTAGTGTTTGGAGCATTATTCTGCAAAGTTGTTGACTGTGCCTTGATGAGATTTTATTTTATGTATCCTGTCCACGCTACTCATATGTGCCTAACTTGAGAGACAATGATACAAAGAACTTTCTTCCTTCTGAACTTGTGAAAATGTCCGTGATTTTCCTGCCCCTATTCTAGGGGGATACGATTTCAGCCATGATAAAATTTAGCCTCTAAATTAATTTTGTTCTCTCCTTTCCACAGACCAGATTTTTTTGCTGCCTCTGCATAAAATCTACTAACCACAGATAAGCACTATTTCTAGATGGTCTTGAGTCATCTCATTTTATGAAAGATACAAAGATCTTTTATAGATCTAAAGATACAAAGATATAGAAAAAGGCAGATGCTATACAGGAGCCAGTGGGGTGGGAGAGAAGACAAAGGTTGTAATTTAATTATAGAAACTTCTGGTGCCCCAACCAAGGTCTCCCCAGAAAGTTGTCAGGGGTGCCTGACTGAGGAGTAGATTCCTAAACAGCTTTAGAAGGGTGAACAGCACAGCTGAACTGTGCCCTTTAGTAGCAGGAAATACATCTGCTATAGTTCGGATGATTGTCCAAACTTCATGTTGAAATTTAACCCCAGTGTTGGAGGTGGGGCCCAATGGAAGGTGTTTGGGTCAAGAGGGTGAATCCCCCATGAATGGCTTGGTGTCATCCTCATGGTCTTGTGTGAGTTTTCACTCTATTAGCTCTGATGAAAGCTGGTTGTTGAAAAGAGCCTGGCACCTTCTGCCTCTCTCTCCTCGTCTCTTACCACGTGAACTCTCAACACAGTTTCCCTTTGGCCTTCCCCCACGAGTGGAAGCAGCCTGAGGCCCCCACAGAAGCCGAGCAGATGCCAGTGTCACACTCTCATTCAGGCTGCAGAACCATGAGACAAATAAACTTCTTCATCAGCCACCCAGCATCACATACTCCTTTACAGCAACACAAATGGGCTAAAACAGCATCTGGCAACTGAGTTGTTCCATGAAGAGATTGCTAGTGCCTGGGGAAGGGCGATCACATTCAATTTGAACAAGATGCAGTTAAGTGGTATGGTTTGAGACTCCTGTCTCCACTGAGGTCACCAAGGGGTCATGGAGTGATGCCTCAGAAGGAAGAACTGACTTCTCCACACCTTGTCTCTTTTTAAGTCAGGGTTCTCCAGAGGGACAGAACCAATAGATGGATAGAGAGGGACACATGACAAAGGACATTAGGGGAATTGGCTCCCTCAATTATGGAGGCCAAGAAGCCCCATGATAGGCCATCTGCCCTGGGAAGCTGGTAGCATGGCTCAGTCCAAGTCTGAAGGCCCAAGAACCAAGGAAGCTGGTGGTGTATCTCTTAGTCAGAGGTGGGAGGCTGAGAGCCTGCAGGAGGATCTGGTATGAACCCCTGAGTCCCAAGACCAGAGACCCTAAAGTTCTGATGTCCAAGGGCAGGAGAAGAGGAGCATCTAAGCTCTGGAAGAGAGAGCGAGAATTCTGCTCTTCCTCTTCCTTTCTGTTCTATCTGGGGCTCAGTTGATTGGATGGTGCCTGCCCACATTGGGGGCAGATCTTCCCCATTCAGTCCTATCACTCAAAATACCAATTTCCACCCTCTCAGACACACTGGGACATCCCCATCATTCTATTCATATTCCAAACCACCTGTATTTTACTTCTAACAGAAGAGGAATGGGCTCAGTGCCTCATGAAGCACTGAGAATAGATGATACTAGCTATCTGGGCATCTCTGAATCCATTCAAGTTGACAACAGAGTCAACCACCATAGGATCCCTCTGTATCATAGGAACTGAGGGTGAAAGGGACCAGACTGGCTTTTGAAATGTTTCCACTTTCACTGTCCCTGAAGAAGCCCACTGGCTTTTAAGGAAATTAGATTCAGGCTTTTATAAGACTCTGTCTAATCTACTGTAGAGAAAGCTTAATTTACTAAAGTCTTTAGGATTGGGCAAAATCTTTTAAAACTTTCTATATACTAAATATACTTATATTTCACCTTTATCCAGGAAAAAGTCAAATTTGACAGAAAAGTTGAAGTGTTTGAGACTTTTTAGGGACCATGTGTTCTCTACCCAGGAGCAGGAGGTGGGGGCAGCAGGGTGGGATAACTATGCTACTAGAAATATGAGTTAGCAGCTCTCAAGATCACCCATACTACCAAACCTTTGGTTGTTTAGGTAGATTTCTAGAATATTCCTGGGGAGTTTGACTGTCATAAAGCCAGTGGACCTGGAGATTCAGTGGCTGAGACACAAAGCCATATTGTTCAAGTGATAGCCCAACCAACCTTGCCAAATGTGGCAAAATGCTATGGGAGTTTCCGCAGTTAGTGAATGGGCAAGAAGGTATATGTGCCATTTTAGGGAAAACTATTCATGGAGAGTACAACTCAGATGGGCTTTGTTTTGAAAGGAATTTAAATACACTTAGGGTCGAATGGAATTTAGAACTTCCTTGTTACAAAGATTACTTCAGAATTATAATGGAATTTTCACTGTCCAGTTAGTCATTCAGGCAAAAAAAATCCATGTATTTCTATGAGTCCAAATATTTGCCACATTAATTGGAATGGTTGCCTACATCTTTCCATTTTTGTAGAGGTATTTTGCATAGTGAAGATTTGGTCTCTGTGTGTGAGTGGTGCTCTGGATACAGCTTAAAATGGGCAGACATTGCACTTCTACTGTGTGCCGGACGTTGTGCCCTGAATCCTTACAACCACCACCACACCAGATGTATGACGTTTCTCTTCCGGCCAAGGAGGAAGTCTGGCCTAGGCCAGTGGGGCTGTATATCCAGAGATTAACACCTGGTAAGTGGGTGTGCTGGCTCGCAAGGCCAAAGTCTACCCACTTGGCAGGGAATGTTCTAGGCACATGGAAATATTCTACAGCATGATGGGGTGTGGGTTACATGAGTGTATCTATGTATCAAAAGTGCACCTCCATGATTTGTGTAATTGAATCATGGGACGTGATGATAACTAGTGTCTTTACCTAAGGATTTTATCCTCACAGTAAAGCATCATTCCTGCTCAGCTTTATTCCAATGATTTGAGGCAGAGTTTAAAAATTTATCAAAATTCAATATATTTTTAACAGGGTGATGACACAGACAAACAGATAAGAGAATAGGAAAGACAGAGCTAAAGCCAGGGATGAGGCTGGTTCACACATGGCTTGAGGTTCTCCTTAATCACTAGAAATGGGCTGAGCATTTGACTCCGAGCTTTCTAGTAAGCAACACAGTAGGAACAATATCAACTCAATAGGCCTCAGGGTCCCTGAGAAATAAACTAAACAGTTGCTTAGGGAAAGCCAAGCTATTTCTGGTACTGAACTCAGAAAGTTTGCCTTTCAGTCTTCATATAGAAGATGTTCTTTGATGTAGAGAACAGCATAAACCACATTCTTATACCAGTTTTATATGGCTAAATCTCATAAAATCTTTTAACATAGGCCATAACATCAAGCAGCCAACATAGGAAATTGGCAGGGGTTGGGGGTGGGCAGATGAAATTTGTTGTGTTTAGAAATTAACATGATCATTGGTTTCTTATGTTATCACTTAATCCAGGGCTTTAAGGAATCTAGAGAGACATCAGGATTGAAGTTTTTCATCAGTGCTTTTTCCTACAACTGAATTCTCCTAAATGCTTTGGTGGCAGGAAGTTTGAGGTTACATTTGGCTTGTGACAGGTTTCCTGTGGAGACACGTGTTTCACAGATGGACAACCTGAGCACATCAGTAGGAAAAGTTCTTGAATAGTTTTGGAGGCAGAGAAATTTCCCTTGGGTGCTTTATTTAGCTCAAGTCCTACACTCAGCCTTTCACAGAGGTTGATGGAGCTGACCTCAGATCAATGTGTATAAAGCTGGAAAAAGCAAAATTCAAGGACATCGGCTGGGGTTGGAACCTTTATATTTTCACTTATCAGATTTAGGCTTCATGTAACTATTTCCCCATAATCTACTCCCTCTTAGCCAAGGACATGTCTTCCCCTATGCATGCACATGGGTGATTTCACTAGGTCAGGAGAAGATTATAAACATCTCAAACTTATACGATTTGAGGATATCCTTTTCAATCTTTGCTTCTGTTTTCATCTTGCCAACCTGGCTCAGATTGGTCCAGTTTCCTTCCCTCTTTCCTGTCTTCCTTTTTTATTTCCCATTTATTTTCTGTTGGGTAATTTAGATATAACATAGTAGTCCTTATTGCACTTGGTACTAGGGAAATGGATCTCATGATTTCTGGGTTTGGGGACAAGGATTTTATATTATGAATCATCCAATGTTTGGAGGCAAGAGAGGAACTGTCTCCTTCAGGGCCCCCTGAGATGAGCTTTACAGGGTTCTCAGGGAGCAGCATGTCCCCAATGGAAACCACAAGTACTTCCTTTGTTTTACTCTCTTCAGCTGTGGTGGGTGGAAGAACAGCCACAGTGCTATGCTATGCACCTCATTTCATCAAAAGGACAATTTCTCCATCTATTGACCCTGAGTTTGACCAGCTTTGGCCGATAGAAGTCAGGTGAGTGATGGGTACCAGTTACAAGTTGTGCTGCAAGAGTCCTTGACTGTTTCCACACATTCTTTTAGGAATCTACTGAACCACCATGTGAATAAGACCAGATTAGCCTGCTGGAGAATGAGGCCCAGTCACCCCATGACTCCAGAGACAAGCAGCTAGCCTCTAGTCATGTGACCATCAACCTTTCAGTAGACTTCAGACACATGAGCAAGCCCGGCTGAGATCAGCCAGCCCTAGACATGTCAGCAGAGCTGCCCAGTGATGCACAGGATCGTGATCAATAATAAATACTTATTGTTTTGAGTCTCTGCATTGTGAGGTGGTTTGTTATGATGCAAAAGCTACCTGATACATCAACTCTGAAACCTTCTCAATTTAATCAGGGTGCTGGCAGGTATGGGGCAACTCTGCCCAGGGTAACATTACTTAGTCTCAGAGGCATAATTAATTTGATGGCAAGTGACAGAAATCTAATAAAATCTGGTTTGCTCAAAAAGGGAATTTATTGGTTCACAGAACAAAGCTGCAGCAAGTACAAGAGTGCAATTGGGTCTCTTGGATGACTAGAGCCAGGAACGTGAGCTGAATCTGAGTTTGCTTTTTCTGATTCACTATAGTTAAGTGCAATGGAAACACTTCTTTAGGAAAAAAAGGAGAAATAAAGAGAACAGAAAAAGAGAGGGAAGGAAGGAAGGAAGGAAGGAAGGAAGGAAGGAAGGAAGGAAGGAAGGAAGGAAGATCAGTCCAGGGTTCCTTTGCCATATATCTTTGGGCAGAGGGAGTGAAGTTGATAATAAGATTTATTTTATATTTTCCTGGCTGCCTGAGTCCCTGGTTGGGTAATCTAGCTGCTCCTGCTCTGCCCTCTGGGAAGATTCCCTTTGTCTCATGGCCTTTAGAGCTGACGGAAGAACTGGGCACACTTTACCTGTTGAGGGCTCATAGTTGAATTTGTCATCCTGTTTTGCTGCCTGGCGTCTGAACTACCTTCCTATATTTCATGAATTCTCTACCTACAGTGACAATCTGGCTCCCATGACATGAATGGGATATGCCATATGGTACCTTCCCAGCCTCCTTTGCAGCTAGGACTTAGTCACGTGACCGGCCGCTGCCAATCGGGCACCTGCTTTCAGCTCACTGGAAACCAGTAGAGTGAAGTGGCCAGGGCCACACAGAGTCCAATCCAGTGACAGAGGTAGTGACCAGGGCAGCTACAGTCCAGTGTCTGCGGTCTAGGGGTGGCAGTGTCAGAGTTTCTAAGGGAAGCACCCAGTGTTCAGTGTCAGGGCTTCATCTGAGGCAGAGGGGTCCCCACAAGGCCAGTTTGGGGGCTGATCCTAATTGTGTTGCCTCCCAGCCTAGTTCTCCTGTCTCCTTTGAGATTCAGTGAGCTTTCTAGCATCACGTTAACACATTTGTGTGTTTGTCTAAATGTCCCAGTCATTTACTATTGATTGCAACTATGAAACCTGGAAAAAACTGAGCGAGGTCAGTGAGAGCCCAGGTCGCGTTTGTGCAGGAACAGAGGCCTGAAGCTGGACTCAGAGAGTGAACAATCACAGAGGTGGGGTTTTCTGGTAATACAGCGGCTTTGAACCGTGCCCATTTATTATATCTTGAGTGACTCTGTCCTTACTGTTATCCTGTGACACAAAACCAGCAGGGTGGACAGCTGTCAGGCCAAGTATCTTGTGTCAGTGGCCATAACCTGGCAGAGCTCTCTCTGTGCCCCAGTCTTACTCTTTTCTGTCTGTGCCCAGAGGGCCCCTTTTGAAACAGCTTCTTTCCTTCTTGTGACATCTTGTCAAAAGTCACAGCCAGCAGTACACAAAAAATGAGAAAACGTTCTAAAATATCTCAAAAATCCAGATTATAAAGTATTATTATTCATTTTTTGTGTGTAACAAATTCCTCTCAAATTTAGTGGCTTAAAATAATAATTTTTTAATCATCTGTCATGACTGGGTTCAACTGACAAGTTCTCACTTGGGTCTCTCATGTCATTGCAGTTAGATATTGCCTGGGGCTAGAGCTACCTTAAGGCTGGATAGGGCTGGAAGTTCAAGGTGTCTTCTTCTCTCACATGTCAGGTGCCTAAGCTGGGATGGCTGAACAGCTGGGAGCTGATCAGCAGATCTCTCTCTCCATGCAGCCTCTTGAAGTGACCAGCTTGGGCTTCCTCACAGTGTGGCTGCTGGATTCTAAGGGCGACTGCAGATCCAGTACAGCACCACTTCCACCATATTTTATTGTTCAAAGCAACCACAGAGTGCCCCCCAGATTCAAGGGCAAAATAATACAGAACCCACACCCCAATGGGAGGAATGTCAAATAATGCGTGGCCATCTTTATTCCTCTATTTGGTGGCAGTTGGCGTTCCAAGAGAAAAACCTGCTATCTCTTGTCTTAGCTTGGGCTTCTCTAGACGGAAACACTGAGGCAAGAATTGTGAATCCAAGGTTATCTCCAGAAACACCAGCAGGGAAAAGGGACAAATGAGGGAAGGAATCCAATGGGAAGGGAATTATCAAGCAGGTGGCTGAGTTTGGGACACTGGGAACTTCTGAGGGAGGGTCCCGAAAAGGTAGAGAAGGAAGATCAGGTGGGTTGGAGGAACCCATTAAGGAGGTACAGGCATGGAACAGCACTGAAGAGATTATTGAACCTCAGACAGTAACGTTTCCTGTTACTGAGGATTTCAGTGCAATGAGGACTGAACGGTGACCACTGGTCATTGGTGACTTGGTCAGTGACAGTCTGCTCCATGGACACCTGCACTCTCTGTTCCCCCCAGCATTGTGCTTACTCAGTGGCTCATGCGCAAAGCCAGGAAGCAGCCCAGAGTGCAGCACCAGGCTTGAGAGCCTGCATGGCCCCTCACCTGGATATCGATCCTGAACTTCGCCAACAAGAGAAACCCGATTTGAGCTCCCTCCTTGGCACAATAGCTTAAGTGGCCCCACCATCCCACGTGCCTCTGCCTGAGACCAGTCATAACCCACAGGGACAGCCCAGCAGCCTTGCGGGCACAGCACAACTCTTGCCCTGTGACTCTGGGCTGGTCAAGTGACCTAGGCCCAGAATATCATCTCCTTGTTAGCAGAGATTTTCACATGAAGAACTGAGCATGGCAGGAATGGGGAGTGTTTGGAGCTCAGCTATGCTGATGGCAGCATTTGGAGAGCTTTGCCTTCTCCTCCTGAACCCCGGGCCGTCTCCTGTCTCACCGCTGGGATGCTCAGGCCTTCCTTGAACTCGTGAGGCACCCACTCACCTTCTCATAAATCCTATTTGCTGCTCAGATTTTGCAGTTAAAGTGAAGCAGTTAGGTTTCTATTTGTTGCAGAAAAAAACTTTAGTGATTATATTTTATTTGTTCTTTTATCCAGAATTATAAGGACACTTCAGCCATTTACCTTCAGCCATAAGGGAAAGGAAAGAGGAGGCTGGTGATGGGTGAGAGTTTTTCTTTCGGACGGGGTGGGAAGTGACTCCTTAACTCAAATGTCTAGAAATTCCCAGTTTTCAGTAGCAAAGTTCACCCTCACCTCTTTTGTTCCTAAGTAACTCAGAACAATGAACTTCTCTGTTTCTAACCAACACTCAATCCTGCAAAGCCTGGTGTAAGGAAGAGGTCCATGGGATTTAAGGGTTTTAGAGGAACTTTAGATCTATACAATTTTGAACTTCAGAAATTCCAATCATTTCTGATCTTCTAAAAAGAATATCCAACAGGGATCATTCAGTAAAGAAAATGAAATTCTGTTCTCCCAATAGGTGTGCACTGTAGAAGCAAGAAGCATTTCTCTTAACAGTTTTGTACTTTCTCGGGGTGTTTTGAGCCCCTGTGTCCCAGGGCTGTCTAGCAGGACAAATGAGCCTGACCAAGTGCTCCTACCCAACCTGGGGGCGGGTGGTGGATGCTGCTGCAGAAGGCCCCTTGGGTTCCCAAGCTGCATTCACATGCTGTGTTTTTCTTCCCTCCTTGCCTAGGGGTCAAGCCCAGGTAACACAAAGCCCCTGCTTTTCACAGGGACCTTGTGAGATGCGGGAGCAGTTGCCACAGAGGGAAGCAGACACTGCAGGCTCGAGTAGGTGAAGCCTCTGAAGCTGATCAACCTTGTTCTGCCAGAGCAGGGCTGGAGTCCATCCAAGGGGAACGTCATCCTTAGAACCACTTGAAACCACAAATTGTCAGGTGAAGACTGGGCCTCATAGCTCATCCAAGCAGACCTCTGACACCTGCCTGAACTGCCTGGGGCTGCAGCTCATTAGTGGTGCCTGAAAGCAGTTGAATGCTGGGTGTCCTGGTGGAGATTTCTCCATGCCTGCCGGGTTCTGTCCACCGTGCTGTTTGCAGGCTGCCCACTGGGCGAGTGTCCCAGGGAGAGAGAAGGGAACGGGGGAGTTCCTACTCCTTTCCACTGTGTGGGCATTGATGTTTCCAACTAAGCCCTACATTTGAATAACTTTATGGGTTGGAGGAGACACTTTTTACTTTAAACCATCATGTTCATCTGTGTAGCATTTTACTCTTTATTATTATTATTTTTTTATTATGGTAAAAAGAACACATACCATAAAATTTACTATCTCAACCATTTTTAATTTTTTAAAATTTTTTTAAATTTCAGAGTATGATGGGGGTACAAATACTTTGGTTACATAAATTGCTTTTGCACCTCCCAACAAACTTGCCCATTCCCCAGACAGTGCGCACCACATCTATTAGCCGTGAATTTACCTATCCCCTTCTCTCTCGTCACACCTGCCTGACACCCTATGGATGTTACTTTCTATATGTGCACATTAGTGTTGATCAATTAGTACTGATTTCATGGTGAGTACACGTGGTGTTTGTTTTTCTATTCTTGTGATACTTCACTTAGAAGAATGGGTTACAGCTCCATCCTGGATAATACAAGAGGTATTAGTTCACCATTATTTTTATGGCTGAGTAGTAGTCCATGTATATATATATATATATACCACATTTTATTAATTCACTTATGTATTGATGGGCACTTGGGTTGTTTACACATCTTTACAATTTTGGATTGTGCTGCCATAACATTCTAGTGCAGATGTCTTTTTTTAAAATGTCTTTTTTTACTTTGAATAGATAGATACCCAGTAGTGGTATTACTGGATCAAATGGTAGTTCTACTTTTAGTTTTTTGAGGTATCACTATAGTACTTTCCATAGAGGTTATACTAGTTTTCAGTCCCACCAGTAGTGTATGAGTGTTCCTATCTCTCCACATCCATGCCAACATTTGTTGTTTTGGGACTTTTTGATAAAAGCCAGTCTCACTAGATTTAAGTGGTATCACATTGTAGTTTTGATTTGCATTTCCCTGATGATTAGAAATGTTGAGCATTTTTTCATATGTTTGTTGGCTACTGGTCTGTCTTTTGAAAAGTTTCTGTTCATGCTCTTTGCCCACTTTTTAATGGAGTTGTTTGATTTTTTTCTTACTGATTTTCCTGAGTTCTATATAGATTCTAATTATCAACCCTTTATCAATTGTATAGCATGCAAATATTTTCTCCCATTCTGTAGGTTGTCTATTTACTCTAGTGATAGTTTCTTTGGCTATGCAGAAGCTTTTAAATTTGATCAGGTCCCATTTCTTTATTATTTTGATGCTGTGATTGCTTTTAGGGTCTTCTTCATAAATTCTTTGCCTAGGCCAATGTCTGTAAGAATTTTTACAGCATTTTCTTCTAGAATTCTTATGGTTTGATGCCTTAGGTTTAAGTGCTATCTGTCATGAGTTGATTTTTGTGAGAGGTGAGAGGTGTGGGTCTTGTTTTAATCTTCTATATGTGGCTACCCAATTTTCCCAGTACCATTCATTGAATAGGTGTTGGGGGCTGATTCTGGCGTTAGGCCTTATACTAATCATTCACTATAGCCTGTAATGTACGTGTGCTGCATGACACAGCGGTAACCAGTATTTTCTTCAGACACGGTTACTGCCTTGGGACATAACAAGAGGCCTGAGTTTCTGCACGTAAGCAAATGTTGCCCAGCTCCCACATGGTGGGCCCCTGTGGTGGGAGTCTGGAGGCCATAAAGATAAGAAGAACATTCCCAAGGTCTGGCCCCATAAGATGGTTGGTAGTCAAAGGCGGGTAAGATCCCTCATGAGAGGGACGACCTAAGATAGGCACAACCGTGGAGGCCTGCCGCTGACTGGGAGAGAGCACAAGAAGTTCTTCTGATGGCTGCATTGTTTAATGTTGCTTATTTTGGCCTTGATTTCTGAATTATGTCTGGCGCTGGCGCCTCAAGAAACTGTTTCGAGGTCTGGGACCATGGGAAATTGTTCCCTTGTGATACAATTCCAAAATTGACGGTTATTGCTGCTATGCTCAGATGCTCACGTACAAGGAACTAACCTTGGGTCTGGGGGGGTATAAAAATAAAGCGACACTCAAGTCATGTAAAGTCTTTGTGTCTGTGTCATTCTTTATGTTCTGTGTTCTTCCCCCATCCTGTAATCGGGCCACGTCAATAGGAATTCTTTTCCCCAGTGTATGTTTTTATCTGCTTTGTCAAAAATCAGATGGCTATATGAGGATGGCTTTACATCTGGCTTCTCAGTCCTGTTCCATTGGTCTATGTGTCTGTTCTTGTGCCAGCACCATGCTCTTTTGGTTACTATAGCTTTGTAGTAAAGCTTGAAGTCTGGTAAATTGATGCCTCCCAATTTGTTCTTTTTGCTTAAGGTTTCTTTAGCTATATAGGATCTTCTCTGGTTTCATACTTTAAGCATAGAATTATTTTTTCTATATCTGTAAAAAATGATGTTGATATTTCAATAATGATTGCATTGAATCTGTAGATCATCTTGGGTAGTATACACATTTTAGCAATGTTGATTCTGCCAATCCATGAGCATGGTATGGTTTTCCATCTGTTTATGTTCTTTGCTATTTCCTTCCTCAGAGTTTCATAGTTCTCCCTGTAGAGGTCTTTCACCTCCTTAGTTAAATATATTCCTAGGTATTTTATTTTCTTTGTTGCTACCGTGAAGTATCCCAAGAATGGAAAAACAAGCACCACATGTACTCACCATCAAATTGGTATTAACTAATCAACATTTAAGTGCATATATAGTAATAACATTCCTCAGGTTTCAGGCAGATGGGAGGGGGGAGTAGGGGATGGGTATCTACACACCTAATGGGTGTGGTGCACACCGTCTGGGGGATGGACACGCTTGAAGCTCTGACTCAGGTGTCCAAGGGCAATATGCATAACCTAAACATTTGTACCCTCGTAATATGCTGAAATAAAAAAAAAATTAAAAAATAAATAAATTTAAAATAAAAAAAAAGATTACTGTTGAGGGCCACATTGCAAAATACAATGGTCAATGCCCAGTTCTCACCTTACTTGAGGTTCCTGCAATGTTTCTGTTGTATTTAAGCCAATTATTATAGGCAATTATGCCCTTGTTTGAGGAAGTCAATGGGAACAGGTAATAAAGAAATACAAACCACTTTTTGCTTACTAAACACACATTTATTCCCATTTAACAAGTTAATTAAGCAATTAATAGATAAAGCAATTAGGGTTAATTAAGCAGCCCAGCCATTATGTGAGCTAGCTGCCTGCCTAGGAGCTAACCTCCTCACCCCACCCAGGGATTTGGCCAGTTGGTCGGGCCCTTGGAGGGCCTCCAGCCTCCCAGACACCCCCAGCCAATATGTGAGTGACCTCTGCTGGCCACTGAGTCACCCCATCTCCTCCAGGAAAGCAGATACAGCAGGCTGTGGCCAGCTCTGTGCCCTACAGAGAGATGCCTCAAGACCAAGATGCATCTTGACATTTTGGGGGCAGGCTGGGTTTTTGTGTTTGCTTATTTGTTTTGTTTTTTAAAAGGTTTAAATTTTTTTTAACAACATTTATAGATAGGTTCACAGAAAAATTGAGAGGAAGGTACAGAGACTTCCCATATATCCTCTAACACCCAGCTTCCCATGATATCAACATCCCCCACCAGAGGGGTACATTTGTTACAACTGATGAACCTGCATTGACACAACATTATCACCCAAAGTCCATAGTTTACATTGGGTTTCCTTTCAGTGTTGTACATTCTATGGGCTTGGATACACGTGTAATGACATGTATTCACCATGCAAAGTAGTTTCACTGCCCTAAACTCCTCTGTGCTCCACATATCTGACCCATCCCACTGCAGCACAACCCTGACCCTTTTACTGTCTGCATAGTTTTGCCTTTTCTATAATCTCATTTTGTTGGAGTCACACAGTATGAAGTCTTTTCAGATTGGATTCTTTCACTTAATAATATGCATTTACATTTCCTCCGTGTGTTTTCATGGCTTGATAGCTTATTTCTTTTTAGCACTGAATGATATTCCATTGTCTGCATATACTACAGTTTGTTTACTTATTCACATACTGAGGAACATCTTGGTTGCTTCCAATTTTTGGCAGTTATGAATAAAGCTGCTTTAAACATCTGTGTGCAGGTTTTTGTGTGGACATGTTCTCCGCTCCTTTGAGTGAATACCAAGAAGCAAGATTGCTGGATCATATGGTAAGAGCATGTTTAGTTTTATAACAAGCTGCCAAATTATTTTCCAAAGTAGTGGTACCATTTTGCATTCCCACCAGCAATGAATTAGAGTTCCTGATGCTCCATGTCTGTGCCAGCATTTGGTGTTGTCAGTGTTTTGGATATTGACCATTCTAATAAGTGTGTGATGGCATCTTGTTATAATTTGCATTTCCTTGATGGCATATGATGGGGTACATCTTTTCATATGCTTATTTGCCATCCGTATGTCCTCGTTGGTGAGGTATCTGTTCAGATGTTTTGTCCATTTTTTAATTGGGCTATTTGTTTTCTTTTTCTTTTTCTTCTTTTATTTTTTTCCAGCATATTGTGGGGGTACAAATGTTAAGGTTATGTATATTGCCCTTGCCCTCCCTCCCCCCTCGAGTCAGAGCTTCAAGTGTGTCCATCCCCCAGTTGGTGCGCATAGCATTCATTATGTATGTATATACCCAACCTCCCCACCACCACCTGCCCGACACCTGATAAATGTTATTCCTATATGTCCGCTTAGGTGTTGA
>VBSM01001118.1:11330553-11379856 GCA_008086735.1 Cheirogaleus medius | reverse complement strand
ATCCACTCATGTATTGATGGGCACTTCAGTTGTTTCCACATCTTTGCAATTGTAAATTGCACTGCTATAAACATTCGGGTGCAGGTGTCTTTTACATAGAGTGACTTTTGTTCTTTTGGGTAGAGGCCCAGTAATGGGATTGCTGGACCAAATGGTAGATCTACTTGTATCGCTTTAAGTTATCTCCATATTGCTTTCCACAGAGGCTGAACTAGTTTGCAGTCCCACTGTTTGTTTTCTTACTATTGTATTTTTATCTTCTTTGATAAGGTGTCTGTTAAGTCTTTGGCCCCTGTTTTAATCAGGTTATTTATTTCTTTAATGTTGAGTTTTAAGAGTTCTTTATTTAGTTGGATAATACTTCTTTATCAGATGTATCTCTTGCAAATATTTTCTCTGTGGCTTATTTTCTCATTCTCTTGGCATTGTCTTTTGGAGAACAGAAGTTTTTAATTTTAATGAAGTCCAGCTTATCAATTCTTTCTTTCATGTATCATGCCTTGGTGTTGGATCTAAAACATCTTTACCATATCCAAGGTCATCTAGGTTTTGTTATCTTCTGGGAGTTTCATAGTTTTTCATTTTATATAAAGGTCTATGATCTATTAGGTCACTAAATATGAAATGTCTGATTTTGAATCAAAAGTGTAGTTTATTATATTTCAAACAAGAAGCAGCACAATTAATCAAAGTATGTGCCTAAACTATCGACACAGTTTTGCCATCTTAATGGTAGCTTGTTTATGCCAGCAGCGAAGAAGGCTGAAGGGCAAGTGGCGATGAATTGTGAAAGGCATTTTCTACAGCTAGTTGAGAATTGAATGTTTTTTCTTGCAAGAAGTGATCCAAAGCCTGGAAGAAGTGGTAGTCAGTTGTTTCAAGGTCTGGTTGACTCTTTGGATGACACAGAGTTTCCAAGTCCAGCTGCTGTAATTTGAACAGCCTTGTTTGTGCAACGTGTGGTTGAGCATTGTCTTGCAAAAGGATTGGTCTGTCTATGTTGGCCAATCTCGGCTGCTGAATCAGAAGCATCCTCATCATTCCATCCTGTTAGTGGCAATAGACATACACTGTAATGGATTGACCAGGTTTCATGAAGCTATAGTGGATAAAACCAGTATTGGACCACCGAAGAGACACCATTAGCTTTTTGTGATGAATATTTGGTTTCGGACTGTGTTTCAGCACTTCATCATGTGCAGCATGCTTGCAGTTGTCAGAAAGAATCCATTTTTCATCACATGTGACAATATGGTGTAGAAATGGTTTGCCTTTATTTCATGACAGCAAAGAAAGGCAAGCTTTGAGACACTTTCTCTTCTGATGCTTGCTTAATTCATGTGTTACCCATCTATCCAGCTTCTTTACCATGCTGATTTGTTTCAAATGGTCCAATATTGTTGGAATAGTAACGTCAAACCTTATTTCATGACAGCAAAGAAAGGCAAGCTTTGAGACACTTTCTCTTCTGATGCTTGCTTAATTTATGTGTTACCCATCTATCCAGCTTCTTTACCATGCTGATTTGTTTCAAATGGTCCAATATTGTTGGAATAGTAACATCAAACCTTGATGCTGATTCATGCATAGGTAGAGATGAATTCGCTTCCACTACAGCTTTCAGCTTATCATTATGCACCTTGGTCTCAGGTCGCCTATAGGACTCATTTTCAAGATTAAAATCACCAGAACAGACTCAAAGCATCAATGTACTGTGCGTTCATTAGCCACATCTTTCCCAAACACATAGCTGATATTTCAAGCTTTCTGCACTGCATTGGTTCCACTACAGAACTCATATTTGAAAATAACATGAATTTTTTACTTATCCATGGTTTCACAAAAATTGCTCTAAAAAATGTTGAAAGCTAATCACAAGCCAAAACATGTGTTTGAAAGACTGAGAATGTACCTTCTCAATAAAAATAAACAAGAAATGTCAAAGTGAAATGTCAGAGATATCAATTGTCAAACTTAGTACTTAAGAAAATTGGACATTTCATACTTAATAACCTCATTTTTTTTACAAGATAAGAAAACTAAGTTTAATAAAATCTTTATAGCTAGTGTAAGCCAATAGGATGAGTGGTATGGCTACAAATACAACTATATTTTTGAGATGTAAGCTCTATGGTCTATGTCTAGATTTATCTTTCTCTTTTTTTGTATATGGATGTTCAGTTGTGCTAGCACCATTTGTTGAAAAGACTACCTTTATGCCATTGTATTGCCTTTTCTCCTTTGTCAAAGTTAAGTTGTCTACATTTGTGTGGGGTCTATTTCTGAGCTCTCTATTCTGTTATATTGATCCATTTGTCTATTCTTTTACTGAAACCACACTGTCTTGATTACTGTATCTTTATACTAAGTCATGAAGTTAGATAGTGCCTGTCCTCCAACTTTATTCTTCTCCTTCAATGTTCTGTTGGCTATTCTGGGTCATTTGCCTCTCCATATAAACTTCAGAATCAGTTTGTTAGTATTTGTGAAATAACTTGCTGAATCTACAGACCAAGTTTGGAATCACTGATATCTTTACAATATTTATTCTTTCTTTCTACAAACAAGGAATATCTCTCTATTTATTTAGTTCTTTGATTTCTTTGGTCAGAATTTTGTAGTTTTCCTCACATAAATCTTGTAAATATTTTGTTAGATTTATAACTATTTGTTTTTGTGTGATAAATTAAATAGTATTGTATATTTAATTTAAATTCCACTTTTTCATTGCTAGTATTTGAGAAAGAGATTGACTTTTGTGTACTATCCTTGTATCCTGCAACCTTACTTTTAACTGTTTATTAGTTCTATGAGTTTTCTTTTCAATTCTTTTGAATTTTCTACATATAGATCATGTCATCTGTGAACAAAGACAGTTTTCTTTTCTCCTTCCCAATCTGTATACCTTTCATTTCTTTTTCTTGTCATTCCCTGTCAAGTTAGGATTTTCAGTAAGATGATGAAAAGGAGTGGTGAGAGGGAAGCCCCCACCTTGCTCCTGATCTTAGTGGGAAAGTTTCAAGTTTCTCACCATCAAGTATGATGTTAGCTGTAGGTTTTTGTTAATAGTCATTATCAAGTTGAGAAAATCTCCCTCTATTTCTAGTTTACCGAGACTTTTTATCATAAACGGAGATTGGATTTTACTAAATGCTTTTTCTGCATTTATTAATATGATCTGTGATTTTTCTTTTTAGTCTGTTCATGAGATGGATTATATTAATTAATTCTCAAATGTAGAGCCAGCATTGCACACCTGGGATAAATCCCACTTGGTCATGGTGTTTTTATATATTATTGGAGTTTGCTGGATTTTTTATGCTAAGGAGTTTAGCATGTTTGATAAACCTGCCGTTCTACAGTTTCAAGGTTCCATCATTCTTAAGAGTGTCTTTACACTCCTAGTAAATAAGGTGATCATCAAATTTTGGTTTTTTACAAATTATATTTTCCATAAACACATTGATACTCCCAAGTTGTTGACCTAGCATGTATTTTTCTTTTAAGGCGAGATAGCCATACGCTCATCAGTGCCAAGGTGATTTATATAAACAACATACGCTTGTCAGTGGTGAAGTAGCAGAAGCAACAGGCTCATCAGCTCTGAGGTTCACACATGTGTTTATGAGCACACAGGGGCATCACTCTTGATCACACACATATGCACAATACGTTGAGAGGCTGCAGCATTCTTTACAGGGTGTGTGGCTTTTATCACCATTGACTCCATCCATTACTTCCTCCCCTGAAACCATTTCTTCCCTTGCTTTAAGGGAGCCACGCTCTCCTTTTGAGCCTTACTCTACTGTTGGCTCATTCTCAACCTGCTTTGTCAATTCCTCCCAACTCAACTCAACCTCTTTTTTTTAATTCAAGAAAATATAAAAGTACGAACATTTTGGTTACATTTTATATTTTTGCCTCTCCCTAGCAAGGGTTAGAGGTTATGCCCTTCCCCCTCCACAATGCTCACCACATCCCTCAGATGTGGGTCTACGCCCCCAAACCCCGAATCCCTGGTGAACACCACCACCCTTTGAGCACCATAGTGTTAATCAGTCAGTACCAATCTGATGGCGAGTATATGTGGAGCCCATTATTCTGATCTTGTGTCACCTCACTTTGGATAATGGGCTTAAGCTCAATCCAGGATAATATACGTGGTGCTACCTCACTGTCGTTTCTTAGAATTGAGTAATATTCCATTGTAAACATATACCAAATTTTAATAATCCACTCATGAATCAACGGACACTAGGGTTGCTTCCAAGAATGATGTTTATAGGCGGAGATCAGTGACATTAAATATCTTGTAAATTGGCATTAACTGATCAACACCTAAGTGGACATATAGGAATAACATTTATCAGGCATTGGGCAGATGGGAGGGGGGAGGAGGGGATTGGTATATACATACATAATGAGTGTGATGCGCACCATCTGGGGGATGGACACGCTTGAAGCTCTGACTCCATGGGGGGGGAGGGTGGAAAGGCAACACACGTAACCTAAACATTTGTACCCCAATAATATGCTGAAATAAAAAAAAATCTTGCAATAGACAAGATAATAAACACCAGCTGTCACAACAGAAAATCAGAATTCTCAGTGGTTTAATGCAACAGAGGTTTATTTCTTGCCGAAGAGTAGTCCCTTGCAGGTCTGATGGCCTCTTCTACCTTGTATGACTCCATCTGAAACACATGGCCTCCCTGGTCTCTTTGGACCACTGTGTGTCACTGCATGTCTCTTTGGGTTACTGAGGGTCACTGTGGGTCTCTTTGGGTCACTGAGGGTCACTATGGGTTTCTGTGGATCTCTGCAGGTCGCTGTGAGTCACCGTGGGTCTCTATGAGTCACTGTGGGTTTCTGTGGGTCTCTGCGGGTCGCTGTGAGTCACCGTGGGTCTCTATGAGTCACCGTGGGTTTCTGTGGGTCTCTGCTGGTCACTGTGGGTCACTGTGGGTCTCTGTGGGGCTCCGTGGGTCACTGTGGGTCTCTGTGTGTTACTGTGGGTCTCTGCTGGTCACTGTGGGTCACTGTGGGTCTCTGTGGGTCTCCGTGGGTCACTGTGGGTTACTGTGGGTCTCTGCTGGTCACTGTGGGTCACTGTGGGTTATTGTGGGTTTCTGGTGGGTCTCCGTGGGTCATTGTGGGTTACTGTGGGTCTCCGCGGGTGACTGTGGGTTTCTGTGGGTCACTGTGGGTCTCTGTGTGTCACTGTGGGTCACTGTGGGTCTCTGTGTGTCACTGTGGGTCACTGTGGGTCTCTGCTGGTCGGTGTGGGTCACTGTGGGTCTCTGCTGGTCACTGTGGGTCACCGTGGGTTTCTGTGGGTCTCCGAAGGTCTCTGCTGGTCACCGTGGGTCTCTGTGGGTCACTGTGGGTCTCTGTGTGTCACTGTAGGTCACTGCAGGTCTCTATGGGTCTCTGTGGGTCACTGTGGGTCTCTGTGTTTCACTGTGGCAGTAGCGAGTGAGCAATGCAGGAGTGGCACCTGCTCTTACGTGCTTTCGCCCCGGAATCCCACAGACCACTGCCACTAACCCTCACACCAGCACTAGTCAAGTGGCCATGACCTACCAGCTGGGGAAGCCGGGTGACCTGAGGAGCACAGGAAGTATCCTGGGAGCCTGGTCCCTGCCAAAGTCTCCCACGGTGAAGGACTATACCTCATGCCCCCACATTTTGATTGTCTTGCTGGAGACCCATGTCAACAAAAAGCCTTCTAATTGCCTGGAGGCTAAAACTTCACGACATTTTACATGTAAACACAAGTCAGTTCTTGCCCAGTTGTGATGCGTACTGCACATATCAGGAATTCTAAACACAGGTAACTAGAGGGAAGATGACACTGAGTGCTGAAACGTTTCCAGCTTGGAACACTGTGTCGCCAGTGGTAAAGCTGCTTCTGTTTTACCTGCAAGTAAACATTCTGCATCGGCCTCATTGGTGTTGTATCCCTGGTGATTCTACACATAAGCAACTGATTACTTGTGCCTAAATAGTTATGTTTTGAAATACATATTATTGTTATTTATCCTTTGCATTGTAGCTAGGGCATACTTTTAAAATTACATATAAGGGAAGGCATATAATACATTGATTTCATTTCAGGAAAGTAAAGTGTGTGCTATAGCATGTTTATAGTAAGGGGGTGCACATGTCTAATGAACTTGAGACCCTCTGATGTACAAGGGTTGTGCCTAATCTTTGAATGTTAATGTGAGAGAGGAACCTGATAGGAAAGATACAAAATCAGGAAAAATGCAAATTAAATATGAGTATGAAATGAGAGTTATGAAAGCCCCACAGAAGAAACTTTGCTGTAAATCCAGAAGTGGCTGTGTGCTTTTTTGTTTGTTTGCTTTGTTTTTATTTTCCTTCCTTAGAGGAAAGCAAGAACAAACTTCTGTGGTGAGTCCTGTTGTTAAGGAAGCCAGAGGACGTGGGGCTTTATGTTCTGTGACATAGTCTCTGGTCATATTTTATCGGAAGGTCATTATGTGGGGTGGCCTCAGAGCTGCTTGTTATACATCCCTGGGGAGTCCTGATTTTTGCTAAGTGAAAATTAACTCCAGTCTAAACAAAAACACCTGTTGATTGCAGGGAAGGGCGTTCTCTTTCTTATAGGTATGTTTTATCAACCTAACCAAAGAGATAATTTTTTAAAGTTAAGCAGAATCTTTCTTACTTTTCAAAATGTTTTGGTCTTGTGGGTGGAATTTTAGCTTAGCCACTGGAAATATGTTGTTACCTGAAGCCCTGGAATGTCTTATAAATGCCATTTTTAGTTCTAACATTTGACAGACGAGCTCCATTTCTAATACGTTGCACTGTGGCCTGATGTCGCTTCATGTTTCTTTTGCAGCCCTCACGTTATAGAACAAATATGCTTGCCTTTTCTCCTAGTGTATTGTTCTGAATCTAGTTATCTGGAAGAAGATCAAAATTTTAGGTTCAGTTGCACTTTCAGCATAAAAAGGTTATTTTCACTTTTGTGCCTAAAAACTTGAAGCACAAACTAGAACAAGGAAATGAAGGGTCTGTGTATAGGTAAGAAGATGGCCTGAACCCCACACCCTGATGCTGAGGTCGTTGATGCACAGAAATGTTCTTTCCTTAGGTAACTTGGGTGACTTCCATCTCAGACGGATCTAAGATGCTAGTTTGTCATGCCTCTTTGAACATAAACTTGAGGGTATAAGCTAAGAGAGACACCAACAGCAGCATGCATTGATGGAGTATAGCATGTGGAGATGACAGAAAATGACAGAAACTGTTTCAAAGGCTAACATGTACAGTAACAAAAGGCCTCTGAATCAAGATTGAGTATCTTCTTGTTTCTTAATAGACTCTGAGTATATTGCTGTATAATATTGAATAATATCTGATACTTGTAGCTATTAAGTTAATATTTATAACTTTTGAGTTATTAAGAAAATATTTATTATACTTAGAAACCTTTAGTTAGTTAGACAGATATTATGTATTTTAGAAAGGATTTCATTTAATATACTTAAATACAGTTTTGGCATTAAAAATAAGTTTACATTATCTAGAACATTTAGTTCTCTGCTAATGCTGGATTTTTCATGCTTCGGTTTTATAATTAATAAAGTAAAAACTTGGCTGGGATGTCTGGCATCTTCCATCCTTCTCAATATGACCGTGTGGCTTGAGGGAGCTCCTTGGAGGACAGGCCGGTGAAGCAGACTTGCTCTGCACGCTGGTGACGGTGAGTGTGGCGGTTGTGCTGATGTAGCCGAGAGACGGTTCGCTAGTCCAGCGGGGCAGTTAGATGCGGCGGTGTTCCACCAGATCTCCTGGGATCTCTCTGACGGGCTCTGTGTACCTCTCCCCCAGGCTCTGTCTCTAACAGCTGCAACTGCAGCTTCCTTCAAGGACTGCCTTTGGGCCATTGCATCCCCAGGAGCTCAGAGAGCAGAAAGCGCCTTAGAGTTCGCATCCCCTGGGGTGGCCAGCAACCCATGCCTGAGGGTGCAGAAGTGAGAAGGATAGACTTGGGGGTGTGATTTATGCTCCAGATTTTCCTGCACCATCAGGCTAGGCCTGAGACTCTGCCCCACCTTGCCCAACATTGTGTTCTTGTTTCCCCATCAGGCGCGTTCCTCAACCCCTTCCTGGGGTTCTCCTAGAACTCTTCTCTAGTCAGTCATTTGCACAAAAATATTCATCCTACATCTGCTCCCGGGGAACCTGACCTCAGACAAGAGGGAAGCAGATGATTCACTGCAGGAGTTGAATCTACATTTATGCTCCAAAGGCAGCGTCATATTTTCTGCTTCATTTTAACTAATTCAAACTCTCTAAAGATTAGTCTTAAGCCCAGAGCCTTGTCTCTTTTCTAGAAAGCAAAGAACAGCTTGGAGGATGCATCTGGTGGAGGTTGCAGGGGTCACGGCCTCATGGCTCTGTTGTGCGCAGAGCTTGCCTGGGTGGCTCGTGGCTCAGAGGCAGATTCCCAAGGCAGGCAGAGGACGGCTGCACGGGTCCTCATGTCAGGGCCAAGACAAATCTGACAGATGTGCGGGTTCACAGGCTTCTTTTAATTTGAGAATTCCGGTATTTCCAAAGTTTTGTGATCATGTAACCCTATCAATAAAAGTTGTAAATATGTGTGCATCTACGTATGTATTAATATATCACATGTATGTGATATGCACAATATTACTCAGCCACATTTTACAATATGCAGGATAGGTGATGGATATGACACGAGGGCACTTTAAACAGTTAATTTATCAGTAAGACAATATCTTTTAGCAATGATATGCTATTATTTTAGTGAAAGCAAGAGGATCAAACATGGCTCAAATTTTTTGAAAATTATTTTTAGTATTCTATAATATAGAAATTTGATTAATTTTTATATTTGATTCAAAGTTGTCATAGCAGAAAAGTATACCTCAGAGATATAAAATATTGCTTATACACTCTGAATCCAAATTTCCATTTTTCAATCCCATCGATCAATTACGCAAATATGTTTATTTTCCTGTGGATTTCCATCCTCCCTGTCGTTTTTAATGAATGACTTCATAAGCCACAAAACTTTTCATTTGGAAAATGATTTCAAATTTGAATAGTGCACATATAAGAGTGACATTGAGGAGACACACTTTTGTTGTTCTCAAAATTATGTGACAGTGAAAATATTTTCAGATATTCATTTCACAATGCCGTCTCCTTACTGCGAGTTTCTGTGAAAAATAGCTACTTTCCCACTCATTGTCAAAGCATTATGTTCACCTTGAAGGCATGGCTTGGGCATGTTAAATCTTCTAGGGAGCACACTGCAGAGAGCTGAGTGTCCCCCAAGTTTGCAGGGCTTTTCTTTTTGATGACAAAAGCCCATCAGTGGTGGAGGAGCTCGTAGGAAGAGCGACTTCCACTGTCCTGCTGGATGTCTGCAAGTGGCAGAAGCTCGCGTTCCTGTCCCAAGTGCGGTGGGACGGACCACACACTTCTCAGAAAGAGAGGCTGTGCTCCCCACCCCCTCGTACTGCTTCCTTCCCTCCTCCGTGGGTATTGGGCTGGGGAGAAAGAGAAAGCTCTGAATGGCACGAGAGATTGCACATTTGAGTTAGACCGGACTGTACTTTTTTGTGTGTGTCTAAAAATGACTCCGGTGCAATAACTGAAAGTAACAAGAAAACCAGTGGATCTTCTTGAATTTTAGTCAAGGAATAAAAAGGGGATCTGGCAAACCATGTGTGTGGCAGAAATTAAAGAAAAGCAACGAAATTTCCTAGTGGGCCCCCACAGCAACCAGCCTGCTAAATATACCTTTTAGAATCATAGGTTTTGTTGAGTATTTATTTTATGTCAAGAGATTCAGAGTTTGATATTCCTCCAAAATCATCCTTTGTAACAACACCCCAGGGATTCAGATCCTCGCAGTGTGCACACTGAGCTCCTGAACATTCCTGCATGTTCGGGAATGTCTAAGAGGCCTGCAGGTGCCATCCCGCTGCCATGAACCTTTCCATAATGGGCCCTGTCCTGAGGTACAGCAAAGCTGTGTGCGTGTTTCATAGATTGTTCTTTGGGGCTGTAGCTGCTGAGATGGTTTCACATTGCACCCTGAATCCTGGCTCCTAAAACGCACTCACTTACCTACAGAGAGGAGCCACGTGGGCCCGCTCTGGGGCTGGCTGTGGGCTACAGCTGCGTGTCGCTCTCACAGATGAGCAAATGTGGAATTAAGTGGAATGCTCACGTTGCTTTTTCCAGTTCTTGGTTTCCCACTGAAATCACTGTTTCTAACTCTGTTTCTAACTCAGCCTGAGGATTTTAGGTTTTGAGACAGATTTCCAAGCAATTAAAACATTTACATATCGTATCTTCTCTCTCCGAAGCACTGCAAACACGGAGCAGACTGAGAAATAAAACAACCCAATGCCTCACAGTGATTCCATAAGGGAGAAGAGGCCAGATGTGCATTTGATCAAGGAACTGCTCTGGAGCAGCTAAGACATGTGGCTTGCTGGTGTCATGCATTCAGGACTTATTTGAGGGGCTGATGCTATATTTTCTAATGCTCCTCTTACTCTAATCTCAATGAGCCTCTGGGAACAGTTTGCATGTTTAAGCTCAAATTAAAATCAGGTTCTTCAGTCACTTGGCTCTTCCCTCCAGCCCAGCCTCTGACTACTGATTGCAAGTGAGAGCTTGGTTGATCCATCTCCCTGAAAGGAATCCCTCCCCCAGCTAACCACTCACTACCTACATGGACTGTTTTCTCCAGTGTCGTTCACGCATGTACCTTCTGTTTCAACGGTACCCTTGTTTCCCAGTGCCATCATGGATGGACACATGCATGTCCATGGACACACATGCACACACGCTTTGTAAACACTAGAGTTTGGAAGTGAGAGCAGAAGTTTCGAGCAAAGACATTCTGAGCTCTCAATCCAAACCCTTTCATGTTTTGTAAATTCTTCCTGCAACATCGCCCTTCATGGCGTCCTCTCTACCCTTGATGGTGACGGTCAGTGCATCACTGTCCACGGCTCATTGCACACCGTGGGCCGATCACTTGTGTAAACCACTGTATCAATTGCATTGTAAACATCTGGAGGCTAGAGACCGGATCTTCTTGACATTTTGCACTTCTCTTGGCTCTAGGTCAGCTTTGAACCTAAAGCATTAAAGAATCAATGCTTTGAACCTTTGTTGTAGCAAATGCCAAGAGGGCGCTTTCTCTCCAGAACACATGCGGAGAAGGGAAGGACTAGGGCCCAGAAGCGGCTTCCGCTGCCCCCTCACTCCGCCCTGGAAGCTGCTGGCTTCAGGCCCAGCTCCAGAGCCTCAGCCACGGGGACAGCAATGCGTCTTAGGTCAAAAGTCCTTGTCCAGTCTGCCCTTTGCCTTCGGCAGAAGAGAGATGAGTTCTCTGGGGGATTTTGCCCTGGATGGGGCCATGCCTCTTCCCCTGGCTGGTTAGTTAGGAATCACCACTACCCACTGGGAGACCGTGGTGAGATGCTAAAACCTGGGGTCGTCTGACGTGTGACAGCACCCAGCAGACAGGCCCTCTCTCCCTGCACTCAACGTCCTGGGGAAGGGGGCCAGTAGCCACCACCTGCAGGGGGTGTCCAGCTGCCTCGCTGTAACTAGGCCCGACCAGCCCAACCGTCAGTGGGCTGACAGGTGCCACAGAACATCTCTCATCTTCATTATGCTCTGCACCCCTCCTTGAGCGTAGATGGAGTGGGAATGATGTCCACATCCGCTCCACAGCGGTGAGATGGCCACCGAGAGGGAGGCGCTGGCCCTGTCCACCACCGGTCCCCTCACATCTTCCCTGGCCAGTGTCAGAGTCTGCTGCCTGCACCCACATGGCCCCAGGACAGCCTCTGGTGTAAGGGTGATGCGGCCTTTCTCCCAAAGGTTGTCACCGTCACTGCACTTCACCGGCGCCCTGCACAGCACCCCTGCGAGACACCACTTACCAGGTCCTGACCTCCTGGCTTGCAGGGACAGACCTCTGTGACTTTAAAGTGAAAGTCACCACTTCTGGGTCTGTCTTCATTTTGTGGAAAACAAGGGTCCTGTCTAAGCCTCTGGGTGATGTTCCTCTCACCTCTGCACACAGGCGGACTCAGAGAACTCCTTTAGGCAAGATGAGAATGTTTTTTAATCTGGCATTTTCTTCATCACACGGACAAATGAGAATTTGACTCGTAGACCTAGAGCACATCTGAAGTGGTTATGATCTGGGAATATTTCAAAGCAGGTGTTCTAGTCCCTTATAAAGGCCAACAAAAATTATCCCTATTTTAAAACACTCTCGGAAGTCTTCTTTTGAACTGTGTAGTTTCTGGTGAAATGCCAAGATAAGTAGGTTATAAAACATATTCAAAAGTAACTAAAGAAATTGCTTTACTTGATATTATTGATTATAAAGTAAATTTTGAAGGTCGTATTTCAAAACCATTGATCTTAGTTTTAGTGAAATTGATCTGAGTTATTCTGTCTGACAACATTAGAAAAATGAATGGCTAATATCCTTCTTCATGACAATAAAACTTTTTAAGAACTTAAGAAAGGATATTTACTTGTTCATTTTCTATTACAGGAAAACATGCAGCCACATCATTTAATAGGAGCATCAATTATTTAAGAAACACACACACATATGCATCTTCCTCAGCCACGGGGACAGCAATGCGTCTTAGGTCAAAAGTCCTTGTCCAGTCTGCCCTTTGCCTTCGGCAGAAGAGAGATGAGTTCTCTGGGGGATTTTGCCCTGGATGGGGCCATGCCTCTTCCCCTGGCTGGTTGTTGTATCACAGGTATGATGTATACATACGAGGGCTGTCCTGAAAGTATCCAGCCATGCAATCATTCTAGTTATATTAACAATGGCTGGATAGTTTCCAGACAGTCCTTGTATAGCATATACATATATAACATATATATATATACACACACACATACGAGAAGAGACAAAATATATCTGCTTTGTGTCACTTTGACTTTTTATGTGATGAGCATGGAGACAATTCCCACAGATTATGACTGTGATTCAGTTTGGATGTTTGGCCCATCCAGATCTCATGTTGAAATTTGATCCCTGTTATTGGAGGTGGGGTCTGATGGGAGGTGTTCGAGTCATGGGGACGGATTCCTCATGAAGGGCTTGGTGCCATCCTCACAGTAATGAGTGGATTCTCACTGTATTCGTTCTCACCAGATCTGATTGTTATAAAGAGGCTGGGAACTCCCTCCTTTCTCTGTCCTGTTCCTTCTCTCGCCAGGGACACACTGACTCCCCTTTACTCTCCATCATGTGTAAGCTCCCTGAAGCCCTCCCCAGAAGCAGATGCTCATGCCATGCTTCTTGAACCTAGTCTGCAGAGACATGAGACAAATAACCTCTTTTCTTTATAAATTACCAGCCTTAGGTATTCCTTTATAGCTACACAAAAATGCACTAACACTGAAAAGGCTGTGTTTGGCTGAATATTTTTATGGCCGCATCACACCTGGGCATCTATACAATTGAGGCCTCGATCGTACATGGTCCCTGTTCCATAAAGGCCAGGGAGGCTCAGACCCGCCTTAATCACACCTTAGTGATTTTCTCCACAGGGTGAGCAAGTGTGCCAGTAGCCAGTAGTTGAATCGCCACGTCTGAAACTCACTTCCTCCCTGTGAGACATCTGCTTTAGAAGCCAAGGCCATGTTTATGAAGGGGAATAGCATAAGGTTTGGAAAGAACAGCTTAGTGAGTAACAGACCTTCAGGTTTGGGGGTGTGAATTACATACTGAGTTGGTACAAGCAAAAGAACAGGTATGAGGAAAATATATGTAGACAGGATGTTAAATATCAGAGCCCACCTGTTAGAGAACATCTAAAAATAATTGTGGAGCAGAAATATGCTGATTATTCCTTGGCATTTTGCAAACTCTTTAAAAAAAATCAGCTGCTCTGTAAGAGAAGTCTTGTTTGTGTCTCAACGAGAGGTGAGCAGGGATTTCATAAAACTTTAGCCAGATCTTCTGGGTATACATAGAAACATGCACAGAAAGCCTCTGGGCAACAATTTGAATATGAGTGCTGCATTTCTGCTGTCCTTCTCAGTAGAGCCATGCACAGCAGATGTCCTCTCGATGTCTCCAAATCTACCCACATTGTAGCCTGCAGGGTAAACTTGCCTCAGATGCCCAGTTGCACTTACCCCACGTTCTGAAGGCACGCAGAGCAAACCCCTGCTCCCTTGGCCCCTTCCAAGATGCCCCAACCCCAGCCCAGCCCCTCACAGGCTCCTCCACACCTCCTGCTGGGAAGCACCAGGGTTCTCCATGGTCTGTGGTCTCCAGAGCTGCAGCAGATAATGCACTGACTTTGACTCCAGGCGTGGTCTCTGGCTGGGGGGCGTGGGTAGTGTTGAGCTGTGCTGAAGCTGATGCTTTGGCTGCTTTGGGCAGAGGGGTGGCTCTCAGGAGATAGGGCCGGGATGTGAAGGTGGGAGGCAGTGGAAGAAGGGGCTTTAAAGGTTGTGCAGAAGGACACTGGGGCTGTCTGAGTTCAGCAGGGAGGTGTGCTGTGGTTGATCGATCACATCTGCCCTGAGCGGGGGAGGGGCTCTCTCAGAAGCCCTTGCTTATTCTGCCCAAACTCCAAATGCACCCCCCCACAGTGAGAGTTGAAAATTATTTATTAAATGAATGAGCCACTGTATACCCAAATTGATCTTGTACCCAGGAATAATATTTGCTGGGAACAACAGAGCTGACCCATGACTCTTAGCATAGCCCTTCCTGCCTCCAAAGGGTCTCCTTTGATTGGCCTGCATTCAGGAGCTTTTTGATATTTTTAAAACTCCAGACAACCTCTTTTTGGGGCCATCACTGCACCATGATATGGAATTTCTCCAAGGATCTCCTAGACAATAAAACCAAATCACATGTCTATGAATTTTGTCCATTTGTTCTTGGAGAAGTACAGCCAGATGTATCATTGTTTGCAGGGTGTTATGAGCTAACATAAGAAGTATTAAAATATCATCCCTGTCTCTTTGTGAAGGAAAAATCACGTTGGTGCAAAAATTCCATGGGATTTCTTATTATTTTTCTAGAGCTTTATAACAAAATCTCTATTAATTTATTTGCTATTCAGGTTGTGATGAAATCTATTGCTGAGAGGATATGGGAGAAGGAAACCTTCCTCTACAGTTGATATAAACATGATTAAGGAGTTTTTTAGTGTCTTTTAATGTATAAGAAATCCATGATTCAGGAACTGCACTCCTGGGAGTCCATACCATAGAAATGACACTATGAGATTATAGTGATATTTTATGTTTAAAGATGTATTACTGCAGGTTTTGTGTTTAGTGGCAAAAATTGGAAATGAATAACTATTACTGATATTGGGGCAGTGATACAATAAGTCATGGTTTATCCACACCACGAAATTATGAAGTCATAAAAATAGAGCAAAAAGCGTAGAGCAGTTCCACCCACAGGCAGGAGTGTCTGTGAAATATCACTGGAGAAGGACACAAAATGCACAGCAGCGTGCAATGGTGACTGTGGGCAGAGAAAGGAGGACCAAGGCCCTGGGCACAGACAGCTACGTATGCACAGTTTGTCTGCTTTCACAAGTGGGTGTATGTGTGATGATCCCATGAACTTGGAGAGAGTTATTTATAAGAGTCATGTGGGGTTGAGGCTTGGTTACAAGTGAAAGGGGAGAAAGAGAAAGGAAAGCAGACTAAAAGGGAGAATAAAAAGAAGCCCCCAAAATTGCACTTTAAAAAATTAGCATTTAGCTGGGTACAGTGCTGTGTTCCTGTAGTCCCAGCTACTCAGGAGACTGTGGGAGGACAGTTAAGCCCAGGAGTTTGAGTCCAATCTGAGCAGCATAGCAAGACCACCATTTCAAAAAAATTAATAAATAAAATAAAAATTAAAAACTAGCATTTATGACCCGATCCACTTTAGTAAAATTGTGTGTGTGTAGAAATGGTGCTTTCTGCAGCCACTCAAAAACTGGGGATTCCATGACACACTGTCAGATGAGAGAAAGCAGTTAGGTGACAGTGTGTAACTACGATCTATTTGGTTAAAAATGGATGGACAGACAAATAACCAAAAAACCTTGAAAAAGAAGAAAAAAGTTGGAGGTTTCACACTTCCTGATTTCAAAACTTACCACAAAGCTATAGTAATCGAAACAGCACAGTACTAGCATAAAGACAGACTTACAGACCAATGGAATAAAATAGGGATCTCAGAAATAAGCCCTCCTTTATACAGTCAAAGGATTTTCATCAAGACCATTCAATTAGGGTAAAGAGCAATCTCTTTAACAAATATTGCTGGGGAAATTGAATATCCACATGAAGCACAATAAAATTAGACCCTTGCTTTATGACATATACAAAAATGGATCAAAGACTAAATCTAAAAGCTAAAACTACAAAACTCTCAGAAAAAAACATAGGGGAAAAGCTTCATGATATTAGATTTGGCAATTACTTCTTGGCTATGACATCAAAAGCACAACCCACTAAAAAAAATAGATAAAACTAAACTTCAAAATTAAACACATTTGTGCTTCAAAATATACTATCAAGAAAGTGAAGTGGCAACTGATAGGAAACATTTGCAAATCACATATCTGATAAGGGATTAATATCCAGAATATATAAAGAACACCTACAATTCAACAACAAAAAAGCAACTCAATCAAAAATCGACAAAAGACTTGAATAGACATTTCTCCAGAGAAGATATACAGATGGCCAAAAAGCACATGACAAGATGCTCAATGTCATTAGTCATTAGGAAAATGTAAATCATACCCACAATGAGATACCACTTTACACCCAACAGAACAGCTAGTATTAAAAAATAGAAAATAACAAGTTGGTGAGGATGTGGAGAAACAACAACCCTTGTGCACTGCGTATAGGAATGTAAACTGGTGCCTGACATAGAAAACAGTGCAGTAGTTTCTCAAAAAATTAAACATGGAATTACCACATGGTCCAGCAACTCCACTTCTGGGGATATACTCAAAAGAATTTAAAGCAAGGACAGATATTTGGATACCCATGTTCACAGAAGCATTATTCACAATAGCGAAGGTATGGAATCTACCTAAGTGTCCCTCGATGGCTGAGTGGATGGAAGAAAAGACAAACAAAATGTAGTATATACATACAATGGAATATTATTCAGATTTTTTAAAAAAATGAAATTCTAATACATGCTACAACAGGGAGGAAACTTGAGCACTTTATGCTAAATGAGACAAGCCACACATGAAAGGACAAATATTGTATGATTCTACTGTGTGAGGCACCTGGAGTAGCCACATTTATAGAGACAGAAAGTAGAATAGTGGTTGCCTAGGCCTCGGGGGTGGGGGGATGAGGAGTTATTGGGTGTAGAGTTTTATTTGGGGAAGCCAAGAAAGTCCTGGGGATGGGTGGTGGTGATGGTTGTACAACAACATGACTCTACTTGATGCCACTGAACTGCTCCCTTAACAATGGTTAAAACGGTAAATTTCATGTCATTTTTGTTTTACCACAATAAAAAAGATAAGCACACAGTGCTTCAGAGGTGTCACCGGCTGGAGTGTGTTTGAATTATGAAAGAAGCTGGGAATGGGATTGCTGGGGGGATGAGATGCCTGAGGGGGAAATTTTGGGATGCAACTTTGGCTTTGCTTCATTTGCTATAACAAATATGAATTATTTTATAAACGAAAATATCAAATAAGGAACTTTGTTTCTTTAATGGTAGGGTCAAGGAGGCACATGTGCAGCCAGTCAAGGCTCAGTTTCCTCCTCCTTCTGCGGCTGCTCAATGACAATTGTCTCCATGGTAAGAGTTGTCTTAACCAGGCTCTAACCTCGTGAAGAGGGCTAGTTGCCGAGTGAACTTGAGGGGTTTATTTTACTCAGCAGCCACCCCAGTTTGGGCTCGTGGAGAATAAAGAGTAAAGTCTGCTCTTGTTCCTGTGGATGGGGACTGGGCTCAGTTGTCCCAGCGCAGCCCAGTCATCTGTGAGATGGAGCCGCGGCCCTGCCTTTGCTTGAAGTGCAGGATGTGGGTGCACCAAAGGGGCGTACCTGGGCCCTTCCTCTCAGGACTAAATCCTCTGGGGAAGACAAACCTGACCATAGCTACCTGGGAGATAAAATGAAAGAAATTTCAAGGTTCATCAATAGGTAGAGCCAATATATCCGGGGACTCCATTTGATAGAACCAACCTTCTGTGCTCAAAGCTGAGGAAGACCGGCCAGGACTGGCCATGGCTGGGGGTCATGAGAAGGGAATGGGCTTGAAATTGGAGTGTTAGAGAGAGCTACGTGCATTGAGAAGAGGGGGGCATCATTTAAATAATAACAGCACATCAAAGGTGAAGCCCTTGGAAGCCTGTTCCTGCTCAGGGCATGGTGATGAACACGATTCCACACAGGGGAATGGAGAGACAGGCCCTTATCACACAAGGACCATCTAGCTTCCAAGATGGCAAGGTCCCAGGAGACCCTCAGAGTGTAGCATGCCAGCGACCTCTGCCTTGAGCCAAGAGTTTCTGAATGTGCTGAGGTGTTTAGAAGGAGATTATCTGAGAATAGATAGACAAAATAGGAAACTTTTAGAGCAACCACTTATTTTTTTTATTTTACTTTTTTAAAAAGATGGGTCTCGCTCTGTCACTCAGGCTGGAGTGCAGTGGTGTGATCACAGCTCACTGAAGCCTTGAGCTCCTGGGCTCAAGTGATCTTCCTGTCTCAGCCTCCCAAGTAGCTGGGCTTACAGGTGTGACTCACCTCGCCTGGCGTATTTTTTCATATTTATTTAATTTCTAACAAGATTTTATTTCCTTCTGCTGTTGCATTATCCTTGCAATGGGTAAGAATCATTTAGAATAATTATCCATAACTGTAAAATATATTATTCAGTAACGGGAAGAAGGAGCTACTATGAATAAAATATGGCACACATGAAACATGTTACTCTAAGACTTGAAAATACAGAGGTAGCCATTATGCCTGGAAACTAAGATTGTCTTTCTCTATCCTGATCAGAATTTGTAAATTCTGAAATCAAAATAAAAAATTATAACCAGGAAAAAAGTCACATTTATGACAATGTTCTCAGAGGCATAGTTTAGTTTCTTGTTACTCCAAGTACTTAGTAAGATATAATGGTATGTTCCCACAGTGCAATATTGACTATGTTTTTCTTTTTATGGATTTTAAGAATGTGCATAATTTTAATGCATCGTGATCTTTAAGGCTTATAATTTCATGCACAAATATTTGGTATTTTACTTCATGTAAGGTGCTGTGAGATGTGCAAAGAAAGTGTAAGACTCTGCCTTTTTCCTGAGAAGTTCAATGTCTAGAGGAGAAAAAACTCACAAGCAAAACCCAGCGATGGCGTTAGGTCCAAGCAGTGGTGTTCAGGAGTCTTGCCCCAGGCTGGGGCACAGCTGCACACCTGCTCTCCTCTGGGTCCACCCACAAGCTGCCCTCCTTCCAGGGCTGTAGCTCAGCTCCGTCCTGGGACCCTCACCCTTCTCTCTCTTGGTGACACACACAGCCAGCTGTACTGTGACCATGGCCCAGGCAGCTGTGTCCCCATCTCCGCATGCTGGCCTATCACAGTTAGCATTTCCGAAGTGCATGTGCTGTAGCACACGCAGCACTAGGCCGGGGCACACGGTAGCAGACTCGTTCGGAGAGGCAAGGAGAGGGCCGCCTGCATTTCTCTCAAGCCCAGTCGGCCCCCGCTGCCCTCTGGCAAATGGATTCAGAACGTTCATTTGGGCTGCAAGGGTTTTTGAGGAGGTGTAGTACTTCCTGGGGTTGGTACTCCCACGGGATGAAGACTTAACGGATACACAACTATCCATTAAGAAATGGTCTTCTTCCGCCAGACCAACGGAAGTGTGCGGACGAACACTGTTATTTCCAGGAGTTCTTGCTTCTCGCTTCTGTCTGCTCCTCGAAGGCCCGCGGTCCTGGGGCTTGGGTCAGGGCTGGCCTTCAGGCTCCTCATGAATCCTGGAGTCTTCTTTTTTAGTTTCCGAAGGTTTTAAAGTTGTTTTTGTGTGTAACATTTTATTTTGATATAATTCAAACTTTCACAAAAATTGCAAGAATGATAAAAGGAATTTCCATTGGACACTTTACCCAAATACACCAATTGCTTATATTTTATTCCATTTGCTTTATTATTCTCTGTGTGTGTGTGTGTATATATATACACACACACACACACACAATATGTAAATATCTATTTTGTATTTACATATTTTGTACAATATATAAATATGTGTTTATGTATAATATATAAATATGTATTTACATATTATGTGTATTTGTATACAAGATACTTATCTTTTATAAAGATGTAGATATGTTTATTTTATAACTATATAGTAGATCTATTATACATCTATTTTATGGATGTTTGTGTATATATGCATATATATATGTGTATATATGCATTTTTTCCATGAACCACCAGAGAGTGAGTTGGAGACTTTGTGTCTATTTACCCCTAGTGGCTTCAAAGTGTAGCTCCTAAAAACAGAATAATTGTCTTACATAAATGCAGTATAGTTATCAAAATCAGAAAACTTAATATTGTACAATTATCTCTTTCGTAGCTCATATACACATTTTGCCAATTGCCACTAACATCTGTATTAGTTTCCTATTGCTGCTATGATAGATTATCACAAATTTAGTGGCTTAAAACAACACACATTTATTCTGTTACAGTTCTGGAGGTCAGAAATCTAAAGCCAAGGTGTTGGCAAGACTGTGTTCTTTCTGGAGTTCAGGAGAGAATCATCCTCTTGCCTTTTTTGGCTCCTAGAGGCTGCCAGCATCCCTTGGCTCCCACCCTCAGCCTCCTGTCACTCTGTCTTCACACCTTTGGCCTTGCTGCCTCCCTCTTATAAAAACCTTTGTGATTATATTTAAGTCTCCTCTCCCAAGTAATCCAGAATAATCTCTCATCTCAAGACCCTTAACTTTATCACACCTGCACAATCTCTTTTAACGCATAAGGTAAAACATTCACATATTCTGGGATTAGGATGTTGGTAGCCTTGCAGGGCCACGCTATCCTTTATAGCTATATAGATACTGTCTTCAAGTCCATACCACAGTCTGGGATCCTGAACCACACTTATTAATAGTTATGTGCCTTTTAGTCTCCTTTAATCTGAAACAGTTTCTTAGTCTTTCTTTCTGTCTTTTGACCTTGACTTTTTGAGGAGTACAGACCAGTTACTTCACAATATCTTCCTCAATTTGTTAATCTGCATTTCAGGAAAATAGTTGCTAATGAGCACATGCATCTTGCAAAGAGAAAGTGCAAAGAGTTCATCAGATTCTCAGATGGGTTCTATAATTTACAGTTAAAATGCACTAGAACAGAGAATAGTTGGATTGGCTCAACACTATGTCTTAATTTGTGTGTCTATACATATAAGTGATACATACCATGTCATGGTATGTGTGACAGATTATAAAAATGGGCACAGACACCCTCCTCTGTACTCTCCTCCCCTTGCAATTGATTCAGCCTCTCCTACCAAGAAGTGAGTCCATTCCTCTCTCCTTTGAGTCTGAGTTGGCCATGTGACCTGCTTTGGCCAATGGGACATTAGCAAATGAGATGCAAGCAGAATCTTGAAAAGTGCACTGGGGCTTATTATCTTGTAGTTTCTGGAATCTTTCAACTGCTGCCATTTGAAGAAGACTGGGCTAGCTTGTGGGATGATGAGAGAGAGAGAGCCTGGTCACCACTATGGCCCTGGCTGAGTGTGCCAAGTGTGTGAGCAAAGTCACCCTAGATTATCCAGCCATTAGTCACCAGCAGCTGACCACAGACCCATGAGCAACCCCACTGAGATCTGCCAGTTCTTTTGGTTGGCACCTTCTCCTCCTTTTCCCTCTTCTTGAAAATGTGGGTTAATCAAGGGCTTTATTTGCTGGCTTCAAATTCATTGAGACTGGATTAAGAATAATAGTGTTTACATTTTTAAATGCTTAGTATTATTAGTTACTGCAAATGTGAGCATTTGTGTTTTTTATTTGTTGAATTACCCTTGTGTTTCTACACTCTGAAGTCAAAAAACACCCAAGGAGTAAATATTTAACCCATACATCTATCTTTCCATCTATCCATCCATTCATCCATCCCCTCCTTCAGTTCTACCACCTGTCCACCCATCCCTTGATCCCTCCCTCCCTTTTTCCTCTCTCATGTCCTCCTTTTCCCTATTCGCCCACCTATTCCTCCCTCTCCCTTCCTCTTTCCTTCTATTGCTCCCTTCCTCCATCCCTTTTTCTCTCTCTTCTTCCGTCCATACACATGCACTCCATCCATCCACCATCCCTCCATCCATACCTTTCTGTCTGTAGATCTTAATCACTCTCTACCTGCATCTCTCTCTGGGCACATATGCATACATGAAGCATCCTGATGTAACATGGAAAGGCAGCATGCAGCAGTAAAAAGCAGGCTCTGGAGCTAGACTGACCAGAATCAATTCCTGGCTTTGCTTCTTAATGGCTTTGTGAATTTGGAAAACTTCCTTATCCACCTCGTGCCTCAGTTTCCACAATTTTGTGTATGGAGCTAATAGTAATACCTACTCCATAGATACCTTCAATACATCAAGGCTTGAGAGCTGTAAAACAGATAGAATGGTTCCAGGTACATAATAAGTGTGATGATGTTTGCTAAAAAAGTAATTTAAGAATCGGGTCTTGACTGCTTTGTCAAACATTAGATGGCTATATGAGGATGGTTTTATATCTGAATTCTTAGTTCTGTTCCGCTGGTTAATGTCCCTGTTCTTGTGCCAATGCAAAGCTGATTTAATTACTGTAGCCTTGTAGTATAGTTTGAAGTCTGGTAAACTGATGCCTCCCATTTTGTTTTTATTGCCTAGAATTGCTTTTGCTATACGGGATCTTCTCTGGTTTCATATGAAGCGTAAAATTATTTTTTCTGTATCTGTGAAAAATGATGCTGGTATTTTAATAGGGATTGCCTTGAATCTGTAGATCACTTAGGGTAGTATAGACATTTTAACAATGTTGATTCTGCTGACTTACAAGCATGGTATGGTTTTCCACCTGTTTACATCCTCTGCTATTTCCTTCTTCAGTGTTTCATAGTTCTCCCTGTAGAGGTCTTTTACCTCCTTAGTTAAATATATTCGTAGGTACTTTATTTTATTTGTTGCTATTGTGAAGGGTATTGAGTCTTTGTATTTGGTTCTCAATTTGACTGTTACTGGTGTATATGAATGCCTCTAATTTGTGTGTATTGATTTTGTATCCTGAGATTTTACTGAATTCATTTATCAATTCTAGGAGTCACTTGGTTGAATCCTTGGGGTTTTCTAGATATAATATCATATCATCAGCAAAGAGTAAGAGTTTGATCTCTTCTGCCTCCATTTTAACACCCTTAATCCGCTCTCTTGTCTAATTGCTATAGCCAGGACCTCCAGCCCTATGTTGAATAGAAGTGGAGATAGGGGGCAACCTTGCCTGTTTCCAGTTCTAAGTGGGAATGCTTTCAATCTTTCCCCATTCAGTATGATGTTGGCTGTAGGTTTGTCATATATGGCTTGTATCATTTTTAGGTAAGCCCCGTCTATGCCTATTTTGTAAGCGTTCTTATCATAAAAGGGTGTTGAATTTTGTCAAATGCTTTTTCTGTGTCTTTTGAGAGGACATACACTGGGGAAAAGAATCCTTACTCAATAAACGGTGCTGGGAAAACTGGATAGCCACATGTAGAAGACTGAAACAGGATCCACACCTTTCACCTCTCACAAAAATCAACTCACTCTGGGTAACAGACTTAAACCTAAGGTGTGAAGCTATTAGAATTCTAGAGGAAAACATTGGAAACACTTTTCTAGACATTGGCCTAGGCAAAGAATTTATGAAGAAGATCCCAAAGGTAATCCCAGAAACAACAAAAATAAATGAATGGGACCTGATCAAACTAAAAAGCTCTGCACAGCCAAAGAAACTGTCACGAGAGCAAACAGACAACCTACATAATGGGAGAAAATTTTCACATGCTACACATCTGATAAGGAACTGATACTTAGAATCTATTTAGAACTCAGGAAAATCAGCAAGAAAAAATCAAACAACCCTATCAAAAAGTGGGCTAAGGACATGAACAGAAACTTTTCAAAAGAAGACAGAATAATGGCCAACAAACATATGAAAAAATGCTCAACATCTCTAATCATCAGGGAAATGCAAATTAAAACCACAATGAGATATCACATATCTCCAATGAGAATGGTCTTTATCAAAAAGTCCCAAAACAGTAAATTTTGGCATGGATGCAGAGAGGTAGGAACACTCCCACACTGCTGGTGGGACTGCAAACTAAGGCAATCTCTGTGGAAAACAATATGGAGATAACTTAAAGAGATACAAGTAGATCTACCATTTGATCCAGCAATCCCATTACTTGGCATCTACCCATAAAAACAAAAGACATTCTATAAAAAAGACATCTTCACTTGAATGTTTATAGCAGCATGATTTACAATTGCAAAGATGTGGTAACAACCCAAGTGCCCATCAATACATGAGTAGATTAATAAAACGTGGTATATGTATACCATCAGCTATAAGAAACAATGGTGATATAGAACCTCTTGTATTTCCCTGGATAGAACTGGAACCCATTCTACTAAGTGAAGTATCCCAAAAATGGAAAAATAAGCACCACATGTACTCACCAGCAAATTGGTTTCACTGATCAACACCTAAGTGTGCATATAGGAATAACATTTATCTGGCATCGGGTAGATGGGAGGGGGGAGGAGGGTATGGGTATATACATACATAATGAGTATGATGCGCACTGTCTGGGGGATGGACACGCTTGAAGCTCTGACTCAATGGGGGAGGGGGGAAAGGGCAATATACATGGCCTTAACATTTGTACCCCCATAATATACTGAAATAAAAAAAATGGGTCTTGAGATGTATACATCCCTGACTCATGATGACAACCTGCCTGTTTCGGTTCTTGGCCTTTAATTGCACACATCTGATGGCCCAGATTTGATGCATGGCTTCACAGAGGGCCTTTGTGTTGTGCTGGAGGGAAGAGTACAGACCAGACTGACTCACTCCTTTCCTATTGATCTGCAGACAGATTTCTCTGGGGACCCATGGGTCAGGACCACTAGCTGGATCTCATGCTTGCATCACCATAGAAGGTCTGACAACCCATCATACTCTTCCTGGTGTTCTGGATCTGCTGGCTCTGTAAACTCTCACACAACGATATGTAACCCAGATCAAAGATGAACCTTTTTGTGTGTGTGCTAAGTCATGACTTTCTAATCTTGCAAGGCATCCAGTATGATACTACTTGCTAAAGAATGTGGCTATTAATATATCTGTCTTCAGTTTTCATTTCTTCTCTTGGAGTGGAAAGCTACTATAGAAAATAGGGTTTATTACACACCCGCTGTGGAAATAAGATTTAAGAGGGTAAACTTTGATATCAAAGTTCTAGTGTAGGGCTATGCATGTTTCAGTTCAGATGGGAGGCGCTGCTGCTACCTGAGAGGTAAAGGTAGGCATGATGGTGGGTCCTGTGCTCTCACACTTTGCTTGTCATATTGTGACTGTAACCTGGGTCACCTTTATGGCTCTGTCTCTAACCCACAGGTGAGCCTAGGGTGACAGTGATTCAATTTATTTTCAATGTCAGGTTATGGAGGTATAATTTGCATACAGCAGCATTCACCCTTTTTAGTATACAGTCCTATACATTGTGACAAAGGCTCGCCATCCTATAACCACCATAATCAAGTCACAGAACATTTCCGTCACCTCAGATTTTCCTTTGTGTACCTTTGTAGTCAAAGGAGACTCTTCCCACCACAACTGAAAGCTGGAACCACTGATTTGTTTTCTGTACCCAGTTTTCCCTTTGCCAGAGTATAATGTAAATTGTTGATAAGCATTTTTAACAGCCAAGTTGCCCGATAAATAGTACACTGTGACTATGGATGCTTTCTTCAATTAAAGTGTCCCCTGGTGCAGGTATGTTGGACTTCACCCAACTCCAACTCCCATGGCCTGACAATGATGCAACAGGTATACTTTTCTTCCTCTTTAACAGACTTACTGGGTTCAAATTCCAGCATGGACACTCAATAGCTCGATATCTTTGGATATTTTATTTGAACTTTCAACTTGCTTTTCTCACCTGTAAAATGAGAATTATAGAGCACCTATATTTGGAAGTAAACAAACAAAAAGTAAAGTAAACAGCAATAAAAACAAAAAAAATGTGTTGTCCTTAGGATCTTAGAAAATAAACTATGTGGAGTTGCTTTGTTTTAAAACTTCTTCAACTGACAACAGAGGAATGGCACCCGATGACTTTGAGCAAGTTACTTAAATTCTGTGTGCCTCAAATTCTGCTATGTAATTTGGGAAAAAGAAGAATATTTCCTTCATAGGATTACTGATTTGAGATTAAATGAGACATTCTATAATAATGTCCTTTGAACAACCTTTAGCTCTTGTATTAAACAAATGTGGTCAATCAAAATTACATTTTCTATTGAGGTAGCTTGAATGCAGTATACATTTCTTAATAATTAGTGATTTTATTGCTGAATTATGTCCATCAACTGATATAAATTTTTCTTTCCTTCATTTATTCTGTTTTAAAGATCAAGATTATCTATCTCACATGTCCTAAAATTCATCTTTTCAGAGTATACAATTCAATGGCTTTTAGTATCTTCAAATATTATAATCCATCACCAGTATCTAATTCCAGAACATTTCCATCACGAAAGCAACCCTGTGCTCATTAGTAGTCACCCCCCTTTTCACTCTGACATCATCCCCTGGTAATCACTAATCCACTTTCTGTTTCTATGGATTTGCCCATTATGGATATATCATATCAAAGGAACCATGCAATTTGTGGCCTTCTGTGTCTGCTTTATTTCACTTAACATAATGTTTTTGAGGTTCATACTTGTTGTAGCATGTATCCATGCTTTATTCCTTTTTATGGTTGAATAATGTTCCATCATATAGGTATACCATTTTGTTTATCCATTCACCAATTGATGGGCCTTTGGGTTGTTTGCAATGTTTGGCGATCATGAATAAAGTGTCTATGAACATTTGTGTGCACATTTTTTTGGAGGCATATGTTCAATTCTCTTGAGTATATACTTAGGAGTGGAATTGCCAGGTCATATGGTAACTCTATGTTTAACTTTTTAAGGAACTGATGAACTGTTTTTCAATGCAACTGCACCATTTTCCATTCCCACCAGAAATGTAGAAGAGTTGCAATTTCTCCACATCTACTCCAACATTTGTCAATTTCTCTATTTTCTTCTTATACCCATCCTAGTGGCTACAATGTAGTATCTCATTGTGGTTTTGCTTTGCATTTTCCTAATGACTAATGGTGTAGAGAATCTTTTTATGTGCTTAACAGTCATATGTATATTTTGGGTGGGGGAATGTCTATCCAAATTCTTTCTTTAATTTTTTAAATTGTGTTACTTTTCTTTTTGTGATTGAGTTGTATTCTTTGATTAGTCTGGACACACACCCCGTAAGATATATAGTTTTCAGTATTTTCTCCCATTCTGTAAATTGTATTTTCGCTTTCTTGATGATATCCTTTGAAGCATACAAGTTTTGAAAAATTCCAATAGCTATTGTTTTCTTTTGTTGTTTGTATTTTTGGTGTCATATCTCAGAAATCATTGCTTAATCCAAGCTCATCGATATTTACACCTAGATTTTATTCTAGTTTCCTCTAAGAGGTTATAGTTTTAGGCTTATATTTAGTTCTTTAATCCATTTTGAGTTAATTTTTTATATGGTGTGAAGTAGGGTATCCTGAATGTGGATAAATTTGTCTCAGAATCATTTGTTGAAAAGATACTAATTTCTCCTTGAATAGTTTTGGCACCCTTGTCAAAAATCAACTGATCATAAATGTAAGGATACATTTCTGGAATCCCAATTCCATTTTATTGATTTATATGTCTATCCTTATGCCGATACCACACTGTGTTGATCACTGTAGCTTTGTAGTAAGTTTTGAAATTGAGAAATGTGAGTCATGCAACTTTATTCTTTTCCTGTCTAGTTGTTCTATTCATTATTGAAAATGGCATATTGAAGTCTCCAGTTGTTATTTTTAGGTTATTGTTTTGTTGTATCTGTTTTTGCTTTCTCTTTTGGGTCTGTGTTGTTTGGCGCATGTATTTTTATAATTGCTGTCTTCTCAATGGGTTGACACTTTTATCCTTATAAAATGTTCTTCTTTGTCTCTAGTAAAAATTTTTGTTTTACAGCCTATTTTGTATGATATTAGTATAGGCTGTCCAGTTAATCTTTAAGCACTGTTTGCATGCTAATCTTTTTAATTATTTTATTTTCAAATGATATTTTACTTCAATTTAAAGTATATCTCTTGAAGATAGTAAAATCATGTTTTTTTCTTCATTCCAATCTTGGCCTCTCAGTTAGAATGTTTAATCATTCATATTTACTGTAATTACTGATAAGGTAGAATTTATATCTGCCATTTTGTTATTCATTTTCTATATGTCTTGTATGTTTTTTTGTTTCTCTGCCTATTACTGCCTTCTTTTGCATTAAATAGATATTTTTAGGGTATCATTTTGCTTTTCATGTTACTTATTTTACTATAATTTGAGTTTTTTAAAAATTGCTGTCCCAAAGATTATAATTAACATCTAATTTTATAACAATCTAACTTAGATTATTACCAATTTAATTTAAAGAATATAGAAAAATTTTCCTCCTATATAGCTCAATTTCTTCCTCCTACTTTGTGCAATTTTTATTATAGAAATTCTCATAAATAATTATATCCTTATATGCTATAAGCCTATTAACACAGTATTATTGTCTTTTGTGGTAGTATTTAGAATAAAACAAAAAAGATGTTATAAGCAAATATGCATTTATATATATTTTTATATTTATTTGTTTTTACTTTTACCTGTATTCTTTATTTTTTCAGGATTTCTTATAAGAAAGATCTACTACTGAAAAATTCTCTCAAGTTTTTAAGTAAATCTGATATTTCTTATTTTCTCATTTATTTTTGAAGGATGGTTTGCCTGTATGTAGAATTCTTGTTTGACAGGCTTATTTCCTTTGAGCACATTGCAAATGTGGTTTCAAAAGCTGCCAAGCAGCACCTAACCAAAAAGCAAACCCCTATCTTTCTTCCCTTAGAGTCTTGGCAATTGAGACAAATAGATCTTTTATCAGAAACAGACATATTAATAGAAATGGAAGCATGAGGGGAAACCATGCCCAGGGCTGTCGTTGGCTTCATGTTGGTGGGATGTACATGGGGAGGCTTAAATTTTGATAACATGATCAACCCAGTTTAGGGTCCAGGTCGAGAGTGTCTCTGTCACTGCTTGAGCTTCCCGGGGAGGACGAGAGTCTGACCTCGAATCACAGCTGGTGCCAATGAACTAGCACTACAATAATGAATCTCCACTTCCTGTCCTAATTTACTATGCCTCTTAGATTTGGAATTAGTAGAAAGCTAATGCTTTCAAATTCTTTCCTCTCTCAACTAATTTGACCATGTCCAGGTAAACTATGAGGCGCTTCCTACCACCTCTCCTGGGTGGACTTTTGACTCAGAGCTCTTGGCACCTGGACTTTCCACGACTCTCTCCTTGACTCTTATTTCTCTTTTCTCTTATTTCTCTTTTTTCTACCATGCATCCATGGTAACCTCACAGGATGCATTTCCCACTTTGGTCCAGCCTGATGTGTGTGCCTGTGTGTGTCTGTGTATGTGTGTACACCTCTGTGTATTTCTGTGTGTGTGAGCCTGTGTGTATGTGCAAGTGCCTGCATGTATATGAGCCTGTGTATGTGTGTGTGTATGTGCCTGAATGTGTATGTGCCTCTATATGAGTGTGCATGTGTCTATTTCTGTGTGTGTGCACTTGTATGCATGTGCAAGTGCCAGCAAGTATAGGTACCTGTGTGCATGTGTGAGTGCCTGCATGCATATATTGACTGTGTATGCATGTGTGCCTGTGTGTGTGTGTGTGTGTGCATCTGGTTCCAGTTCAAGCTTTCCACTCTCTGGTTCAACCCTCTAGTTCTGCTGTAGTATATTTATTGGGCCAGGCACTGCTCAAAATGCCTCAAATGTATTATTCCATTTAATTACTATAGGCAACTGCTATTAATGTCCTTATATTGCTGGTAAGGAACTTGAAGCACAGAGCGGTTATGGAAGTGGCCTCGGGTGTCATAATTAGTGAGTGCCAGAATCAGAATTCCAACCTGGGAGATGTAGATGGGTCCACACTCTAAACCACACCTCCAGTGCTTCTCAACCATTGGCCAGCATCAGAGTCCCCTGCAGGGCTTCTTAGAGTACGTTAGTAGGTCTGAGGGTAAAGAATGTTCATTTCTCACAAATTCTGCTGATGTGATGTTGCTGGCCCTGGCACCCACTGTGACAACTGCTGCACCACATACTGTGTCTCTTGATGTGAATGATCTGGGGAAGACTCTCCTCCCTGACCTGCTCAGGACTGACAGTGTGCATGAAAGATGGTCAAATCCTTCAGAATCCCTGGCTTTTTTTTTTTTTTCATTAATGTGCTGACTCTCTGTTAGGCAAGGACTAGGGCTTCAGCCTGGGGCAAATCACACTTTCCAGGTGTGCCCTCTGGCAGCTCCACAGATGCTGACTGGAACAGAGAGTGAACTGGCTTCAAGGGAGGCTGCTGAGTAGGCAGGAGGAGGAGAGGGCAACAGATTCATCGGCTTTAAGATCTTCCTGAGCCTGGTTTCACCCATTCCTGTTAATGTCAGAAGAGTGATTGGCCTGCCCTGCTTGGCTTCATATTTCTCTATCCTCAAACTTTTTAAGGATATCTTTATCTGTATAAATGTAAATGGAGCCACTGCAGGTGTGGGAAAGATTCTGTTGAAAAGACCTCTTCATGGACAGCCTGGGCCACCAAAAAGGCACCTGTGCTCCAGCAGAAAGAGAAGTCATGCCTCTGGCTGTGGTCTGTGTCTGCCACAGCTGAGAGCCACTGGCCTAAGCAGAGAGGAGCTAAAGAGAGAGAATTCACCAAACTCTGGTTTAAAATGCCAGGAAAGACTTTATTCAAGACTCTTGCAATGGGGGGAAGAGATGGAACTCAATTCCAAACACAGAAAGGACAGCTGGGGATTTATACCAATGAGCAGAGTGAGGGGGTCAGTGGATGGAAAATTACTAAGAAGAACATGATTAGCTGTCACTAGTGGGGAATTCTCACTAGCTTAGCACAGTATCTGCTAACAGCGCCAAGGATGTAGACACTAAGAGTGAGGGATGAGAAACTTGGTCAGATATCAAGGGTGGGGGATTATCAATAAACTGACTTGGAGGATTGTTGGCTCAAACTGGGCTCAGCCAGCCAAGGTGGAGGCCTAGTTGAGAAGAGAGCTCAGAGGAGCCTGACTGAGGTTTGGGTGAAGAGGGCGTCTTTGTCGGAAGAGAGAAGAGGCTGGGTGGCTAAAAACCAAGCAGGTGCAGCATATTTCCTGATAAAGGGGGTCTTCACCAGCAATTTTCAATCCTGGAAATTGAAAAACAGTAGATAGGCCAATTGACCTACAGAAAGTATTATAAAAATTTTAGATCAAGATTAATTTTAATTTGCTCTAAAATAAAAATCAAAGATGGCATTTGTCCAGAAAAATCTTTTGAAACTGATGGCAGGTAGGGTTAAATCAAGAAAATACCAGGTTTTTAAAATTCCATGAAAAGTTGGAAATTAGCAACTAAAAGTGGGATTCAAAACTATGTTGTACAATCAGACACACACACAAGGAGATTATGCCATTTGAGACCCTGTATCACATCACATTCATTCAGAGCCCGTTTTCTGTGCCACTATAGCTGTGTATTTTCATGAATGGTCTGAACAATAAAGTAGAAATGACCTTATGAAATTTTTAGAGAAAAGCAATTTGGCCATGATGGCTGATGCTTTGGAGAATTGATCTAGTTTCCACAGTGCCCCAGTGGGAATGTGATGCAGGGTTCAAATCAAGAGAAATGGCACATAAGGGAGATCAGCATGGAGGGTTGCCCTCAGGAGAGAACAATAAATGCAACAATAATGCTTGGCAAACAATGAGTCAGTTATGCTCCAAGGAAAAGAAAGATCTGCGGGTCATAGTAGGTCACAAGCATTGCTCAACTCTGTACTTGTGGAAGCTTCCAGGTGATGCTAACAATGGGTCTGATTTGGGAGACAAAGGGTGCTGCCTCCTACTGCCTCTGGCCCAGGGGGTCTCAGCTGGGCTCTGCCTTTGCTGCAGATTCCATTTCCTCAGGGTCAGACCCTGCGGTGGAGTTCAGTTTGCAGGTTGTTTATTAAGGAGCGGCTGTAGGACTGACCCGAGGGACTGTGGAAGGGCCAGGAAGCCGGCCTGGGCAGCAGGAGGAGTAGAACCCGGATGCAAGCTGGTCCCACAGGCACTCAGGGCTGTGCGGGCTTGGGCCTAAGCGGCCAGGTCTTCACACCCACGCATCAAGGAGTCCTTGGGTCTGGCTCTGAGCAGGCTGGGCCGTCCCTGAAGCAGCTGACTCCCAGCAGTGGGCAGCAGTCTCTGCTGAGCGACAGTCACACCACAGCATTCAAATCCCTCCACTTTCAAAGCCAAACTAAGCTCTAAAGCAAACTCCAAATGGTATTTATGCCTGCGGCAGCACACTATTTATTTCAATTTTCCTCTGTTTATTCAGGAATGTGACTTGCGTCTGCTTCCTTAGGTCTCCTCTCTTAGCTGGGGAGAATGGAATTGTGATTTGTTATACTCTTTGTTGATGGAGGCTGTGCTCGTCCACTGCGGATCTACCCATTGGTGCAGCCCGGGCACAGCATGGTGCCTGCTCTGTAAACCGTTTACCCCCAAATCTGTTCCTTTGTAACCTCCTCCCACGCCCAGGACAGGTGCAGCCCCAGGTACGTGTGTGAAGTTGATGCATCACTATGACTGATTGGATAGGCAGGTGAGGGATGTGCACAGATGTACCTGCGGGGGCAGGTGACTTAGCTCAGCTGCGGGAAGAGACGCCTGCTGAAATACTGATGAATTCTCCCTGTGATGCCTTACTCTGGAGAACATTTTATCAGTATCTATGAAATGCCTGCATAAGAGGAAGACTAGATTAATAGGTCACATGAAGCCAAAACAAAGAACATCAGCAGCGCCTGTCTTCAGGTTTGGAGAAGATAAAGCACTTTGAGCCTTTTGGGCAAGCGAGCCACGGCTTGATGAAGCCGTGTGGGCATAGGAGAGGAAGAGCTGCTGAGGTGGAGTTTGCAGACAGGGTTTCAGGCAGATAAATCTCTTTTCAGAGTGAAGCGACTCCTGCCTGATGCGTCTTCACAGCAATCAAAGGGTTTGCAGTGTGCACTTGGCATTTTTCCCACACGGCATTGAGGTCAGGGGATACTCCAGCTCTTGGAAACGTGAAGCATTTGTATAAAGCTGGCAGAGAACACCCGGTCTCTCACGTGCCCTGCGTGATATCCACCCTGCCCAGGCCCGCTTCCCTGCTTCCAGTGCTGTTTCATCTCATGGGTGGTCTGAGGCCAGTCTCTCCCGCCCTGGCTTCAGGATCTTGCCTGAATGGCACACAAAGCCCTGGCCAGCACCCATGTACCTGGGTGCTCCGCAACTCTTGTCCTTTTTCCAGCCTTGGTTGTGCTGGAAATATCCAGAGTGCCTGATATTTGCAGGCATGGCGCGACCCAAGGCACCCCTTATGACAAGGACCTTTCTTTAGCCAAGGGACGTGCTTAACTTGATTTGTAAATTGTACACACCCAGAAGATTTCTTCCATCAGCCTGTTTGTTATTCCTACCTTTGCCTTCCCTCTACCACAAAGTGTGCACATTTGCACACACAAACCACTCCCCGACACGCACCAAACAATGAGACTCACAGCGTGCAGGGCTCACGCACACATGAGCCCTCAGGATTGGGGGTTTCTGCCCCACCATGCTGAGGCTGGAGAACCACCTGGAACCTCCCTTACATTCTGCATGTGGGAGTGAGCAGGGTTTCTCAGGGGACAACACTGTCTCATGTGGCTGCAAGAACCAGTGAATTTATCCTTCCTGCCCACCTCTCTGGTACTCCCACCTGGCCTGCCCATGCCCTGACTGCAAGGGACCAGATAAATGTATGTGAGGCACACAGTGATTCGAAAGTTGCTAACTTGTGGCCCATCCAATTATACAAATCTCTCTGCTGTTTGGCATCTATTAAACAGAGCTTTCTATTAATGAAGTTTTCTCCTTAGCAACCAAGCAAGGATAATTGATGTTTAAATGATAACCCTGAGGACTGCAAAACCCTAAAGTGCTTTCTGAATTATCAAAGAGAAATTAATATTCCTATAATGTCCCTGCAGTTCATTTTTATAGAACAGCACAAAGAGCAGAGAATAAAGATTCTTTCCAAAGAAACAAAGATTATGTTAATTATTAGATTTGAGGTTTATAATTGGAGATGGGCCTTTAGACAGAATCTAATGTAATTTTATAGAAGATAAAGTGACACCCACAGTTTGCATGGTTAGCTAGAGAATAAAGCCGAGGTTCTCACCCCTTGTTTACAAGTGATCCATGAGTGTCATTTAATTCATTCTGCCTAGCAAACTTTTAATGTAGGCAAATCTGGTATAGGCTGGGTTCTCCTTCCCTTTTATCATTATGTTATTTATCCTCCTTTCAGAGGCTGCCCCATGGAAATGGAAAAGTCAGCTGGTGCATCCACTATCATCACAGTACCAGTGACACAGAGCGTGGGGAGGGGGCACAGGCTCAGGAGCCAGGAGGCTCAGCACCCCAGCTGTGTGATTTGGGGCAAGTTATTTGGTGTCCCTGGTCTCACAGGGTTATTATAATAGACAGACTAAATGACTTAATATTTATAAAGTGATTAAACAGCATTTGGCATAATGTTCTATATTAGTGTTTGTTCAATAAATACACCACAGTCCTAAATATTTTCTTTCAAAATAAAAGGTGAACAAGAAAGAACTTCATTTAATGACACATCTGGAGGGTGTGTCCTGGCTTCAATGGGAAGAAAATGTGGTCAGAGTGTGTTTTGGCCACATTCTAACCACACTGCACAAGGGACTGTCTTCTGGGTTTGGAGGTGAGGACCTTGCTGATCACAGCCTAGTACGGGCATTTGCTGTGCTAGTCCTGGAGCCTTGAGTGACCTCCTCTGCCATCTTCCTCCTGCCTGGCCAAGGCTGGAGGCCCTATCTGATTTTGGAGGTTCAGTCTCTTGCAGGACACTTTTCTTAAATCTCCAAAGGGGAGGTTTTTCTGCCAAAAGGATAGCTGGGTTCCTCTTCCTATTTCAGGCCCAATATTTTGTGATTTTATTTCAATGATGAACAAGACAAATATGGTCCTTGAGGTTTCCTCTTCCAAGCCACCAAGATAAACAGAAAAAGAATGCTAACAATGTTTATTATGGACTTGGATTGTGCATCTTCTTCACTGGAGAAAGGCTTATGGTGCCATAGCTATGGAGGGCCGCCTGGCACCACAGGTCTGTCCCCATGGCCGTGCAGCATGCTGCCCTCCCTCACTGCCTCTCCTTCTTCACTGGCCTTGAGTGGACGATGACAACCTGACCTTGGGATTCAACAAGACTGTCTCACAGGTGCTCCAAATGCTGATAAGAGGTGTGATCCTCCTACGTTATCACCCAAAGTTTTCAAGGAGACGTATGTCCACTATTTGTCCTTTAGGAGGTGAAGATAAGGGAAAAATGAGAATAAAGATAGTTTTTGGAACATATTTTCTTTACTCAATACTCGAAAATGACACAAAGCAATTATCTTAGTCTGGGAAAATGTATGTTTAGAATAAAGTAACATGTCCCAAAGTTTCCTATCAATAAGAACTGTCCAGGAAGTTTGTGAAACACATGAATTCCCAGGCCTCTTCATTGGATAGTCTGATTCCATTGTTCTGCATGGAACTCAGAATTCTGAAGTTTTATAAGCATCTCAGATGATTCTTATGAACAGAAAATCTGGAAAAATATCAAAATGTGTCAATCTATCATGAAAGGAGCAAATGCTTTTAGAAAATTAATAAGCTATATTTTTAGAAAAGGTTTTAGAATATAAAATACAGAGAGTTCCATATACCCCCATCCATCCCCCCAGCCCACCCCCCCCTAGCCTCCCTGATTATCAACGTCCTGCACCAGAGTGGTACCTTTGCTACAACTGATGAACCCACATTGACATGTCATCATCACCCAAAGTTCGTAGTTGACATGAGGGCTCATTCTTGGTGCTGTACATTCTATGGGTTTTTACAAATGTGTAATGACATGTATCCACCATTATAGTACCATAAAGAGTACTTTCACTGTCCCCCCAAAATCTTCTATGCTCTGCCTATTTATCCTTCCCTCCCCCTAGCCCCTGATGACCCCTTATCCTTTTAGTGTCTCCATAGAGACAGCCTTTTCCAGAATGTTATATAACTGGACTTACACAGTATGTAGCCTTTCCAGACTGGTTTCTGTTACTTACTGGTATGCATTTAAGTTTCCTCCATGTCTTTTCAAGGCTAGACAGCTCATATCTTTCTAGAGCTGTGTATTATTTCATTGTCTGCACATACCAGACAATGTTATTTATCCATTCACTTACTAAAGAATATTTTAGTTACTTTCACATTTTGGCAAATATGAATAAAGCTACTATAAATATCTGTGTGCAGGTTTTTGTGTGGACACAAATTTTTAATTCATTTGAGTAAACACCAAGAAGCACTATTGCTGCATTGTGTGGTAAAAGTGCATTTAGCTTTGTGAGAAGCCACCAGGCTGCCTCCCACAGTGGCCGTGCCATCTCGCATTACCACCAGCAATGAATGAGAGTTCCTGTTGCTTGACTAGCATTTGGTGTGGTCAGTGTTTAGAATTTTTTTGGCCATCCTAACAGCTGTGTAGTAGTATCCCTTTTTGTTTTAATTTCCATTTCCTTAATGATATATAATGGTAAACACTTCATTTGCCAACTTGCTGTATGTCTGTCACAAGGGCTTTTCAGTCCTACCCTAGGTAGATGAGACAGGAAGTTTAAAGTAGCCCAGAGTTGGATATTTCCCTACTCCCAGGTCAGTTAGTTGATAAAACCCCAGCAGGTAAAATAGTTTCTGTTGAGGACAGGCTTGTTAAGAACAGAATGCTCTGGGCATGTTTCAAAATGACAGCTTTTCCACTGGCCCTGCTGAAAGTACAGGGGAATTTTTTTCCTATCTTCACTGTGAAATACTGGTAGAATTCCTGATGGTAAAACAAAGTATACAGAACTCTACTCTCCACTGGCATGTTTAACTCTCAGACTGGTCTGCACTGCGCTCCAGATTTGTCAGTTATAGTTCACACTTTCTTGCCCCAGTACTGGTTCCTGGGGTGGCTTCTGCTCTGGTAAGTGTGATTCTCTGTATCCATCTGTCTTTTCACTTTTGAGGGCGGTGGTTTGTCCTGTGACTTCAGTGGTCTGCTGGGTCTAAGAAGAGTTGTAGATTTTCAGTTTGTTCAGATTTTTACTTCTGTGGATGGGAATGATGGTTTCCAGGATCCTTACCTGTCAGACCCAAACTGTGAGCGTGATTTTCTTTAAAGTGATTATATTGGGGTCATGGTTCAACACCATTCATAATAGCTGTAAAGAAAATAACATACCTAGGAATATACTTAACCAAGGAGGTGAAAGATCTCTACAAAAAGAACTATGAAACCCTGAGGAAAGAAATTACAGAGGACACAAACAAATGAAAAAATATATTATGCTCATGGATCGGTAGAATCAACATTGTTAAAATGTCCACGCTACCCAAAGTGATTTACAAATTCAATACAATCCCCATCAAAATACAAATGTGATATTTCACAGACCTAGAAAATTTAATTCTATACTTTGTTTGGAAACAGACAAGAGGCCATATAGCCAAAGCGATCTTAAGCAAAAAGAACAAAGCTGGAGGCATCACATTACCAGACTTGAAAGCATACTACAAGGTTGTAGTAACCAAAACAGCATTGTATTGGTACAAAAATAGAGACATAGATCAATGGAACAGAATAGAGAACCCAGATATAAAACCATTTACCTACAGCCAACTGATCTTTGGCAAAGCAGATAACAACTCACGCTGGGAAAATTAAGCCCTCTTCAATAAATGATGCTGGATAAATCAGATAGCCACATGCAGAAGAATGAAACAGGACCCCTCCCTCTCACCATTCACAAAAACTAATTCAAGATGGATAAAAGACAAATGTAAGGCATGATTACAAAATTCTATTAGATTCTATATGAATATAGGTTCTCTAAGAATTCTAGAGGAAAATACAGGAAAAACTCTTCTAGATATTGGTCTAGGCAAAGAAATTATGACTTAAGACCCCAGTGGAAATTACAGCAACAACAAAAATAAATAAATGGGATTTGACTAAACTAAAAAACTCTGCACAACTAAGGAAATAATCGACAGAGAAAATAACCTACAGAATGAGAGAAAATATTCACAAACTATACATCCGATAAAGGGCTAATATCCAGAATCTACAAAAAAATCAAGCAAATCAACAAGGAAAAAAAACATTGAAAAGTAGCAAAAGACATGAACAGAATCTTTTCAAAAGAAGATAGACTAATGGCCAATAAACATATGAAAAAATGCTCAACATCAGTAATCGTCAGGGAAATGCAAATTAAAGCCATAAAGAGATATCACCCTACCACAATTAAGAAAGGGTTTTATTAAAAAGTCCAAAAACAATAGAAGCTGATGTGGATGTGGAGAGAAAGGAATGCTTATACACTGTTGGTTGGTGGGACTGCAAATTGGTACAACCTCTGTGGAAAACAGTATGGAGATTCCTCAATGAACTAAAAGTAGACCTACCATTTGATCCAGCAATCCCACTGCTGGGTATCTACCCAAAGGAAAATAAGGTGTCATTTTATCAAAAAGACACCTGCACTTGAATGCTTATTGCAGCACAATTCACAATTGCAAAGATGCGTAATCAACCCAAGTGCCCGTCAATTCATGAGCAGATTAATAAAAGGTGGTATATGTATACCATGGAGTACTAATCAGCCATAAAAAAGGATGAATCAATGCCTTTTGCAGCAATTTGAATGGAACTGGGCACCATTCTCCTAAGCAAAGTATCTAAAGAATGGAAAAATAAACACCACATGTACTCACCATTAAATTGTAACTAACCCATGAGTGCACAGAGGGAAGTAAAATCCAGTGGAAATCAAGCAGGAGGAAGGGGGGAGAAGGCGAGGGACAAAAACCTACCTAATGGGTACCATGAACACCATTTGTGTGATGGGCACACCTACAGCCCTGACTCAAGCATTACAAAAGTGATCCACGTAACCAAGATCATTTGTATCCCTTAATATTTTGCAGTTACAAAAAAAGGATTGGGGTCATGGATTTTGAAGAACACCCCAGAAGTAAAGTCTCCTTCCCACTCATATCATACTGTCAACATGATTTGTGAGTGCTGGTAGTGAACTTGATCACCTGGCCGAGGTAGCATTTGTCAAATTTCCTACTTTAAAGTTATTGTTTTTCCCTCTTTCCATATTGTCCTCTTTAAAAGAAAAGCACTATACACAGCCCACAACTAAGAAGTGGGGTATATGCTCCCCCTCTGCTAGGGTGGATTAACTACATAATTTATTTGGAATCTTCTGCATGGGAGACTTGCCTCCTCTCCCCCAATTAATAATATTAAATAATTTATGTATATAAGTATGGGCTTATAGACATTCATGTTACACCTTGAGTTAGAATCCAATACTGCTTAATTTTGTTGTTAAAATGGTCCCAGCTTTGGCCTTTTTGAGGCATCCTCATCATCCTTTGTGATTTTGTTGTTGTTTTATTTTGTTTTTGAGCACTTCTTTACTTTCTGGTACTACAAGATTTTCCAGGCTAACCTTGTACATTTTCTGCCCCAATCCTACAATCAGTCATTTCTCTGAGGATCCCTGAGTCCTTGGATTGGAGAACGGCATTAGAAAGCATGATCTGGTGCTGGGTGTACAGACTACTACTGAAGTCTCATTTTTACACCTCAGCTGACAAGTTAGGAGGCAGAAGTGTAAATACTAGCCATGTATAGACACATATGTATAAGTATTTATGTATGTAACCAGCTGTGTCTGCTTTAGGTTAAACATGAGTACTGAAGATGCCATTCTAGCCTCCTCTTGCCACTAAATTTTAACAACTTTTAAATACTTGGAAGAAATATAAATTTTGAAAGCAAAAAAGAAAAGTACATTTTTATTTTCATATTTATTATAATTTACATTTATGATAAAAATGCATCTCACTTTTTGTAAATTTTGAATGTAATTACATTTGACATATCAATCTTCTAGACAACTTTATCAAGGGGATACAAATTATACGATGATATTAAAAACAAGCAATTCATGATTTTGCTGATATAGAAGACAAGAAAAATAAATTTTATGGACTCAATATACAATAATGAATGAATCATATGTATATCTTCATTTTCTTACTCATCTAAACATCGTTTTCCATAAACACAACACTCAGACACATGCAATATAATTGATTTAGTCATTTTGTGGATATTTCCAACTTTTAGTCATATAAAAACCACAGCCGTATAGACATTCTTCTTATTTATTGTTATGAAGCTGTTTTTGTTGGGGAGTTAGAATATACTGTGTTTAGTAGTTTGTTGTTTTGATTTATAACTTTTACATTTTGGCCTGTGGTATGAGGATCTCCAATTTACATTCTTGCTTATAGCTAGGGGCAGGCTTGCTTCCTCCAGTCGACAGGACACACACACTGCGGCTTTGCAGGCACCTGTCTGAATTGGGTAATGTCAAATATTTCTCCTTTTCTTTAGCCCAACCGCACAGCCCCTCCTCCCCTCCTCCAGCCTCCCCTCCTAGCAGCCCTGGTGACCGCTGTGTCCATACCAACCTCCAGCCCCCTCCCTCTCTAGAGAATATTTGTCAGCCTATAGTTTGCAGCTAAATACCAGAGACAGGCCTGCTGATTCACAGGAAGAAAGAATTTGGGAATAAAGTTGTTAGTACCATGACTCTGGTATATTCTTTTACCCTAAGTGACCCCTGGGATATTTCTCCTAGCTTTGTCTTAATATAGCAGCCTTGAATTTTATAAAAACCCTGGGTGCCTCTCATGCTGGGACCTAGGAACAGCTCCTATGTAGTTTGTTTGAAGAAAGAAAAGAAAGAAAGAAAGAAAGAAAGAAAGAAAGAAAGAAAGAAAGAAAGCAAGCTTAAGCAGCACTCATTGGTGATCTTGCCCACGCCATATCCATTCTTCACCAAGAAGCAGGAGTACTCTCCCAAAAATGTGTGTCATGCTGTTCTCCCATGTGAAACTCTCAGAAGGCTTCCCACTGTGCTCAGCGGAGAGTTGCAACCCTCACTCCAGCTTCTGGGGGTCTGTAGCTCAGCCCCCTCCCTCAGCCTTTGCTGCTGGCTCGCGGTCCCGCAGCCACACTGACTCCCTCTGCTCTCCTTCCAAGGCAAGCTCGGTCCTGCTTTCCAGCCTTTGCCTGGCTGTCCCTGGGTCTGGAGCACTTTTCTTCCAGGTGTCATCTCCGAATGGGGTCTTCTCAGTGCTCAGGTTTTGAGTAAAATTCCCTACCTGGTACAGTCCCATGTGCATTAGGAAGGTCCCTGTTACTCTCATGACAACCTCCATAGCCTTTGTAGCATTCACATCATCTCGAGTTATCTTCATTTGTTCACCGTATTGTGCTCTTCTCTACTCCATCATTATAATCTCAGCACTTGTATTAATTTTGGGGTATCAAAAAAATCTAAACTTTTTGAGCATTCCATTTTCAAAAAAGGGAGATTTTCCTACTTCAATACTCAAGAGTAATCTGCCTCAGTGAATATTCTGTGAGTTTGGTCCTCACAGTCAGCTGGTCTCAGAGGTGAGACTCAGCAGAGCTGGATTTGAGGGGTGAGTTTCCTAACACCTTCCTGAAAAACCTGTTTAAATTAAAGAAACATTTTTGTAGCATTCACTGACCCTTCCTTGTCCTTTGGCTTTGTGTCCAGGTTAAACTGAACAACTTTAAAAGAAGCACCCAGTTACTGAAGCTTCCATAACGCTATGATCCAAGAGCTGAGGGCAGCCTGCCAGCCTGGTACGAAGTCTGCAAAGCAGGATGGTGGGTCCTATCGCACCCCAGATGGGTAAAGCAGGGCTGGGTCCCTGTCTTCTTTCATAACAAGTATCTTGAGCATCCAGAATGCTATCATGATGTCCCTCTCACACAGAGCTGGACGGTGCCATTAAGTAGGAGAACCTGCGACCTAACATGGGCCACAAAACAATGCCAAAACCAGTGATTCTGAAACAGAGGTATCCTTTTCACAGCTGTCCTCCAAAATCCATGCCTCCTAGCTCTAAGATTCAGTTTCGGTTAGTTACCTGGAGAGGTACATGCTTGGCCAGGAATTCATTCCCACAGGAAGCGACATGATGGTCTTCAAAATTAGAGTCTCAATAGAAGCATCATTGAGATTTTTCCTGTGGTGTCTGGCATGTGAAAACATCTACTCAAAATTTTCTAGACCATGATAATCACATTCATGCTCTGTGGAGTCTTAATTGATGGTTCTGTTAGCAGTTGGAGCAGGCAAGGAACACCTTTTGAGGAAACATTCTCTTTTTGTGACATCATGCCTTCCTGAGAAGGCTCCCAGCTAGATGAGCCCCTCCTGTGCGTGAACTTTAGCTCCTCTGCCCCATCTCCTATGTCGGAAGCACATGAATCAGTGCATGCTCTGTCTTTCCCAGGGGGGTCCACTGCAAATTACTGATGGATGGTACACATACAATGCCTGATTGACAAGACATTTTTTGGAGGACCCTTTAAAAACTATGCAGTTCATCTATTTCTCTGGCTATTCCAAGCCCTGATTTGAATGTGGTGGGGCCATCAGACTATCTCTTCTCTCCTTGATGGATTTCCCTCACTAAGCTGTGCTTCCATATGCTATCTTTCATTTTATTCAAAGAGAACCCAGACATGGGTCTGTTGTAACAGACCTGCATTTCATGCAGAAATACTGCTGAGGGCAGATGCTGCTCAGGTGGCCACTGCTTTCCCTGTGCAGCCGGGCAGGGAGCAGCTGCATCCCTCCCTCCAGGTCCCAGTGGGAGGAAACCCTGCCTGGGGGAAGGTCCTGGCCAGCCCCCTTCTCCCTGTAACAGAATCTGTGCGCCCGCCCCTTCCTTGGCTGCCAGGAAGCCTCAAATGGATGCTGACCCCGATTCTGTCTCCTCTATAAACCGTTACTCTGGCACTTGTCTAATCTTTGTTTTTTTGTGTGTGTGTTTTAAATATCATTACTTTTATTTTAAAATTATTGCACATTTTGTGGCAAGTTGTCTGAAAACCTTGTAACTTGGTGAGGACATCAATCATTTAAACACTCACTACAAATATTAAAGAGGGAATTCTAGAAAAGACTAGAAAAATGATTATCAAGTTTCCTTTTAGCCCAGAGATTGCACAAGGCAGTAGCTTTATTATTAATAGTTTGCACTGAAATACCCTCCCTTTCCCACTGGTTCTGCTGAAAATATTTGTGCCTTCAAGGTAGGTCTTGACAACTAACTAATGACTGCTCAAACTTTTCTTCATAATTTATAAGTGATAGAAAACGTGCCTGCTGCTACATCGTCGGCGTTCTCTCTTGCAGCAAGCGTGGGCGCGAAAACCTGATGATCATGAGAATGAGATGTCCGCGTGCGGTAGGCGAACTCCCAAACCGAAGTAGCTCCGTGTTCCTGGCTGGGGAGACAGCTGCCCAGGTGATTTCTCAGGAGGCGGGATGGGGACACAGCCGGGACATACTTTCCATGCCCACTTCCACCGAATGTCTTTCTGCTCTGCACTGTCTGCCTTCTCTACCCCTTGTTTACCGGGATCAGCCCTTTAAATGTGCTATTATTTAAAAGGAATCCACAGTTCAGATCGACATGTGGCACCAGGTGAAAAGTGAGGTCAGGATTTATAGAATTTGTACTTAAAAGATGCCACCGTCCTGGAAGGGAGCTGGCCACAGTCATCTTCCGCAAACTGCATTCAGGCCATCAAGAGCCTGAGGGAGCATAAGTTAATTAAAATAAAGCCTCTTCTGCCAGAGTTTTAATGAAGACGTTGGGATGCTTGCTCTCAGCTGGGGCTCCGCGGGCTGGTGCGAAGCTGTGTTGGACAGTTCTTAGATTAACGGGGGCAGCAGCGGCAGATTGAGGGGGTCCATGTGTGCTACACGAGGGACAGCTGCACCTGCCACAGAAGCTGCTCCAGCTCTCAGCCTCTCCCTGTGTGACGCTCACCTGCAGGGCCAGACAGCAGATGCGGAGCTGGGAGCATGTGGCTGCCTCGGGTGGGCATTTCACGGTGTGTTTGATTTTATTTCACAGAGTGTTTGATTTTATGTTCTGAGGGGTGATCCTCCTGCTGAAACTGCTAAAGATAAGTGGTCCTTTTCTTCCAGGACAGAACTCTGGAGTTTTCTAACAAAAGAAACAATAATTCCACTCTTGCTGGACAAAGTCCATCCTTAAGAGCCCACGGAACTCAGAAAACCCACAGAGCTGGGCAGTACGTGGTCACCACTCTCTGCCCTGGACGCTGCAGACTCCCAGCTGGTTCCTTCAGTCCGTTCCTTAGCAAATGCACTTGGAAAAATGCAGATTAAGCACGTCTCCCTGCGTGAAGCCCTTTAGGACTCTCCAGTGTTCAAAGAAAAGAGTTTAAGTTCCTTAATAGGGTCAACCAAGCATGCTCTGGTGTTTCCCTCCAGGCTCATCTAACAAGATTCTCCTCTCTCCCCTTCACATCCCAGTAGACCGCCTCTCACCTCTCCTGGGGCACCAGAGCCTGGGAGGCTCTCTCCACCCCACCCCCTGCCAGCATAGGTTGTCAGCACTCTCCAGGCCAGCGTCTTAAATGCCTGTGCCCCCACTTTCATGCCACTTATTCTTTGTCTTTGTGCTGAGTACTCTTACCAGCTTTTCCATCTAATTCAGTGCTTAGGAAAGTGGCCCATAGCATGTGTTTTATATGTAGCTGTTGAGTATCGAATGTTGTATGAATTCGGCTATCACCTACATGCCATGAGCCCAAATCTCCAGGCCCTTTTCTCCTGAGCACTAAACTTGAATCTTTGTCTATTTTCTAGACATCACTGAGAAGTTACTGAAGCATCTCTCAGTCTCTATGCCCCAAACTGAAATCATTTTCCAAGCAGTGCAAGGGAAAAAGCACAGGTTTCTGATAGAGCTCACTAGGTTTGAATTCCAGTTCTGACGCTGCATATAGCACTCACACAAGCTGCTGTATTCTGTGAGCCTCAGTGTCTCATGCAATGGCGTAAAATAATGCCCGCCTGAAAGTATTTCATGGTGATTCAATGAGACTATGCTTGCAATGACTGGAACAGTAAATTGTTAGTAACTATTGGTTTGACATCCCAACCAATTGTGCTCCTCCCATTTTCCAAAGTTCAGTTTTTGCCCTTACACCACCCAGCCTGTCTGTCCCATTCATCCATCATCCCTTCGCCCATCCCTGCAGTCATCCAAGCTAGAGCCCTTGAAGTGCATGGAGTCCAAACAGAAAGATGAATAGTTAGGGGTAAACAAAAAGGAGGCTGGTGAGCAGATGAGAAATGGGGTGGCTGGCCCTGCTTTCTCTGCTGATGAGGGTGGGCTTATCCTAACTGCAAAGAGCATCCCCCCATATTGCACAGAGATGACTATTGGCATGTACAGCTACCAATCAATGGCTGAGTGGGTGACAGGTGGGGAGTCACTCAAACCTGTGCTGCCTGGGCTGCCCATCTGTGGAGAGAGCACGGCTCTACCCTGAGAACCTGCTGAGCACAGACCTGCTAAGTGTCTAGGTACGTGCCTGCCACATTGTAAGCCTTTATCACTAAGAACTAGGTCAAATTTTATAGATAGATAGACAGACAGTATTGCATGGGACATAATGAATAGAAGAGCAAGAGCAAGAGCAAGGGGATTTGCAAGGCGGAGATGGTTTAGGAGGTGGGGTTAGAGAAATGAGAGGGCAGACGTCAGAGCCACCCATCGGTACCTTCCATCACAGGCTGCCCTTTCATATTCTCTCAAGGTGGGAACCACCACATGCACACTTGGGCTATAAAAAAATCCAAAGAAAGAGCTTTCCTTGCTCAGCAAGTGACACTACCCACATTGGCCTTTTCTGTTCCTACCGTGTTTCCCCGAAAATAAGACCTACCCATAAAACAAGCCCTAGCAGGATTTCTAAGCATTTGTGCAATATAAGCCCTACCCCGAAAATAAGACCTAGTGAACCTTGGCCCCAGTCTCTCATGTCGAGCAATAGAGCTCTCCTGGGGCAGATGAGAAGGGCTGCTTGTCTTCTTTACTGCTCCGCGATGAAACGCATGGGTTGTGCAGAAACGCTGCGTAGCCATGCCCATCACTAGGTCTTATTTTCAGGGTAGGGTTTATATTGCACAAATGCTTAGAAATCCTGCTAGGGCTTGTTTTATGGGTAGGTCTTATTTTCGGGGAAACACGGTAGTTTCCCAGAGGTGACCAGAAAGGTGCGGGCAGCCCCACCAGCAAGGTCAGCTCCCCTTGTCAGGTCCAGGCCATCCTGTGCTTGCTGCAAGCCGAGGCTTTGAGGGGAAAATAACACATCCCCTGAAAATAAGCCCTAGAGTGTCTTCTTGAGGAAAAATAAATATAAGACCCTCTCTTATTTTCGGGGAAACGTGGTAATTCAGCTCCACTCCCTGGAATGAACTTTCCATTATTCTGGATGGTCTGGCTGCTTCTGCACCTGCCTTTACGTCACTCTTCCCCCACCCTGTTATTGCCTGACTCCTGGAATCTCCTTTTAGGAAACGAAGGGATTGAAGAGCAATAGATGCTAAAAGGCACATTACCAGTGACTTCCTTGATTTGGTTTTGTGACAGCATCTTGCTTTATGACTTGTTGAAAGTATCTCCTTTAGATGTGTCAACAGAATTCTCTGGGGGATCCCAATCTCTTTCCACAGGATTCAAAGGCAGATTAGCATGAAAGTTTGCGCATTTTGGGTGTTGAGAAGAATAACTGAAAACACAAATTCTGCTGATTGATTCAGAAGATCTATGAAATGTGACCAAACAGTTTTATATTTATATTTATTACCAAGTGTTGTACATTCTGGTACAGAAGGTAAACATAGCTCTGGAAAATTCAGAGAAGGGGGCAGAAATTTTATGGGAAAAAAGGAAACTGCACACATAGTAAGCAGGTCAGTGTTGCTCTGAAATCCTTGTTGCCCCAGCCAGCGCATATTACGAGTTTGGAAATTGCCCCCGCGAGGCGTGAATGAGTGGATGGTGGAAGGGCGGAGTGATCAGCCGATGGGCTGTGTAGGATATAACATGCCTGGTGCTGTCTGCCTCATACCCACCACAGCAGCCGCCCCTTATCCACAGTGGCTTTCAGTTACCTGCGGCCAACGGCACTCCAAAAACACCATATTAAATGGAAAATTCCAGAAATAAATAATTCATAGGTTTTAAATCACACACCATTAGCATGATGAAATCTCACTGTGTCCCACCTGGGACATGAATTGTTCCTTTGCCCGTTGTATCCACACTATCTGTGCTACCTGCCCTTGGTCACTTAGTAGCCCTCTTGGTTATCAGATCCAATACTACTGTCATAGTATTATAGAACTTGTGCTCAAGTTACTCTTATTTGACTTAATCATGGCTTCAAAATGCAAGAGTACTGAGCCTAATTTATAAAGTAAACTTTATCATGGATATGTATGTACTGGGAAAAACATAGTATGTGTAGGTACTATCCATACTATAGTACTATATCAGTAGTACTGATAGTATTACATTAGTAGTACTGATAATACTATATCAGTACTATCCTCAGTTTTAGGAATCCATTGTGGGTCCCCTGAGAATAAGGGGAGACTACTGTCATTTCCTTGAGCTTCATCCAAATTTTACATGTATTAATTGTCCACTCCTTTTATTGCTAAGTAGTTTTCCAGAGTATGACATACTGGCTTTTTAAAATCATGGATTTGTTAATTAGGGCAGAATTTAAGCAAAATTCTGCATAGCTGCCAAAACTTTGGTCATAAAATGTGGAAGTGATTGATCAGAATTGTGTGAGATGTCTTCCTAATGCTCAACACTGGTCTCCCGCCAAGTAACTGGAGACTGGCATGAGAAGGTGCTCAGTGGCACTCATTGAATAATAGAGTAGTTTATGAGTTCCAGAGATTTGCATCACATGTGTGCCAGGCTTGGGGGTCTGCCCAGCATAAGAAGGCAGGTCAAGAAAATCAGCTGAATGTCTGGGCACAATGACTGAGGGAGTAGTCTGGGCTTAATTTCCAGGTGCTATGGGCATCTGAGGACCTAATCAGGCTATCAGAGAAAACAGCAGGAAACCCAGGCCAGAACCAAACACTCATGCAACAGGCAAGGGAGACAGGTCCATTTTGTGAAATTGGAGGGCACAGATCAGGGTTTGATTTAGGAAGTAAACTGGCAAATGCTAACAGGGCTACCATGAATGGTTGTGCTTGTTACGCACTGCACAACTCCAGAAGATGCCATTCTGGAGTCTCCCAGTGTGCATTGCACACACTGTGCAGTGATAGAAACTGACGTGAGTAAGGAACAGGCCTATTATCAAAGCCCCGAAATGAACTTGATTTTACTACATGGTTCTGGTCATTCACAGGAAGACAAGACCCAAAAAGCCAATAGGGAAGTTGGTCAGCATCAAGTAGGGCAAATCTAGGCATGATCAGCCTTTTATGGTTCCAGCCATACCAGCTTATAGAAGCTCCAAGAACAATCAGGGCTCATCCTTTGCATGCCTTTCTCTGGGTTGGGTCAAGGAGATTTGGGTTTGAGGTCCCCTGAATCTTTGACCCAGGTTTAGAAGTATGACTTAATTCTAAGTTAAATCTGGGAGCTTGGGCAAAGTGAGGAGGAACTAAGTCTTTCTTTT
>VBSM01001118.1:11137845-11330453 GCA_008086735.1 Cheirogaleus medius | reverse complement strand
GACGGGGTCTCGCTCTTGGTCAGGCTGGTTTTGAACTCCTGACCTTGAGTGATCTTCTCACCTTGGCCTCCCAGAGTGTTAGGATTACAGGAGTGAGCCACCAAGCCCGGCCGGGACTAAGTCTTGTAAATTAAAATCCTGCTTGGGCCTGTGAATGGGATTGATATTGGGTTGATTCACAGGGAGCTGAGAAAGGTAGAAAATAGTCACACAGGGAAAGTTGGGAGGGGAAAGAAGCTCTGCTGGTCCAGTCTCATTGTAAGTAACTCTCCAGGGCCCATCTAGAGGGCCCGGAGATGTGGCATTAGCACATTACTCAGTGTTCTTATATTATCAAAAGATTGTTTACCACACACATACACAAAAGTTCAAAGGTAAAGCAGGGTTAGGGACTAACTATCTCCTTCAGGGATTTCAATAATAAGCTGCTTCACAGCTGTCAGTGCGTTTTCTGATTGTGCAAGATCATTTGGAAACTATTAATAGTTTATCAACAGTTAACACAAACAAGCAAGCAAATCGAAAGCTTCCTTTTTTGTCCTTAAATCCACAGGCTCAATAGCTCTCCAAAGTCGTCTGTCACCCTTCCTGGAGGTGGTGAGAGGTGCTGCAAGCAAAACCGGAAGGTTCCAGACAAAGGATGGCAGTAAAATCTCAAGGGCAAACAGAAGAACACAGAGCTCCTTTTTTGTTGTTCGTTCAGCTTTAGTTCCTGGTCCTAATCAAGTTAGAGCCGATCCCAGTAAAGTCTTAGCAAATCCTCTTATCTAATTCATGAATCTCATTACACCCAATTCATGTTGTGACAACTTCTGCCCTGGGAAAAATGTCTGAATTAACAAAAATAGGAGAACCATCTGTGACTCTCTGAACTCACTGTGAGTGCCACAGTCCAGTGTTCCCGGGTTTTGTGGGGTGTGTTTACAGGGGCTTCCTTCTGTGTCGAGGTGCCTGTGTGTGCACAAATCACAAGCCATATTGTCCCCATACAAGGAGGCAAACCATTGATGTCATTGTCATTAGGTGAAAATGTTGCTCAGTGCAGGGCTGTCCTTAAACTCCTTTTGGGGCAGACATCTCAGACTAAGGGTATTTTGACTATAGGCAAGCCAGGCCAGGAAAGGTGAATTCCGTGCCACCCCCTTCAATTGCCAAGTCCTCAGGACTCTTGCTCCATAGCACGTCTCTAACGAACTTGGCCCCTTCCTCCATCCTAGTGGCCACACTCGTCCCCACCTCAGCAGAGCGCACATGGATTTGCAAACCTGCCCACCCACCCGTTCCACACATGATACATTCAAAGTGACCTCGCTAACACGCATGTTAGACTACGCGTTTGTCACATTAGTCATTCAGAGGCTTTAACTGCCTTCAGATTTTGCTTTAAATGTGTTATCAGAGAAAAAAAAGGTACTTTTTTATCTGACACCTCTTCAACTTAGGACTCTGCTCCACCGACACCCAAAACTCCTGCAATCCTGAACTAAGCACCAGCCCTAAATCTCTCTCTCTCCTCCCTCCCTGAGCTCTTTTTGTGATAATCTTTCTACTTGGCATAATGTTATCCCAGAATATTCTTTCATGACTGAATGACTGAATTTATTCATGAATTTCTCAGGAAACCCTTCCCTGGTCTCCTTGAAGGCTGCCCTCTCTGCTTTCCTGTTCATGCCACTGTGCCGTTTATCATGTAAACGCCCTTCTATTGCGCAGATTCTCAGCGTATTTTAATGGTCTGTTTCCCAGCTGGATGGATTCTTGAGGACAGGGAACAGATCTTAGTCCAAACTGTTTCTATAATCTGCCTCTCAGCCTGGAATGTAAGTGCCCTACAAATGTATCTGTCAAAATGAATGAATAAATGAATTCCCTGAAAAAATTCTTTATGATCTCAGAAGTAGATCAGAAAGGTGTTTTCTGTACTGTTAGGACTTTCTCTGGAAAATCTAAACAGGACAGAAGTGAGGGCAAGACAGGACAGGAGGCAGGTAAGACAGACGGAACCCCTGGGATAAGGCGTCTCTGTGGGTAGACTTTTTGAGATACATTATTCCAATTATGGATAATAGAGAAATAAAACAAGAGCCACATTCCTCTTCTGCTTTTTGCCAATTACCTCGAGTTCTCCATCTTGGACAACCTCAAGCTTACTGCGACCTGCTCTCAGCATATGTAGCATCTGGAAGTTTCCATTTGCTGTGGATGAGGTTGCAGGTACAGCAGGCCCTGAGCCTCCTTTCCACTGATTGCTGTCACAAAACATCCAAAGTGCCCTGATGGCAGTGCCTAGGGGACTTGACTCCCAGCCCAGGCTCCTTTCTAAGTGATTTGAAAACCAGCATGATACTCCCCTGAAACAGTTCCTATAGCAAAAGATACTGAAACCCCAGCACTTCTTGGCTGAAACTCCTAATTATCTATTATGTCTTGTACCCCTGAGGGCTGGCACCACCTGGGCAGTTCTGCTGGTCTCCCCTGAGCTCACACCTGTTCTTCAGTCACTAGCAGCTTGACTGGGCTGGAGAGTCCAAGGTGGCCCCACAGATACTCTGGTAGGTGGTGTGCCTGTTGGCCTGAGCATGTTGGTGTCCCTAAGTGGCCTCTCACCCTCCATGATGCTGGCCCAGGACTCTCGACAACACAGTGGCCTCAGGGGTGCAGGGCGTGAAGGTGGGAGCTGTGAGCTCTCTTCAGGCTCCCGACTGCACAAGATGACACCCTCATGCTGTCACTCAAAGGAAGGCATGGCCATGCCCAGGCTCAGGCTGGGGAATGAGACCCCACCTCTCGACAGGAGGAGTGGCAGCATTACCTTGTAAAGAGGGTGGGTTTGTGGGGGCCTATGGTAGACAATCTGCCATGGCACAGTGACTGGCATTGATCTAGAACAGCACCAGCTTGAGCCTGAGACAGAATCAGACAGATGAACAACCACATGCACAGGTGCTGACACGGCGACAGAATTGGAACAAAGCAATAGGTAAAGACCCCTACCCCTGCTCTGCAGCATGGGCCATCCTGAGACGTGTGCACACAGATGCACCCATGGGTACCTGTGACAAGAGATTTGATTTCACTCACTTGTGTCTTCCCACAGTGCCCAGGGAAAGGACTGACGGAAGAGAGAATGGTGATGGAAAGTTGGTGCTGGAATCAGTAAGGCCAGGACAGGGCAAGGCTGAGACGTCGGGTTGGGATGGGGAAGAGCAAGGGCACCATCCACAGCCACCACGGCAAGAGCATTTCTCTGGGGATCTGTCCGGAGCCATGAGCAACGTGGCTGCCGGGGTGTGCTCAGGCATGCCCAACCCTTACCATAAAATAGATGCCTGGCCTTGGGAAACAGAAAGTTTTAGCTTTCGGTTTCCCTGAATCTACGCGTGTAGAGGGTTGGGGTCTTTCTTCTCTTTATATGGTCATCCTCCTAAGCTCCCTCCCCACTCCCCCTCTCTCCGGTATATATCCCTACCTCATTCTGCCAATAAACGAGACTTGATCAGACTCCTGTCTTGTCTCCATTTCTCGTGTCTTTTCCTTCCCCAGGTCCCACTCCCCCATTCGCAGACCCCGCCAATAACTTGTCCCGCGGGCGGGACAGGGATCCATGAACGGCACCATCAGGGAAGGGACCCAGCCCACCGCTTGTGTCCTCTCAAGGCAGCCACTAGTGTGCTCCAGCTTCTCCCTCTGAGTTCAGTCTACAAAATTAGGAGTCACATGCAGAAAACAAGTGCATCTTCGTTTGTAAGGCACTAAGCAGACAAAAAAAAATAAGTGAAGACTTCTAGATTTTATAAGCACTACCAAGCCAGTGACCCTCAGTCCAAAATCACTTGGTTTTGATGCTTTTGGAGTAAGAAGTTTTCCTGGACCAGGGTGTTTGTGTGCTGGGGTATGGCATAAGGACGGGCTTCCTTTGAGACTGATGATGCCATGATGTTTTAAGCAGGGTGGGCAAGGGACACTGTGCTGGGAGCTGGATTGGGATTCATGGGGAAAGGCTATGGCATTCCATACAAAGACTGTGGAATGCCATGCTCGGCTCATTTTTCTATTTTTTGTAGTGACAGGGTCTCACTCTTGCTCAGGCTGGTCTTGAACTCCTGACCACAAGCAATTCTCCTGCGTTGGCCTCTCAAAGTGCTAGAATTACAGGCATGAGCCACCATGCCGATCCACTATCATGATCTAATCACCTGGCAAAGGCCCCACCTCCCAAACCATCACCCTGGGGGTTAGGATGTCAACATAAGAATTTCAGGGGGACACTGACATTCAGTCCATTGCATATTGTAACCTCATCATAATACTGTCACGTGGCTAGACTCATGAACCTAATGACATATCATAGTAAGATTCCTGTGTACATCAAGAAAAAAGAAAACATGCATAGCTCTGAAATTACTTTTGGTTCTTTATTTTCCATGGTGAGTCATTAATGTGGTTCCCAGACCTCCCACTCCTGGTAGAAGCAGGTGAACTTAGGCATGGAGTCAGCATTTCGCATCACAAGCAGGCAGCAGGTTCATCCTGGGAAACCGGGGCCAATATGACATCTGAGCAAGCCCAGGGCCTGCCAGGAGGCCGTGCACCTGACACTGCTGACCCTGGGTTGCCGAGTGGGTTGTGGCGGGCAGTGGAGCTGTGTGATGGCGAGCAAAGTATGGACACCCCCAGAGCAATGCACAGGCACAACGTGCCCCACGTGGGGAGCCCTTGCAGAAGCTCTTGGAGTCAACGCAGGCTGGTGGAGCGTTGGCAGGTGTGGGGTCCTTCTGCTGCTGCCTCCAGATCAGGGGGACGAGGTAGTCCCTGGGGACAGCCACACCTTTCCAAGTTCAGAACTGCACAGGACAGAGCAGAGGTCCTGTAAGACCACACATTTTGAGCCCTGAGTCAGGCCGGGCATTCTCGCAGCAGTTATGGGCATGGGGAAGCAAAAGCATTTGGAGGATGGAAAGAAAAGAGAGCAGCTTCAACTGACATTGACCAGGCCACAGAGACACAGGAGGCCCCGGCCAGAACTGCAAAGCAGACACCTGGTGGCAGAGGCCTGCACGTAGCTGTTAGGATGTGACCGGTTCTGCAGAGCAGAGCTGTTGTTCCCAAGAGTTCTAATGCAATTTCCATATGCACCAGCCATTTTCCTGAGCAACTTGTAGACAAAACCTGCCAGATGATAGTCATTGTTTGAAATTTTTTAATGTATAGTTTTTGCCTTAGACTCACATTGATTAATAATTGCCATAGCTGGATAACATTATCAGCTGGCTGTGATACAGCAGAGTACAATGACAGCCCTGTTCTGTTCATTAGCTGATGTCCATGGGTAAACCTCGATTGGGTGATTTCACCACTTGATTTGGGGAATTAGCTAAGGGGCAGGGTTGGTGCAGAGGCATTGATTGTGGGTGGGGCTTAATCCACACAGTGTATTAATAAACACACAAAGGAGATTTAAAAATATACTTTATATCATAGTCTGTATAACTTTATATCATTGTACATATATTAAAAATATGCTTTATATATTATCATCTGGTATACACAGATACCACTGATTCATTTGCTAGGGGGAATCTTAATTCTTAGAGTTTTAGTAATGTTTGATCTATAAAAATCTGATGTAAACTGACATACAAAAAGGCACATGAGTCACCAATAAGCACATGAAAAGATGTTCATTTGTCATTAGGAGAACATAGGTTACAACCACAATGAGATATCACCACACAGAAACACACACGCACGTGAAAATGGCTGAAATTAACAACAAAAAAGACTGACAATAGCAAATATTGGCTAAGATTTGGAAGAACTGGAACTCAGACAATTTGGAAAACAGTTAACTATAAAATTATAAGTATGCATCCATAGAAGTCAGTCACTTCACTCCTAAGAGAAATGAAAGCATATACTCTCACAGAGGCTTTTACACAAATATTCATAGCAACTGTATTCATGGTAGCCAAAAGCTTGGGATAAACTAAGTATCCCAAGTATCCACTTGTAAATAAAAATGAACAACTACTGATATTCACAACAACATGGATGAATCTCAAAAACATGATGTTAAGCAAGAGAATTCAGATACAAACGTATATACACTATATGACTCTGTTTATATGAAATTCTAAGAAAGGCAAATCCAAACTATTGTGACAGAAAGCAGATAAGTGGTTGTCTGCAGCTAGGGGTGGGATATTGATTGCAAAGGAGCAGGAGGGAATTTGGGGCATGACATAAATGCTGGACACCTTGATTACGAGGATATTTACACAGTGTATACATTTGTCAAAACCCATCAATCTCTGCACTTAAAATGGATGCATTTTTATAGTAGGTATATTTTGCCTCAATAAAGTAGATTTTTAAAGCTTCCTAAAATGCATTTGATAATTACATTATTAAACAAAAATATGAAGACATGAGTTTGTATCCCTGCACTGTGGTGCTCTGATCAATTAGTGAGAACAAGGGGTGTGCTCTGCGGCTTTCTGTCTCCACTTTTCTTAATTAGGCATTGAGGTTCCCTCCTGTTTCCACCTCATCTTGGCTACCAGTTTCTCTCAGGCAGAAAGCACTTTGCTAATGGGATTAGATCTTCTCTGTTAGATGCCAGCAATGATCAAATAATTCCCTAGCGATTAAATCAAACCCAGTCTTGTTCTGAGTTGAAATATTGATTATTGCCAAGTTCATTTGTGCTCAGTGCTCAGAAGATCCTGTTCCTGACAAGGAAATGTCATGAGAATTTCTTTTCTCTTTTTCAACCCAAAAAAAGAGACCTTGTTTTCTCCAGAGTCGATAGAAGTAAAGTCAGTTGGACATTATTATTATTATTACTATTATTTTAGATTAGCCACAGATACAGTTGTTCTTTGTTGACATATTTTGCCAAATATCAGAAACAACTTTAATAGGACAGAACATGATATTTACCTCTCTGCTACATGACAAGCAATGATTTCAGAAAATATTCATTAAATGATGATAAACTACCATCCCGAATCAATTGGTTAAGCACAAGAGATAAAATGCTCTCCTCTTTAATCATTATGTAATGAAGTTTAGGAAGGAAATATTTAGAAGCTGAAATAGACACTCTTTGGCCATGGTTAAATGACATTGCAAAATATAGTTCTCCCAGGAAGAAAAATGACCTCTCAAAGAAAATTTTATATTCTTCACCATAACTGGAGACCAGAGGTGCCTCCTGTGATGACATCATTTTAGACCAGAAATAGCATCTTATTAAATCTTCTTAAGGTTGACATATTCTAAACTCAACACAGCAGCGAAAGCTAAATCTCTGGGATAAAGATTTAGCCTCTCCCTCTAACAGGGTTTCTTGCAAGATGGCCCACAATTTTTTCAAAACATAAAGGTCAGGCTGATATCACAGTGGGGAATTTTTCAAAGCAGATGGTGTCCTTTTTTCCCTCCCTTTTGATTCTGATGGCAAGTGGCACTGTGATGCCAATTTCCAGGTGTAGAAATTGAGTTGCCCCAGCAGGCATTACTTGTGAAAGCACCAATCAATGGAACGACAAGTAATTCCCCGCTGTGCGGAAGGTGGGGACGGCAGCCTTGCTCTCAGCACAGGCCTGTGTCTCTCTCTCAGGGCGGTATGGGAGAAAGAAGATGAGGCACAGAAGGAGGGGGAGGTAAGAGTCGATATTTTTTATTAAAAGGAATCGTAAGGTTCTGGTTCAGTCATTCTCTCCTCCCATCGTGGAAAACTGGCATGGTCTGAAAAAGAACCGAAACGTCCCAGAGTCCTGCTCCCTGGTTTTTATTCCACACGTTTAAGCATTTCAAATACTTTCTCCTTTGACATAAGAATAGTGACTTAAGTTTCTATTGATGATACTTTCCTGCTTATAGGTGAGGGGCTTCTTGCAAGCAGAGATGGTGATCCTCTCCATGCCTTGCATACAGTCCCATGGTTTAGTTTCTTGGAGAGGAAGCCAGAGAGGTGAGGTGAGGACAGGGATTTGTGTTCAGTCATTCTAGAGCTGTGTGCTGTCCAAGTCACAGACCCCGAGCCAGATTATGACTGGCCTCACTGACCAGGAGGACAGACTCGTCATAGCCATGGCACCTGGAAGTCTGTGATAGGCTAAGTGATTGAGGTACAGCACTCATCCTTTGCCACCTGGGAGCCAGTCATCCCAGGAGCCACAGGTAGGCTCAGAATTTAGCCCAGGAGAAAGTGAGGCCAGCAGCCAATGAAATGGTCATTTACAAAGGTTCTGTCCAATCATAGCATTTGGATGGTAGCAGGTGAGCCAACCAGAGCCCTGCCTTCAGGTGGGTGGGCGCGGGGCCCACGAGGGCAGAAGTGGGGGAAGAGGAAGTAAATGGGAGGCAGTGGAGTGGTGATGGAGGCCGCTCTGGAAGGAGTAATGGCCACCCACTGCTCTGGGGACGTCTGGGGGCTGTGGGGCTGGGAGATGATGGAAACTCCTCCCCAAGAACCATCAAGACTGATGCCCAAGTTTCCTGTGAACTCTCAAAATGAATCTCCCATCCCCTTGAGCTCACCTAAGTGTTTCTGAATTGGGCAGAATTCAATTCCTGATCACAACAAGGTTCAGTTATGAATCAAAAATACCATGTAACTAAGCCAACAACACTTGTAGAAATGATTACATATACATTTTAAAAGTATGTAAATCATGAAGCAATATTCATTGACAATGAATGTTTCATGAAAATGCAAACTCTAAAATTGCTACAACTCAATGGAAAAAAAAAATAACTGAAAAACTAAAACCTGACAGTAAGACCCAAGAGAATGAACCTGAAAGAGTACTTGAAGAGAAGTGTATGTTTTATATGTCTGCATTAGAAAAGAGGAAACAAGTTGAGCATGGAGGCTCACAGCTGTGATCTCAGGTACTCATGAGGGTGAGGCAGAAAGATTGCTTGAGCCCAGGAGCTGGAGACCAGCTTGGGAGATACAGTGAGACCCCATCTCAAGAAAAAGGGAGAGAGAGAGGGAGGGAGAAAAGAAGAAACACCAAAAATTAAAAAGCTAAACATAGAACTTAAGTTGTTAGAAAAGGAATTGTAAACTAAGCTTAAAGAAAATAGAGGGAAAGAGTAATAAAGATAAGATTAGAAATTAATGAAATAGAGAAAAATCAACATAAATCAAAAATTAGTTCTTGAAAAGACAAATGAAGTTGAAAAACCTCAAACAAAATTAATTGAGGAAAACAGAGAAGTGACATAAACAATATTAAGAATAAAAGTAGTATATAATTACAGATGTAGCAAAGACTTAAAACTTAGAAAATATGAACTTGAAAACTTAGGTAAAATTGACAGATTATTAGAAAACCGTAAATGACTAAACCAAGAAAAGAACACTTCACTAAATCCTATCACTTTTATCATTGAGGAAACTAAATAAGTATTTAAAATTTTTCCACACATGAATCACTCTGTTTACTTTCCCAGGTAAGTTTTTCTAGGACTCGTACTGGCTCTTCCTTATGCACATTTGCCATGTGGTCAGGTGGTATTCTCATTGGCTTACACACATTAACTAATTTAATTGTTACGGTGACTTCGCCATGCAGGTAGCACGTTATTCCAATCTACAGGTGAGTTAGCTGAGGCATGGGGAGGTTAAGCAACTTGCTCATGATCACAAAAGTGGCAGAGGCAGGATTTGAACTCAGACAGTCTGTGTACCCCACAATGCCCTCCACACAGATGATTCCCTAGGAACAGACAATTTCTGTCTTACACAAACCCTTCCAGACAAGGAGATCCCCTGTTATTAAGGCTAGTCTAACTCTGGTGCCAAAATCAGATAAAGGAAAGGAAAGGAAAATTAGACCAATCTTTATCAGGAACACAGATGTAAACTGTTTAAACAAAATACAGTCATGTATTACGTAATGACATTTCAGTCAATGACTGACTGCATATACAACAGTAGTCCCATAAGATCCCAATAGTATATTTTTACTGTACCTTCTCCATGTTTATATATATGTACATACACAAATACCATTGTGTTACAATTGCCTGCAGGATTCAGTACAGTAATATGCTTTATAAGTTTGTAGCCTATGACCAGCAGGCTACATGACATAGCCTGGGTGTGTAGTAGGCTATACCATCTAAGTTTGTGTAGGTACACTCTGTGATGTTCACACGACTGGAAATTGCCTAACAACTCATTTCTCCAAATATATCCCCATTGTTAATGGACACGTGACTGTACTGCATTATATAAATCAGATAGTACTCATGACTGGATTGAAATTACTGAAGAATGTAATATTGATCAAATATTAGAAAATTAATAAATTAATTTAATAAGAAAATAATATAGTTCACTACTTTAATAATGAAAGGAAAATGACCATATAGTTAGCTCCATGAAATCAGAAATATCACTTGGTAAATTTGATAAAAATCCAAGGTAAAAGCTCTTTGCAAACTGGAAATCAATAAATGAAATTCCTAATCTGATGACAGATATATACCAGAAAGTATGAAAGAAAATATCCTACTCAGGTGTGAAATGTCAGAAACATTACCTCTCAAAACAGGTATGAGACAAGCCACCCTCACCTCACCATTTCTGTTCATTCTGTGTGGCGTAGTCCAGACAGTGACAACACAAGCCAAGGGCCCAAGGACTGAAAGAACAAAACCGCCATTATTTGAAGATGCTGTGATTGTTTATATAGAAAATTCAAAGATTTGACAGGAAAATTACAAGAAATAATAATTGAACCTAATGTTATTTAATATAAAGACGGTAAAGTCTATGGTATTATGTACTTAAGCAACTGTTAGAAAGTATAATTAAAATACTTCATTTACAACGGTCCACAAATATAAGGAACCCAGAAATAATTTTTTTACCGTAAGAACTTAACATGAAAATGTATGACATTGAAAGTCATTATAAAAGTGTTAAGTGGAGAGACGCCATGTTTATGGGCAGAAATTCTCAATATTCTAGACCTGTGAAATCTGTCGGAATTGATCACTCAGTGTAGCACGATTCCAATAGAAACTTGGCCAGGGGTTTTCATGGGACCTGATGAGCTGATTCTAATACGTGTGTATGAGGGTGAGAGACATGGAAGAGTCTGCCTGCCCCCTTGGCAGTGGACAGACTACAGCCATCCCACGCCCGTCCACAGATGTCCCGACAGAAACCACCCCCACTTGCCAGTGCCTCACCCACACGGGACTCAGCTGTGCAGCACACCCAGGTGTCTCCTGATCACACACGCCGCACACCTGGTAGATGTCCACAAACATCCTGCAGCTCCTCCAAGCACTGTCCCCTGTCCAGGGTTGGCTGCCCCCATGGGAAAGGCAGCTGTCACCAGGGGAGGAGACTGGGTTCCTCGTGCTGGGCTGAGGAGTCCGCCATGGTGCCCCAGATAGAAGGATCTCTCAGACCCCAGGGGCCAAAGGATCGATCCTGTCTTCCCTTGCTAAGGCTACACCCCTGCGGAGAAAAATAATGTTTCCCCTTAGCTGCACATGTGACGGAACTCTCCCTGCTCCAGTGCCCTCACTCACAGAACCTGGGGACCCAAGTGTGTGTGGGGCTTCCTGAGGGTTCAACGGAAGCACTTGGGTCTTGGTTAGTGGAAAGCAGGGTGGTTCCGGCCCCCACTGCAGAGGAAAGCTGGGGGGACTGGGCTGAATCCACCCCGTAGCTGACCCATTTCACCCTCTCCGCCCCCACACGGGATTCCGCTCAGCACAGGCGATGTCCATCCAGTGCTTGCAGGGGCACAGCCTGTGGGTCCACCTTGCAGAAAGATGCCGTGAGAGAAACGGACTGGCCCTGGGCCTGCCCTACCCAGCACTGACCTGTGCGTCTGGGGGGCTTCTGTGCCTCAGCCCCGACAACTGCACTGGGGGCTCTCAGCAACTTTGTGAGCAGGTCACTGGCTTCCTTACAGAGATAGGGAAACTGAGGCTCAGAGAGGTGATGGGCACGTGCAGAACAAGTTCACCTCCCTGACCGTGTGCCTTCGTGGCCTCCCTGGCCCTACAGAGAAAACGTCAACTCTGTCACCAGGAGCCCAGCCACTGGCAGGCCAGGAGCCACCTGGGAGCCTGAGCCTGAGAGCGTGGCCCAGGAAAGCTGTGGCCCCAGGGAGCAAGCCAGGGGCCTGTGCACCCTCTCCGGGAAGCGTCACCATTTCCCTGTCCATCTGCTCTCCCAGGGCATCAGCCGAATCCATTTCCTCCACTTCCTCGTGCCCAAGTAGGTACCTGGCCCCTTTCCCGGCCGGTCACCTTCACGGGCTGTCCTGTGCGTGCCTAAAATCTCTCTCCAGACATTTGGCTCCACGGCTGCCTCTGGCTCCTAATCAAACTAACAGGCTTCACGTCTGTTGGTCAGTGGCTGAGGTGGCAGAAGCAATCACAGCAAATTGGCCAGACAGGCCCAGCAAGGCGTCTCGGGCCAGGCTGATTTAAAATGTGGGGGAAGATGGACAGAGGGGAAGAGGAGAGGCCATCATAGGGACACTCGGGAGTGAATTAAGCAGATTGGAGCCCTGCAGTGTCCCACAGGTCTGACTGCAGATCTCCGCCCCCCAGCACCCCCTGTCGGGCCCAGCAGCAACTCAGGTTTGGGGAGTTAGGAGCAGAGGGAGCCCGAGCATGACGCTCCCCAGAGGACAGAGCTCCTGACACCCACGGTCACTGGGCCTGATGGACAGGCACAGGGAGTTGCACGTGGGTCCACAGCCCCTCCTCTCTGAGTGAAAGGAAAATACGTGAATGTCCCGGGCCTCCGACTCTGGACAGAGGCAGTAGGGCAGACAGCCCTCTGCTGCCTGTATCTATGCATCTGAGGTACTGTCAGCACCACCGCGGGGCCCACCGGGAGGGACCCTCACATTCCCTGAATCAGAAAACTAGAAACTAGGAGGGTGGGTCCTAGTCCAGGCTTGGCCGTAGCTGACTAGCTGTCTGGTTTTCTGGTCATTTTATTTCTCTGAGCCTGAGGCTCAGGGCTGGGTCTTGTCCATCCCAAGCGGTCAATGTGGTTAAGTTTGTGCAGGGAGAGACATCTCAGGTCTGGAGCCAGTCCCCAAGGGTGTCACTGGTGCCATTCACTGAGAACCTGCTTCCTCCAGACCCAGGCCTGGTACTTTTCTTGCCTTTATTCATTGAATCCCCACAAGATAGCAGCAGTGACTGCACCAGCAGCAGCAGCAGCACCTGTGAACTTGTTAGAAGTGCAACTTTCAGGCCTGCTCAAGCAGAAACTCCGGGTTTAATAAGCCCTCTGGGTGGTTTTCAAGCGCATTCACATCAGAGAGCCACTGGCTTGGGCCCCCATTCTCAAGCTTTGCCATCTGCCCAGTTCACCTGTGCAGTTACCTCAAAGCCACATGTCTGGGCTTCTCCAGTTTAGGAGGCCTGGAGTTTTCAGGTTTGAAACTCCACAGCTGATTCCAATATGCAGCAAAAACACGGAGAGCCTTAGAGCTGACACTTTGGGGCCATTTTCACCTGTATGAGTTCTAGAGCTCAAGAGACGTTTCTGCCACTTTCTTGAGAGTATTTTGCCAAGGGTTGACTTGGGAGTCAGGGTTTAATCTCAGGTCTGTCCAGATATTTCCACTATACCAGTGGTTTTCAAACCCATGTTTTGGAATCAAACACACCTGGGTTCATAGGTCAACTTGGACTCTTGCCAGACTGTCTCAGTGTCCTCATGTATGCAATGGGATGATTTGGCCCCATGTGTAGGGCTACTGCACAGAATGGAGGAGACAGTTCTAAACTGAGTACCAGGCATGTAAGAAGCACTTAGCAGAAGCTTGCTGTCACCACGAAGAAAACAGGACCCCTCCTGAAATATTTCACCTCTCCTAAGTTCAAGCTGAGTTAAGAAACATTCATTTCTGGGGACATTTGACCTTTCTTTTTGGAAAAAAACAGAGAAAGTTTATATTGCTGCAAAGGATGCTGTTGATTTGTGTGATGTTGGGAGGAAGGGAGGGGCTGGAGATGGAAGGGGGAGACTGAGCTGTTGCAGCTGTCTGTGTGTAACTCCCTCCAGGGCAGATGCAGCCCAGGGGCGTTTGGGTAGGATTTGGGAAAGGGAACAAGGCACACATGTACACACTGCTGTCACCACACTCACGCACCCGCTGACACATCCCCACACACACAGACACGCACACACATGCACCACCTCTTTGGGTTTCTGTTAGCCATTACCTGTCCTCAGATTATTTTCTTCCTCATGAAGAAAAGTAGCATCCTGGTAAAAGGCTGGAACTGCATTTAATTTTCTCTAATAAAATATGATTTCTGCGTCCAGCCAGGCAAGGTGGGTTTATTTCCTAATGCGGCATCTCCACTGTGAGGCACGGCTGTTAGGATTGCACGAGTGACGCCCAGGGGCATCTTCCACGTGTGAGGTCTGGGCCTGGGTCATCAGGAGTTCCTGAGCTGAAGCTGCAGGACAAGGTGATGACAGAGCCAGTGGCCCACCAGCAAAGGAGGAGGGCTGCTTTTAATAATGCACGTGTATTTCCCTGCTTTTCTTTTTAATTCAGTGACAATGAGTACATGGGAAGCATATTGGTCTCTGTATTGGCTCCTGAGTCTTAGGTCGCCTGTACCTGGTCATGTTCCCGGGAGCTCCCTGTGCAGCCCCTGTGATTATCTCATCTATAAAATGGTAGGAATAAATCAGATAGTCACCAGCTGCAGCATTCTGTGACAATGAGCGAGAGGGAGCAGGAAAGGAGGAGGGGGGCCTGCCCCTTGGATAGCTGCGTGGCTCCCAGCAGCAGGCAAACAGGCGACTCTCAGATCCTTTGAAGCTTTCTTCTTTCCCTCTTGAATTAACTGCCGGGTTCAGTTCTCATGACAAGGTAGAAAGAATAGGATTAGTTCAGAAACCAAGGTCCATCTTTTGATTTTGGCTTTATCTAGCAGTGTGACCTTCTGAGGATTTCTTTTCTCATTTTAAGAAAAAAAACTGGTCATTTCTAGCTCCTTTCTATTTCTGACAAGCTGTGATTCCCTGAAGCTAAAACACCGCGAATCCTAGAGCAGCCCGTGGTGCTCACGGCGCCAGGGCCAAACCGCAGGCTTCCTTCAGCGGAAAGCTCATCACTACCCCAGATGATAAAAGCAGTTCTGTGAACTGAAACCTGTGGGTCAACAGAATTTTCAAAGTGGTTTTGGCAACTAACATGCTCAAGGATGTCTGGGTTCTTTCTGTCCTCCCAAAGCCATTACCCCAGTTTCCTTCAGGACTTGGCGTCAGACGTCGTTCCTGTCCCTGTACCTGCGAATGCCCAGCCCGGTGCTTGCTAAACTCCCAGTGGGAGAGGGAATCTCTGGAGGGAACCACAGCCGTGCTCTCCCCTGCTGTCTCCTTCCACGGCATGCCCACCTCCCTGTGGCTGGTGCAGGCTCCCACGCTCTCCCCCTCTCAGTCTATGCTTTGGGGAACCTCAGGGGAAACCAGTGGGATCATTTTTCTGACAGGTGAAGCACAGTTGGCTAAAACTGGCTTGAGTGGTTGCCACTCATCTTTGGTATTTTGATCAGTTCTGCTGTTCGGCACTTCATATAGTTTGTGGCTGTACATAGGCCTTTAAGTTAAACCAACAGAAGAAATCATAAACCACAGGACTTTTATTTTATGGGCTGCTGGCTAAGAAAATTATGGGCAGATGTGTCGAGTTTAGATTTTTTTTATCTGAAAGTCTGTTAGTTTCCTTAGCTTCAATTCTGATGTATTGTGTTTAATAGGCTCCTGTCTCTTCTCATATTTTATGTTCTCAGAAAAAAAAAAAACAACATAAACTTAAATGCAAGTTGCTCTGCTCACTCCTTTATTTACATTTCATCTAAATGATGTCTAACTTTTGGCATTGAGATGTCCTTTATCATTGATTGAAAAAAATTAGAGCACATATTTTGCTTCTCTAAGGCACCAGGTACTGAGATACGTGATGGAGGGATAGAAATGGAATGTGTGTGACATCTGCAGTTGAGCCTTCCGTGGAAGGTGTGGGACAGACACGCGGGAAACATCGCCCCGTGAAGAGCCATGCACTGTGGCGAGGGAGGGCAGAGAAGGTGTCAGGCCAGCTGCTGCAGGTGTGTCCCTGGACCAGCCCACAGGTCGCACCTGGGGTCTTACCAAAAATGCAGAAGCTCAGGCCCTGTGGACCTGTAGCACAGTCAGAGTCACCTTTTAACAAGCTCCCTGCATGATTCCTGCACACATTAAAGTGTGAGCAGCTCTGGTCCGGACACAAGAGGACCAGTGTTAACAGTCATAAGATGCTTAAGGATGATCTCCCTGGGGGGTGAGGTCAGGGCTGAGTCATTAAGTCAGAGAAGGAATTGTCACTTGCCAAGCCCAGAAAGGAGAAAGCAACATGTTAGATGAAGAAAACATCTTGTGCCAAAGGAGAACATTGCTAAAGAGCCAGGTTTGCTCTGGGTACTAAAGGAGTTTGGGGCAATGGAGCAGAGACTGTGTTAAGGTGGCAGCGGTAGCCTGGGCAGGACAGGTGAGCAGGGGCCAGGATCCAGCTGGTCCTTGCATCACTGGGTAGTGACGTGGGATGTGTTGCAGTTGGGACTGAAGCCCTGAAGCCAGGCTGCCTGCTTTGTGATTCTGACGCTGCAACCCACTGGCTGTGTGAGTGTGGCCAGTGTTGGAGCCACTCTGTGCCCATGTCCTCACGTGCAAGAATGGTGGTCATAGCAGCACCTACCCAACGGGGCTGTCCTGAGAACTCACTGAGTCACACAGTGAGTGGTATGCAGGGGATCAGCTACACTGGGCAACGTGGGGAGATTTTGTTGGCTTCTGGTTGGTTTTTGTTTCTTTAGAAACAGTGTCCGGGCAGTAGTAAAGATAATGAAATGGAAAGAGAAATTAGTGCTAGTAAAGTTTAGTGGGAAATCAGAGAACAATAAACCAGCTGCAGCTCCCTCCTGGAGCTCACCCTGCACAGGAGAGGCCACATGCTCTTGGCCACTTGCCCCAGGACAGAGGACAAGTAACAACCTTCCCAGGTATGGCCTCACCCCAACTTCGCGCAAGTGTCAGTAGAAATCCGACCATGAATGGAGATGTGTTTATTTCTCAGAAAGAGAGTCTAAACAGGAGCATGCCAGGTCTGCAGGGCAGTTTGGGCGGAACTGAGAGCTGTGTCCCTGAGCAAGACAAGGGGCCAGTGGCTTAGCTGGGTCTCACGTTGGCCAACGACCATGGCAACAGAGGGCTGAGAGGACAGGTGGCAGACTGGCAGGCAGCGCGGTGTCACTGTCACAGGCTTGGTGTTCTGCCACTTGTCAACCATGGAACTGTGGCCAAGCCACTGAGATACTGGCCCTCAATGTCTTTGTCTGTAGAAGGGGGATAATAGTGATCTGCTTGGCTATGGTCAGTAATAAAGGAGAGCACAATAGGGTGGGATCCGACATAGGCCACATTAGGCCTCAATGTGGGGTTTGGTACCATGCACCTCTGATGGCTCAACCATTGGGTTTTGTACTAAGGGACCTGACTCACAAAGATAGAGCCAAATGGGAACTAACGTGACATTGTACCCACACTGAGCAAGCACAGAAGGAGCCTCCCCGAGGGGCAGCCCTGAGCAAAGCTGCTGGATCTATGGCTTAGACGAGGAGTGCTAAGCAGAGCTCCTCCCTCCTTCCCTGGAGCCAGAGGCAGTTTATGCAAACAGCAAATTGAAGGAGAAGCTAGAAGGAAGGCAGATATTGGGGGCCACCTCACCCAGAACCTCAGGGGACAGGGCAGGCACCCCAGGGAAGCCCTGCCTGTGGCTCCCCTCCTGGATGGTCCCACTGCTATCCCACTGCTATTTCCTCCCTCTGGAGGAGCCCATGGGATAGGAGGCATCTCCTCCAAGACCACCCCAATCCTCCCTCCTCGCTGGAAGTGGGGGAGCTCCCCCTCCCCACGTGACACTCAGCTAGGGCCACGATGAACGCTACATCCTTACTGCCATGGCGACTGCTCAGAGGCTGTTGAGAAGGATTATGAAGCAGGAAGTAGATAAGGAGAAAGAACCCTCTCCATTGTCCAACTAGATAGAGCCTTCAGCAGGATGTTCCGGCTGAACCCAAACCAGCGTCAGGGAAGGCCACTTTGCAGCCGAGATGGAGCAAATGCAAGGCCATCTGTTGTCATGTCTGAGCACAGACAAGGACAGGAACACTGCAGACCACCAACGTGACCCCCCAGGCTTGTATCCTCCCTTGTTCTTTCTCCCTCTTGGACAAAAATGGGTGGATAACCAGTCACAGCAACCCCATGTCCCCAGCCCCTCGCAGGCTCCTCCAGAGCCTCCTTCCGGGAGCACCGAGCTTCCCCAAGGCCTGCAGTCTCCCGAGCTGCAGCAGGTAATGCACCTACTTGGTTGGACTCCAGCTGTGTTCCTGGTGGTCCCTGGCTTGGGGTAAGCCTGCACCGATGCTGCAGGGGCTCTGAGATGGAGAGGAGGTTCTCTCAGGGGGCAGGGCCTGGGCCTGGGGAGGGGGACAGTGGGAAGGGGACTCAAAAAGTTGGGCTGCAGGAGGAAATGGAAGGTTTGCATACTTTGCACAGGAGGTTGGTTTATGGGAGGGAGAGTCACTGGGGGCGGTTAGAAGGGATCGGATTTGCATTTTAGTAGCCCACTTTGGCTGCCGCTTTGAGAATGTGCCAGACCCAAGGCAAACTGGCCAGTTACACACGACAACCACAGTCAGTCGTCCAGGGAGGAGATGGTGCTGGCTTGGACAGGGTTGGAGAAGGAGGAGAGAAGTGAAGCATGAAGGTACAACCACGAGGTTTGGCGTGGGTGTGGCTGGCGCAGGAGTGGGCAAAGAAGGCCTGGGGTCCTGGGCCAGGCATTTGGGTGACTGTTGGTGCCATTTGGTTAGAGAGTGTTGGGAGGGTCCGGGTTGAGCGTGCATTTTAGATGAGGGATATTTGTTATCATTTGGGAGACTTGCGGTTTGGAGTGAGTTGGGGTATCTGAGTGAGGCAGAATATGCTGGAGGGTCACTGAGGGGGCTGGGTGGGGTGTGGGGCGAGTGCCAGGTGCGGTGCTGAGCAGTGGAGTGCTGAGCTGGCTGAACATAACGGGGAGGAGGAAGGGCCCCGTCCCAAACTCTGGCCGTGTGGTGTGATGAGCAAGTTGTGCACATCCTTTCACCTCCGAGCCCCAGTTTTCTCTCTGTACAGTGGGAATAGATGCCTGAGTCCTGGTAGATGTTCCCTGGATTGCATCGTATCTTCAAAGTGTCCTCATTACTTGAGAGCCACTTCCTGATGCTCCAGTTGTGAGGTTTCGAGGGAAGCATCCTGGCATGAAAATATCCAGGCAAGAGCTGACATTCTTGGTGAACTTGCAAGGTTAGTGTGTGTTCAGTCATTCTCTCTGCTTAACCCCCATACTTATCCCTACTCACCCATTAATATTCTTTTCAATATCCCTCTGTTGGTCATTGTTAACTTGGGATGACTCAAAGCAAATGCAAATCAACTGCAAAAGCAAAAGCAGGGTCAGTTTGGAAGACATTGCAGGACTTCAGGAAGCTGAGGAAACAGACCCGGGGGCTGCCAGAGAGCAGGGCACCTTCAGCTCTAGGGGAGCTGGGGGAGCTGGGGGAGCAGGGGGAGGAGGGGCAAGTTCCCTGAGACCAACAGCACAACAGTCCTTGGAAGAGAATGTCTTGAGTATGAATGGACCAAGAGCAGCTCTCAGGAAAATGGGTGAAGCTTTGGAACATCTTCCTCTACCTCCTTTCCAACTTCTGTCCATAGGGTAGGGCTGTGGGGTCCAGCACTGGGCGAAAGGGCTCATGCTGGACAGGCATGTGCCAAAGTCAACCTGTCTTATCAGTCTTACTGCCATTCTTCCATGTACCACACACATATGTTGTGCTTAAACAATGATGCCTTTTAGAGACCTCTTTTGATACGAATCGACTTCCAGGGACAAGTGCCACCTGAGTGAGGAGCTGGCTCAGTCTCTGGCATGCAGAGCAGAAGCTTTATAAATGACAGGTTTTTTTTTAATCTGCTGTCTCACTTTCTTTAGGACTGGAGGAAGGAGGAGATGATAGGCGCTGAGGCTGGGGAGAGATGAAGAGGGAGGACATCCACCTGTGGGGTACATGCTGTAAGTTGAGCATAGCACAGGTTATTCATGGGGCACCAAACAGAAGCTCACTTTCCTTCCCATCAGCTTCTTAAATGGAAGTTGAGTGTCATCAACATGGCCCAAGGAGGGATATCTCCTTTACCTTGAGTAGCTCCTAGTCTCACCTCTGGCCTTCAGGTGAGCAGTTGAGTCTGATCTTAGAACTTGGCCGTCCTCTCCCCTTTTCAACCAGGTGGGTTGAGTTTTCTTGTTTCTAGGTTTACCCAAAGAAAATGTAATATTAAATAACTTGTCACTTAAGAGAGGATCGATTACTTTTAATAAGTAAGCATTATTTTTAAAAAATAGCAGGGCAGTAATGTAGTCACCAGCTAAAGATCCAGTCTACCTTGTGTTTTCACAAACTGAGTAAGTCGTCTCTCCCTCTTGTCACTGCTTGAGTATGGACAAACAGGGGCTGTCTAAGGAGGGGACCCTGCTGGTGCTACCGTCCCAGTTGCTCATCCAGTTCTAGGAAAGGGGGACAGGGGATGAAATCTGCTGTTGGCTGGATGTAGCAAGCAGGAGTAATCGAGGGTTTGTCACTGCCATGTTAATTCTCTTGGTTCTCTGAACTGGGCACAGGAGGTGTAACACAACGGACAGAGATGAGGGGATTTTTGGTGTATTTTTCACTGAGACAACACTGAAGTTCACTTGGGTTAAGAGTCAGGACCATCCCTAGTGACTAAAGTTCGCTTTACTTGTAGAAGTCACAATGCAGTGACAGGCTAACCTATGCATGCAAACGAGTAAGGACAACAGCACAGGCCATTGGACCCTGGGTGGGTTGGAGATTATTGAGTTAGGGGGTGACCTGAGCAGGCACTGAGCATTTGGAGAAAGCTTTATACCCAACCTGGGAGGGAGAGGAGTGGGCGGGAGGGGAGCTGAGGGTGTTTAGGAAATCTAAATGACTTGGGGAGGTATTAGTGAGATGCACAGCAAGAGATGATACAGGTGGCAGGCAGGTAGGCTCCTATTCAGGGGCCAGGCCTGGGCCATTTCTCTATCATTGTCTCAAATGGCAACAGACTATTGGCTGTTTGTGAGGGTCCAAGCCCCAAGCTCATGCAGACTGGACTGTGTAAGGACTGCCGTCATCAGCTCTTGACTTTTGAGGGAACATTGGTGCCATGTGTTGAAAATTAGGTGAGGGAACTAGAAAGGAGGGGTCAGGAAGAAAGAAAAAACCCACACTTGGTTCTTCTCCATGCCCAGAGTATTGGGTTAGCTGGTTTTGTTCTGCCCTGACACTGTGTCCTGGTGCACGGCTTTTGAATGTCCTCGAAGCAGGTTTAATTGGTAAGAAGCGCTGGCCAAGACTGCGTTGCCATGGTGACTGACACAGAACTCCCTGCAGAGATGCTGAGACCTTCCCCGTGAGATAAGAAGAGAACTGAGCAGATGCCTGGGGAGAAAGATGGATTTTATTGAGCACTCCTCACTTGCTGGCCTCTGCTCTCTGCTGGAACCTGCCTGTGAAGAGAGGCAGGGCTTGTCACAAACAGTATCTAAGAGAAGAATCGCAGAGACTCCTCAGCACTGCCCTGTGTCTGCAGGAGACCATTCTGATCCTCCTGAGAGTCCATCCGAGTTCAGGTGCAGCTCTGAAACCAGGACCCAGAGTTTAATAGTCCACTCCATGCGGGAGCACTTATCATTCCCCTCTCGTCAAAAGCAAATCTCTTTCATTTAAACTTAAATGTGCTCTAAAGGTCAAGCAATGGGCTGCCACAGGCCATACTTCCAAACTCACACGGAATGTCCCCGGACAATGAATACATACCTTAAAGCCACTTTCTGTTTAATACGTGTGACCTTTTTGAATGGTTTACTGATCTTCCCTATTTTTTCACATTCTTCATTTTAGCCTCCTTTTATACAACATCTTTCATCTTGTATAAAATGTAGGAACAATGTAAATTTCTCTATTTTATGAAGAAGTAACTTATTGCCAATCATGGGAATGGCAGCAAGATTCCTGGCGAGATCTTAAATCTTCTATTTTTTTAATGCATTGGCATCACACAAAATGTTAATGTTAATAAGAAAGAGCAGAGGAACCATCGAAGTCCCTCTAATATTGCAGACACTGTGCTAGACACCCTGTGCATATTGTCTTAAATCTGCACAAAACTCTGCAAAGCAAGAGAAGTTGGGTCACGTTGCATGAAAGCAGCAGAGGTCCCTAAGAGCCTCAGTCTCTCTAAGTCATATCCAGTGCTTGGCAGGTGCTGACGTCCAGCCACAGGTGCCCTCTGTACCTGAGCCTGGGCAGTACACTGAGCCCTGAGGTGGGGAGAGGGTGCATTTAGTACCAGGTAAGCCCTCAGTAATAATGGCTGAATGAATCAATTTCATAGTGTGTGAATGATCAAGTCCTCAGGTAACCTTATTATCAGATGTGTAGTCTACCTAGCTACTTCCCACAATTTAAAATACGAATATATTTGAGGTGTTATCACATTATTGATGGCACATTTGGACCACACGTCAGGGTTGCTGGGGTACCACTCCTTTTGCTGCACTGGTCCAGGCTCTGTCCTGAGATCTACATGCTTGCAGAGTTCCTCACTGTGTTCACCAAGCAGGTGCCTTCAGAAAACTGACCCCCCATGGCTAGCTCCTTATGTGCAAGCCCCAGCTACTGCCTAGAATTCTGCCATGGCAGAGAGAGAGAGAGAGAGAGAGAGAGAGAGAGAGAGAGGTTGTATAAAGCAAGGGGATGTTTAAATCAGTGAAGACTACAAATATGCTGCTTGATTTTTAGACCTGAAAGAAAATGAAGTATTTCTATTGATATCTGATAGACACTTATGTGCTGACATATGTGTGTGTGTATATGCATGTATGTGTGTGTGTATATATGTGTATTTCGTGCATGAGTATGTGCACAAGTGTGAGCATGTCCACCTCTGGCTGGCACTTAGTTGTCCCTTGTGGAATATGCTACTGCTGCCTCCCACCCAGACTGCCACTACTGGCTGGTGCACCCACCCTCCAGCTACTAGGAGGTTTAATGCTCAGTACCCCAGCTGTTGCCGAAAGCTTAGCACTTGCCCACAAGGCCAAATCAGAAGAAGGAGGACAAGTAGTTGAAGAGAAGGAAAGTGATTTATTCCTTTGCCAGAAAAGAAAGGAAAAATGCAGACTATTGTTCCCAAATCCAGTTTTTCCTCCCCCAAAAGCAAAAGTACAGAGCTTTTAAAGCGGAGGGTTCTCAGCTTCAGAGTGCTGTCAACTACTGTTGATGGTGCTGATCCTTGCATCTCCAGAATCTTTTGGGACTCTCCCCCTCCACCGGTCTGGAGCTGGGCTGGAGCTGCCTGGGATCTCCTGGGATTGCCTCCCAGTCCTCTGCATCTCCTGCAATGCAAAGAACACAGAAGACACTTCCCTGGCCCTTCCTGCCACTGGCCTCGGGGCAGGGAAGCTGGTTTCAGTGAGACACAGAATATATTTTTTTTCTTTTTTCAGGCCATCCTCTCTGTTACACAGCCATACTTTCCCCAGAAAACTGCCCTTGGCTGATGGGAAATGCTTTACCTGGAGATGCTCCCACTGGCTCTTCCCACCAAAGATAAGACCCTCCTCAGATCACTACCCCTCCTCACAGAGTAATAACAATCTTCCTTGGAATGTAACAATCTGTAACTAATCAAATCGCTGGGGCCGGGCATATGCACTTGGCCTTATATGGAGAATGTTGTGCTCCTGGGGGAAATTCTCTGTCTCTGCCTATTTAAGTGGAACCTTAACTTCCCCACTTTGGAGCACTGACCCAATTCCTTTGGAGTCTGTGTTTTCCGGGTGGCTATCCTCAAGCTTTGCACTCAAACTCTCTACTTAATCATATTCTCCGAATCTCATTATTTAAGGCGGATGTCCACACCACCTCCATGCCCTAAATCATCAAGGATGCACCTTGGAGTGCCACCCCCTCCACTTTGCCAGGTGGCACAGATGTGAGTGCCAGGTAAGTACCACAGGCGAGACACTGTGGTGTCAGGGAAGTCCTGATGCAGGGAGCAAGACATGCGAGGATCCAGGCCAGTGGGCCCTTCAGCGCATCCTTTTGCAAAGCAGGTCAAAGCAAAATAGCTCAGGGCAGCCTGAGCAATGTGGGGTAGGCAACATTCACCAGGCCCAGAGGCTTCAGTCACGCCCTGCACCCATTCCCAGGGGTGATGGTTTAAAGGCATTTGTTCTTTCTTCCCTGGAGTTTCCAGACTAGCTGATACCTAGCTACCTAAAATGTCATTGCAAGTTGCACAGTGTGACCCTCACCCATTATCTTATGTTCCTGGAATTTGTGATACAAAGAACAAGGTATAGTCAAGCAGGAATCAATGTTATTTCTGTAAACCAAAAGAATTCCTGACAAACCACTTTGTATCAGCCCACTCCTTTTCCCTCTTTTGCCTTTAAAAACCTACTTGTAACAAAGGCAAAATGGGGCTCATGTCCAAGGTTTGGTCTGAGTCTTCCAGGCAGCTGTCCTCATCCGGGATCAACTAAACCCTTCAGAGTTCTGTTTTGTGTCTCAGTCTCTGCTTTCAGGTGGATAGCAGCAATTTCTGGAGTAAGGGTGGGCAGAGAGGGTATGAGGTGGGATATGGGAAATTTCCAGCTCAGCCCCTAACAGGAGATGTCCAGAAAAAGTTTCCTGGAGGCAATAGAGCCATACGGAGAGCAGAGAGCACATATAAACCCATGGGAAAATAAGAATATGGGAGCCCACTGGAGCACCCAGTGAAACAGCTGGAAGAGAAAATTGGGAAAATGATCTGAGCTTCATGGAAAACAAGACAAGGAAGATGGAAAAGAGGTGGGAAAACATAAAGGATTCGGAAATCAGAACCAAGAGGAGAATCTAAATGATTCCCAAGAGAGGAAGGAAGAAAAAAAAAAGTGGATGGGAACTTCAAAGGACCAGGAGTCAGGGTGCTTTAGGATATATTAACAATACTGGATGATAGAAAATATTGAAGCAATGTCTTCAAAATTCTGAGAGAAAATTATTTCCAATCAATAATTCTATTCCTAGCCAAACTGTCAACGAACACAAGAGTAAATGCTTTATACCCTATAGGTCTTAACAAGTTATGTGCCACATGTCCTTTCACAGAAAGCTGCTGGAGGATGTGTTCCACCAAAACAAGGGTCTAAACCAAGAAACAGGAAGACAAGAGATCCTGAAAAGGGGATGCAACTTGAGAGAGAGGGGAAGGGGATCCCCTGGATGATAAAGTGACCTTAACCCCACAGGATGAATAGTCCCAAATGGAACAGGTTAGAGAAATCTTAGAGAGATGGTGTCAAGAAAACGGAATTGCTGGAATACTTGCTACCTTTGTGTGATTTAGACTAGAGGTTGCAAATTTTTTCTTAAAGGGGCAGATAATAAATATTTTCAGTTTTGCAGGCCATATACTCTGTTCCAACCACTAAACTCTGCCATTACAGTATAGGGCCAAAGCAGCCATAGATGATATCTAAACAGATAGATGTGGCTGTGTTCCAGTAAAACTCCATTTACAATACGGGAAGCAGGACAGGTTTGACCTGCAGGCCATTGTTTGAGGAGTCCTATTTAGACAACGAGGGTGGAGTCAGGGTATAAATCAGTGGCAATTTCATAGGAACTGAAGCATACAAAAAGCCATGATAATTTTTTTTTTTTTTTTTTTTGAGACAGAGTCTCACTCTATTGCCCGGGCTGGAGTGAAATGGCATCAGCCTAGCTCACAGCAACCTCAAACTCCTGGGATCAAGCGATCCTACTGCCTCAGCCTCTCCAGTAGCTGGGACTACAGGCAAGTGCCACCATGCCCGGCTAATTTTTTTCATATATTTTTAGTTGGCCAATTAATTTCTTTCTAGTTTTAGTAGAGATGGGGTGTCACTCTTGCTCAGGCTGGTTTCGAACTCCTGACCTTGAACGATCCTCCCACCTCGGCCTCCCAGAGTGCTAGGATTACAGGCATGAGCCACCACGCCCGGCCATGACAATTTTTAACTCCATAGAAAATAATTTTTTACATCTACCCCAAAAATAGCAAGATAATTATGCATGTTATGTGACTCACCTGTGAATGTTCTGTACACACTCACAATCATAAACATTGAACACTCATTTACTCCAACTTCTGATATGACCATGTGGGGAGCATGGCTGGGGTTATGCGTGCGGGGCTGGGAGTGGGTGAGAGGAAGAGCCCGACCCTGGTCTGCTGTGGCGGGAAGCCTGTGGTGACGCTACCTGGGGAATTAAGTAGCAACGAAACCATATAATTTAGGTACACAGCAGAACATCTCAATAACAAGCAAGCGTTGGAGCAGGTGGCTTTATGAAGAGCAATTTGGGGGAGTCTCTGGTGCCTTTGAGAGAACTGTCCAAACTTCCTAAGCCTGCCCCCAGGGCCTCAGCAGGGGCCTTCTCCAGAACAGCCCTCTGAGGGGTGGAACCCACGGCCACTGTGCCACACACACTCCTAAAGTGGAAGCTAGCCAAGGGGTGAGGACACAGCTTGGACGTGTGCCCAGGTGTCCCCTGCAGGACAGCGTGCAGTGTAGGCAGAGCTGGGGCATGAAGGAAAGGCAGTGGGCCCGGGCCGGGGTGGCTCTCCCCGCCATGCCTCCTTCCAGCAGGATGATTCCTGGGACAATTCAATGTGTGTTTGTCAAGACAGGAGGACAGAATATTTTTTATCTAACAGTTTGTTTACTGACTTATAACCTTTATTTATTCAGACCCAGCCACGACAGGGCGCACCTGGCTGCCTTCGCCCACTGCACATGTGGGAGCCCGGCCTGGAGCACCCGGTGGGGCGGAGGGAGCGACTGGAACAGCACGGAGGGCCGAGCCCCGGAAGGGAGATTCTCTAGTTTGCCCCCAGCGCAGGTCCTGGGCTCGGGCTGCCCCATCCAGGGCAGAAGTCCACTTGGCTGTCTGTCCAGGTCCCACCCCAGGTTGCTCTGAGAGGTCTCTACTGACTCAGGGACAGCAAAGTAGAGCCTGGGGAGGGCAGAGGTGGGCCTGCGACATGGGGTTGGGTAGACGCCCACACCAGAGGTGGTGAGACAGTCCTGGGTTGGGGGTTGGCTGGGGTTGGGCTCCAGATCAAAGCAGGTACAACTTAGGGGCACTGTGGTGTGAGTCCCTGGGCTGGGGGAGCTGAGGTCAGCGGCACCAGGGAAGGGTCTGTGTAAACGCAGAGGCCAGCCACATGCTCTGCGGGTCTCTCCCTCCCTGGTAAGAAGGCAACAGATCTGCTCCGGTGGTTTCTGTGAGTCAAAACTATGCCTGGAACTTCTTTATTTTATACCAAAACCCTGAGTGGATTTTGTCCCCACTTAACATATAGGAAAACTTGGGTTCAGAGAATTAAGCAGCATGCCGGAGACCAGGTGAGCAGTCCCGAGCCCTTGGCTGCCCCCAGCGGCCTCCGGGAGTGTCCTCGCCTCCCCAGCCGTGTAGTGTCGGTCAGAGCCAAGTCCTACCTGGGAGCTACATCTCTGGGCAGGAGCCAGTGAGCACGCTGCAACCTTTGGAAGAAGACATTGTACTGGGGGAAGAAGTCACTCTTTCCTGCTTCCTGCCTTTCATCTGGCTTTCATCAGCCTCTGCCATCAGGGCATGATGACATCCGTAGTAACTTGGGTAATCTTATAATATAAACAGCTTTGCTCAGAACCTCAAAGAACTCACTTACACATTCTGCATCCATTGTTATGGGAAATCTGGAATAAACGGATGCCCAGCGTCACTGGGGAAATTAAAGTACGCAGTATAAAATATCTTACCCAGATTTAAACAGCCATCCAGAGAGCGAAATAGACTGGGTGTCCAGAAGGTTCACAGCTTGAACCTCACTAGATACCTGGCTGTGTGCCAGCTGCTCTGTGAAGGCCAGCGGTGCATGTCCCTGTCCTCAAGTAGCGACATGCCCTCTCTCAGCCAGTGTGTCAACTCACAGCCTCCTGCGTAATTACCCGGGACAGAAGCAATGGTCGGGGGTGAGAGACGCTCCCAAGCATTCAACAGGGCGCAGGTGGGGGACGGAGCCCGTGCTCGGAGGCGAGTTGACGCAGCCACAGCCAGTCAGCCGCAGTCGCATCATTTTCTAAGCTGTGAAGGGGGCAGGGCACGTCGCTCTGAGGACACTGAGAGACTCACAGGTGGCACAGGCGAAGTGCCACCCACCATGAGGGACACATGCCCGGCACATTTGCTTCTGCTGTTCCACACCGCCAGGCCCAGATAGGAAGGGATATAAAAAAAGAGCACTCTGTGGTGCGGACATCCCATAACCCCTGGAACCCGACGGAGAAGAACTCATGGTAATTAAGGTGCGGGGGACCGGCATTGTCCAATCTCCTGCTGTGAGGACACTGCTGTCCTTGTGCTCTCAGTACAGCAGCCACCAGCCCTCCCAGCTATTGAGCACTTCAGATGCAGCTGGGGGACCACGGTGCTGGCTTTAATTCACTTTTATCTAATTCACATTTAAAGTTAAAAAGCCTTGCGTGGGCAGTGGCCACCGATTGGACAGTGAAGGTCTGGACCACAGAGAGTAAGTGAAGGATGCTTGTTAGTGTTCCCTTTGACTCTTCCTGAGACACTGTCTCTCATCCCGGACACCAGTCCTGAAAACCCGGTGTCTGGATGGTTCTTCAGGCGGCAGCAGAGCTAATGAGGTGCACCTGGCACTGGCTAATGAGGGAGGGGACTGTGCTCAGGCCGTGGGCGGACCTGCGTGCCGTCCTTGCTTGTGCTCTGATCAAAGGAGGGAAGGTGTGAAAAATTCATGGAAAGTATAAAGTGTTGGGGAAATATTAGTTACTATGATGAATGATGAATAGTAATTATCACAGTGACCTACTTTTGTGACTTCGTTGTTTTGTATCTTGTATAATTTTCACAGCCCTGTGGAGGGACCCAGCTCCAGTTTACAGAATTTAAAATGGGCTGGGAGCTGAGGACTCACGTGGGACACAGACAGAAGGAGCAGGGCTAGGAGGAGACACCCGTCCCTGCCTCCAGGGCCCCCAGGGTCTGGAAGTCTCCACCCTCGCCCCCCTGCTGTGTCTGTCCTAAAGCAGCCCTTCCTGCTCAGGGCATTTTGCAGCAGACTTTGTCTTTTTCCTTTCTTAAAATTATTTGAATGAATTTCTTCTTCTAATTCCCTAAGATTAAAAAAAAAATTCTATCTTTTATATAAAGAAAAGCAGGGGTATGGAAGTGAGTCTGGAGATCCTCACATTTCAGATGCGTGATACTTAATAAAGACACTAATTAGGTGAGCGGTCCTAAGCATGTGACTTCTTAAAAATCTCTTTAAGGTAGAATGGATTTAGAGTCTGGCATCTTTCTTTGGACTGGCAGGAATGCTTTCCAAATGACGTTTTATTAAATTCCAATATCAACTCAGAGCTTTGCAGGCAAGACCTTAATGCTGGGGAGAAGCAATCTGCACCTCATGTTTACAGATCCTTTCTGGAGGCCTCCTGTTTGCACGCCAAGAACAGGGAGCTGGATTAACCTGATATAGTGGGTGAGGTTTACTTCAATAAAATGGCCTTTGGGGAGGTGTTTGATCACACCCTACTAGAGCCCCACGTGCTCTTGGTTTGCTGTGCTGCTGCCTAGGGAAGGCATTCACAGGCGGGCCATAGGGTCCCCCTCCACTGGCACCAGCAAGGCACCACCCTCATGGCCTCAGGGGGCTTCCCCCCAGGTGGTGCCTCCCTGTCCCCAGACTAGCCAAGCCGAAGGGCGAGAAGTGTCCATTTCACCGTGGTCTAGTTCCTGCCCCATGGAGCAGTGGGCTGCTTGCTGGGGCCACTCAGCAGGACCCCACTGTGACTTCAATGTCCTCCCCCCAATGAGGGTGGGGCTGTTTGCACCCCAGATTCTTTTTCCTAAAGTTTATATTCAGCAACGTCCACAATTGTGCAGGTGTCTAATAGGAAAAACAGCGCCCATTGCCAAAGGGATGTTTCTCCAGGACGGCGGCCAATATCCGTGCTGGGGAGAAGGGGCTGGGGATGCGGTTGAGGTGGAAGGACAGGACACGGGGTGGCACTGGACCAAAGCAGCTCGAACTGGAGCCTGGAGGGCTTGCTAGCTAGCGCTCACAAGGCAGCAGAGCCCAAGAGTTTGCATTTCTGTCACTTTCCCTTGTGGTGTGGATGCTGCTGGTCTGAGCAGCACAGGTGGAGGCCAGCGGTGTAGTCTGACGCTCTTAGGCAGCACACGCCCAGGAGGAGCCTGTATAGAGGCCCATTTGACTGCCTGCAGGGGAACCTGCCTGTGCAGAAAGCAGGCTCCAAGTCCCGAATGACCCTTGTGTTGGTGGCGGCAGCATCTTCATCTTCCCCATCACTTAATTAGGAATGCCCGTCCCCTTCTCTTGTCGCTAAAGGGAATCCAGCCCTTTCCATGCAACTGCAGATCTGCTTCCCAGCCCAGCCCGCCTGCTCCACCCAGCCCCACTGCCTCGAGGCAGGTGTCCGTCCTTTCTCCCACTCTCTGCCAACCTCCCATTTCTCTCTCTCGCCTCCTGCCTTCCCCACCACAACATCAGGCTTTTGAAGCACAGATTGCCCCTGTCTGGCTTTGTCTCTTGGAGGGTATAGAGGTTTCATGGCCCTGTGTGTGCCCCTCAGGGCTTCAGTCCTGGGCTTGAACAGCCGGGGCAAACCACCCCCACCTGGACCCACCCTTGCTTGCTGTCCTCCGGGCTGCTGTTCACACGGTGCTCCTGTGCTTGGAGGTCCTCCTGCTCTCCACTGAGAAGACGTGTCTTCACCTTTGAGGATTTGACTCAGAGTTGGCGGGACAGACGGGGGTCAGACAGTGAGACTGCTGAGGGCAGAGTGGGCTCCAGCTCACCTTCCTTGGCTGGGGCCAGGTGAGGGGCTTGCCCTCTCGTACCTGGTCTAACCACAGTTAGGGGCTTCCAAGAGTCCTGAGCTTTTAGAATAGGGACCCACGTGGGGTGGGCAGGATGGGACTGAGCAGAAACCTGGGTCACAGAGCCCCTGGTTCTGTCGGATGACCCGGGAGGCTGCACTGGCTGCCGCTGGGGAGAGGACTCTGCCCCCTAGGCCATGCCCTGTGCAGCCAGGCTGCCCACTCCCATGGGGACACCACTCCCTGGTGCTAAGCCTAGAGGGGGCCCACTCTCCAAGGGGCCTGGGAAGACCCTTGGAGGCTGATTCTGCCCCAGTCCCTGTGGTTTGTCTCTCAACCCCTCCCCTCCCACCAAAGCCGTGAACCTGAAGCCTGTGCCCTGGGTTGGCTTCAAAGTCAAGTGGTTTATTCTGGAAATGAGGGAACAGTCACAGTGTAAGGTGAGGTGGCCATCGAGGGTGTGTCAAGCCAGTGCCCACATAACACCTGGAGCTTAATCATATGGGGACACCTAGGAAAGGTGTAGATTCTACCCTGTCTCGGAATCCCCCACAAGACAGTATCATGGGTTAAATTATGTCCAAACAAAAGATATGTCGAAGTCCTAACTGCTGGTACCTGTGAATGTGACTTTATTTGGAAATAGGGTGTTTGCAGATGTGATAGGCTTAAGATGATGTCATTAGGGATGGCCACACCGGTCAGCCCGGAGCAGGCCTCCCCAGAGAGTCCCAACTCACCAAGGCAATGTCTCAGGGTCCCATCAACCCAGGTCGTGCCCCCGCCTGGACCAGCACTTCCCCCATAACCCAGCATCATGACAGCTGCCCTCCCTCCCACCAGACTCCTTCTACCTCCCTAAATCGGTAACAAATACCAAGGAGCCCTCACCATGAGTTAGGAAGGAGCCAGATGTCTTCTTATGAACATCACTAGCCTTCTTCTACATATATATATATATATTTCCAATACTGTTCAGAGGCCATCCAATTCCACTGATCCTAGATTCCTAGGGTGAGAGGCCCTCACTTCTGTCCCCACATACAACTTTCAAAAGAGTTTGCTTGCTTTGCAGGTGAAGACTTAGCTCTGAGTATGTTCGAATAAGAGGAAGCATACAAATGATAACGGCAATGGTGATAGTAATACTAACCACGACTGCTTTCACATGCCAGGCCTCCTCTGAGCCACCCACACATGCTGATCCATTTGCCTCTCCCAACCCTGAGGGAGGTCTCTGGCTCACCATTTCCTCCCAGTAGGACATTCTAGGACATTGCCGGACAAAATCAGGATGTGAGAGTGGGCAGTTGTCTCAGGGACACTCCCAGAACATGTGGGCTCCAGGCCTCCTGGGCTGGTGGCTTGTGGGGGCTTGCAGGGGCCCTTGTGCCAGGTCCAGTCTGTTCCTGCCCCACCTGCCTGGGCAGCAGCATATACAGGAAGCCAGGTAGCCAGGTGGTCTGTCGCCTGCCTGCTGAACGCTCCCCTCCAGGCTGTCTCTGCTTCTCTACCTGAAGGCTCCTCCGTGCACACAGGAGCTCATCTGGCCCAGATGCAAAGCACTCAGATCTTCTGCCCCAAGGGACAACCCTCAGCTGATGAGGGACAGAGTCCATGGATGCATTAATGCCACTTCTCCACCTTGTTGGGGTGGTTCTGAGCTGTGTTCTCCGAGGTTCCTCAGAGGTCCCAGAGGGGCTGGGCCCAGCTGCCTGCAGCAGAAACAGGGTCCCCAGCACCAGACTGTCACCCCTTCCCACTCCCTCACCCCACACTGGGCTGGGACTCCTGCCCAGAGAAGCTATCTGCACACACATCCCAGTGTCTGCTTTGGAGGAATCCAAATTAAGACATTTATCCACATAAAACGTAATCTGATTATGTTAGAATTGAGTATGACTATATACGCTATAGATGGTTTGCATTTAGATAACCAATTATCATAGGTTTTGTTTACAAGGACATTAAAAGTCCCATTTCCACGGTCATCCACTAAATTTAGTATCATGGAGCTAGAATGTTGCTCAAATATATTCTGATTTATTGGTGTTTATTCTTGTTGGAGTCTTATGGTCCTTTGGGAAAGCTACAGACCTAGCACCTAAAAATCGGACCCACATACAACATTGCCTACAAGTTCAGGGTGTTCTCAGAACACCTAGATCCAATCCAGAGAGCACCACTGCTCACTCACAGGTGTGTGCACTGAGTCCCTAGCTGGAGAGGACCCTGTGCACATCACCAGGCAGCTGTGGGGTGTCCTGACTCCCCATTGGCCATCATACCACCCACCACAGCCACATCACCACCTCTATTCCTGCCTGCTGTGTTCTTGAAATATAATAAGGCAGGGCAACGGTGTGCACCTATAGTCCCAGCTACTGGGGAGGCTGAGGGAGAAGGATTGCTTGAACCCAGGAGTGAGTCCAGTTGGGCAAGACAGAGACACCCCCTCTCTAAACAGATAAAAACAAAAAGCAGATACAATGAACTATACACACATAAGGCAGTATCATCAGTAGCAGCATGAGTTTACTCCGTTTTATTGATCATGAGGAAAAACAATGGATGTCCCCAGCACAGCTTCTTTGTTCACTTGCATGCGCAGCTCCTGTCTGTCAGCAATTCTACTTGAGGGGCCCCACTGTCTCCTTATGACAGTCCCACCGAGTCCCCTCGCCTTCACCCCCATTAATCTTGCAGGCCTGTTCCTTACCTCACCTCGCTCAGTTATCCAGCTCTCAGTTCTACTCGCATTTATTCTCAGTGTGTTTTCTTTTCACCCTCCCTCCGCCTTCCTTGCTTTCTGCTGTCTGGGCCCATCGTATTTTACTCCAAAGTGAGTGAATCTCTGCTATTTGTAACCCAGCCTCCTGGCATCTGAACAGAGTCTCACTCTGTTGCTCGGGCTAGAGTGCCATGGCCTCAGCCTAGCTCACAGCAACCTCAAACTCTTGGGTTCAAGCGATCATTCTGCCTCAGCGTCCCCAGTAGCTGGGAATACAGGCATGTGCCACCATGCCCAGCTAATTTTTTCTATATATTTTTAGTTGTCCAATTAATTTCTTTCTGTTTTTAGTAGAGACAGGGTCTCGCTCTTGCTCAGGCTGGTTTTGAACTCCTGACCTTGAGCGATGATCCTTCTGCCTTGGCCTCCCAGAGTGCTAGGATTATAGACGTGAGCCACCGTGCCCAGCCCTGTCCAAATTTTTTAGCATTTTTTTTTTTTTTGCAATAGTGAAAGCTTAGATTAGGATTTTGATGAACGTCATTTTTCTATTTTAAAACTGTCTCTTGGAATATTTTTCTCTGAATGAGCTGACTATCCAAGCATCCAAGTCAGACCTCAGAGTCCATTAACTTATTTTCTAAAACAAAGAATAATTATATTACTTGTGATGTCATTGTTATTCATATTTATTGTTTTTGTTGTTGTTGTTAGTCCTCTTTTTCTACTGATGTATATAAAAATTTATTTTTCCTTGAGAGGCAGGTACATGACAGGTGGTGATTAAACATTCCACAAAGCACCCGAAAAAAGCAGGTGGGGACAGTCACCACAGCATTGACACACATTGAGCTCATTCCTTGGAGATTCAGGGCAAAGGTAGGCAGTGTTTTCCAAAGGTGAAGTGGGAAGAGCATGAGAGAAGGCCATTAGGAATGAAAATGATGTCTCCATGGATGGGAACGCCTGGTGGCCATCTCCTTGTGTAACACTGGGCCACCTGATCCTGCCTGGCCCAGCGATCTATGACTGTGTAACTTTGGTCCCCAGAGCTTGATCATAGAGTCCTGGAGCTGGAAAGGAAACTGGAATTCCTGCCATCCTCTGGGTTCTTGCATCCTCTCTAGAACTCATCTGCCCGGTGGCCGTTCAATCAGCTAATGTCCACACCCTTCCAGGTGGCCTTGGACCTTCAACATGTTGGAATCAGAGTGGGACAGAACAGAGCAGCACCAGGGACGGTGGTGTTGCCCAGTGATCAGAGGAGCAGGGAACCTCCCTCCCCAAGGCCAGAGGAACGGAGGCAAGGGTGGGATGACTGTGGCTCAGGTATCAGGAGGAGCGTTTGGAAGTTGAGGAAGTTAATCTCCGGGTATCTCAACTCCTAAGTGAAGTCAGAGTCAGAGTTCACCACTGGGAATTAATTGATCGTGGCTAGCAGGATGCTAGAGGAAAACGTGATATTTAGAAATAAAGGAGGGATCTGAATAAGGAAAGACAGAGGAGTGGATAGACAGCTTTAGGGACACAATTGAAGTTGGAGGTGATTTTGTGATTCTAATCTGTACAGTTATGGAGTCTTCTCCAAAATTAATGCAAATAAACCAAGGTAGGGATTTTCTTAGGGCAGAAGGAAAATGGTACCAGAGAATCAAAAGTGCACATGAGTTCTTAGTTTAAATGATCGACTTTGCAATATAGTCTAGGTAAGAAAAAAAGAAAGCCCTGGAACAATTGAGGATGGAAAACCCAAGACAGCAAGTAACCAGATGCTCAAGATTGCAGAAAAATTGTATGGGGTGGGGGAGGAAAAGCCGGAAAGACAGCTAATTCTTCAACGTGTGAAACACTGGGTTCATGATTTCTCAAGTGGAGCCATGCCGAGTGAGAACACGTCATGTTTTTATTTACCTTACTCAGAGTAAATACATTTGACCTCTTTCTTTAAAAGAATGATTCTAAATTAGTTTTCCATTTCTTATTTATTTTTCCTTCTGAAAATTATTTTCCTAGCATTGTTTGATATATACTCGGAAAAGTGCTACCTATTCAAGTGTTAGGAACCATGTCTATAGGAAATAGTAACAATAATAATAATGATGATGATGATGTCTGGGTGAAGTGACCTCACCCTGAATGGAATTTTGAAGTGGTCACTTCCTGCTGAACAACGGAAAGAAATACGCTGTGGTTCATGTCACCTCACACCTGTGCAGTGGGGACGTCACAACAGCAACTAAATAAAGACAAGCAAACTGGATTTTCTGGATCATATTCATTAGGAGCAGAAACAGAAACAAAACCCTGATGCCCAGACCTTCCCACAGTGTCCCATCTCGTCTGTCCCAGGGTGTGCACTCTGTGCTGACACGTGGTCAGGACTGGCCATCTCCTGAACCCTGGAGGTGGCCCCTGCACTGTGCCAGAGGCTCTTCTGATCTGGCCCTGTGTTCACCTTGTTTTGTGACTTGTCCTCACAATGCAGACTTCCCGATGGGCTCAGACTTTCCTGTATCTTGCTTTTGTCTGAATCTCTTTTCCTCCATGGCCTGTGTTCCTTGAGAACTTACTCAGTTTTTCTGGAGCCTATTTCTGGACAATCTAGGTTAACCTGTGCCCAGACATTGAAGAAAACCCTGTCGCTCTTGTCAAACTCCAGCCAGCGCCGAAAGCTAAGACTAGACCGCCGGCTATGACACTTTTCCCTGAGAGTAAATCTCCCTGCAAACACGGTTCCTGGGCTGGCTGCTGTCCTTTTCCTGAACACCTGGGTCTGAATAGGTCTCAGTTCTTGAAATCGTCATCGCCCCATCGTATCCAGTCATCTCTGTGTAAAGGTCAATGTCACAGCAGACGTGTGAACCATGTTGCTGAGAGGCTCATTGAAAAAGAAACTCACCTCTTTTTATTTGTAGGTGATGACCTATAAAAAGACTAGGAGCCCGATGTGTTCCCAAAGTTTTACATGGCCTGAGATTTTAAGAACAATTCTCGAATGTTCTAGACCACTATCATGGCCCTGGGGTGGAGTCCCTGGCATACTGTTGGAGCTCAGAACGCCGCCCAGCCCCGGCACCCACACAGAGGCTAAGCCGAGCTATTCATTCAAACCCCAGGGGCGAGCTGAGTCTCCAGAAATCACACCGCTTGTCACTGCACGTTATTTCTCTGTGACCAGCTGGTTTCCATTCTCCACACCGTTTTGGGGATCTCAGCCAGAGCTTTGACCTTAATTTCTGCCACCGTCTTTTCTAACAAAAAATTTTCAAATGGCCACTCTGCTCCCTTCACCCTTGTAAGGGAGGCCCCCTGTGCAACTCTCAGGAGCCCCCTCAAAAATAATGGCGCAACATCCCTGCTCCCCGAGCACAAACGTATTTCTCACTCATAGGACACTCAAGTCCAAACTGGAAAAATAATAACCAAAATGCCTTTGAGAAGACATCAAAGCCTCCAAAAGCAAAATACAACTTTAATCCCTGCCATCAATGCCACCAGCTCTTTACAGTCCAAATCTGCAATGCCGGAGCAATAACAATGTATAATGCAAACACTGGTTCCTCTAGGTTCTCGCCAGTGTGCCAACATAACAATAAAAATTGTTTGATCTCGTAAGAAATAAAGGTGGTTGAGATTTTTCTCACTCAAGTCATTCTGAGCACTGCACGTCTCTGAAGGAAGAAAGGCAGCCTCCTGCCCTCAGGCCACTAAACCCTGAGCGATGGAGGCCCCAGGAGCCTGTGGCGGGAGCAGCCCCATCCCCGCTGCAGCCCTGGCCTCCACCCCAGGGGACTTCACCCCTTTCTCAGTTTTTTGTTTACTGAGATCACACATGAGCCTCAATTGACCCAAGTATGAAGAAAAAAATCCATGTATCAATATCTATACCCATCCAGCCATCAATAAAGGGAATGGTGTATTCTATTTGTGACAGTTTCACTCAAAACTATGGCTGGGAGCAGCATCATTTAGCCAGACAATAAGGAAAACGTTTTGCTCAAAGCCTGCAGAAAGGGCTTCCACATTGTTAGTCATACTTACAGGGGTCTTTAAGATATTGGCAAAGGACAGGTGGATTGTTGGGGTGTGCAAGGTAGCACATGGCATCTGTCCAGGGAGAACTAACTAGGGACCAAGACCTAAGGGGCAGGTGGCGATTGGTGACTGGAGGCTTTTGTGTGTGTTTCTGTGTACGCATGCGCAGGGTGCATGTGTGTCTGGAGGGAGAGGGTGGGATGGATTTAAGTTCTCAGGGGGACAGAGAGACAGGAGAGACAGAAAGTTTGCAGACAAAGAAAAGAGGGAGAAATGGAAATGGGGTAAGCTGAGGTGGGGACCCGCACAATGGTCAGATGCCGCCGTGGTCCCTGGCATCTCAGAACCACCCTTCTGTGATCCCGTCTGTGCATCCTGGAGGCAGCCTGCGCTCCTTTTCATCTTAGCACTCTCGGTCCCTTGGTGGTTGGAGCAGGACCAGCTGGATCCGGCATTGCTGATGATCCCAGTGTGTGCTCTGAGGGCCTTTCGTAATCTTATTATTTATCGTATCTCTTGATCTGTGGCCTCTCTGACTGTGTGCAGTCTCCCTAGTGCTAAGAATTTTAAGACCCCTAGGGACTCTTTTTGATTGCTCAGAGCCTCTCACAGGTCATTAGGTCACCACACAGACACTGTGTCTGGGGTCTCAGTGCAGATACGTTCTCACTCTCTCTCCTAATAGAGGTCTCTCTTTATTATGGAATGTGGGCTGTTTTAGGAAGTCAATTCATAGGGGTAGAAATGGGGGGAAATGGGACAAAAAACACAATGGGACCCATTTTAGAGGGCACCTCCTTGAGGCTGGTCTTGAGCTTGTCTATCACGTGCTCCCACGATGCGGGTGGGTATTGAGGAACCCAAGAATTATACCCAAGGCTCTGTGGCCATCCTGATTTGCGTCTTCTCTGTGATATCCAACAACTGCAGGGAGGCCAAGGTAGAAGGTGGGTGTTGGTGCAGGATTCTCAATGTGTCCACACATCCACGTTCTGGTGCTGAGCAACTGAAGAGAGGGAAGAGAGAGGGGAGCACATCCCCCAGAGCCATTCTCCAAGGCACTGGGTGTGGGTGACAGCCAACCCAGACATTCGTAAAGGCTACACTTGGAAGATGTGGTACAGAAATTACACCTCTGCAGCACAATTAACAAACTGTCATTCCCTCAAGACTTCAAGCATCAGTCTGGATAGTTCCTTGCTTTTTGAACCTCGCACCTCTCTTGGCTTGGGAATGCAATATTCTTATACATACAGGCACCGTTTGGCTGAGGCGAATCCTGCCTCACTCAAACCCCATTTCTTCAAATTTGGGGAATGTGAAAGGATGCAAATAGAATATTGGAACAGTTTGCAGGAAAAAGTATCATGATTGATTAGTGACAAACACCACGGGTGCAGGGACGAATGTGGGTGTGATTGCACATGGGCCTGGGTGCTCCATTCCTACCAAGGAGCACTGAAGTCTGAGCTGAGATACTACCAAGCTCTATGCTAGGAAGGAAGGAAGGAAGGAAGGAAGGAAGGAAGGAAGGAAGGAAAGAAAGGTGGAAAGAAGAAGGAAGGAGGGAGGGAAGGAAGTAAGGGAAGGAGGGAAGGAAGGAAGGGAAGGAGGGAGGGAAGGAAGGAAGGAAGGGAGGGAGGGAGGGAGGGAGGGAGGAAAGTAGGAAGGAAGGAAGGAAATATAGACTGAGAAAAAAAATCAGCCAGCTAAGACACCAATCCCCCTAGGGCACTGAAGAATACTCACAGTTCATTTGAGTTTCTTGCAAAGTCTGGGTGAAGTCTTGGATAATACTTCTGATACAGCGTTGTCAAGAAGTCTGTTACCAACCTGCTCTAGTGACACTTGGCAGGAAAAGAAATGCTAAAGAAGTATATACAATTGCCAATTTTGAAGTGATCCTTAAACTGGCTGTATTGGCTAGTTATAGTCATAATTATTCTGTGTAACAAACACCTCCAAAACTCAGCACCCTAAAACAATCTTTATTGGTTATTACTTATGTGTCTGGGGCAGCTGAGATCTGGCTGATCTAAGCTAGGCTTGCTTAGGCTGCACCTGGCATATCTCAGCTTCTGATCACTCGGTGGGTCATTTGGGGTGGCTCCACTGCACATATTTCTCAACTTAGTTGAACAAGCAGTGTAGCAGGGGAGTGTTCTCCCCCATGGCAGAGGCATGAAGGTAAGCAAAAAAAAAATCAACAGGACCACAGAACAGGCAATTTGAACACATCCCTGTGGCTGAAGTGAGTCCCATGGTAAACAGGAGCATTGTCACTTCTACCCACATCACATTAAATAAAGTGAGTCAGGAGGATGAACACGAAATCCACAGGTGAGAAATACACTCTGCCTCTTTAGTAGAAGAAACTTTGTTTATTCGTTTATGTATTTTAATTTGTACAAATTTCTGGGGTACATGTGCAATTTTATTACATACATAGATTGTGTAGTGGACAATTCAGGGCTTTTAGTGTATCCATCACTCAAATAATGTACATTGTACCCATTAATTAATTTCTCATCATCCACCTAGTCCTACCCTCTCACACTTCTGAGTCTCCATTGTCTATCCTTCCACTCTCTACATCCATGTGTACACATTTTTTGGCAGCCACTTATGAGTGAGAACATGCGATATTTGACTTTCTGTGTCTTGTTTGTCTCACTTAAGATAATGACCTCTGGTTCCATCATATTGCTTCAAAAGACACGATTTCATTCCTTTTATGGGCTGAATAGTATTCTGTTGTATAAATATACAACATTTTCTTTATTCATTCCTCTGTTGATAGACACTTAAGTTGATTCCTGATCTTTGCTATTATGAATAGTGCTGTGATAAACATATGAGTACAGGTTTTTTTTAATATATATATTGATTTCTTTTCCTCTAGGTAGATACCCAGTAGTGAGATTGGCGGATTGAATGGTAGTTCTATTTTTTGTTCTTTGAGAAATCTCTATACTGTGTTCCATAGAGGTTGCACTAATTTACATGCCCACCAACAGCTTACAAGAGTTCTCTTTTCTTCATATCCTCACCAACATCTGTTATTTTTTGTCTTTTTAATAATACCCATTCTGACTGGGGTAAGATATCTCATTGTGGTTTTAATCTGAATTTCTCCAATGATTACCGAGCATGTAATGCTACCCATTTGCATGTCTTCTTTTGAAAAGTGTTTCATTCATGTCCTTTGCCCACTTTTTAATGGGATTATTTGCCCTTTTTTAATTGAGTTGTTTCAGTTTCTTGTGTATTCTAGGCATTAGTCTCCTGTCAGGTGAATCGTTTGCAAATATTTTTTCCCATTCTAGTGGTTATCTGTCTATTCTATTGATTGTCGTTGATTATTTCTTGTACTATGTAGAAGTTTTTTTGTGTGTAATTAAGTCCCATTTGTCTATTTTTGGTTTTGATGCCTATGCTTTTGAAGTCTTAGTCATAAATTCTTTGCCTAGACTAATGTCCAGAAGAGTTTACCCTGAGTTTTCCTCTAGTGTTTTCATAGTTTCAGGTTTTATGCTTAAGCATTTAATCCATTTTTAGTTAATTTTGGCATATAGTGAAAAATAGGGGTCTACTTTCATTCTTCTGCTTATGGCAATTCAATTATCCAAGCACCATTTATGTCCTTCCCCCAATGTATGTTCTTGTCAGCTTTGTCAAAAATTAGTTAGCTGTAAATAGGTGGCTTTATTTCTGAGTTCTCTATTCTGTTCCACTGATCTATGTGTCTATTTTTATACCACTACCATGCTGTTTTGAATCCTATAGCTTTGTACTATAATTTTAAGTCAATTTTATGCCTCCAGCTTTGTTCTTTTTACTTAGGATTGCTTTGGCTATTTAGGCTCCTTTTTTGGTTCCATATGAATTTTAGGATTGTTTGTTCTAATTCTGTGAAAAATGACATTGGTATTTTGATAGGGATTGCATTGAATCTGTAGATTGCTTTGGCAGCATGGTCATTTTAACAATTCCAATTTTTCTGATCCATGGACATGGATGTTTTTCCATTTGTTTATGTCATCTACAATTCCTTTAAACAGGGTTTTATAGTTTTCCTTGTAGAGGGCTTTTACCACCTTAATTAAATTTATTCCTAGCTATTTTATGGTTTTTGTATCTTTTGCAAAAGTGATTGACTTCTTTATTTCTTTCTTAGATTATTATTAGCATATAAAAACATTATTGATTTTTGCAAGTTGATTTTATGTCCTACAACTTGCTGAATTTATTTATCAAATCTAAGAGATTTTTGGTGGAGTCATAGGTTTTTCCAGATATAAGATAATATCAGCACCAAACAGGGATAATTTAACTTTCTCTTTTTCAATTTGAAATGTCTTGTATTTATTTCTCTTGCCTGATTGCTCTGGCCATGACTTCTAGTACTATGGTCAATAGGAGTGGTGAAAGTGGGCATCTTCTAGTTCTTAGAGAAAATGCTTTCAACTTTTCCCCATTTAGTATAATGTTAAGTGTGAGTCTGCCATATGTAGCCTTTATTGCTTTGAGATATGTTCCTTCCTTCACTAGTTTCTTGAAGGTGTTTATCATGAAGTGATGCTAAATTGTATCAAATGCTCTTTCTGCATCTATTGAGATGATCATATTGTTTTTGTCTTTGATTCAGTTTGTATAATATGTCATATTTATTGATTTGTGTATGTGGAACCACCCTTGCATCCCTGATACAAAACCCACTCAATCATGGGGTTTTATCTTTCCTATGTGCTGTTGGATTTGGTTTGATAGCATTTTGTTGAAGAATTTTTGTCTATGTTCATCAGGGATATTGGTCTGTAGTTTTCTTTTTGTGTTGTGTCCTTGTCTGGTTTTGGTATCAGGACAATACTGGTCTCATAGAATGAATTAGAGAGAATTTCCTCCTCCTCTATTTTGGGAACAGTTTCAAAAGGATTGGTATTACTTCTATGTATGTTTGGTAGAATTTGGCCTTGGATCCTTTTGGCTCTAGGCTTTTTTTTTTGTTGAGAGACTTTTTACTACCGATTTAATCTTGTTGCTCATTATTGGTCTGTTCAAGTTTTATAGTTCTTCCTGGTTCAATATTGGGAGGTTGTATGTTTACAGGAATTTATCCATTTTCCCTAGGTTTTCTAGTTTGTGAGTGAATAGTTGTTCATAGTAGTCTCAGATGATCTTTTGTATTTCTGTGGTATGAGCTGTAATGTCTCTTTTTTCATTTCTGATTTTGTTCATTTGGGTCTTCTCTCTTCTTGGTTAGTCTAACTAGTGTTTTATCAACTTTATTTACCTTTTTGAAGAATAAACAGTTCATTTTGTTGATCCTTTATATTTTTTAAGTCTCTATTTCATTTACTTCTGATCTGATCATTTTTATTTCTTTACTTCTGCTAATTACAAGTTTGGTTTATTCTTGCTTTTCTAATTCCTTGAGGTACATTATTAGATTGTGAATTTGTAATCTTTACCTTTTTGATATATGCATTTAATGCTTTAAACTTCTCTCTTAGCACCGCTTTTGCTGTACCCCACAGGTTTTGTTATGTTGCATTGCCACTTTCATTTGTTCCAATTTTTTACTCATTTCCATCTTAATTTCATTGACCCATTGGCTGTTCAAGAGCATGTTGTTTAATTTCCACATATTTGTATAGCTTCTGAAGTTTCACTTGTCCTTGATTTCTGATTTTTATTCCACTATGATCTGAGAAGGTACTTGATAGGATTTCAATTTTTAAAAATTTGTTGGGACTTGTTTGTGGCCAACATATGGTCTATCTTGGGGAATTTTCCATGTGCTGATGTAAAATATATTCTGCAGTTGTTGGGCAGAATGTTCTGTAAATGTCCATTAGGTCCATTTGGTCTAAAGTCTAATTTAAGTCCAATGTTTCTTTGTTGATTTTCTGTCTAGATAATCTGTCTAATTCTATGAGTAGGGTAGAGAATCCTCTATTATTGTATTGTTGTCTATGTCTCTCTCTCTTTAGATCTAGTAATATATATTTTCTCATGTATCTAGGTCCTCCAGTGTTGGGTGCATATATGTTTAGAATTGTTATGTCTTCTTGCTTAATTGGTTTCTTTATTATTATATAATTGGTTTCTTTATTATTATATAATGACCTTCTTTGTATTTTTTTTACTGTTTTTGACTTAAAGTTTATTTCATCTGATGTTAGTATAGCTACTTTGGCAGAAGAAACTTTAATGCCACAGGGAAAGGGACATGGAAAAAGGGAGAAATGAAGAATTGGGACCAATTATGCAATTCTTTATCTAGTGTTATTGTGTCACTGAATCTTCTGAGATTTTTCTGCTCTGGCCCCAGATCAACCATGGTGTCCTCATCTCTATCTTTCCTTGGATTCCAACCATCCACCTCAACCCCAAGTTACTGTTTATTGGTCTGTTTTCTGGGACTCAGGACTGTCTCCTCTGATCTGGTGCTATGGACAAACATTCTTGGTGAGCTCAGTCTGTCAAGAGAACTGACATCTCCCTAAGGGTCTCCCAGCTGCTGAAGCAAGGCCTTCTCTGTCCTCTTGGTTGTGGAAAAGATGGATGGCAGCTTTTCTGGGACAGACACCAAAATGCAAAGGGCAAAGCAGGGATCAATGGCACCTGCTCTCACTTATCGAACAGTAATTGCTCATCTAGTTGCCTTTTAGATGGGTTAATTTTATGTGTTTTTAATATCTTTGGTGTTTCTATGGAGTTTTTAAATCTCATTTGGAGATCATAAAAGGAGATTCTATTTCAGAAAACCAAGTGAGGAGTTCAGGCCATCTGCTGGCACAGGCTTCAGAAAATAGTACATTTGTATGCTGACTTTGCTTCACACTCACCTCTGCTGTCTTGTCCGGGATTGTGGTTAATGCTGAAAAAAGATTCCCCTAAATTATTAGCTTTTCTTACTTATAGTGAGACATCTGAGATAAAGCAAGGTGAAGTCATCACACAACTAGCCAATGAGCTCCAGAACACTAATAAAGTTTAAATAAATCAAAGTAAACATATTTTGTACAATTACTTTGCATTTTCTTTTGTATTAATAGCAAGTTTCCTATTAGTAACATAGAGTCATCTCCCAGGCCCTTCTTCCCAGCTTTGCCTATGGTTATTGTGTATTCCATAAGTTTCAGAAGTCACTGCCAGATGTCCTCACATTTTGTTTGTAGTGGTGTGCTTTCAAAAGCAGACTGTTTTTCCACCATGCATATGTAGAGAGATGTGGGGTAGAGAAGACACTTGTGGGTGTCTGTGAAGCCCCCTAATTGTTTCTCCAATGGTCAGTTTGTCTGCTGCACTCTTTCAAAAGCAAGTACCAAGGTTCTCTTTGGGTCAACTGACTGACATAGTTTTCACGGGCCCAGCCCCTTGCTTCAATGTGGAATGGACTCAGTGGTGCAATTTGAGCTCCAGAGCTTCCCACAATAGTAGGCTGACACTGGTCTCCAGCAGATACCACATCTCTGTTCAGCCCCTTCCCCTTCCTTGCCCTGCTTCTCTCACTCCTGTGAGACGCATCCCTCAGTAACCATTGCCCAAGAGCCCCCATCTCAGGCTGTCCTGCTAAGGAACCTGTACCAAGGCAGTTAGGTGCTAATCCCTTCTGCTGATCAGAAAATAGACCAACACTTTAAGTAAGCGGCTTTCCCACAAACAAGTAGACAGTGGTAGAACAAGAGCTCAATCTGTACTTATAAGTCTAGTTCTGTTTTCAATCCTCCACTATGCCTTTCATGACTCACTGCATGGGCTGTTTCTGCAAGGCAACCAATGGCACTGGGCTCCAATCCAAGGCAGCTGGGTTCTGAGCAGGCCAGCCCCTCACGTGCGCAGGGCCAAGACCAAGAGCACAAATAAAAGCCCACATGCCATGTGTCCACATATTTTAAAATTATAAATAAAGTAAAATAATTGCTAAATAAATTATAGTCTATCTTCTCACCTGGTTAAATATGCCTTTATAAGAACCTGGAAAGCCAGATTTAATTTAGAATTCTTGGACTCCTTGGAGTTCCATGGCAGAGGGGTGGAGTGGGGTAAGGTGGCTCTGGCCTCTGGCCCTTGACTCAATCCTCCCACCCCTTTCCCACATTGGCTCCAGCCCTGTCCTGCAAAGTGAGAGACTTGTATATACACACACCAACACTCTACACATTCACACCTGCCAAAGACACCCATACCTTAGCCACACTTTTACCCAAGGATGCATACAAAAATGGATATGGGCCACTGAGCAGGCAATTCTGGGGTTCTGGATACTGGAATGTGGGTATAGGCTCCAGGTGGGTGTGCTTTTGGGCGTGTGGACTTCATGAATTGTAGGGTGGGACAGCTGTGCCAGACACCCTTCTAGATCCTGGAACCCAGGATAGGGCCCACTTTGCCCTTGGCCAGGGTGGTGCTGCTTCCTCTAGCCACATCATTATGGTCAAGTCACTTTCCCTGGTCGCCAGTTTCCACATCTGTAAGGTGAGAGCATCAGATTATACAATCTCAAGGTCTTTTCTTGCCATGCAAGTGTGTGATTCTGTCATTCATCCTAGAAGTGACACTGGCCATGTAAGAAAAGCAAGAACTCTCTAAACAAGCTTGTGTAAACAAAAAATATGAGGGAAGGTCTGAGACTCAGTAAGTCAAGGATTTTCCTTTGGAAGCACATGCTCAGCATCTCAGGATGAGCATTGTTTTCTGTCTGCAAAGCACACGTCCCACACTGGGCAGCTACTCCCCAGCTGCTGCCCTGCAGAGAGCTCGTGGGCATTTGGCTCCATCCCACGTGGCCCTGGATGGGATAAGCACTGGGGATGTGTTTTGAAAGGGGAATGCTTATTTCGAAGGAGAACTATCACACAATATTCTGACAGAGTGCTGCACTTCAATATTGAAGACATGCCCATCAATATTTCATGTTAATATAGTAATTAGTATTTAAACCTGTTAAGTCGATCCTTAAGTAAAATATTTTTATTTTCACAATGAGTTCTCCAAAGTCAATGTATTTGTTTTATTGGAGTCTATCATACATATCAGTAACAACTTTGCCAAGGTTACTGAGAAATGGTGTCACAAGGACCATTAACCAGGGAGGATAATGTGCGAGGCTCTGAACACTGGGCCTGTTCTTGAAGTCTGGGAGCATGGATGTACGTGAGAGGGATGGTGATAGGGTACAAAGAATCAGCGTGGAACACAAGAGCCACTGAGCTGTGTCTGCTGGGGTCACCTGTGGCCACTTGTCAGAAAGATGGCCTAAAGGTGGCCTGAGGGACACACATGACTATACTCTAAGTTCAGTGGATGCCAACACTGCCTTGCCACCTGTGTAAAACTCCAGCGCTGTCCTGGATGGAGGGGCTGTGTCAGGGAAACTTTCACTGAGCAGAAGACAGTGGAAAGGCATTTAGCATAATACAGTTCCGTGGTATTCAAACTCTCCTCCTAAAAGCTGCCTCAGAACAGGGCCAAGAAACAGGCAGGGTGCAATGGGAGCCAAGTATTTCTGAAAGCAATGCCACCCGACTTACATTAGTTTTAAATATTGGACATTCTGGTAGGGGACAAGGTTCTGAAGAAAGCATTTCCACTGCTTGAAATGAAAGGGTTGAAGTTTTCTGACTTTATTTCAACATTCTTAAAAGGCAATTGAATCCTATAGAAGGAAAACAGATTGCTGATTACACAGCAAATTGTAGGTTAGAATGTCTGATCATAATGAGTAAAAAAGTCTGAGCCCAATGGAGAGATTTTGTGCATTCCTGTAAGTGTGTATATACCAAAGAATCACCTGATGATCTTGGTGAGCATCAGGTTTTCCTTTCTGCAAAGTGGTTGGTTTCTCAGCCTCTGCACAGGGGGTGCAGTGGCAATTGGAGGGTACAATGGGCAACTCCATAAACAGTGCATTTTCATCACCACCTGTATTTAGATGCTTGCATGGACTCTACAACCTGGACAGAGCTTGAGTGGGGAGGCCTCTTGCTCTAACCCATTCAGCAAAGTGGGTTTCTGATCCACAGGAGACAAGGGGTGGTCAGTCTTATCCTTAATCACCCCTGTCTCTGGCTTACATTTTGGTAATTCTTGCAATATTTCAAACTGTTTCATTATTATATCTATTGTGATGATCTATTATTAGTGATCTTAGATGTTACTATTTTAATTCTTTCAGTGCACCACGAAATATGTCCATATAAGATGGTAAAATTAATCAATAAATGTTGAATGTGTTCTGATTGCCTATCTATCAGCTGTTACCCCATCTCTCTTCCTCTGCTCAGGCCTTCCAATTCTTACAACAATATTGAAATTAGCTCAATTAGTAATCCTAAAATGGACTTTTAAGTGTTCAAGTGAAAGGAAGAGTTGCACATCTCTAACTTTAAATTAAAAGCTAGAAATGATTAAGCTTTGTGAGGATGGCATGTTAAAAGCAAAGAGGGGCGGAAATCTAGGCCTCTTGCACCAAACAATTAGACAAGTTGTGAATGCAAAGGAAAAGTTTTTGAAGGAAATTAAAAGTGCTACTCCAGTGAACATACAAATGGTAAGAAAGTAAAACAACCTTATTCCTGATATGGAGAAAGTCTTGGTGGTCTTGATAGAAGATCAAACCAGCCATAACATTCCCTCAAGTCAAAACCTAATCCAGAGCAAGACCTTAACTATCCTCAATTCTGCAAAGGCTGACAGAGATGAGGAAGCTGCAGAAGAAAAGTTAGATGCTGTCAGAAGTTGGTTCATGAGGTTTAAGGAAAGAAGCCATCTTCGTAACATAAAAGTGCAAGGTGAAGCAGCAAGTGCTAATGGAGAAGCTGAGCAAGTTATCCAAAAGATCTAGCTAAGATCATTGATGAAAGTGCTTATACTGAAAATAGATTTTCAATGTAGACGAAATAGCCTTCTCTTAGAATATGATGCCATCTAGGACTTTAATAGCTAGAGAGAAGCCAATGCCTGGATTCAAAGTTTCAAAAGACAGACTGACTCTCTTGCTAAGGGCTAATGTAGCTGGTGACTTCATGTTGAAACCAATGGTCATTTGCCATTCAGAATATCCTAGGGCCCTTAATAATTATGCTAAATTTACTCTGCCTGTGCTCTATAAATGAAACAACAAAGCCTGGATGACAGCGCATCTCTTTATAGCATGGTTTACTGAATATTTTAAGCCCCCTGTTAAGATCTATCTGCTTGGAAAGAAAGATTCCTCTCAAAATATCACTGCTTATTGACAATGTACCTAATCACCCAAGAGTTATGATGGAGATGTACAAGGAGATTAATATTGTTTTCATACCTACTAACATAATAGCCATTCTGCAGCTTATGGGGAAAGGAGAAATTTCAACTTTCAAGTCTTATTTAAGAAATACTTTTCATAAGGTTATAGCTGCCATAGATAGTGATTCCTCTGATAAATCTGGGCAAAGTAAATTGAAAACCTTCTGGAAAGGACTCACCATTCTAGACGCCATGAAGAACATTTGTGATTCATGGGCAAGGGTAAAAATATCAACACTCACAGGAGTTTGGAAGAATTTGATTCCAACCTTCAAGGATGACTTGGAGAGTTTAAGACTTCAGTGGAGGAAGTCACTGCAGATGTGGAGGAAATAGCAAGAGAAATAGAATGAGAAGGGGAGCCTAAAGATGAGACTGAATTTCTATAGTGTCATGATAAAACTTGAATGGATGAGGAATTGCTTCTTATGGATGAGCAAAAAAAAAAAAAAAAAGAGGTTTCTTGGGATGGAATCTACTCTTGGTGAAGATGATGCCATGAAGATTGTTGAAATAACAGCAAAGGATTTAGAATATTACATTAATGTAGTTGATAAAGCTGCAGCAGGGTTTGAGAGGATTGACTTCAATTTTGAAGGGCGTTCAAAATTGGGTAACAGCATTGCATGCTTCAGAGAAACCGTTCATGAATGGAAGAATCAATTCATGTGGAAAACTTCATCATTGTCTTATATTAAGATCTTGCCACAGCCACCCCAACCTTCAGCAACCACCACCCTGATCATTCAGCAGCCACCAACACTGAAGCAATAACTTCCACCAGCAAAAAGATTATAACTTGCTGAATGCTCAGAAGATCATTAGCATTTTTTAGCAATAAAGTATTTTTAATTACGGTTTGTACATTATTTAGACAAAATTCTATTTCACACAGAATAGACTACAGTAAAGTGCAAACATAATTTTTATACACACTGTGAAACCAAAAACTTTGTGGGACTTGGTTCATTGACCTATTTACTTATTTTGGTGGTCTGGAACTGAACCCGCCATGTTGCGGAGGCATCCTGTACAGGGCTGTGGCTCTGGCGCCCCCTGCTGTTGGAATGTCATTAGGGCCGTTTCCTTCTTGAGTGAAAGGCTGGGATTTCAAACTTCCCTTCAAGATTCTGCAGGCTTCCAGAAAAGAAAAGTAAATGCACTCCCAATAAACAATACACATTCTTAAAAGATGATTCCCATTGGGGTAGGCTACGATTATGGTCATCTTATTTTTGTGTGTTTTTCAGTATTTCATAAATAAATACAAGACAGAATAAAGTCAGAAAGCAAAGGTATTTTCCATGTTCTGTGTGTATATACAATGGTTTACCTCCTGTGTGGGAAAGACTTTGCACAAAGTTGCCCTTGGAGACCAGCTCAGCGCTGTGCGCTCCCAGCACTGCTCTGCCTAGACACCCAGCAGCATGGCCAGTTGGGACTTGAGTGCTCATAATTCACTCTGTCCCAGTCAGAATATTACAGACCATGCACTTCATATGAGCGTTTTGATTTCTGATACTTTCATTTTCCTTGAATTTCAGGAAAATAAGTGTGATATGAATGGGTACAAATATATACCCATTATTGGCATAGTCAGAGGGATGGAACTCTTAACAAAGCTTCTTCACATGTCAGTACTCCTTGACTTTGGCAAAATACTCACACTTAAAAAACAGATCCTCAGCTGCCCTGTCAGTGGTAAATAAGACATTACTATTTAGGCTTTCTCACCTCATCTCCTTCCTGCTAGAGACAAAGGCCTGAGATGAGGGGTGGGGCAGGCCGGGGTTGTAGTGCAAAGTGGCTTTCATAGGAAAACAACGAAGCAACCTGAGTTATAAACTTTGCCATTTTTCTCTAATCGCAGTCTAGACCCTAAGCAGACTCAAGGGATAATTGATAAATCTACAGGAAGTGCCATGAGTGAGAAAGTGGCTCAGTTATTAAGCAGGGGGCAAAAGTCACAGGGTGAAGAAACAGGGACGTTTCAAAATAAGGGAGCTTATTTTGCCTGGAAATGAAAAGCTTGAAAGGAGACCATTTTTCATCTTGACATTTCCCCGGGATATAGCCCTGGCCTGGTATTGTTTTATTTCAGAGTTTGCCAGAATGAAAAACAAACAAAAGAAATGAACCAAAAACAAAAAACGAAAAACAAGAGACAAGACAGGAAGAAAGGAAAGAAATTCCGGCCAGGGAGATGTGATGCCCTCCCGGCCTGCAGCAGGCTCGGTTTCTGGCATCCTGCTCCAGGGAGGCCCAGGAGCCGGGAGGCCCAGCCACTCGGCCTGGGCGCTTAGAACAGGCTCTCCAAGGCGCTGTACTCAAGATGACCCATTTGGGTACATAAAAATGGAAGAACATCTGTTTATATTTTTATATGACCTTTTAAATATTCTATTGTCATGCATATTTTATAAGGTTTTTGAGTACAAGGTATGCAGGGCACAGGACTCTGTGGCCATCCTCTACAAAGAAGTAACTAGACTCACACTGGAGTGTGTTTCATCGCAGAGATAAACAGACGTGGCCCTTGGCGAAGGGATCTCCTGTGTCAAAGACCCTCTGCTTGGCGGAACTTTAATCAGCCCTTCGAAACTTCTAGGCCCGTCTGCGTGTTTCCTTGTGAGGTCCAGCTTTAGCAGTCCCTGCTAAGTAAGTCACTTCAGCAAGGACCCCCACCTCCATATCTGATCAGGCTCCTCACCCTCCACAGTCCCCGGGACGTCTCATCGCCCTGGCCCGCCGTCAGCAGGAATCCTGCTACGTCCATGTGAACAGAATCCCCTCAGCCCTGAGGTCTGCTCTTAGTAACTTTCCAGCCACTCACCCCCGCCCGACTCCGTGGCTGGCAGTTCCCTCTTGTCCACTCTGTTTTCAGAGTTAAGCCTGAGCTCTCTCCCCCACTGCCAGACCCTGTCGCCATGGTCCCCGTACCTCTCATAGGGTCCTGAATAAAGTCTTCTGTATCGTGCTTTAACCAGTGTCATTGAGTACCTTTTCTTGAACACCTGGAAAGTCGTGTGTCCTCCCGGTGTTCCTTCAGCAGCTCGGAGCCATTTGGGGTCAGGGGAGCACGAAGTTGCCGTGCCTGGGCCTGGCACACAGACTCAAGTCCAGGAAGATGAAGGGCTGAGGACGGAAGCCTCAGGAGGCAGGGTCTGTCTGTCTGGGCCACTGCGGGGGTGGACGTGACAAATATGTTCATTAACTCATTGGGTGAGCAAATGTGATTCTCCACCACCAGGCCTCGAGTGAACATCTTAAAAACTGAAAGATTCAGTGACTGTTACTGCAGTAGGAGAGCACGTGGCTGCAGGAGTCAGAAGCCATTTGTGACTGCACTAAGCAGAAATGCAAAGTCAAGTAGTCAGCCTTTGGGGACTTCCCAACTGCTTTCTGTCCCTGCCTTGTCTCTGTCCGCATCTCCTCTCCAGGAACACACAGTCACACCTGGCCCCTGGTGCCTCCCAAGACTGTTCCTCATACCACTTGCTACAAGGCCTGGGGTCCTTAAGGAGCAATTCTTCTGGGAGGTGGAGGCTGGGGAGAAGCCTGGGAGGTGGCAGTGTGACTCCCCAAGAAAAGTCCACCTACTGTTCTCTACCTAAAACCTCCAACTGTTTCCATCACAGGAACCCTGGGCAGCAGCCCCTTGCAGGAGATCTTGCATTTCAGACTGAAATGGAAAAAACTGGGCCATGTCCAAGCACACACATGCAATGCCAGAGGGACACAAGCCTCCAAGGGTAGAAGGAGCCTTTGTGTGGGGAGAGCAGGGAAACAAGGCAAGTCTGCTTGCTTAACCCACTGCCATGGTCTCGTTCCTCTGAGGTCTCCAGCCCACTCCTGCGCTGCTAGGTCACCCTGCCCTGATGGCCTCTCGAGCACCCATCATTCCTCAAGACACCCCCTCTGATGGCTCCTCCCCAGGCTTCTCCAGGTGATCACAGCAGCCTCCAGCCCAGCACATGGGCTGCCCCTCTGTTAATCTGCACACAGAGCCTGTGGTGAGCACAGCTTCTCACCAACTGTGTCTCAACGACAGGAGCTGGATCTCTGCACCTTTTCACCGCCTGGGCCTTGCATGGTGTGTGACACACGATGTCCAGGCCTCAGCCTGCATTTGGTGAATGAATGAATTGTACATATGTAACTTTGAGAAGGTTAGGATGTCCCCTTCCTAACCTAAAGGAAAATTACTTTAAAAGGTTTAGAATAATGAGACAAAGACTAGCCATGAGGTCGGTGGCAGACCCAAGTGAGGGGTCGCTGGGAAGGTAAGACCCGGAGCAGTGAGCATGAGGAAGGGCGGAGCCCACGGTGACGCTGGATGGCGCCAAAGCTCGCCACACTTCCCATGCTCCTGCACTTGGGCAGCGGCCATGGTGGGAAAATGTGGGGGGTCCTGACTGACCTCCCAAGAAAATAACTCCCAAACGTGCTGCTTCCCTGATGTATACCTGATTTGGGATTTTAATTTTTATTGCACTGTAACATGTATGCAAGAAAGTGCAAAATCCAGAGTGAGCTTGATGTCAACCAAGTGAACACATTCGGATAATAGAACAGAGACAAAGAAAATGTCAGCCCCTTAATGACCCCTTGCATCCCTTCCTGGCACTGCCCTTCCAAGGGGTATCCTGACTTCTGTACACAGTGATTAATTTTAGCTGTCTTTGAACTCTATGTACATAGAACCATACAGATGTGCTTCTTGTGTCTGACTTTTTAGCCCAATAGTACATCTGTGGTTCATGCATCTTGTTGCATGGGAATGTTGGTTGTCTATTCCCTTGCTGTCCAGCATCCACTGAGTAAGTACACCATTGCTGGTTCATCCGTTCTCCTCTGACAGGGCATTTGGGTTTCTCCATGTTCGTTCGAATGTTACAGTTAAGCCTGCCAGGAACATCCCAGCACAGGTCTCACAGGCAGAGTGAACACATCTCTGTTGAGTGTGTATCTAGAAGCAGAATTGCTAGTTCATACATTTCATCTTCATAGACACTGCCAAGCATGTAATATGATGTGGTCCTGATTACCCTTTCTCTAGCACTGCATGAGAGTCATTGCACCATATTTTGGCACTCCTTGGTATTTCCTACTTTTTTTTATTTTAGCCCTTCTAGCTATTTTTTAAAATAAATTTTTATTTTGGGATAATTATAGATTCACATGCAATTATAAGAAGTAACACAGAGAGACCCCATGTACCCTTTTCCCAGTTCCCCTCAAAAGTAACATCCTGCAAAACTATGGCACAGTATCACACTGGGAAATGGGCACTGATGCAGTCAGGATGCAGGATGCTCCCGTCACACAGGGTCCCAAATGTGGCCCCTTTCTTTGCAGCACTTCCTTCCCATCCCCAGTCCCTCCTCACCCCTCACAGCCACAGTCTGTTCTGCATTTCTGCAATGCTGTCGTTTCAAGATCGTTATATAAGTAAAATCATAAAATATGTAACAATTTGTGGTTGGGTTTTTTCACTTAGTATAATTCTCTAAAGATTCGTCCAGGTTGTTGCATATACCCATAGCTTGTTCTGTTTTATTGCTAAGTAGTATTTCATGGTATGGATGCACCAGAGTTTAACCATTCACCCATTAAAGGACATCTAGGCTGTTTCCAGTTTGGAGTTATTATGATTAAAGCTCCTATAAATATTTATGTAAGCATGATTTTTATGTGAACATAAATTTTCATTTCTGTAAGATAAATGCCTAAAAGTATAATTTCTGCATCATATGGCAATTGCATATGTAGTTTTTCTTAAAAAATATTCCCAAACTATTTTCCAGAATGGTTGTACCATTCTATATTCACCCCAACAATGTATGAGTGATGCAGTTTCTCCACATTCTGACCAGCATCTAGTGTTATCACTAATTTTTATTTTAGCCATTCTGATAGATGTGTAGTGATAGCTCATTGTGTTTTAATGATCATTTCCCTAATGTCTGATTATGTTGAACGTCATTTCCCTGGTTTATTTGCCATTTGTACATACTTTTAATGTCTTTTGTCCGCTTTTAATTGGGTTATTTACTTTTTACTGTTGAGCTCTGAGAATTTTTTCATACAGATACTAGTACTTTCTTCAACATATAGTTTGCAAATATTTCCTCTTAGTATATAGTTGAACTTTTCATTCTCTTCAGTGTCTTTTGAAAAGTAGAAGCTTTTAATTTTAATGAAGTCCAATGTATCAATTTGGTGCCTTTGGCTTTTGGTGTTAAATCTAAGAACTCTTTGCCTAACCTTCAATCCAGAAGATTTTCTATGGGTTTTTTCCAAAAGGTTTGTAGTTTTATTTATAGTTTTATCTTTTATATACAGGTCTATATTTCATTTTGAGTTAATTTTTATATAAAATGTGAAACTAAGGTAGAGGCTCATTTTTTTTTTTGCTAATATTTTGTTAAGGACTTTTGGTGTGTAGTATAAGGGATATTAGTATGTAGTTTTCTTTATTTTCTTTCTTTTTTTGTACTATCTTTGATTTGTATATCACAGTAATACCAGCTTCGTTAAATGGATTGGAAAGTCTTCCCTCCTCTTCTATTTCCTGGAAGAGGTAACATAAAATGTTGATTCTTTCGTAACATTGACTAAATAACATTGACACCGTATAATTCTACAGTGAAGCAATCTGGGCCTTGAGATTTGGATGGAGGGAGACTTAAAATTATTAATACAAATTATCTACAATAGTTCTTCCCTTTCCTGTGAGGGATACATTCCAAGACCCTCAATTGATACCTGAAACTACAAATTGTAACAAATCCTATATACTATGTTTTTTTCTTATACTTACATACATATGATAAAGTTTAATTTATAAATTAGGTATAGTAAGATAGTAACAATAACTAATATTAAAATAAAACAATTATAGCAATATGCTATAATACAAGTTATGTGAATGTGGTCTCTCTCTCAAAATATCTTCTTGTGCAGTAGCACAGGTGACTAAAACCGCTGAAAGTGAAACCACAGATAAAGGAGGACTACTGTTACTCCCACTGAGTGACTTGTAGCTTTTGATTTTCAAGGAATTGGTTTCTTCTCGGTCAAATTTCTATATGTAGTTGATCGTAGTATTCCATTATTACCCTTTTGATGTCTGCAGGGTCTGCAATGATATCCCATTCCATTATTTATAGTGATAAATTGTGTCTTTCTTTTTGTCTTTGTCATTATTGTTAGAGGTTTATCAATTTTACCAGTCTTTTCAAACAACTAGCTTTTAGCTTCACTGATTTTTCTATACTGTTTATTGTGTTTCTGTTTTCATATTCATCTATTCCCAAATTACTTTTATTATTTCTTTTCTACTGATTGTTTTGGATTTATTTTGCCCTTCTTTTTCTTGATTTTTGATTTTGGAGCTTTGATTATTGAGTTGACACTTTTCTAATGTATGCTTTCAGTGCTAGAAATGTCCCTCTTATTATTGCCTGTTTGTGTTTCACAAATGTTGATATATTGTATTTTTATTTTTATTCAGTTCAATGTGCTTTTTATTTCCTTTGAGACTTTCTCTTTGACCCATAGGTTATTTAGAAGTGTATTGTTTAGTTTTCAAGTGTTGAGAGATTTTCCTGCCATCTTTCTGTTACTGATTTTTAGTTTGATCCCATTGTTTTCAAAGAATGTAGTCCATTAGATCTTAATTCTTTTCAATTTGTTGGGGTTTGTTTATGGCTTATGACACAGTCCATCTTGGTATATTTTATGAGCTCTTGGAAAGGATATGTTTCCGCTACCATTGGGTGGAGTGTTCTGTAAACATTGATTAAATTCTGTTGATGGATGGCATTGTCATATTCCTCTGTATACTTGTAAATTTTCTGCCTAATTAGACTATCAATTGTTGAGAAAGGGGTGTGGAAGTTTCCAACTATAATTGTGGACTTGTCTTTTTCTCCTTTTGTTTCTATCCATTTTTGCTTCACATATTTTGTAGTTTTATTGTTTGGCACATATGCATTTAGGATTAGTATGTTTTCTTTGAATACTGACTCTTTTTATCATTATACAAAGTTTCTATCTGTCTCTAGCAATATTTTCTGCTCTGAATGCAACTTCACCTGATATTAATAAAGTTACTCTTGCTTTTCTTTGATTAGTGTTTGAATGATATATCTCTTGTAAAATACTTTTACTAACTTGCCAGTTATATTTGGAGTGATTTCCTTTAGAAAGTATGTATTTATGTAACTTTTTAAATATTCTCTCTCAGTTTATGTGTTTTAGTTGGTATATTTAGACCATTTGCGTTTGATGTCATTATTGATATTTGGGGCTTAAATTTGACATCTTATTTTTTGTTTTTCATTTGTTCTCTCTGTTTTCTTTTTCTGTCTTCCTGTGGGTTACTTGTACATTTTTTTAGTGCTCCATTATATCTATTTATCTATTGTGTGTCTTAGTGTATTTTTTGTCTTTTTAAGTGGCCATTCTAGATATTGCATTTATTACATGATATGTACATATCTCATCACAGTCTAATAGTGTCATTGAGTGAAGTAACATGATGTAATTATCTGAAGTGTAGAAACCATCTCTCCCTTTAAGTGCACTTGCCCTTTTATAAACAGTTGTCTTAAATATTTCTCTACTTACATTTAGTACCACAAGACAATGTTATAATTTTTGCTTCAAACATCAAATACAGTTTAGGAAATACAAGTGGAGAAGAAAAATGCATTTATTTACTATATTTTACTTTGTTTGTTTGTTTGTTTCTTCCTTCCTGTGGAAAGATCCCAAGGTTTCTTCTTTAAGTATTCCTTTCTGTTTGGAGAATTTCCCTTACCCATTCTTTGAGGTTAAGTTTGCTAGTGACAGATTCTATTAGTTTACTTTCATCTGAGAGTCTTAAATTCTCCTTCACTGAAGGATATATGAATTGACATCGGACTCTGGGTTGATAATTCTTTCTTTAACATCTGCAAAGTGTGCCACTGCATCCTAGCCACTGGGACTTCTGATGAGAAATACTTCATCATTCCAGTTGTTTCTCTCTTCCTGCTGTAAAGACTTTTCCTTGTTTTTTAGTTGTTAGAAGTTTTATTCTGATGTGTCTTGGTGAAGATTTTTTGGGCTTATGCTGATTTGAATTTGTAGGTGTATGTCTTTTGCCAAATTTGGGCAATTTGGGTCAGTATTTCTTTGAGTACTTTTTCGTCCCCCCTCTTTTTCTCCTGTCTTTCTGGAAGACAGCTAATATCAAAGTTAGGTCATTAATTGCTCTAGTTCCACAGGTTCTTGAGGTTATTTTTTTCTGTTTATTTGTTAGTTCATTTTCTCTTTATTATTTGGGTAATTTCTTTTGTTTTATTACTCAAGTAAAACTGATTCTTTCCTCTGTCCTGTCCATTATGCTGTTGAGCCTATCCACTGAGCTTTGTATTTTATTATAATTTTCAGTTCTAAAATTTGCTTTTCGTTCTTCCATTTCTTTGCTGAGACTTTCTTTCATTTGCTTTAAGCTTGTTTATAATTGCTGGTTGAAGCATTTTTACAATTGCTGCTTTAAAATCTTTGTCAGATAATTCTAACAGCTCTATTATCTTGGTGTTGGAATCTATTGGTTAATTTTAATTTAGTTCAAGATCTTCCTACTTCACAGCATGACAGGTGATTTTATTTGAAACCTGGACATTTTGTTACTATATTATGAGACTCCAGATTTTATTTAAATCCTTTGGCTTTTCTGGCTTTCTCTGACACCATTCCTACAGGGAAAGGAGCGTACTTCTACATTCATGCAGGGCGAGGGTAGAAGTCCAGGCTCCATCCTGACACTGTAGGGATGTAGGCTTGGTTATGGCTTAGCAAGGATGAAAGTCCCGGCTCCCTACTCAGACCTTTCTGATACCTCTCCTAGTGGCAAAATGGGTGGGTGGGGTGGGGGGCGTTGTTCCTTCAATCTGATGAGGGTGAAAATCTAGGCTCCCCACATAGCCTTTCTTGGCATGGATGGGGCTGGGGCCACAGTATTTCTGTGATGTTTGGCTAGAGTAGAGTGATATTGTCTTGCAAGGTTGTCCATTTTCTGGATCTTTGGCTAGAGACAATAGGCTTTTTAAAAAGTGTTTAATTGTGGTAAAATGCACATAACATTAAATGTATTGTCTTCGCCATTTTTAAGTGTACAGTTTAGCAGTGTTAGGTATATTTACATTATTGTACAAGCAGTCTCTAAAACTTGCAAACATCTTGCAAAATTGAAACTCCATTCCCACTAAACAACAACTCCCCATTCCTTCCTCCACCAAGCCTGGACAACCACCATTCTACTCTCTGTGCCTATGAATCTGACTGCTCTAGGTACCTCATATAAGTGCAATCATATAGCATTTGTATTTTTGTGACTGGCTTATTTTACGAAGCATAATGTCCTCATGATTCTTCCATGGTGTAACATGTGTTAGACTAGCCTTCTTTTTAAAGGCTGAATAATGTTCCATTGTATTTATATACCATATTTTCTTTATTCATTCATCTGCCACTGGACAGAAGGCAAACGTTTGTTGTTGTATTTTCTTTCTTGTCTGTATTGATTGGCATTTCTGGGTTGCCAACTTCTTTATCTCCAAGTCTGGGAAATATAAGGCAAAAAGAAAACCAAGAGAACTTGCTGCCATATCATTTCTTAGGTCCTGAGGTCTCTAATCTGTCTTATTCTCTCCACCTCTGTAAGTCTTGTTATGTTTGTTTCATATATAATGTCCAGGGTTTTAGTTGTACTTATTAAGAGATATAGGACCAAATATATCTGTTCCATCTTCTAGGAAGTAGAAATGGTATAAATGATTTTTATTGTCAGTTTATAATGAATATACTACTCATTTTGAAAGTGTTTCAAAAATATTCTAAGAATATAATTTTTTACTTAATCCAATAAGATTTTCTTCCTTTTTCATTTGAAGCACACATAATTTTACTTTTTGCAACTTGAATTCTTAATAGTATACTTCTTCATTTGAAGATATAAAATTTGTTTTTAAAGGAATTAAAACTTAAAGAATTCTTTCTTTCTGCTATTGACACACCTTGGTTACTTTTGTTAATATCAGCTGTCTGGTAAGTGTCTCACTTCTTCATGTGTGTTGAATTTGAAACCACTGACGCAAATCTGTTATTGGACTATGGCTTTCAGAATGGCCGGGGGATGAATTCTTTCAAGATTCTTCTAGATTACTTAGAGCCATACATTTTATTGACTTTTGAGCACTTCATAAAATTTAAAGCTGCTGAGAGAATGATTTTTTATTTATCTTTAGAAAAAGTGCTGGGTTTCTCTACAGAATAGAGGCAGAGCCTCATATTTCTCTACCAACCTGCAAAGCCTCCAAATGAGAAATGAGAATTGAGAATGAGAGCTTTTGGGGAACCAATACAATTTACTCTATATATAAAAAAATCTTCCATTTGAAGGATAGTACATGTAAATTAATTCTAAATTTATAGACTCTTTTCCATAAAATTCACATAACTTTCAAAAGAAAAAAAACTCATAGACTAAAAATATAATTTCTGAAGATATTGTAAAACAGTCTAAAACATGACTGAACCACAGAGATTTGCTCTTCTTGGGTAGAATGTTATGATAAAACTGCAAGGCAACAGACATTGCAACAGCCCAAATGAAGAAGTGTTTGCCTCTAAGGGAAAGATAAAAATAAAACTAAATCATGAAAGTTTTTCTTGCTTTATTTCTTCTTCAAAGATTAAAAAATTCAAAAATAAAAAATTCAGAGTGGCTTAACTTTTATTCCTGCAGGGCTAATGTGAAATGTCCTCATGTTTGCCCTTATATAAAGCAAAAGCCCCCAGGAGTCCAAGAACCTGATTTTGAGTGGAGGGTCACTTCGAGGCACAGAATTTAGTAAACTTCCCATCACATTAATCCTCTTAAAACAAGGACTGGTGACATAGAATAATGAATGGATTTCAATCCCAGTGCTTTGGTGTATAGAGTTAACAATCAAACCTTTCCTGAATCATCTCTAAGTGCCCTTTATAAATCCCAGTCAAATGACTGAGAGTCTGAGCTAAGACTTCAACAGCTTAAATGAATCAGTTCAAGGTACTGGTTATTTATCTCTTGCTGCACAACAAACTACACCCAAACTTAAAGTGTATAACAACCACTTTATTATATCTCACAATTTTGTGGTTCAGGAATTGGGCAAAGCTCGACTGAGAGATTCTTTTACTCCATATGAAGTGGCTGGGACACTTGGTGGTCCTCAGCTGATCAGTTGGCTGGTCTGAAGGGTATAAGACAGGTTTATTTACATGCCTGCCCCCTTGGTGCACGTGTCTGGGAGGCCAAGCCCAGCTGAGCCTTGCTCTTCCTCCAAGTAATCCCAGGGCCCCTTCTCCTGATCTCTCCAGCAGAAGGGTTGGACCTCACACATGGAAACTCAAGCATCCAAGAACAAACATCCTGGAGACTCAAGCAGAAGCTGTGAGGCTTCTGATGACCTAGCCACAGAACTTCAGGACACCTCTCCTGCTGCACACAAGCATCGAAGTGATCAACAAGTCACCAAAGCCAGGCCATATTCAAACATACAGGAATAGGACTCCACTTCTCAATTAGAAGTGGCAGAGAATTTGTGGCCGTCTTTAATGTCATAGTCTCATTTTTCACCATGAGAAGTAGCAGAGTAGTCCTGATTTTTTAAAAATCATCATTAGTAAAGATTCCAACATGACATAAAAAGTAAACATATTCTGTATTCTTGGTGAAATACAGAAAGTTTCAAATATTTGAGTAGGCCTAACAAAGGCATTCACTGGAGGTGGCACCATGAGGCAGACTGGTGAGGCCTCCTTCCTAGAAGGTCTCAGATACAAAACATCTAAGGAATGCTATTAAGATTGTTCCCAGTGCTGGGGAGGAGTTTGGGCTTCTGGAGATACTGCTACAGCTGAACCAGCCACAGCTACTGCTGCTAGTGATGCTGACTGAATATTTACTGCGAAAATGGCCTGAAATGAGAACAGAAACAAAAAAAATCCCCTGACTGAGTGCTAAATGCTTTACCTACATTATTTGTCTCTTAAACTCTTCGCAGCAGCCCTACTGGGTGCGAATGCTATATAAATCATTTGCTCACGTGAGTCTTTCAAATTTAAAGACTGCGCTTTTCACTGCTCCACGAGGTGCTTCAGGAAATGCACTGTCTTGGTCAGATTGAGCTGTTATAACACAATACCATAGATTGGGTGCCTTAAACAACAGACGGTTGTTTCTCACAGTTCTGGAGGCTTGGAAGTCTGAGATCAAGGTACCAGTAGGCTGGGGTTCTGGGGAGGGCTGTCTTCCTGGCTTGCACACAGCTGCCTTCTCGCTGTGTCCTCACATGGTGGATCGAGAGGGAGCTCTGCTGTCTCTTTCTGTTCCCATAAGAAAACTAATCCCATCATGGGACTCTGCCCTGGTGACTTCACCTGAAACTAATGACTTCCCAAAGGCCCCACCTCCTAATACTATTACATTGGGGGTTAGTCAACATATAGATTTTGGGGGGGACACAAACATTCAGTCCATCTGATAATATGTCTTAATATGTGTCTTATCCCTAGAGGTGGCCATCAGTGAATACTGGTTGAATTAATGAATGAATGAACCTCACAGGACTTGTCACAGGTACAAAAAGTAACTGACCATTTCCAAATTGCAAAAGTGATGGCTGGTTGAGATGGGTGATGTGGAAGCCAAACCCGTAACTCTGCCTCAAGCTTGAGATGTGACGCTGGGCAAGCCGTGCGTGTGGTCTAGGGTGCAGTTCTTGCACCTGAGAAGTGAGGATGTTAAGGAGACCTGTTTGTTAGATGCATTTTAGTGCCAATGCAGTGAGGGCTAAGGAAACACAAAGAACTTGAGGAAGTACCCATTTTAAGGATCATTTCACGGCCTTTGTTATTTCAAGGAGAGACCCCAAACCTGTCTTCAGATCACCTAAATGGTCTGGGAAGGGCAGGAGTTCTGCCAGGCAGCAGCCACAATTATTCACTTCCCTAGAGGCCCTGACACCAGAGAGCCCAGGATGGAGTTTCAGCAACTACACAGCTGTACCATTTGAGCATTTTTTATGGAGCCTTACAAAAATTCACTTTCATTATTAGCAAAAAGTTTGGTTTTAGTAGCTATCTATTTTGAAATGTCAATGGCATTCCAAAGTAAACAGGAGCAGAATTCGTCTTCCTGAAATTGAATTCTTGCTTAACAGACAAACCTTTATTGATGCCGCAGTCTCCAAGGAAACGCAGCATGTGCCAGGCCTGTATGGTGATGAGCTCAATGACAGAAGTGACAAACCAGGACAAGGACAGACTTTCTCTTTGGTAATGCTGAGACTAAGAAAGACAAAAGATGAAGTCAAAATTTCTGCTGAGGCTTTCTTGTAAGGGATTGCAGCTATGGTTAGGACCTGGGAAAATGTCTCATGGAGTCTGCTGCCCAGAGCTCATGAGCCTTCTGCATCTCACAAACACAGGTCCCCTAAGGTTTTAGGAGGGAGTCGGGACCATGCAAGGAATTTACAGTCTGAAGAAATCTGGTCTGCCAAGGGGTAACAGTTTTGAGGTTGGTTCGTGGTGCATGCACACCTGCCTGACACTCAACCTCAGCTCGCAGTCGGTGTGCAGGGGCAACTTCCTGGACATTCAGGCCCCTCGGAGCCAGTCAGAAGAGCAGCCTTTCCACACCTCCCATTCACTCACTCTGCTCATGTCCAGTCTGTCCACAACAGATTGGGAGGATATAAACATATGTACATTGAAGATGAGACCCGCCTTTATATCTAGAAATTAATCGTAGGCTACACTCCCTCCTACCCTGAGGTCTTTGTGCATCCTCCTGCCCCCTGTGCTGGACACAGCCTGTGCCTGCAACATCGGGATTGACTGCCAACATTTAATAGTGCCTGGCATGGAGTAAGTACACAATAAATTTAACTGGGATGTGTCAAGAAATGCGTGCAGGGGAGGGGTGGTGTTTGTGTCCACTATAAACTTAGTCAAGAATGACAACATTAAGTTAAATGATAAGCATAACTTATCTACAGCTCAGAAGCAGAGCACACTGTGCTGGAGCCTCAGAGTTTCGTCAACAAAGCTGAGAAAGAATGAAGATGTTGCACAGTGTCAGCCTCCTAAGACCTACATATGAGTTTATGGTGATAATCTTGTATTCAATCTCCTTTTACAGAGTAAAATACCAGCAACCGTGATTCTCAGGTGTGTGTGTATGTGCAGATACACATACCCCGAGAATTTCAAATTGGGAGATAGACAAATAGAATCTTATTTTTAGCTTTTCCTCTGACTTTTCGTGACTATAGTAGCAAGTCTGTCCTCTTTGAAACCCTCTTCTATTATATAAAGTACAAATACTATGATTTTGCATGCGTGTTTGTGCATGTGCGTTATCTGTCCATACTGTAGATAGACAGTTAATGTAGGTGAGTTGATACTGTTAGTAGCTTAGAAAATTGTTGATTTGCCTCTTGGGCTCAAACCATGACATGCTGATTGCATCACCTTAATTCTTTCAATATATTTGGTCCTTCGTAATATTCTATACTTTTCTCAATTAGGTCTGATTTTTAATGAGATGTATCCTGAATTTTGTCTCTTCTCCCTTACGTATTGTCTCTTCAACCAGTCCAATCAGGCCTCCTTCAAGGCCTTGTCAGGATCATCGATGACTTGCCAACTGCCCACTGCTTTGCCCATTCTGAGAAGTCCTTGTCTCCAGCCAGTCAATAGGCACCACACTGCACAGCCCAGTGTGGAGATTTGAATCCCCACCACACTTAAATCAGCTCCTTACCCAGTCTCTCCATTTCAGTAAAGATGCACCATTCGCCTGTTTGCTCCAGCCCCATTTTTAGGAATGGACCTTATTCCTCTCCCTCAAATCCCACATCCAATACAAAAGCAAGTCATATTGACTCAAACCTCAAAATTTTTCCGAAATTTGAAACTTCTTGCCATGTCCACAGGTCTAATCTGTGTCTATCTATCATCTTGTCTTTCCTGGATCAATAGCTTCTTGTCTTCCTTCTCTGTAGTCAACTTTGTACGCATCGTCTAGAATGAACTTACAAAAGTGTAAATCTGACCATGTCACCTCCCTATCCAAACTTTCCAAGTCTTCCTATTGCACTTGTACTAAAATCCTGACCCCTTACTATGCCCCCAAGTCCCTAAATTCTCTCTCTCTCTTTCTCTCTCTGCTCACCTTTAGAACTCAGCTACCATGTTGTGAGGAACTGAGGCCCCAGCTGACAGCCAGCACAAACTTGCCACCAAGGGAGGGGGTGCCCTTGGCAGTGGCTCCTCCAGCTCTAACCATCCTTCAGATGGAGGATGCCCAGCTGACTTGTGACTGCAGCCTCATGAGAGACTCTCAGCAAGAAGCACACAGCTGAGCCACCCTGGAAGTCTTGACCAACAGAATCCATGAGAGATAATAAGTTGTTATTATTGCTTTAAGCCACTGAGCTGACTTGTCATGCAGCATTTAATAACCAAGAGTCACCTAATTCTCTGAGTCTGCTTCAACCACTCTGTGCTGCTCAAACAGTTAAAGCTTCTTTCTGCCTCAGGGACTTTGTATTTTTTCTTTTTCCTCATATTGCCACATGGTTAACTCCCTTACCTCATTAAAACATCTGTTCAAATGTTAAATACCAAAAGATTCTCCCCTCGGCACCTGAACAAAAACATACCTCCTTCCTGCCACCATAGTTATTTTCTAACCTATTACCTCATTGTTTTTTCTTTACTGCACATTACTGTAGCTGAGACTATATGTTGATATATTTATCTACTTATGATCTGTTCTCTCATTAGAATGTAAGCTTCATGAAGGCAGAGATTTTAAAAACCTATTCAACAGTAGATCTCCAGAACCTAAAACAATGCCTAGCACATAAAAATCAAACAAACAAAAAAAATCTCAATTTATATATGTTACATAGATATGGAAATAACTCAACTTTTCATTATTTGCTTGCTTTATTCCTCGGGTTTCATCAAGGAACCCTCGTCAACACCATGTGGAGCAGAACAATCACCCAGCTAAGCCCAGCCAGAATTCTGACTCACTGTGAGCAAAATAGAGCAATTATTGTTTTGTCTCTATGTTTGGGGGAGTTTTGTAATAAAATAATAGTTGATAGGAACAAAGGGCTTCTACTCTTTCAATAATAGTATCAGTACTTGGTCCTCTTCCCTGAAATATTCCTATCCATCATTTCAGGGCTCGATGTCAAGGACAACCCTAGCAAACGCTGATAGATGCTATTGCTTACTTTTCCTGCCTAGCAAAAAGCATAGATACATCAAGAAATAATTAAAGTCACACTCTCAATTCTTAATTTCTTTTAATTGAGATCATCAAAGAGAAATAGATTTCATTACACGCACAGCATGAGGGCTGCATTCTCTGGAGCTCATGCTTTATTCATTCAAATGTTACATTTCACTGAGTGTTTCATTGCAAATAAGTGACTTAAACTGAAAAAGAAGAGAAGAGAGAATAATTTAAAATGAAAAGTAAAATATAATACTTGGAAGATTGTTCTGTCAAGAGTGAGATTCTAAAGCTAAATCTTTAATGACTAATGTAAAAATTTAATATACTGCATGTACCTCTGGAGGGATGATATATTTAATGAAAGTTGGACAGCCACAGCAATAGCATTCACTATAGAGACACACATCTCTCCAAATGAAAATAGGCCTTTGTGACAAGATTTCTCCTCTTTTTTTTTTCACTTTTTAAGGATTTTTTTTCTTTCATTGTAAACATATTTTAATATATTTTACTGTGTCTCTAGCATTTCATTTGTTAGAAATGTTGGAGAATGCTGAATGGTGTAATGAAGAAAATGAGACGCATCTATAATTCTAGCACCCAGTGCTAAACACATTTAACATTTTAGTTGTTTTTTTCTTTTCGTTGTATTTCTGTGTCTATTCATGTATATCTCCTCTTCCTTTTTGAAAAGTAGAAGAATGTATGTGTTGCCTTATACATAAACAGACAACATCACTGGCTTTTGCTATGATTTTTTTTTCCATTGATGAAATGCATATTTATTCTATTATACATCAAAATAATTCCAGGTGAATAATTTGTCCTGAGATGAAAGCCGTTATAATGCCTGGGCTAGACTGACTAGCTGGCATGAGCCAAGCCCCAGTGACCATTTGTGTAATCAACAACTATGTAGGAATGTGCTCTGCAAGGTATTATGAGGGATATAGATTTAAATAAAATATGGCTCCTGCTGTTAAAGAGCTGCTGAATCAGTAGGGAAATGCAAGCTACAATAAGAGGACTCTATTCTAATATGATAGATGCACAAGTAGAAATATATCCCAAGTGACAAAGGGGTGGGATGAGGGATCATTTACTGTCCTTGACTTGTTAGAGTTAGAAAACATCCTGACTAAATTATATTAATTGCCTATAATTAAAAGAAATAATTATTTCAGAAAGAGTTGAAGCTGGGAAACAAATGATCCTTAGATGAAAAAATGAGGCAAAGATAAAATGTTAGGCGCTTCTCAAGACGATGTTAATATACAAAGGACATACTGTAAACGCCTGTCCACCTGCTGCAGATAAGCCACACTTAGATTTTGTTTTTCATTAGTCAGTGCGACATGATTGCTTACATAATTACCGGCTCTTATATTATGTGCACAAACCAGCTGCTCTAGAGAAATGCAATTTTTTCTGGCCACTGAATAGGGACCACACATTTTAATATACAAATATTCAGCCCGCACCAAAAATCTCATCCCATGTCAGGATTTGATTATCTTTGTACTTTTGCTACCAGAAATTGCCTAAAAATTGAAATGCAAATTGACATTGGAAGTTCATTTTTTAACTTAAACTACTGATTCAAGGCTTTTCAACTTTGCCTGTAAAGGCTCTTTAGAACTTAAAGGTGTTCTTTGGTCCAGGTGAAAGGCTTCAGGGTTTGAAATTGTATGGACTGGACTTGGAGCCCTGTCTGCCAATAATAACAGGCTGGAGGTGTACCTCTTTTGTCTCAGCTTTTGCCTGCCAAAGAAGCTGCCACTCATCTCCCACGACTGCCCTCAGTAGCGAGAGATATAAAGTATGTGAAGGGTCCCACACAGCTTTTGGCTGGTGGAAGTTGGACAGTGTCCCGCTTCTCTCACTTGAAATATCCCACAAGCTCCTTTCTCCGCACCACTGCAAGGCTGGCTCTGTCTGGAGGCTGGAGGCAGTGAGAGAGCCCAGAGGAGAGCTCTGCATGGAAGCGTAGACCTCTGGGGCCAGACACAAGATGCTCCTTGTGGTCCCCTTCCTCCCTGCTTCGGAAGCAGTTTCTCCTCTGTGCATGAGGCCATGCCTTCCCAGTGTCTGTCCCTGAGAAGGTGTCACCTCCACTCTCTCTCTCAGAATCTGGAGAATTTGATTTTGCTGCAAGAGCCACCTCACCCTCTTGAGGCCTCTCAAGTAGCCCCTGTGCTCAAGCTTCAGAATTCCACAGGGCTGGTTAGAACAAGAGTATTGACCCCAAATCGCCTGGCCATTGAGTAGTAGAAACAGGAATATCACTCGGGTCTTCTGAAAGTTTAGTTCTAAGCTCCTTTCTCAATATTGTCTACCATTGTATCTATGCTACTTGGTAAGATTCCTCTAACATTTGAATCAAAGTCTTTTTTTTTAATTTCAAAATATTAAGGGGGTACAAATATTTTTGATTATATGGATCATTTTTTATATGCTTGAGTCAGGGCTATACATGTGCCCAATATCCAAATAGTGTCCACTGTACACATTAGGTAGGTTTTTGCCCATCCCTTCCTCCCTCCTCCCCCCTGGTTTATTTTCACTGAATTTTACTTCACTCTGTGCACATGTGTGCTCATCAGTTAGTTCCAATTTCACAGTAAGTACATGTGGTATCTGTTTTTCCATTCTTGAGATACTTCACTTAGGAGAATGGTCTCCAATTATATCCAGATTGTTGCAAAAGGTATTAATTTATCTTTTTTATGTCAGAGTAGTACTCTATGGTATACATATACCACATTTGATTAATCCACTCATGAATTGATGGGCACTTTGGTTGATTCCACAACTTTGCAATTGTGAATTGTATTGCAATAAACATTCAAGTGCAAGTGACTTTTTGATGAAAAGTCTTCTCTTTTGGGTAGATACCCAATAGTGGGATTGATGGATCAAATGGTAGGTTTACTTTTAGTTCTTTGAGAAATCTCCATACTGTTTTCCATAAGCATTATACTAATTTGTAGTCCCACCAACAGTGTATAAGTACTCACTGCTATATTCACTGTGAATAAGCATATTCACAATAACCTATTGTTTTGGAACTGTTTAATAAAGCCATTCTAACTGAGGTAAGATGATATCTCATTGTGGTTTTAATTTGCATTTCCCTGATCATTAGTGATGTTGAACATTTTTCAATGTTTATTGGCCATTGTCTTTCTTCTTTTGAGAAGCTTCTGTTCAGGTCTTTTGCCCACTTTTTAATAGGGTTGTTTGTTTTTTTCTTGCTGATTTGCTTGAGTTCTTTGTAAATTTGGGATATTAGCCCTTTATCAGATGTGTAGCTTGTGAATATTTTCTCCCATTCTGTAGGTTGTCTATTTGTTCTGTTTACTGTTTCTTTAGCTGTGCAGAAGCTTTTTGGTTTAATCAAATCCTATTTATTAATTTTTGTTGTTGCCATTATTGCCATTGGGGTCTTAGTCATTAATTCTTTGCCTAGGCCAATCTCTAGAAGAGTTTTTCCTACATTTTCCTCTAGAATTCTTATGGTTTCATGTCTTAGATTTAAGACCAAGAGGATATGTGTCCACATCATGCTGTTAGTGACTTTCCCCAGGTCTACTGGAAGTTGAGACTCCTTATCAAAATCCAGGCTCTGAGATCTCCAATCTCAGGCAGGCCCAGTCAATCTTGGTGCCCCAAACAGATCTGCGTGGACCCTTCAGAGGTTCTGCACACACACCTCACTCCCTGTGTGTTCCAATAAGGGCTCACGTCTGTGAAAACTTTCACAGGCCTGCCTTTGAGCTGGTGGAGCTGCCTGGAGGGTCACAGAAGTACAGAATCCCTAACCCCTGGCTTCAAGATGGCCCACACAAACCCTGGAGTGTAACTTGTCATTTACCTGCTGAATCAGGCTGTGGCTGGGTCTCCACTTGAAGCTGCACCCTTCCCTATTGTGCCTCATTGCAGAAAGAGGCCCAGAATGTTCCTCCTGGGAGCAGGTCCTTAATAAACCATTCAGGGATAGGCTCTTGGCTCAGGCTTGGCTGGAGGGAGAATCCTGGGTCTTCTCCAGGGACATCAGGTTTACCTCCCCTGACCCAGTCCCATTTCTAAGGTTCTCCTAAAATCCTGCACTTTCCTCATCCTCCCCCTTGTTCAATTCCTTCAGCCTTCACTCTCATAGAGAGATAACAAATTTCATGTCTGTCACCTGATCTCCTGATGCAACAGCTCACAGATTGGCAAATAAAGACGACATTTCTTTATTGTTAGTTTTCATTTAAATCTTATCAATAAATTGCATAACTTCAGAGCTATAAGTAATCTAATAACAAAATAAAACAATAAAATAATATTTTTAAGAGTCTGCTACATGCTAGACACTTACCTAGTTTAGCAAATTCAAGCAATATTTAACCAATTCCCATTCCTGCAAGATAACACCCTGGGGAGCTGTGTTTATGACAATGAGAAGAAAGAAATACAGCCTCTGTCCTTATGAAGCTTGTGAAGCAGCCAGTCACTAACTTGTGCTATGATAATCTTTATGGTAACATTGAAGAGCAGCTATTATTTCCTCCATTTTACAATTGAGGAAACAGTATTCCTGAGGTTAATTTACTTGTGGCCATTCATCCAGAAAGCACCCCTGGGTCTGGTGGGTCTCAGAGCTCACCATCCTCCTGGGTGCCAGTCTGTGTCTCAAGTTTGCCGACAGCCCCTCCCAGACCTCCCCACCTGTCCCCATCCCCCACACCTGACCACTGCCCTCGCCCAGGGAGGGAAGAAGGAATCTCAGAGAGGTTAAAGAGCAAGAGCAGGAATGTGTCAGCAGAGACAGGAAGCTCAGGGCTCTGTCCTCATCTCAGCCCTGTCCCACAGAAGCATAAAGCCTTACTTCTGAAAAGACCTGTTTTGTGCCATGTCTCTTTAGTAAAATTGTAAATTCTTGAGGATGAGGAAAAATCTTCATTTCTTCTGTTTCTTCCTCAGTCCTAAAAATGGATTAAGCATTTAAAATGTAAGTTGAGTATAGTAGTGAATGAATGAGGCCTGTCTTATTGGTTCAATTGGTCCTTGATGAAAAATAAACTACGATCAAAGGCAGGGTTTACTAAACCATTGGGTGATGATTAAAGATTTGTCATCAGAAATCTCAAGATTCATCCTGTGCTTCCTTTCTATTTAATATAACTATGGGGGAAACTGAGGCAGATGCCAACTTCCTTGTCATGTGACAGTGTTCACAGATCATCCTCTAATGGGAAACTGAGGAAGATAGCCAGAAACTTCCTGAACCTGGTGACCAAAGAAGTATCTTGCCTGCAATATTGTAAATATGCACTTTGGTGCTCCCCCTGGAATACTCCTAATGTGAATGTGAGATCACAATGAGTCCCTGCCAGGATCTTGACACACCACATTTGGTGTATTTGCATTTGGTACATTGGGTCTTCCTATTCTAACTTAATAACTGTCTAAATTTTTATATACATACATTCACTTGTTCTTACATTTAACTTTTTAAAAAACTAATCCCGTGACAGATTATACATATATCTTGTGTCCCTGAGGAATCTAACAAGGGGCTGGCATTCCACGTTCCCTTTCTGACTTCCCCTCTCCCCAAGCACCTGCCCCTTCATGCATGAATTCCCGCCACCTGACCCTGGGCCACATTCCCCTGCTGGGCACTGTCCCCTCCAGTCCCCATTTACACTAAGTCTCCTTCCCCCCAGGGCCTTGCCTGGTCACAGAGAGGGTGCTGGGAACTCAGAGCCTGGGAAGCTTCAGTTGTTCTCATTGTCAAGCCTTATGTGGGGAGAGTGGAGAGTGGGGACTTAGGCACTTAGGTGTTCCTCAACAGACATTTGTAGTTTTTAATACTTAATCCTAAGGAGGAAATGAAATGATTTGCATTTCAGACACCAAATCAGGCAGATGCAGGAAGTATTAGTGGCAAAGAGTCCTTCAGGATCCTTGAAATCAAATCGTTCCATGAGAGTGAGGAAGCTGCAACTGCTATTAGCTAACATTTATTGACTGTAACAAGTGATCAACGCTGTTCTGACTGTTTCACTCATATTGAATAGCTCACTCTTCCCACAACAAATTTATGAGGTTGTACAAGTGTTATCCACATTTTACAGATGGGAAAACTGAGGCACAAGCCATACAATTGGCCACAGATGCACGGGTAGTGTGTAGCAGAGCCAAGTTTTGAAAGTAAGTTGTCCCAAAGGTGCAGGCTTTGACTGAGCGCAGAGGGTGAATCCACACAGACTCTCTCATCCGAGCCCCCGTGTGCATAAAGCACCTTCCGTATATCCAGAACCAGTGGTGGATTCAAAACTGTAAGGTGCACTATCCCCGCCCTGTTCTCAGGGAATCTACATTCTTATTAGAAATGAAAGGTTTGCATAAATTAATATTAGCAAATTCTACAGACAGATCTAAAACTGATGGTAGGAAGATTCAATCGTTTGGTCATAAAAGGAGAAGTCATTGTAAGGTGGAATGAAGACACAGCAGCTCTGATGAATGCTATGGCTTCTGAGAGTGAGAGGAACTCTACTCAACACAATAAAATTTCTTTATCACCCACTTATAGTTTGTCACATATCCCAATAACCAATTTAGATGTGAGAAAAAAACATATTGAACCATAAATCTACAGTATTATTCAAAAAGTAATGAGAATTTGGGGCCCTAAGCAAATACCAAGACTGAATTTTTTTAATTTAAATTTTTTAATTTCAGCATGTTACAGGGTTACAAATGTTTAGGTCACATACATTGCCTTTGCCCACCCCGAGTCAGAGTTTCAAGCGTGTCCATCCCCCAGATGGTGCACACCGCAGCCATTACGTGTGTATATACCCATCCCTTCCCCGCCCCTCCCATCTGCCCAACACTCGATGAATGTTATTACTATATGTGCACTTAAATGTGATCAGTTAATACCAATTTGATGGTGAGTACATATGGTGCTTGTTTTTCCACTGTTGTGATACTTCACTTAGTGGAATGGATTCCAGCTCTATCCGGGATAGTGTAAGAGGTGCTATATCACCATTGTTTTTTGTGACTAAGTAGAACTCCATGGTATACATATACTACATTTTATTAATCCATGTATTGGATTGATGGGCATGTATTGATTGATTGATACGCATTAATCCACGTATGTATTGATGGGCACTTGGGTTGTTTCCACATCCTTGCAATTGTGAATTGTGTTGCTATGAACATTCTACTGCAGGTGTTTTTTTTATAGAATGTCTTTTGTTCTTTTGTGTAGATACCTAGTAATGAGATTGCTAGAGAGAATGGTAGTTCTACTTGTATCTCTTTGAGGTATCTCCATATTACTTTCCACAGAGGTTGTACTAGTTTGCAGTCCCACCAGCAGAAACTTTTCAAAAGAAGGTAGACTAATGGCCAACAAACATATGAAACAATGCTCAACATCTCTAATCATCAGGGAAATGCAAATCAAAACCACAATGAGATATCACTTATCACCAGTGAGAATGGCTTTTATCAAAAAGTCCCATGACAATAAATGTTGGTGTGCATGCCGAGAGACAAGACTGCATTTCTGAGTTTGTTATAAGATCCTTTGGCTTAGAACCTCTTTGGAAAATCACTGTGATGAGTGAGGTGATTGAGCCCATTACTGTGTTAATTCTCCCCAAAACAAACATTCTCCTGGGACATATCATGTCCTAAACAGAGGACATTCTCAACACCACACCTGCCTTGGCATTATTCAAATTAGCCCACCTGTTTCCAAGTTTCCATTACCAATTGAGTAAATAAAATCTTCCTGCAGGGTCCCAGAAGTTGTGCCTCAAGCTGCAGGACCCAGCAGAGGAAACTGTAGAGTGGGAACAAATTAGATGAGGGCTCATTGCCCAAATATTCCAAAGGCAACAGCAGATGGCCGCCAAGGAAAGAGGCACTTTGTTTGTTTGCTTTAAAGTCTAATCTCCACAGCAGTAATGCTGTTGGCAAAAGTTCTCTTTCTCAATTCCATATTTAAGAATATTACTTTGGAAGCTATAAATTGCCAGTTATTATTTGATTATCTCAGCTTGGAGCTTGCTACATAATGACTTCCTCAGTAGGATGCTGAGCTGCTAATTCATAACCTCCTTCTGAAAACGTTTTTCAGGAAATTTGTAACAAATCCATTAAATTAAAATGAATTTGTGCTATATTGAGAAGTAACTGAACCATATGGGGCCAATTCAAATGACATTCTTCTCATTTTTTTCCTCCAACCCAAAGAACATTCCATTTACTTTTGTTGAGTGGGAGGGGGGCATGCCTTATTCTTTAATAATCAGGATCCTTAGGATGGGTGCAGAGGGAAAGCAGATTGCTTCACAAGGCCCCTTGGAAAGTTTCAGATCTAATTAGATACCTGTCCAACAACAGTCTGCCAAGCTTTGTAGAGAGTGCAAGCTGAAAATTCTTCAAAAGCACATGTATTATTTGAAGTTATCACTCTAAAGGGCAGCAGTTTGCAACTCTGGCTATACCCGGGGACCTTTTAAAAACCCAAATGCCAGGGCCCTACTCCAGAGCAGTTAAATCAGGACGTCCAGCAGGGAACCCAGGCATCAGCATTTTTAAAAAGCTCACCAGGTGCTTCATGTGTGCACCTATAGAGCAGTGGTTTTGAAACGTGTGTGCCTATATCAGTGTTATGTGGAGAAGTTGGTAAATACAGACTGCCACTCTCCTCAGCCCCCATATCTGATTGAGTAGGGCTGGGGTGGGGCTGAGGATTTGCTGCAGTCTGGGGACCATACTCCCCTGAGGCACAACCACAGCCCATTCAGAAAATCCAAGGCCAAATCCCAGTAGCTAAAAACACATGAGACTCACTTTCAACATCTTCAAAGCGGGCAAAGTCATTAATCCTCCCAACATTTTCTGAGAAAATCAAGTGTATGTTTTGTGAACACCCTCAGTAAAATATAAGGTTTGCAATATTTAGGTTCACTCAGTTTGTAATAAATAAAAATTCTTAAGAGATAATATTACAAAGGCAAAAGCATGAATTTAAAGCAAAAATAAATATGTGTCAATGATTTTATTTAGTATTTCATTAATTAATTATGTAAGATACAAAAATATGTTCAAAGAAGTATTAAGCTATTGAGATGCTCAGATGATTTGTTAATAGATACAAAACTCGGTCATATTTTAGGCACTAAACTGTAATATTTTGGAAAAAAAATAGAATATTTGGATCAGCCTTCCTATAGGCCAGAAATCAATTCCACCTCCATGAAGGGAAAAGTACTGGCATCACCCTAAAAAGAACTGTGTGCATCACGATGATGGACACAGAATATCTATGTCACCATCAGCCCTCCACAAGGCCACTTCTACTTCTAGGAATTGGAAAGCAGGCTGCCCAAGGACAGTCCAATACACTCAACCCATAGAATCAGACAATCCCTGCAGGTGCAGGGTCCTGTGTTGAAGGATGGGAGGACATCAGTGGTCTCCTCTGCCCCTTTCAAAAGACAGCGTCATGATGAAATTAGGAAATGTATAGTCTGACAAATCTCTGTTGTGGTGATCCCTGCCTATCTTCTGACAGGTAAACAGCCCTAGCTTTTGTTTCCTGCCTTCTCCTCTCTCTGCCTTTGGCAAGGTGATGCTTCTCTGTACTTGGCTTTCTACAACCAAGACTAGGAAGGAAGTTGGACTAGAGAAGCAGGAGCCAGTTTGACTCCAAGGACCTATACCAGGGGCACCCCAGCTCCCCAACCTGGGCCATCCCTGAGACAGGCCTTCTTGGGTCCCATCAATACGTGATTTGTGTAAAACTAAAAATAATCAAAGTCAGACATTTGAGAAAACCAAGAGAGAGGAAGTGATGCTCTCTTTAGTGACTCAATTCATGTTCCAAATTTCTAGAGAACATGGAGGAAACTCAAGGGGAGGGAGAAGAAAAAAGAGGTCAAATCACACAACACTGGTGTTTTCAAGATAAAGGTGAAGCCGTTCAGCTTCCTACACCTGAAGGAGAAAAATTCCTTCAAAATTCTTTAAGAGAGTCTATTGTCTACTTTGTGTAAAACTAGACCTCTGAAGACCAGGAAATGAGCAGAAATGCCCTTTACTAAAGCCCAGTAGAATTTATGCTTGAAATTTCAATGGGTCCCTTAAAGATTTCTTCTGAAGGAGGAATTAGTACTTGAAAAACAAACATTCCTGAAAAGATTATAATAAGGAGAAAAGCATGTCTTGCATTAATTCAATTGTTCTCCCTTTTAAAACAAATGATGGTTGAGAGATTTTTATAAAATCCTATGGATAATGTTGACATGCTAGTCTTGTTGAGGATGCTAGTCTTGTCTTCTGAGGCACCTGGAAGTTTCTCTAGCTTATGCAGCTGCAATGGATTTGCTGGGTCTTGGGGGGATGCACATATTCAATATACAATATAACAAATTCCAAATTGTTGGAATTGTTGAAATTCCAATTGGAATTCCAAATTCCAAATTGGAGCAAAATTCTTGCTCCAATTCATACCCCTGGCGGCCTGGCTGGGCTCTCAGTGGCACCTTCACAAAGTCTGTGTGCATCTAGTGGGTATAATCCAGGATCTCAGGGCAGCCATCCAGGGCATTTCCTTGGCCATCTTTTCATATGTTTGACCATCTCTGTATCCCTTTTACTGAAAGTCTAGTTCATGTGTTTTGTTATTGCTCCTTTCTTCTTATTGCTCTCTAGAAATTCTTTCTGGTTTCTGGATATCAATTCCTTGTTTATTATATGGTCCCAATGTCATTTAACAGTTTGTAGCTTATGTGTTTACCTTTTTATGAGGTCTTTGACAAATGGAAGTTCTTAATTTTAACTTAGTTTAATTATCAATTTTTCTTTGATGGTTAACACTTTATGTGTGCTTTTAAAAGAAGTCCTTTTCTACCCCCAAACCTTAAAGATGCTATTTTTCTTTTAAAAATGTATATAATTTACCCTAGGCATTCCTATTTTTTATCTACCATTGATTTTTTGCATGTACAGCAAGATGCAGTTTATTTTCCCTCTCTATATGGATAATTTTTGTAGTAAAGTTTATTTAAAACAGTCCATCCTTTCCTGACTAATAGGCACTGCCATTTCAATCTTGTGTTACATTTCCATTTATGCATACATTTCCAGATTTCTGTTCTGTTCCCATGGTCACTGTACATGTTGGTGTGCTAATACCACACTCTCTTAATTTATATAACATTTTAATGAATCTAAATAACTGGAAGGTTAAGCCTTCCTCATTGTTAACTGTTGAATACTGGTCTATAGAAATGTGATAGATTTATTCTATATTAATCATTCTTAGGCATTTTGGTAACTATTCCTGAATTTTGTAAATTGCTCTTCATTATTTTTATTTTTTATATAGAGTTAGTTTTCTTTCTCCTTTACAATCCAATTCACAACTTTTATTCGTTACCATGTCTGTCCAAACTTCAAGTACAATGTTGGGTGTCCTTACTGTGCTCCTTATATTAAAAAGAATGCATCTGAGCTTTCTCCATTGAAGCTGATGTTCGCTGGATGCTTTGGGGAGATATTACTTATCAGTTAAAGGAGTTTTCCTCTATTTTTCAGCTGGCAAAAGTTTTTATCATGAAGAGATGTCAAATTTTATCAAATGCTTTCTCAATATATATTAAGGTGATTATTAGAAATTATTAGAATTTTCTTCTATGTCAACATTCTTCTATGTTAATATGGTGAATTACATTTGTAAATTGTTACAATGTTGACTTCCTGTATTTTTAGAATAAGCTTCAACTTGATTATAATATTTTAATTTTTTAATAAATATCTCTGGTTACCTTATATGTTGTTTAGGGGTTATGCATTTATGTTCATGATTATGATTAACTAGTAATTTCTTGTTCTTTCCTTTTTGGGTTATGATATTAAGGTTACTGTTGTTGAGTAGTGATCCCTATTTTTCCCTCCTATGGAAGAGTTGTATCACTTTAGAATAATTTGTTCTTTAAAAGTCTGGTAGTCTGGCTTTTTCGTTTGTTTGTTTTTGGAAGATCTTGAAATACTGACCCAATTTCATTACCAGTTATAGGATTCTTCAGGTTTTTTATTTATTCTTGATACTTTTCTGGAAAGTTTGTTTTCTGGATTTTTTTTTCCATTAGATTTGAATTCTATTCCTGGGACACCACCAGCCAGCACAAGACACAGAAGAGAAGGTCACAGACCGGTGAAGTGGGGACAGCTGGGGCACAGAGGCCCATACTTTGCCCCCCAGACGAGCCCCTTCTGGACGGAGTGGGTTTCTTCTAAGGCCAACAGCCTGTGAAATTGAGTGTAGCAGCTGTGGCGGGTGCCACTTTTTATGGGAAAATGTTGGAGCATGAATATACGACAAAGGAAGTTTTCCAAAATAACTTCTTCAGCGACTAACAAAAGGAAATGACAGAAGAAGAGAGAAAAGTCATAAAGCACCTGGACAAGTGTGAGTTCACGGAGATCCACAGACACTTTGTGGACAAAGCCACAGCCCAGAAAGCCCTGCCCAAGGAGGAGAAGCAGAAGCTAAAAGAAGCAGCAGAAGAACTTCAGCAAGAGTTTGGCTACTGTATTTATGGTAGTTACCTAGAAAAAATAGGCAATTTCAAGGCAGATCCACCTGGCTTGTTTCCGGGGCCACGGCGACCACCCCAAGACGGGGATGCTGAAGGGGAGAACCCTGCCACAGGACGTGGTTGTTAGCTGGGCAGGGACTGAGCCACCAGTGGGTCACTAGCGGAAAGAGGGCGCTGGGACAACACTGTCACGTGGCTGGCTTCGTGGACAGAGAACACCCCCAGCTCCAACAAGTATGTCGTGTTGAACTCAAGCTCGAAGGAAGCTAGAGGGGAGAAAGATTGGCAGAAGTATGAAGTAGCTCAATGCCTGAAAGGGGTTGTAGACGAGATGCAGTCTCGGTATCCGCGGATTGAAGTGAAGAGAGATGAAGACAAGACAGTGCACGGTGGCCCTTTCTCTCACCATAAGCTGGTGCTGAAGGCGCGGAGGGAGGAAGAGGAAGATGCGCTGGCGGACACCGTGGCTGCTGCTCCTCGCGTGGAGCACGTCCCCTGCCCCCGAGGCCGCCAGCACGCTGTGAGTTCGACTTCCTGGGTGAGGACGCGCTCGATCGCTGCTGTGACAGCCTGTGTGCAAGAACTTGCCGCTCTGCATGAAAAACCAGGACCCTGGGGACGACCTCTTTGACGACTGAGTACCGCCGGCCTGGACACGCGCCTTCAGGACATGAGGGACCGGCTGGCCGTCGAGGGGTTCCGGATCCACAAGGCTGAATCGCAGGGCAGGAGCCGCCGCGGGCACTGACACGTGCTGGGGACAGCGCGGCAGCCGGGATGGCATCTTACGACCCACCGGGCCAGCCAGGCCCTGGCCGTTCTCTGCAACCATCAGCGAGCAACTCCCGAGACCTTCGAGAAGTCGATGCAGAATCTCCCAACGAAGATCAAGGCGAAGAAGGCGCAGGTGGCCAGGGCCAGGGTGGAGCTGAGGAAGGCGACTCCGATCACGAGACCCGAGGGGACAGCAAGTCCGGGAGTTTCCTGGGGAAGAAACGGGGCCACCTGGCACGGCTGAGTGCGCAGGCCGCAAACGAAGAGGACAGGCAGGTGGCCCTGGGCATGTCCAAGCTCAACCACCTGGACCCAGGATCACATCTCCAGGTTGGCGTGCCGGTGGAGCAGATCTACAGCAAAACGCAGAGAGAGAAGTTCGCCTGGGCGCCGGACCTGCCGGGAGAAGACTTTGAATTCTAACAGCAATCTGTCTCCCTTGGCATTTTCATAGTGCTTTCGCTATTAAAGCAATATTGGGGAATTTCGTACCATAAAAAAAATGAAAAACATGAAAAAGAAAAAAGAGGAAAAAACAGATTTGAATCCTATTGGGAGAGTTGTAAATTCTCATAATTGTCTTTTTAATCTCTGCTACGTCTGCTGTTCTGCTGCTTCCTTATTTTTATTTTTTTCAAAAAAGTTTTGAAATTTGTGTTTTTATTATGTTTAGTTGTAATTAGTTTTAAAGTTTCATTTTCATTTCTTCTTTGCCTCATGAGTTATTTTGAAGTATGTTATTTAATTAACAAGATTATAGCATTTCCTTTTCTATAATTGATGTTTAACTTAATTGCATTGTGGTCAGAGAGAATGACTCTATGACACTACTTCTTTGAAACTTTTTGAGCATATTTTATGGTCTAATCTGTGCTTTTTATGTTTTTAAATATGATATATGTGTGCTTGAGAAAAGGACATATTCTCTGTCAAGAGTGGCAATTTTATGGTTCAAATCTTCTAAACCTTTACTAATTCTCTATCTAGTTGAGCTCTTGATAATTCCAAGAACCAAAGAGAATTTCAAAATTTCATATTTCTCAATAGCAACCTCTATGACAACTTTGGAAAACGTTGCAACTGCTCATACAATACTAGATTCCATTTCTAAGCTTTTGTCTCTTCCACTAATGCATGCTTTTTATGCAAATATTTTAATCAGTCTATCTTTACAGTAAGTTTTAATGCCCGGTAGTACACATACATATCATTTTTATTATATTTTATATGATTTTCTTGGTTATATTTCTCTGATGTTTGTTAAATATTTTTAATATTAAAAAAATATTTCCATATGTCCAGAATTTTTTATGTATTTTCACAGTTTGTCCCCAACTACCTAGCCCCAGGAAACTACATTCTGTCACTTGGCTTTCCTTGTTTTAGAATTTCCTCCAGATGAAATCATACAGCATGTACTCTTTTAGGTCAGCCTTGTTTTGCTCAAGATAATGATGTTGAAATCCATCCATATTTTTGTGTGTATCATGAGTTAATTCTGGATTATTGATAAGTAGAATTAAAAGTGGGCAAAGGATCCGAATAGATATTTCTCCCAAGAAGATAAACTAATTATTCAGTATTTGCTAACTCAGTGTTCATGGAGACTTTATGGAACATAGCTACTGTGACTAATGACAAACTGACCTTGTATGATTGCAGGCACTGTCTCCCATCCTGTGGGTTGTCTTTGTACACTCTTCATGGCATATTTTAAAGCATAGAAGTTTTAAGTTCTGATCAAGTGTAATTTATGTATTATTTCTTTTGTTGTTTTTTGTGTGTGTCACAAAAATAAGTCTTCTTATAGCCAAAACCAAAATCATGAGATTTACCCCTACATTTTCATGTATGAATTTCTCTAGTTTTACTCTTTACTCTTAAGTTTATATGTTTGTAGTTCATTTCTGTGAATGGTATGAAGTAGGGGGTCTGACTTCCTGGGGTCCTATTCCATTATTCCTAGCTGTGGTATCCAGACAGGCTGGGGGGGACAATAACCACTCAGGGGTTGCATAACTAGTTATGTGCATGGTTTGAGGTAGAGGTCATCCTTTTGATGTGGACAGCCAATTGTTCCAGCACCATTTCTTGAAAAGATTATTTCCCCTATTGAATTGTTTTGGCACACTTATTGAAAATCAACTTACCATAAATATAAAGGCATATTTTATATTTATTAATGTAATAAATAAATATATATGTATATTAATGTAATGTACTACATTAACAGAATGAAGATGTGGTTAGTTTTTTGTATCACCTTGAAGGATGTTCTTGGATGTGATTGATAGTAAAATTGATAAATTTTGAGCAAAGCAGATTGCCCTCTATAATGTGACTGAGCCTAACCCAATCAGTTGAAGGACTATAAAGAACAAAAAAGCCACCTTCTCTGTGCAAGAGAGAATCCTCCAGAAGATGCCATTGGACTTCATCTGCACCACTGGCTCTCCTGGGTTTCCAGGCTGTTGGCCTTTGTACTGAACCTGCATCATCAGCTCTCCTGGGTCTCAAGCCTGCCAGCCCACACTGTGGATTTTGGACTAGCCAGCCTCCATAATAATGTGGGCCAATTTCAGTTACTCTAGAGAAGCATGATTAATAGAGAATTTGATTCCAAGAATAACAGAATATTGAAGATTAATTTTCTAAATTAGGCCTGGAACCTAGAATTGGCTGATTAATCTAATTATATTTAAAAACACCAATGTTTTTATTTCCAGTAGTGAAGAGATCTCTGAGAATCCATGGCATGATCTGTCAATATGGATATGCACAATATCACCATTGGATCAAACACTTAGAAGAAGCAAAGATCTGAGTGATTATCTATATAATACTTTCAAACAATTTTGTCAAACTGACAAGTATAGTGAGATTGGCTGATTGCTCCTAATGTTGCTGGACAAACTAGGGAAAGGAAAGGATGCTCTCACTTTAACAGTAGATACCTTATAAGGCTAGAAATTAAATTTCTGCTGTAAATCAGCCACTTGCAGGATGAGATTCTGGGTTTAATTTTCAGAAATCTCAGCCCTATGGCTTTAGGAGATAAACTGTCAGAGCAGACATAGAAGCTGTAAAGTAATTCATGCAGCATTTGAACTGGAAATTTGAATCCTTGAGTTCTTGAACCCATTCTGTGGTTATTTCCTCAGTCCTGGATTGAATAAGTGTAATACATATACTCAGCAATTGGCAGGATCCCCGTATTGATTACCTGACCTGTGAAGTGAGGGCAATTATGGTGGAAAAGGCCAAGTAGAAGCTACTGGAATGGTTCCTACCTAGGAAAGTAGTAAGTCCAAAGCAAGATTACATTCTGTAGGAATGTCAAGATTGGCACCACCATCAAAGACTTGAAAGATGCAAGGGTGGTGCTTTCCACTGCATCCCCAACTCATCTATTTGACCTATGCAGAAGACAGATAGACCTTGGAGAATGGCAGTGGATTACTATAAGCTTAATTAGGTGATGAGTCCAATTACAACTTCTGAACTAGATACAATTTCATTGCTTGAGGAAATTAATACATCCTCTGGCACCTGGTATGCAGCTATTGATCTGGCAAATGCAGTGTTGTTTATTCCTGTTAATAAAGATCATCAGAAGCAGGTTGTTCTCAGCAGGCAAAGCCAGCAATACACTGTCGCTGTCTTACCTCAAGGGTATATCAACTCTCCAGCCCTACATCATAATTTAGTTCACAAGGACCTTGATTACTTCTCTCTTTCACAGGATATTATGCTGGTTCATTACATTGATGTTATACTAATTGAAACTAGTGAGCAACTCCTCTAGACTTATTGATAAGACATTTGCATGCCTGAGGATTGGACATTAATCCAAGAGAAATTCAGGGGCCTTCTATCTCACTGAAATTTCTAGAGTTCCAGCAGCGTGGGGTATGTTGAGATATCCTTTCTTACATGAAATACAAGTTGTTGCTTCTGGCCCCTTCTACAACCAAAATAGAGGAACGATACATAATGGGCATCTTTGGATTTGGGAGGCAATGTATTTCTCATTTGGATGTGGTACTCCGGCTCATTTACCAAGTGACCTAAAAGCTACTAGTTTCAGTAGTTCCCAGAACGAGAGAAGGCTCTGCAGCAGAGACAGGCTACTATGCAAACTGCTCTGCCACTTGGGTAATATGATTCATAAGATCCAACATTACCTGAAGTGTCAATGGCACATAGGGATGTGTTTGGTGCCTTTGGCAAGATCCTACATGCGAATCACAGTGCAGGCCCTTAGGATTTTGAAGAAAAGCCCTGTCATCCTCTATGGCTAACCACCCCTCCCTCTTGAAAATCAGCTTACAGACTGCTATTGGGCCTTCATAGACACTAAATGATGGATTGCAACCTGAGCAGCCCACACTCAAAGTGTTTGTTACCTGACCCACCAAGTCATAAAGTTGGGCTGCACAGCAGCACTCCGTCATCAAATGAAAGTGATATGCATGAGATCAAACTCAAATAGGCCCTGAAGGCACATGTAAGTTACATGAAGAAGTCCCCCAAATACCCAAGGTTCACTCCTGACACACTGCCTTATCATCTCATCTGCACCTGTGCCTCATGGGAGTTCAAATGAAGAGAAGACTTGGGCCTGGTTTACAGATGGTTCTGCATGATATGCAGGCACCACCCGAAAGTGGACAACTGCAGTGTCACAGAGCCTTTCCGGGGTGTCCTTGAAGGACAGTGGTGAAGGGAAATCTCCCCAGTGGGCAGAACTTTGGGCAGTGCACCTGGTCATATGTATGATCATATAATGATTCATGGGTCGTAGCCAATGGTTTGGCTGATGGTCAGGGACTTGAAGAAACATGATTGGAAAATGAGTGACAAGGAAATTTGGGGAAGAATTTCTGTGAATCTTGAGTTTGTGAATAGACCTTTCTGAAAATGTTAAGATATTTGTGTCTCGTGTAAATTTTTCCAAGGAGTAAACTCAGCAGAAGAAGATTTTAATAATAAGACAGCATAACTTCTATCTGTACCAGTCAGTCTCCTTCCTCAGCCACCCCAGTCACCATCTAATGGGCCCATAGACAAAGTGTCCATGGTGGCAGGGATGGAGGTTGTACATGGACTCAGCAACATAGGGGTCCAATCACCAAGACTGACCTCCTTATGGCTACTGATGAGTGCCCAGTCTACTAGTAGCAGGACCAGCCCTCAGTCCCTGGTAAGGCACCATTCTCTGGCGTGATCATCCAGCTACCTGGTGGCAAGTTGATTACACTGGACCACTTCCATCATGGAAGTGGCAATGTTTCGTTCTTACTGGAATAGACAATTACTTTGGGTATGGATTTGCCTCTGCTGTATACAATGCTTCTGCCAAAACTACCATCTGTGCACTTACAGAATGCCTTATCCACCACCACAGTATCCCACATATCATCACTTCTGATCAAGGAAATCCCTTCACAGATAATGAAGTGTGGCAATGGGCCTATGCTCATGGAAATTGCTGGTCTGTTCTCCACCATCCTAAAGTAGCTAACTTGATAGCATGGTGAAGTGGAAGATGAGTTACAAAGCCAGCTAGGTAACAGTAGCTTGCAGGGCTACAGCAAGAATCTCCAAAAGGCTGTATATGGTCTGAATCAGTGTCTAATACCGGCTGCTGTTTCTCCCATAGATTCATGAGTCCAGGAATTTAGGGGTGAAAATAGGAATGAGACCACTCACCATTACTCTTAGTGACCTACTAGCAATTTTTTTTGCTTCTTATTCCCACAACCTTATGCTCTGCTGGCCTAGAGGTCTTATTCCAAGTGGAAGAATGCATCCAGCAGGAGACACAGCAGTGTTTCCACTAAACTGGGACTTGAGATTACCACCCTACTGCTTTGGGCTCCTCATGCCCCTAAATCAATAGGCAAAATGAGAGTTTTTGTGCTGGCTGGGGTGATTGACCTTTGTGACTGTTTAAGTCATATTCTCTGTTGGTATTCTACTAATATTATTCATCATATTCCTTTGTAGTCTTTATTTCTGTAAGGTCAGCAGTGATGTCCCCTCTTTCATTCTTGATTTAGTAACTTGTGACTTGTCTCTTTATCTGTTGATCAATCTAGTTAAAGGTTTGTCAAATTTGTTGATCTTTTCGAAGAACCGACTGCTGCCTTGCTTGTTTTTTAATTTTCATATTTTATTTTATTCGTTTATGCTCTATTGTTGCCTTCTGCTTGCTTTGCATTTAGTTTGCTCTTCTTTTTCTAGTATCTTAAGGTAATCACTTAACTGAGATTTTTTTAGTATAGGAATTAATAGCATAAATTTCTCTCTGAGAACTGCTTTAGCTCTTTCCAACAAGTGCTCCTATGTTATGTCTTCATTTTCATTCACCTCAGTGCACTTTCTAACTTACCTTTTGATTTTTTCTTTGACCCATTTGCTATTTAGGAGAGTGTTCTCTAATTTCCACATTTTTAAAATTGTACTTATTTAATTTCTAACTTTATTCTATTATGATTAGAAAACATATTTTGTGTTATTTTAATCCTTTTAAATTTACTGAAGTTCTTTTATTTTTTTACAGCATATTATGGGGTTACAAATGTTTAGGTTACATATATTGCCTTTGCCCCAACCAAGTCAGATCTTCAAGAATGTCCATCCCCAGATGGTGTGAAGATGTGGAAACAACCCAAGTGCCCATCAATACATGAGTAGATTAATAAAATGTGGTACATGTATATCATGGAGTTCTACTCAGCCACAAAAAACAATGGTGATATGGCACCTCTTATATGATCCTGGATAGAGCTGGAACCTATTCTACTAAATGAAGTATCACAAGAATGGAAAAACAAGCACCACATGTACTCACAAGCAAATTGGTATTAACTGAAGCTCTTTTAATGACTTATCATGTGATTTATCCAGGGAAATATTCTATGTGCACTTGAGAAGTATAAGTATTCTGCTGTTATTTGGTCAAATGTTCCACGTGTGTCTATTATTTCTAGTTGATTCATAGTGTTCAATTCTTCTATTTCTTTATTGATCTTCTATCAGACTATTTTATCCACTATTGAAAGAGGGGCATGGATGTTTACTACTATTTTTTTTTTAAATTGTCCATTTCTCCCTTCGATTCTGAGTTGTTGCTTTGTGTATTTGGGGGCTCTACTTTTAGGTGCATATATCTTTCTAGATATAGATAAATTTTATCACTTTGAAATATCTCATTTCTAGTAACATTTTTATCTAAAAGTCTGTTTTGTATGATTTTAAGTATAGCTACTCCTTCTGTTCTTGTAGTTGCTTATTGGATGATATATCTTTTTCTATACTTTTACCTTCATCTTATTTGTATAATTCAATCTAAAGTGTATAGACAGTATATAGTTGGATACTGTTTTTATTTATCTGACAATGTATGCTTTTTGAATAAATTTTTTAATCTACAGGAAAAAAAACCCTACCATAAAATAGGTACATGGTAACACATCCGTATCAGGATATTTGAGTTGTGCTTTTCTGAGGAACATTTTCCAAGGCACATTTAGCACATTTGTAAACACTTAATTAGCAAGGTACCTGTCCTCACTTAAAAGGGGGTATTCCATGAAGGTTGGCTGGAGTATGTGTCCTCTCTCAGTGAAGGAACTGATTAGATGTAGGTCTCACAGCCAGGCAGGGAGTGGTTTCATTATTTTGCAGTTTGATAGTTGATCAGTATTCAGCCTCTCTCCACTAGACAATTGACTCCCCCACCGACAAGAAAAGAATTTTTCAGTTTTGGTTCTCAATGACCTTTGAAGTGTCCATAATAGGCTGCAGTTTAACTAAACATGATCACCAAAGGGTTCCCTTAGCTTCTCTCTAACTTTCTCAAACACACACACAGTTTTAATAGGCAGATGTATACTCATCAGGGTATTTCAAAAGAAGCCCTTTAAAATCCTAAGAAAGCAGGTGAGTACTTACTCACGTATCCCTGTAAACTCCTTTGCACTGATGTCTAGCCTCAATCCCCTGCTGACTATAATTTAAGTACAATTTATAATTTAAGCCGAAATCCTGATTGCATTTAGTTTGCTAGTGACAGAATCAATTCATTTTGTTCAGGAAACTGATGCATTGGCTGCCAGGCTTCCGGTCTCTGGGAAATCAAGGTTTCCCATCTCTCTGCATTTTGGAGTTGGCTGCCTTTCCCTCCTGACATTTACAATAAGCAGCATTAAACATCGTCTCCCCTACTCGGAGGTCAGGGACAGTATATTCTGGTTTGTCGTCCAGAGAAAGCCAAGCAGAATGACTTCATCAACAACAGAGCGGGTTCTTTATGAGGAAAGTCGACAAACAAGGAGAGGTGTTCAGTTTGTGGTAAAGCAGGCTTTGACACATGAGCATTACTGCGCAGTGTGTCACTAACCAGGATAAAAGAACTTACATAAGGAAACAATAATAGAAGGCAGGTGTGTGGTACTGCCGCTATTAGTGCATGCAGATGGCCCTATCTTCAAGTATTTTTAGATTCATTTCTTATAAGCAACCACTCATTCAATTCTTATATAGTTCGTCAACCCCACACATTACTAATTTGAAAACCAACCTTTCTTCAGACCTTTTAAATTTCATAATGAGTTTAAACCAACAAAATTTGGCACTATGCATAGATCTGAAAGAACTAAGTGCATGCTATTTTCCCTTTAAGTAAGGTGAAGCTGCCAAATCATTCAGGTAAACTACGAGAGCGAACGTTGATGGAAAACACCTGGGAAAAAACACTGTCACTAAAATGAAAGGCCTTCCCTCCTACCTGTCCACCCCGGTCTAGTGATCTGCAATCTGCTGTGGGTTTCACTGTCAGTGATAAACACCAGACTCTCCTATCATCCGCCTGCCTGTCAGTTAAAGACTGGCCCAGTGGGTCCATCACAGGTGCTGGGAGGACTGGCTGAGGCTGAGGGACAACCAGGAAGAGAGTCAGGTACAGAGATCAGTGCGTGGAATGCCTGCCCCCAGGTGAGGACACACGGGGATGCGTTTCTCAAATACACCCCCAGCTGCTGAGTGTCCCTGATGTGCTGGTCACAGTGCTAGACACTGGGCTTATTCTCTCAGTAGCTCATCACACCCAGCAAGGTGTGAGCATCCTCCTCTCTTGAGAGTAAGAAAACTAGCTTCTTAGGAATAAGTTGCCAAGAGATGGAGGTGAGTGAACTAGCTTTGAGACAGGTCTCTGGCACCAAAGCCTGTCTGTGCTTCCTACATATCACCTGCCTCGCCACAATGCTGGACCCTGAACACAACAGCCTGACTCTAGAGCCCAGAACTTTAGCCACCAGATGGATTGCAGCTCCTCCCACAGGACGTGGAAGCCCCGCCTCCTCAAATTGGAGAGGGGACTGGATCAATCAGGATTGGGTTCTGTTACAAAAGACAGAAGCAGATTTATCAGAGGCTTACACAAGACACGTGCATTTCACTCTTACACAAACATCCAGCTGCCCAAGATGGACATGGCACTCCATGTTGTCAGCAAGCCAGGCTGCCCTGTCCTGCCACGCATGACCTCAAACGATGGCCCATGGTAGCCCTTTCCTTTTCCAGGCAGTGGGATGGATGGAGGAAGGAACACAGTAGAAGAACCGCAAAGGCCCACATCAACTGTCTCTCCAAGAGGCCCGCATGCTGCTGCCATGCTTTTTCTGTGCTCCGTGTTATCGCACGGACACAATGGAGCATGAGGGAGGCTGGGAAGCACAGTCTTCCTCCCAGATGGCGCATGTCAGCCGCAAGCTTCGATACAAAGGGAAAAGTGGAGAATGGATGTCAGGCATTGTCAGTGGGCTCTGCCAGGACAACCTCCAGGGAGGATGGGGCTCCACTTGCGCCTGTGAGAAGCCCTGTGAGAGACACACCTTCCCCCTCTCCCCACGGACTATTAGCTTGTCTGTCTTTATGTGCACATCTATTAAATTGTTACGTAGTCTCGTCAACGACTGACAGCGACCCCATTCTGGATAGTAGGCTACATAGAGGAATGGAAGGGTGGGAGGTTTGTAGGTGGTGAGCCACGTGTGTGGGCTGCCGTTTTTCTCGTGGTATCCATTGTCAGTTTTGTCACAGAGCTTGTATCAGAGGGAAGTTGAGGTCTGGAATTCATGTTTGTTTTCTGAAGGTAGAGAGAAGGAAAGGACGTGAGGTGACTATGTCCAGCCAGTCACAAACTTAGGGACCAAGCCACCACTGCCTGGCCTTCCCCTTCTCCAAGAGCAATAGGCGAATGGGAGCCCCATGGATCTTGGCTGAGGGCCATTTGATAGCTGAAGGAAGCATTCACAGCAGCAGGTGCATCCTTGACCTTGGGGCAAGTGTCTGAGAGGACAACCCACCCCCCAGACTCCCCTCCAGTGGTTGACTCGACGGGAGCCCTGGGTGCCGTGGCCAGGCCGCCCCCCTCAGAATCTTCTCCTATGGGTTCTGTTGTCCCAGGAGGCACTGGGGGGCATTCTGTGGGGGAAAATGATGTGCTATAGCACCTTCTTGAGTATCCACATGGCCCTGGGATAAGAGTCTCTGTTTTTCGGGAAGACCTCAGAGCACATTTAAGGGCACAGCACCCCTCAGAACATGGTTGGCCACTTCTCTGCTGGCCAGCCGAGCACAGAGTTCTTGCCTTCATATGCAGTCACGCACGGCTTAGCAACCCGGATACATTCTGAAAAGTGCATCATTAAGTGATGTCATCATTGGGTAAACATCACAGAGTTCTTACACAAACCTAGAGAGCATAGCCCGGTACGCACCTAGGCTATGTTATAGCCCACTGCTGGGAGGCTACGAAACTGCACAGTGCATTACTGTACTGAATGCTGCAGGCAATTGTAACACAGTGGTAAGTGTGTGTGTATCTAAATATATCTAAACATAGAAAAGGTTCAGTAAAAATATGGCATTATAATCGGAGGGTTCCAGCACCGTCCTGTAGTCTGCTGTTGGCTGAAATGTTAGGTGGCGCCAGACTGCCGCCACTCCCAGCCCTCATTGCTGTGGATGTGTTTACGGCAGGAACTGGTCGCAGAGTATCTGCTTCTGTCCATCTCAGTGAGCAGAGCTTCCCGGGCACCCAGAGATTACTGTTGTACGTGTTGGCAGGTGATTTCTGGGGTTCAGTAAAACCATAGGTGAAAGGTTTCTAAGGACTGTTAAACATCTAGAGGTAGTGGAAGAAACCTCAGGGGGACAGCTGGATAGCCTAGCGTCTTCAACCTGCCCAGCGTCTCACTTCACCACCATTCACCTCACTTTACTTTCTTTTCCCTGTGGCAGGTAGCTTGGAGGGGTCACTGGTCCCCGGTGGCACAGCAGATGAGGCCCAAGGGCCAAGCCAGAGGTTCTTGGAGATCCTCGCTGCCATAAGCAGGTGGCAGGTTTTCAGCAATGTGCTTGCCATGGGCTAGGACCTGGAGAAGAATGTCAGCTAATGGCCATCACTGGGATGGCTAACGTCCCTCTGAAAGAAGAGTAAATGGTGACCATGACTGGGAGTGGGGCAGAGCACCCTGAGACCTGAGCATTTGCCCATCTTTCACCCCGAAAGATCTCCACGCAAAGTTCCACAGAGCAGTGGCCTTGTGCAGAGCAGCAGGCCAGCTACACACACATTGTTATTTTCTCTTGGACGTGTTGGGTCTCACAGAGAAATGTTTCTGCTGATCCAGCGGCAGAGCTGGGGCATGGAGCCCAGAGACCTCTGTCCTTTGCACCTTTCTGTCCTGGTCCTACACCTGACCATAGCCCTCTGCACCCTTCTGCCCCCATGCCAAACCAGGCCTGGCCAGGGACAAGCAAGCTCGAGACTCTGTCCCCACATGCTGAGGTTCTCCTTGCTCACATGACGGTGTCCTGCCCTGCCCAGCCTGGCACCTCCCAGGGAGGGTGCAGTACACCAGGACTTGGAGAAGAGTGCCAGCTAACAGCCACTGCAGGAGGATGTGGGGTCCAGGATAGTTCCCGCAGAACCAGCCGAGTCCAGCTCTGCCTGGTGGAAGCCCCACACATTCTGGAACACAGGCTCTGTTCCCAAATGAGTACACTTTTCCTATAGGAGATTCACTTTGCTCCAGTGGTCTGTGGAAGCAGTAGAGGTGCTAACACTCTCTTGGTTAAAATGACAACTAATTTTAAGAGACACCAAGCCCACACAATCCATCCTGAAAGTCTGGAAAGTTCCACCATCATCATAGCTTGATTACTGACAACCCAGTTTAGCTTTTTTCCCCCATATTTTATTCTCACAACAGAGCACCCCTTTGGTGCAGGTCTCTGCCATAGCTAATGTAAGGTTGCATCTTACATAACCAGGAAATTTGAGTTTGGACTTTTTTCTTCAGTTCCTCATCCTCTAAGTTGGGTTCTGGCCTCAGGACACAACCAGGAAGAATAGAAATGACAGCTCTGGAGCCCCAAGGCTTTCTGAAGGGATGACATTCAGAAGTTTCCCTTCCCAGGTGTCTGTCTGCCTTGGTATTAATGAAAATGTTAAGAAAAATTTTGTGCCAGCTTCCTAAATTGCTCAAGAGGATTGTCCAATTTGAGAAAATTAGCTTTATTAGAAAGGCAAACAGTTCTTTTAATAGAAGCCTGGCATCCCAGCACCTGGGACATGTACATTGGCTCTCTCTAGTCCCTGGGCCTGAGTCACCCAGGGCTGAGGCCCCCAGGGCTGCCCACCAGGGTGACCTGGCCCCACACTGCCCGGGCCAGTGCCACGTCCAGAAGCACCCCAAGCCCAGACGGCCATTTCCTCCTTCACCCTCAGCCTGGACCATCCTCACATGAGGCTGCTTCAGCCCAGCCCAAGTATGGCATCCCAGCCGGCCCATGTGAGGACGACCCAGCCACCCCATGTCAGGTGTCCCACCAAGATTGAACTTCCTGGCCCCTTGGGAGATTCCACCCCCCCACCTCCTCCTGGACTGCTCCGTTCTCTCCTAGCGCCTCTCCCTGCCTGCGCCAGCGGCCAGAGAAGCAAGGGTAGGATGGGCTCTTCAGCGCACTCTTGGGTCCCCTGTACTTCATTCCTTGTACTTTCTGGGTTTTCTTTTGACAGCTATTTGAGGCCATTGGGATGGAGACAGCAATGTGGAACTAAAAACAATGCACCGTCCCTGTGTGTAACACTGCGTTGACCTTTGACAGACTCCAGGTGTCCCCGCAGCAACTGAGCAACCGGCAAAGGCGGCATCTCCAGGCCCTTCCTCAGCTTCAGACCTGCCCTGGGACCTGGGACCCTTATACTTCTCCTAAATCCTAGCATCCCCTAAATCCATGGCCCCTCTTCCTGCAGACATGACAGGTATGAAAAGAAAAGAAAATCTCAGTGCTTTCCAAATGTATTATGCCAAGGGGAAAAGTTACACCCTGGAAACTGAGTCATGTAATATAACTATTCATCTCCCCTGGTGAATGACTGTTGCTTCCTGACCTTTGCTTCGAGGGTTATACATTATAGATGCCCTATTCTTCACTCAAACCTACACCAAGTGTCATGACCTCTTCACAAAAGAATGTGAAGCCACCCCTTCAGTGTAATGAATAGTAGCCAATCACAATGTGTATCTGTCTTTGTATGGGAAACAATTCTGTTCAGCACCTCCGCTTCTGTTTATGTAAATGATCTTCATTTTCCCCACACCAGGGGCAGTGATCACTGTTCTTTAGTGTCCTTGTGTCCCCAGACAGCCACCCTCACACTTTTCACTTGAATAAACATTTTTAACTGGATCCTGAGCTTTTTGATTATTTTGGGTTGGCACAGGCTTAAGGGACCCTCAAATGAACACAGAGTCTAGCCAGGTCCTCCAAGGCCCTGCAGGAAGCACAGCCAGGGGGCTGCTGGCTGGAGTCTCACTACAGGGTGTGAGTCAAAAGAGACATATAAAAGCATCCGCAAAATATGAACAGATTTATCGGGGGACCCCATTTATAATGAATGATAAGCTCCGCCTCCGGTCCTTTAACAGAGATCTCCTTTTGATGGATAAAAACAGGTTGCTGAGAAGCTCTCCTCCTCTCTACACAAGGACCCTGAAGGCAGAGAGACCAGCGTCACAGGAGGGCCTATTAACAAGTCCCCAGGCAGATGGAAACGACAGTCCTGCAGCAGCGGGTGGTTGCTATTCAGGCTCCGTCTTTATTTTCTCTGACTAATGGGGCTTCTGCTGCTGCTCTCACACGGAGCCCCAGCTATTAGCTGACGGGGGACTGTAAAACACTCTGCAAATACACAGTGCCAAATAGGATGGGGAAAGTCAATATTTGTTCCTAGTGCTTTTTTTTGGTTCTGCATAGCAGTAATTTTAATTTTAAAAACCTACAGCTTTACTAGAGGAATAACCAAAGCCTGCACACTTGCTGATTGTAGACACCAAGACAGAGAGTAGACAAGTTGCTTCTGAATCTTTAATTATTTAAATACAAATTGGACCTTCTTTTCCTTTGATGTGTCTAGAATTAATGCCACTGCACACACAAATAGGCAACCACAGACCCGCTAGTAATAACAGCAGCAAACTCTGAAGCCAGAAAATATATGTGTTGCACAGCTGAACTGGGTTTCAAGGAAGCTTTAATTTCCACACTTTTCTCTTAGTGGTACCCAGGAAGCTTGGTTGGTTTGTCAGCTGCAGTGACGCAGGTGTGAGGTCAGGCTGGCCACCCAGGAGGCCAGGAAGGAAAGTGGGAGAAGCCAGGGACCAAGACTGGAGGCTGCACCACGGAACCATAGCTGCTTGTGGCCAAAGACCATAGACACCAACAGGAGTAGATAAAGGAGGTGAGGACATCTAGAAACATCCTAAGTATTTATGGCATCAGAGCGTCCCTGGGCTGCCCTCCCGAGTAATCACATTAGGCGTCCTGCTCTCTGTGCCGGGACGGGAGGCCAGCTGCCTGTCCTGGCCGCGCTGTCTGACAGGCACTGTCCTCCGGGCTTGGCAGGTGTAAAGGCTCTTAGTGCCGTTGTTGTCCCTTTTAATCATCTGTAGGACTCACAGTCTGGATTAGCCGTGAACTTTCTGTCGGGCTCTGGATCTAATAAAAATAAATCACAATAAACACAAGACCATTAGATCAGCAAAGAATGGATTTACAAGACTGAGGAAGCCTGTTGACAGCCATGAGCTCAAGAGTTTAGTTAAGTCAGAACGTATTAGCCAGCAGTTCTAGAGAAATTGCTCTTCTAAGTCCTTGGGAGCCCAGCTCTGGTCTGGCCAGGGTCCCACTGCTACAGTCCAAGGTGAACAGATGTCCTTGACATCCCAACGTGGCTTCTTTACATTCAGTGACCAGAGATTGTATTTCTAGTGAACTGTAAATCAGAAAAAGTCAAACTCCAGAATTTTTAGAGTAAAAGAGACAAGCGACCAGAGCAGGGCAGGGCAGCGGGGAGGGTGCTTGGTTACAAGCAGAACACGACAGGCCAAAGCAGAACTTGGAGACTGTTTCTCTCTTTTAGAGCTCTAAGCGCAGCATCCTGCCTCAACCAGAAACCATCCCCACAGGCCCAGCTGGGGGCTGTGCTGTTTAAGGTCACACACAGGCGCTAGGAGCAGCGCTGTCCTCAGGAAGCGCACGATCTGCAGGTGGAGATGCAAGTAGGACTGAGCAAGGCCTTCATCCAGATACAAACACTGCTCCAGTGAAGCCTGAGTGCTATTTGAGCTTGGCCTTGAAGCAGGAGAAGAATTTGGGTGAGGAGAGAGGAGAGAGGAGGTGCTATTGGGCAAGAAAAGTGTAAGCATGGTTGGGGGCAGGGCGCCAAGGGGGGACCAGCCCTTCCCTCTTCTCCCTGGCCCATATGTAACATCTGTTTCTCAGAAGCTCTGTGCTGCTGACATCTTTCCAGCTGTCTGTGGTCTCCGTGTGGAATGAGGAAGGGCCTCCATGATCAGCAATACGGTGAGAGTCTTTCCCCCACAGGGGCCACGTGTATCCCCTGGACAAGTTCAATGGGCTAAAAACCACCATTTTCTCACAGCCTCTATCTCTAGGGTTCTGTGCTCCATGAGGTTTGCTGCAGCTCAGATCGTCCATGCAGCTGAACCCTCACAGCAGGTGACTGAAGTGTGTTCTTCACCCTTCCTGATCTGGAGTGAACTTCCCATGTTTTTGGAATTTAAAGACAGAGGGAGCACTAGGTGGCACAGTGTAGGGGGGACTGCTGTTCAGCCTGAGACACCTGCAGGGTAGGTGGGAGGACAGATGAAGGGTAACAGCCTTAGAAAGCACTGGAAAGTAAACATCTGCAGTTGTCCCAGGATGGAGCACAACTTCCCGGAGAAAATTTAAAGCTTTTCCAGTTAGGGAGATGTTGGAGGAAGTTGATGATTTCAGAAAGACAAAGCTCATGGTGGTGTGGAGATATGCTCAGGGGTGATGTCAGGCTTCCAGACACAGAGTGTGCAACCTGCTGAGAGTCAAGGTGCAGCCACAGAAAGATGGCAAATCCAAGGTGTGAACCTGCAGAAGATGAGTCCTGGGGTCAGAGAGGACCCAGCAGCAAAATGGATTTGATGCATTCATAGAGTTTATGTGTCAATTTGACTGGATTAGGCCATGGGGCACACAGATATTTGGTCAAACATCATTTCAGGTGTATCTGTGAGGGTGTTTCTGGATGAGATTCGCATTTGTGTCAGTGGACTGAGTAAAGCAGATTGGCCTCATCCAATCTGCTGAGGGCCCAAATGGGATAAAAAGGCAAAGGAAGGGAGGAGAATTCATCATCTTCTTGCCCGGCTGCTTGGGCTGCAGCATTTGTTGTCTCCTGACCTCAGACTAGAGCTTACACCATAGGCCATCCTGATTCTTAGGGCTGTGGACTCACACTGGAACTTGCACTATCGTTTCTCCTGGTTCCTAGGCCTTTAGACTTGCGATCAAACCTGCATTGCTGATTCTTCTGGTTTTCCAGCAGGTCATGGGACTTCTCAGCCTTCTTAACTGCATGAGGAAATTTCTTATAATCTCTCTCTCTCTCTCTCTCTATATATATATATATATATGTGTGTGTGTGTGTGTGTGCACGTATTTGTGTGTATATGTGTGTGTGTATATGTATGTGTGCATGTGTGTGTGTATATGTGTGTGTGCGTATATGTGTGTGTGTGTGTGTGTGTGTTCTGTTTGTTCTGTTTCACTGGGAAATCCTAATGAATACACCTGGGGAAAGAGAATGAAACATGGAGGGGAGCAAGGAAGCTAGATCCCGGGGCCTGGTGGTCATGCCACAGTTGACACAGGGGAAAACTAGCGATAGGTGAACATTAACCTAATGGGAATTGGAAATATTGGACCTCGCAGAGGCAGATGGGCCCGGGAGATGAGAACACAGCAGACTTCGAGAGCATGCAGAAATGTGAGTCTGCAAGGTCCCTCAGAGACAGCAGAAAGGGACAAGAAGGCTGATGTGTTTCCAGCTCCTGCAAGACTCACCACATTTCCTATCGTTCCCCTACAGATCTTCCAGTAAGCTGCTGGTGGTCGGATGGCAAAATGGCCCTGATTCTCTACTCCTCCCACAAACATGCCCTCTGCAGTCCTTCTACTAAGATGTGGAGTTCACCTTCCCACCCTTCCAGTTGGGGCTTTTTTCCTATTGTGGATTCTCCTGGGCCAGTGGAATGTGGCAGAAGCAGTCCTGTGCCATCTCCATGACTCTCCTGCTCTGCTGGTGGCATGTGCTACTTTATAAGTGACTGAGTTCAGGGGTGATCTGTTACATTACTGTGGCAATAGGGACAGTTTGAGCTATCTTGAAAGATATACTTCTGGTTCTTGCTCCCAAGTGGTCCTTCAGTAAGACCCAAACTTCTTCCTATATCTTTTTGCACAGGGCTGCATGGCTGGGGGAGGGTGGGTGGGTTGTGATCCTGCTGCCCCGTGTGGTTACACCTGCTGTCAGTGGGTCCCTGAGCCACCTGGAATTGGGCCTCTTTACCCTCTTGGGGAAAAAGGAGAAATAATATCTCCCTTTTGAAGCTGCTAATCCTTGACTGCCCACTGATGTGGTGTCTCAGCTCTCACCATAAGCAACAGCCCCAGTGAGTGTGAGTCATTGCCACCATCTTCTAAATAATGTGCAGGTATGTTGTTTCCATTTCTGTGGGCAGGGCGAAGTGACCACAGCAAGCCAGATTTCCCGCTCTTATTGGTCATTGAGAAAAGTCAGATGGTCTGTCAGAGAAATCAGGTTTCCTGTTTTCTGGAAATTCTTGCCGCACAACACTCTGCCATCTCAACTGAACCCCGCCCTCCTTTAGGGCATGAACCTCTCTTCCCTCAGACCCTCCTGAAGGCCCGAAGAGCCAGGCAGGACATGTTAACATAGTGATCTTCGTCAGAAACCTAACTTCTTTAAGCCTCCTGTGCCTAGCATGTGATGTCACTAGGAATATTTTCTGCCACGGGTTACAGTGAGAAATTAAAGAAAGAAAAACACCTACAACAATACCTGGCATAAAGCAAAGAGCATTCAATAAATGTTAGACTCTAAATCCCGTCCCCAAGCAAGAAAACAAAGGGCAGAATGGAGAGAAGGGTTAAAGAGTGAAGCTCAGGTTTTGAAGGTCAACTTGGACCCTGGGTTTGGCGATCAGTCAAACTCACTGTATTAGTTAAGGCAGCAGTGACATGGGTTGTGTATGTGTGTGCAAGCACAGGTATGTGTGTGTGCGTGTGTGTGTGTGTAAGAGAGAAAGAGAGACAGAGGTGAGGGAAAGAAGAGAGGGAAGACAGGGGGAAAAAAGAAATTGTCGTCCTTGTCTGGATGGAATCTCTAAGGCAAAGCTTGTACCTGGGTAGTTTACTTGGGAATTTGACCCGAGAGGGCAGAGAGGCAGGACGAGGGGGTGAGAGAGGAAAGAGGGAAATGCACTATGTGTGGATGTCCATTTGGACAATGGTGCACTGTCCCAGCATAGCCATCTGAGGAGCCTATGAAAGGTATCTCAGAACTGTCACCAGGGGGAACAAAAGAGAGGGAGGTGTCTCTCCTGGGCATCTGCCAAGGAGTGTGCTGCCCTTCCAGGCTATGTAAGTTTCCACTTTCTTCCCACCTGAGCAGGTGAACACAACACAATACACGTTTCTCAGAGCCATGGGCAGAAACTCAGAGATCATCAGAACTGAAACAGATGTGAAATGGTGCCCCGGCACAATATGATGGGGACAGAGATTAAATCTGGAGAGCACCAGGCAGGGCTAAAATGAAGTTTCCTTCCTCTAAATGAAAAACATAAGCCTTCTAGAATTGAATGAGGGGTTAAGCTAAACTAGGTGGTAAGTCAGTTTGTAATTCCCCCAGATACTGCATCACCATTTCTATGAAATTTGGAGTCCTGGGATTTCTATATGTCCTCTTCTGTTGGACCCTGTATTTGCCTAGTTATTACCAAAACCTCACAAAGCTCATATGGCAAGTGAATGACTGAGACACACGGTGGGTTAATACATGTCACCTCCATTCCTGGGAGGAGCAGGAACAGGCAAACCAGCATAGTGAGGCAACCCAGCCACACAAGCGCTGTGCTTGATTTACCTCCCCAGGTCCACTCAGCCCATCCACCCCCATGCTGTCTGTTTAACAGAGAGCCCAGTTGCTGCCCCATCCATGGATTCCTCTCCCAGGGCCACCCCAGCAGCTGTTGGGGTGAGAGCAGGGCTCTGGCTTGGCCTCCACTGTGCCCACGGTGGCATGAACCACAGCAGCCCCAGTGCCTTTGCACAAACCAAGTAGACTATGGGAGTTCTGGCTTCTTCCACAACTTCATGACCCATATAAGTTTTTATTCCATGGGTCAGGGTTCTGGATTTCCCCACAGATATGGCAGTGGCTTCTGACACTATCTGAGGGCTATTGGGGAATATAATTCCCCATGATGAGAACTTTGTCCCATAAAAACAGGAGCCAGGAGGAAGCAGGCAGATACATTCTTTTCTGTTTTCCTCTGGCAGATTCTTCTGTATGGCCAGTTTGTACATGTCCCACATGAAGATCAGTCAGAAATCAGCCATGTTTCCTGTAAAGCTATTTCAAGCTCAGGGATACCCCACTTCTCTCCTCACTTTGGTGCCATAAGATCACACCTCTACATGAAGTGGTAGCCCACGAGCTTGGCCTCTGCCTTAGTACATTTAATATTGCTGTAGCAAAATACTGTATACTGGGAAATTTACAAAGAACAGAAATTTCTTTTTTTGCAGTTCTGGAGGCTGGGAAGTCCAAGATCAAGGCACTGGCAAGTTCAGCTGTCCAGTGAGGGCTGCTCTCTGCTTCCAAGGTGGCGCCTTCTTGCTCTGTCCTCTGGAAGGAGGAACTCTGTGTCCTCTTAGGAGGGCGGAAAGGCAAGCAAGCTGAACACCATGATGAAGGCTCTATTATAAGGGCCTTAATCCCATTCACAAGGGAGGAGCCCTCATCACTTGATCACCTCTTAAAGTCTCCACCTTTTAATTCTGTCACATTGGCCATTCAGTTTCAACACTTTGGTTTTGGCAGAAATGCATTGAAAGCATAGAAGCCTCAGCCTCTGATCGTTAAGAAATGTGAGCTAAGGCAAGTCCACAGGACATGATTGACAAGTGACCTGAGCCCTGAGGCCGAGGGAAGATCCAGGCAGTCAGGAAAACTGACAGTCCCAGCACAGCTGCATGGCCAGAGCACAGCCCTTCACATCCACAGACCCGCATTCAAATCCTAGCTCTGCCTTGTCCCTTTCCCTAGCCATGTGACCTTCAGCAACTTCTCTGAGGCTCATCCTTCATGTCTTAAAACAGAGATGACAGAGCAACGCCAGTAAGGTGGCAGACTAGGAAGCTCCAGGCTCCTGTTCCCCTGGGAAGCATTTTTTAAAACAACTAGAGAGGAGCTCTAGAAAAGACTGAAAGGATACAGGAACCAAGCAAATGCCCGTTCAAGACACAGTAAATTTTTTGGCATTTTTACTCACACTTTTCTCCACCCCTCCCTGGTATGGGGCAGTCTTGTTGTGGAGAAGGTGGCATCCCAGGTCCTAATTCTTTCTCTTTACTCCTAGTGAACAGAGTCTTGCCTGTATGGGGGCTGCTTGAAGGATTAGTCTCTGTTTCACTCAAGTCAGAGCTCAGAATGGAAGAAGCAGCTTAGCTCAGATTGCAAGCTGGAAGACGTGGTGGGAAGCAGCAGGAACTGCTCTTAAAAGCTGCAGGGAAGCTACAGAGACTACATATGCCTGAGGCTGAGATTACAAGTGGAAATATACAATAGACCATTTAAAAGGACAAGAAGAAGGTAGGGTGAGACTCTTGGAAAATTCAGATATTTAAAAAGAGCCAAGTATATGGGAAAATTGTGAAAGCCACAGGCTCAGACAAGCTGCATGCTCAAAAAAGACTTGAAAAGATCTTAAGCTGCTCCCTGGGCTGATTGCAAGGCTCAGAACATATCTTGCTAAATAAGCGAAGGTCTTACGCATCACATAACCAGTCTGCGAATTCTCAATCCTTAACGAAAAGTCACAAGGCATAGAAAGAAACAAGAAAACACCACTCATTCAAAAAGGAAGGTAAAGTGGCAGAAACCATCCCTGAAGAAATATGTAAATAGTAATTAAAAGAGAGCAATTATGGCTATACTGAAATCAAACAAAATGCACTTTAATTTAAAGAAGGACATTGTATAGAGCTAATGGGTGAATTAATCAAGAAGTAATGACAATTATAAACACATATGCACCAAACATTAGAGTTCCTAAATATATGAAGCAAATAGTGGCAGAATTGAAAAGAGAAATAGACAATTCTACAATACAATAATGCTAGGAGACTTCAATACATTGGATAAGACAACCAGACAGAAGATAAAACAACTTGGGTCTTTCAAATGGCATCATAAGTGAGGTGCATCTGTGGGACTGAGCCCTCAACCTGTGGGATCTGACTCTATCTCCAGGTAGGTACAGTCAGAATTGCAAGGGAGGACACACACATGGTGTCCACCGCAGAACTGATTACTTGCTTGTTGGTGGAGAGAAATCCCAACGCATTTGGCCACCAAAGTCTTCTATGTTGATTGCTGTAGCGTGAGAGCAGAGGAAAAAACAGTTTGTGTTTTTTCTACTCACCATATGTTAGGCCACAAAATAAATCTTAATAAATTTAAGAAGATTGAGTCTTTAAAAAATACTTTTTCAGATAACAATGGAATTAAACTAACAGTCAATTACAGAAGGGAAACTAGAAAGAAACTATTACTGAGAATCACAGCTTAGCTGGGCAAAAACCCAGGAGCAGCACCCTCACGGGAACCAGTGTGGGGACAGGAAAGCCTGAACTGCAATCAACAAATTGGCGGAGGCTTAGAGTGGACAAACCTGAGAAATAAAAACTCCAGGGAAACACAGTCACAGGGGCACCCACCTGGTATGGTTTGAATGGGTCCCCTCCAAAATTGTTGCCAATTGTTGCCAATGCCAAAGGTGTTGCCAATGTAAGAGTACTAAAAGGTGGGCCCTTTTAAGAGGTGATTGGGCTGTGAGGGCTCCTCCTTTGTGAATGAGATTAAGGCCATTATAATAGAGGCTTCTGCAGTGTTTGGTGCACTTGCTCTTCTGCCTTCCCATGGGGACGTGGCGTTGCTTCCCTCTGGAGGATGCACTGTCTTGGCACCGTCTGAAGGCACCGTCTTGGAAGCAGAGACCAGACCTTCACAGGACACCAAACCTGTGGTGCCTTGACCTTGGATTTCCCAGCCTCCAGAACTGTGAGAAATAAATCTCTGTTCTTTATAAATTACCCAATCTCAGGTATTCTGTTATAGCAGCACAGATGGACTAAGGCACCACCCTTTTGTGAATTTTACCTCCTGGAGATCTACCAGATTCTCAAGGTGAATATCAGAGAAAAATCCCCTCATGCTTCTGGAAGGGGGAGGGGAAATGAATGGTTTCCAACTATGCCAGAGCATTCTGTTTACTTAGCAAAGTCTGCTCTCAGCATAAACTGACCAGAGCCTAACCTGCTGGGGTCCTATCTGAGCCTAACTGACCTGGAAGAAGGGAAATACACAACTAGCCATCCTGTTCCACTTAGTGATGGGGGAAGGAACTGAGAAACACATGTGCAGTTCACAGTGCAGAGGTGCAGACCCCTAGAGGACTGACACCTGATCATCTAACCCTAGGACTGTAGAAGGCTTCCACTGCTCCTCCCCACCCATCTCAGCAACACATTACCAAAGGTCTATTTACAGCAGTTTCTTTTAGCAAGTACATTATTTCTGACTACCAAGAAAAAAATTACATAGTTTGAAGAGGTAGTGCAAGCATCAAAACCACAATCAGATAGTGCAGGGATGTTTTAATTATCAGACTGGGAATTTGAAGCAACTATGATTAATGTGCTAAGGGCTCTAATGAACAGAGTAGACAGCATGTGAGAACAGGTGGAAAATGTAAGCTGAGAGATAAGAATCCTAGGAAAGAACTGGAAATAAATGCTAGAGATCAAATCACTGTAACAGAAATGAAGGATGCCTTTGATTGTCTTATTAGTAAACTGGGCACAACTGAACCTTTGGGCTTGAGGCTATCTAAATAGAAACCTTCAAAACTAAAAAGCGAAGCGGAAAAGACAGAAAAAATAAACAGAACAGAATATCCAAGAACTGTGGGGCAACTATAAAAAGTATAAATATGTGTGATGGGAACTCTAGAAGGAGAAAAAAGAAAAAGGAACAGAAGTAATATTTAAATTAATGATGACTGAGAATTTCCCCCAAATTAATGTCCGGCACCAAAACACAGATCTAGGAAGTTCAGAGAACACCAAGCAGAATAAATCCAGAAAAATTACACCTAGGCATATCATTTCAACTACAGAAAACCAAAGATAAAGAAAAAAACCCAAAAGAAGCCAAAGGTAGGTAGGGACCAAAAGCACCCAATTTCTAGAGGAGCAAAGATAAGAATCACATCTGACTTCTCCTGAGAAACCACACAAGCAAGGAGAAAGTAGATTATTAAAATATTTAGTGTTGAGAGGAAAAAACACCTAGAATTCTGTACACTAAAAAATTATTCTTCAAAAGTGAAGAAGTAATAAAGACTTTCTCAGAGAAAAATTGAGAATATTTGTTCCAGTAGGCCTGCTTGTAAGAAATATTAAAAAAAAATCTTTAGAAGGAAAGAAAATTATATAGGTCAGAAATTCAGATCTATGCAAAGTAAAGAAGAACATTAGGGAAGGAATATGTGAAAGAAATATAAAACTTTTATTTTTTTCCTTCTTAATCTCACAGATAACAGTTTGTTCAAATAGCAACAATGTATTTGATCATGTGTGTGTAAGAGACAAGAATGACTAGAATGCTGCAAGGGAAAAGATGGAAGGGAGCAATTAGGATTTTTTTTTAATTATAAGGTACCTGCACTACCTGTGAAGTGCTATAATCTTATTTGAAAGTGAATTTGTATTAGCCATAAATCATAAACTCTAGAGCAACCACTAAAAAAAGAAAGAAAAAATAAGTACAATTGATATGCTAAGAAAGAAGAGAAACTGAAAAAATATAAAATTATCACTTACAACTACAAAAGGCAGAAGAAATAGTGGTAAACAAAAATGGGAAAAAAAGAACAAAGCCAACAAACAGAAAACAGTAACAAATATGGCACATACAAATTCCAATCACTTGGAATATCAATGGTCTGAGTGCATGTATTAAAAGACATAGATTGTCAGAATGGATCAAAAAAAGGCCCAACTATATGTTTTCTATAAGAAACGCACTTGAAATTTAAAGACAAATATAGATTTAAACTAAATAGATGGGGAAAATGTGCCATGATAACATTAACCAAAAGAAAGTGGAAGTGACTATATTAATTTCACACAGAGCAGACTTCAGAGCAAACATCATGGATAAAGAGGCATTACAAAATGATAAAGGAGTCAATAATTCTCTAAGAAATAATAACCCTTAACATGTATGCATTTAACATCAAAATGCCAAAGTATATGAGGCAAAAGCTGATACAACTCCAAGAAGAAATAGATAAATCCACTTTTATAGCTGCAGTCTTCAACACCACTCTGAGAAACTGATAGATTTCTGTAGGAAGAAATTCACTATGGACATAGTTGAACTCGACGGCACCATTAGTCTATAAACTACTTCACCCAGCAACAGAATGTACGCTCTTTTGAAGCTCACATGAAACATTCACCAAGGTAGGCCATATTCTAGGCCATAAAACACTCCTTCAAAAATTTAGAAGCATAGAAATCACACAGTGTCTGCTTTCACACCAAAAAGGAATTAAGCTAGAAATCAAAAACAGGAAGATAGCTAGAAAATCCCAAAATATTTGCAAATTAAACAGCATACTTCTGAATAATATATGGGCCAAAGAAGAAATCTCAAGACACATTGAAAGATATTTTAAAATAAATGAAAATGAAAATACAACTTATCAAAATTTGTGGAATGCAATGAAAACAGAGTTTAGGGGGAAATATGTAGTATTGAATGCATGTATCAGAAAAGAAGAAAGATCTAAATCTATGCCTCCACCTTTGGAAACTATTAATAGAAAAAGAAAGGCATATTAAATCCAAAGTGAGGAGAAAGAAATACTGTAAATAATATTAAAGCAGAAATCAATAAAATTGAAAACATGAAATCAATAACAAAAATCAACAAAATCAAAAGCTGGTTCTTTGAAAAGATCAATAAATCAGTAAGTCTCTAGTCAAGCTAACAAAGAAAAAAAAAGAGGAAGAAATTACTAATATCTGAAATGAAATAGGGGACATCACTACAAATACCATGGACATTAAAAAGAGAATAAAGGAATACTATAACAACTTTATGCACATGGATTTGGTAATCTAGATGAAATGCACCAATTATTTGAAAGATGCAAACTGCAAAAACTCACACAATAAGAAATAGACAATATAACTAGGGCTGTATTTACCAAAGAAACAAAATCAGTAATTAATAACCTCCGAAAGCAGAAAGCACCAGGCCTAGATGGGTTCACTGGTGAATTCTACCAAACATTTAAGGAAGAAATTTACCAATTCTCTATAATATCTTTCAGAAGATCAAAGCAGAGAGAAATGTGCAACATCACTAATCATCAGAGAAATGCAAATTAAAATCACAAAGAGATACTATCTTACATCAGAATGACTATTAAAAAGTCAAAAAATAACAGATGTTGGTACAGATGCAGAGAAAAGGGAATACTTATACATTGTTGGTAAGAATGTAAATTAGTACAACCTTTGTGGAAAACAATATAGAGATTTCTTCAAGAACTAAAAATAGAAGTATCATTCAATCCAGCAATCCCACTACTGGGTTTCTACCCAAAGAAAAACAAATCAATATCTCAAAAAGATATCTGCACTTATAGTAATATGTTTACTGCAGCACTATTCACAATAGCAAGGATATGAAATCAACCTTATTGTCTATCAACAGATAACTGGCTAAAAACATGTGACACACACACACACACCATGGACTACTACTCAGCCATGGAAAAAGAATAAAATCATGTCTTTTGCAACAACATGGATGGAACCAGAGGCCATTACGTTAAATGAAATAACCCAGACACAGAAAGTCAAATACTGCATGTTCTCACTTACAAGTGGGACCCAAATAACGTGCACACGTGGGCACAGACAGGAATAGTAGACAGTGGAGACTCGGAAGGGTGAGAGGGTGAGAGGGTGGTGGGTGAGGGATGAAAAATTACTTCATGGGTGCAATGTACACTATTTGGGTGATGTTTACACTAAAAGCTCAAACTTCAAGGCCACACACTTTATCCATGTAACAAAACAGTACCCTCTAAATCTATAAAAATAAAAAAATGAATAAATTAGGTCATGGAAGTCAGCACTTGTCATGCTTTGACGTGCTTGAGAAAGGAGTGGTGATCTCACTGACGCAGAGATTCTGCGTGAGCGGGCTTGGGGACAGAACCTGAGAATTGGCCTTTCTGACAGGCTGCCAGGGCTTGCTGACGCTGCCAGTTTACAGACCACACTTTAAGTCACACTGTCCAGCTCGAGTGTCGTTTTACAAACTCCTCTGGGTCATCATAAAGGAGACGTCAGTGGTCTGGGGACCGTGGCCAGAAGCTCACATCAAAGGCAGGGCTCTCCCACCCTACGTCTGCTTCAGGAGTGAAGTTCAGGTTCTGCAAGTTCTCTCTGGTTTGTGCCCTAACAACCTTCAGATTTCAGAGACCCTCAGATTCCTAAATTATCCATGTGCCTCCCGCTGCTCCAGGATGTTGACTCACAGGAGCGACCCAGAGGCACCTGGGATGTCCCTGGCCCCAGTGGACAGAAATTCTCAGGACCATCGCTGTGGGCAGCAAGACCCAGATGCCCAGCCTGGGATCCTCCACACAAAATGCTCTCCCTCTTGGCCCTGGACCACTCAGCCAATCCCAGCCTCTGCCCCCTTCCCTGTGAAATGGGGCCGCTGCGCCTTCACTGCGGGTCTGGACTGAGCATCCGATAGTAATATTCGTGAAGCACCAGGTATGGTCCTCAGCAGAGTGAGGGTTCTCACAAAATGCTGGTTCACTTCCCTTCCCCCAGGGGCTGGTCACAAGACCTCACAGAGCCACACAGGGCAGGAGAAGTTCTAAACCAACTCCAGGGACCCAGTCTTTGTGCATGGGAAGGGAGTGAGAGGAGGGGAGAGCCGGGAGCATGCAGGGTTGCAGATGAGAACAAAATGCATCTATTTTAATGTAGAAGTACAAGGGTGAGTGTCTGTTATGAAAAGAAGACCAGGAAAAGTTATACATATTATGCTATATATGCAATAAAGGAGATAAAATAATACCTAGTGAGGCAAAAGTAGCAATACATATATAAAACTATAATTATATTAATTTAAAGATTAAAATCTCATATTGAAGAAAAAAGCAAAATGCAACTATTCATTATCTATTTGAGGAATACTTAAACGTGGGGAATAAAAGTTGAAAATAATGTTTAAAAATATACCAGATAATATTTCAGGTCTCATATTACTTTTCAAGAAAGTGGAAGACCTCACTATGTCATGGAACAACAGAAGTCTATTATCACAGAGAATGAAGATGCACAATCATTAGAATATATTCACTTACAATATATGCTGTAAAAATATTTTTTACATATAATACATACATTTTTATAATTGTAAGAATTGTGGGTAGAAATAATTTACTACCTCCTGTAGATGTTAGCAAATCTTCTCAGAAATGATAAATCAAGCAGACAAAAAAAAATTAGGCATGTAGCGATATTAATACTACAACAACAACAATCAGAAGCAGCACACACACACGTTGGCCTTACATTGTCGAACACAGACAAACATACATCCACTAGCCCAAAACTGAACCCACACTGAGGCTCCCGGGTTCTCTGAACTGCCTGGCGCCTCCCTGCGTTCACTGCGCCAGAGCAGCCTTCCTCACACCGGGCTCTGCGCCGAGTCAGGCTCCCCCGACTGCGGGTAGAACACGCGGGAGGAAGTCCTTGCGCTGTGCCTGGTGTCGCAGGCCCCTCCCAGCCGCGGGCGCTGGAGCCCAGCCCGGCGCGTCCCCACACCGTTCTTAATTCTCAGAGCCCAGTCGGCACATAAAGCACTGCTTTATGGTGTATTATGACACTTGTGAAGAATTTGTTATCCCAATTAGCAGAGTTAATCTTGAAATATTTATGCATTTGAAGGAACCGGTGATAAAACATTGTCATTAATTATAATGATTCCTTCCGAAAAAGTGAATCACATTACGCTGATCTTTTATTGTTATTAACAGTGTGGCCGCATTGATCACAGCCGCTCCCTCATACACAGCTGAATAATCGTGTGTACTTTAATTCTGTACTGTCTCATTCTCCAAGGTAACCGCAGAGCAATTGAAATGCCTATCTAGTCAGAACTTTCGGAATTACGAGTAGCTCGTGGACACTAATGGCTTTCAGTCGTGCCGCGCACTATTGCGGCACTGCGCCCCGAGCAGGGCCCTGCTCAGAGGTGCCTCCCTGGCCTTGTGTCTGAGGCCAGTCTGGAAGGAACTTGCAGACTGGACCTTAGAATCTGTGGTCCTTGTGCGCCATAGAGCCATGTAGTTCATGATCTCATATATAGTTACTGTTCTATCTTAAAAATGGTTTTATTTTAACAAAAATGAAAGATCTATGTGTGAAAGATATAAAAGTTGTCAGATTTGAAACAGTCACCTGGGCAAAAAAAAAAAAAAAAAAAAAAAAAAAAGCCTTGACAAATAGAGCCAGGGAAGGCCATGAAGAGAGGTTCTTATGCATAAATGCCTGATAACAGAAACAATCACAAAAGCCTCAATAAAAACCACAACCTTGCACAAAGGCCACTGCAACCTTACACAGAATACTTCTGCGAGGACTGTGCCCAGCATCTATGCGTCCAACCTCGGACTGAAGTTACCTTTGTTATTGGTTCTTATTACCAAAGATAATTATCTACAAACAGTTATGTACTCCCCCTCATTTTTCCTTTAAAAATCTTTATCTGCCTTTACCTCCCTGAACATTCGTGCACATAGTTTACTACAGCACGTGTATTCCCATAGCAATGTCTCATTCCAGAATAAATATTATTTCCTTTTAGAGAACTTCTCTCTGTTTGTTATTTAGGTTGACAAATATTTTCAAAATATAAAATAGAGCCAAAGTGCATACAATGAAAAGTAGTCAGACTCCACCAAGGTATTAAGGTGCCTGGTTTTCTTCCCAGAGACACTTAGTCTTATCAATTTTGTTTTTGATTTTGTTTCATTTTGCTTTGTTTGCTTAACTTTTAAGAAATAATCTATGACAATATAAGGTATTTATGCTATGCAAAATTTTTAAGATTGTATTTGGCTACACAAAAGTAAATTTACTATGTGAATACAAGTAGGTGTTTTCTTCTACACAAATGAAAATATGTATATCGTACTCTGCATTCTATAGTTGTTTATGCTTTAAACTACATTTTTGGGATAATTCCATAATATCAAAAAGAGAAACTTAATTCTCTTGCTAACAGCTGCATTATATTTCTCTCTACCAACAACTCTTAATTATTTAATTGGTTCCCTATTGATGAACATTTGCTTAGATCCAGACTTATTATTACAAAGTGATTATTGTACATTCCTCTTTGCTTTGCACAGAAGTGACCATATCTTCATGTTAAATTTTCAGACTGGAAATGGCTTGAACAGGGTGTGGTGTATATTTAGGAAGACATTGCCACACTGTCATTTGGAGAGATTTTACAAAATTGACGTGTCAACTAACCACCTTATTTTTCTAAGAAATTGTTTTCTGGACTTTTTTCAATGAATTCCAAAAAAATCACATTTTCTAAATATTTTTAGTTAATCTTTTTGATATGTTCAAATATATAATTGTATCAGGCAGAATAGTGATAATTCTGCCTTTTCCATTTCACATGTTGGACTGTTTTTTTTTTTTTTCTTATCTAATTTAAGGGACTAACATTTCCAGGGCAATAAAAATAAGAGATAGCCACAAACATTTTTGGTTTGTTCTTGCCTTTAAGGAGAGGAGGCTCAGAGCATTCACAGGCAACATTGGGTTCAATTTGTCTCCAGAGGCAAAGGTGTATATACGGAGACGTAGCTATAGATCACTGTATCAAAAATCCATCCATTCGTCCTGATGAGTCTTACTCCTGATGCCATTTCAGCATTTTTCATAGTTATACACTCTTTATCCTTTGACCTCTATGACCAAGTACTTTATAGACACATAGGTTTACTAATAACTAACCTTCTTTAAAGTCCTGGGATAAATCACACTTGGTTGCATTAATGATTCACGAATATCCTACTCTGAGCTTTTGCACTGAGAGTCCCTGATGTTTCTGGACCTGCTTTGTGGAAGTCCAGGGACAGACAGACCAGTCCTTCCTGCCTTCCTGGTTGTCATTCTGCAGCAGCACAGGCAATCTACCCCAGCTTCCCAACACCAGGTCTACACCAGCCCTGTGTTTCTTATGTTCGTGTCTTTCTTGTGTTCTAAGAGATTAAATCATCAGGAAGACAAGTTGAGGAGGAACTGGACAGCCTTGCTCTCACTGGAGACACCAGGAGGGTGTCTTACACACAGATGTGAAACACCTGCCCCTGTTCTTCCTGCTCCCATGTGTTTTCTGAGGCATGAACGTTAGATTTGTATCCAGCCCCTCTGTGGACGAGCAGTCTGATGTGTCTTCCTATCACCATTGTAGACACCAATACTTGATCAATTATCTCATCCTTCAGAGAAGGAACTGAGGTTTGGGGAGGGAACTCTCACCCATGGTCCCCAACTAGTGATCATATCATAGTCCCTGAGCGCTGCATGGAACCAGGCCGGCCTGGCTCTGAAACCCGCACCTTCCTTACTATATCCCATCGCTCCCTTCTTCCATTTTTCTCCAAAGGTTTTCCTCAATTCAGTCTTTAGATTTGTTGCCATATGTGGGTGTATATATCCCTAAAATATTCCTGCCCTCCCTTGTAACCACTTTGTTACCAGTTTCCTCTAGGCAGGGACTCAGAGAGTGCAGCCTTAATGCTTATAGGGACACAGCCTTTTTAAATCCCTAGGATCACTTTATCTTCCAACATTTAAGTCTTCAGCGAAATGTAATAAAAGCTTCTAAATTAAAGTATGTTGTCATATAACAAAACATATTGACTTAAACAACTGTAATATGTTAGGAGAATATTGTGAATGAGCCTTTCATTATTTTCACAGTGACTAGACAGATAAACTATGGGAAATCAAATTTGATTTGAGGAATTCAAAGTTATTATGAACTAGATTCTGTTTCTTTTTGTCCATTTGCCTAAAGGGCAAGAAATACACCACACCTCCAAGGATCATTCCTCGGAGCTAGTCAACTATCATCAGACTACTCTAGTTTGAGGAATTATTATCTATTATGTTTTCTAAAGCATTTTGATATGATTATGTCATATTATATTATTACATATTATTAACATATTATATATTTTATATATTATCTAATATATGATATATGTTATTATATATAATATTATATATTTTATATATTATATTATGTTATATATTATCACATAAACTTCAATTAAGGCACTGTTTCCTCATTTCAGTTTTTTTGTTGTTTTTTTTTTTGAGACAGAATCTCACTCTGTTGCCTGGGCTAGAGTGCTGTGGCATCAGCCTAGCTCACAGCAACCTCAAACTCCTGGGCTCAGGCGATCCTCCTGCCTCAGCCTTCCAAGTAGCTGGGACTACAAGCATGCGCCACCATGCCCAGCTAATTTTTTTTCTATATATTTTTAGTTGGCCAATTAATTTCTTTCTATTTTTAGTTAGAAATGGGATCTCACTCTTGCTCAGGCTGGTTTTGAACTCCTGACCTTGAACAATCCGCCCGCCTCGGCCTCCCAGAGTGCTATGATTACAGGCGCGAGCCACCAGGCCGGCCTGTTTCCTCATTTCAGTTTTATCTTCATTGCATATATGTTGATCTTCTACTACAGATTTGACTACTGCCTGAATACCCTGCTCTCACGTGAGAACAAGGAATAGATCTGAAGAAACAGATTCTTTTGCAACCTTTAGTTCCCTAGAGTAAATACCATTTAAGAAGTTGACACATCTTTTCAGATATATTTTGCACACCAATTACCCTGGAGATTTCATTTGCAAAGAGATTGTTCTGCAAAACCTATTGACCCTGTCGAGCAGTGCTTAAAGAAAAATGCCTGAGCTCAAAGATTACAGTTTCTGAGATTTCTGCCAGACATTAAACTCTACTCATGTATTGTCTCAATTATTTCAGCTCTGTGGGAAAAGAGTCTAATGTGCTTGTCTTCTTGCAACGTGACTGTTCATTATTTTTAATATGAAGAAAACTTCTGATTGTGTTTGAAAAGAAATATAGAAAATGAAAGTAGAATCGAATTGTTAAAATGGATTAGTAAGTGTTGGTAGTAACAACGTAAGCAGGTTGAAACTTCTCAACCTAATCCAAAGCAGGATGAGGAAAAGGACATTTTAAAAGTAAGACTCATTTTCATCACATCTTATCACGTAAAATCATGATTCCCTAAGAGATATGAGCACTCCAGGATTGCATGGAGGAGGTACTAAGAGCGAGGTGGGAAGGGGAGGGCAGAGATCATTGACTACCAAGGCCAGGGGGCATTTCAAGTGTTTGCCTTCTCCCCCTACTGCCTCAGAGAAGAAGGACTGTGCACCTGCTCTGTCTGATGTCCTTGTAGACGCTCTGTGAGAAAGGTTCCCATTGGGCCTCTCTACCCATCTTCCCAGATTGATATTCAGGCGGTGCTGCCTCAGACTCTAGGTGGCGCTCTGCGTCAATTCCCAAATTGGCTGCCCAGAGCGTATTTAGAGGGTGTTTGCTCCGATGAGACCCCCTGACTCACCAGCCTTGTGAGTGGATCGTCTCTCCCAGAGACCAGATTCTGAACATCAGGGACTCAGCCATCATACCCACACCTACACCGCTGCACTGCCCACGCCTCAGTTCCTGGGTTACCATCTGTGTGAGATCCTCGCACTCTCCTTTGCCAGGCAGAGCAAGGATAGTCCGAGAACCCTCCTTGGTCCTTTTCCTCCAATTCAAAACTCAGATTTGAGCCCTCAGCTATCTCTTCTCTGATATCAAGAACATGATCTCAAAGAGAGTACCTTCTATCCCCAGGAAACACATCTAAAGCACAAGGAAACACACAGACTCAATGTGAAAAGACAAAAAAAATATTTCATGCAAATGGAAACCAAAAGAAGGAAGGCATAGTCATTCTCATATCATATTAAATTGACTTTAAATAAACAAAGGTAAAGAAAGACGTGGATCATTATATAATGGTAAAAGGAGAAATTCAACAAGAAGACATAACAATCCTAAATACATGTGCACCTAACACAGCAGCTCCCAGATACATAAAGCAAATTGTACTAGAGGTAAGAAAAGAAATAAATAGCAGCATCATAATTGTTGGGGACTTCAACACCCACTCTCAGAGCTAGACAAATAATCAAATAAATAAAGAAACACCAGACTGAAACCAGTTTCTAAACCAAATGGACCTACCAGACATTTACAGAACATTATACCCAAAAAACTACTGAATATACATTCTTCTCAGCAACACATGGGACATTCTCTAAGATTGATCATATCTTAGGCCACCAAATGGGCCTCATCTAATTCAAAAATACCAAAATCATACCATGTATCTTTTCAGACCACAGTGGAATAAAACTAGAAATCAATCAAAAGAGAAACACTCAAACGTACACAAATTTGTGGATAAAAAACCTGATGCTGAACAATTATTGGGTCAAGAATGAAATTAAGATGGAAATCAAAAGATTCTTTGAACTGAATGCAAAGGGGACACAAGCTATCAAAATCTATGGGACTCAGCAAAAGCAGTCCTAAGGGGAAAATTAATAGCCTTAAATTCCTACATAAAATAGACCAAAAGATTACAAATTAACAACCTAATGTCACATCACAAGGAACTTTTTCAGGCTTGTATATGTGAGGACAAGAATACTCCTGGATACTATAATTTTTTTATGGATAGAATCCTTAACTCATATAATCATTCTGTACATTTATATTAAGACTTTAACTCACCTTTATCCTGGTAAGAGGTTAAAAAAAAGAACAAATCATTTCTAAAGTTTATACTTTTGGGGAGTCAAAGGAAATTTCTACTCAGCTCTCTCTTTCTCCAACAAACTATCATTCTCATTCATTCCTTCCCAAAATCAACCTCTGACATCCAAAATAATTTGACTTATGTTTGTCCCTGATGAGGCAATTATTTAAAGCAAGGGTCCCTAACCTATGGTGAATTATATAATTATTTCATTATATATTACAGTGTAATAATAATGGAAATAAAGTACACAATAAATATAATGTGCTTGAATCATCCTGAAATAATCCCCCCACCCCAGTCCTAGGAAAAATTATCTCCCATATAAATGGTCCCTGGTGCCAAAAAGGTGGGGACCACTGATTTAAAGTACTCAAATCATTCTGTGAACAAAAAGTCCTAGCAGAAATATAATTCAAAACATATTACAATCTGATACTGAGTTTTCAGAAATTTTTATGTAGCTCTTTATGACTCAATCCTTCTCCAGAAGAAAGGATTCTCCAGGATGAGCCATGAAGCCTCTTCATTCCCTGCCTAGAGAAGTCTGATAAGGACAGTTCATCTCTCTCACATGAATATACTTTTTTGGTACATGTGGGAATTCGATTCCAGTTCTGCAGAGTATTTCAATTTTCAACCAGCAACTTCTGCTTTCCCCTACTTACTGGGAATATTAAATACAATAACAATGGAAACACTCCTTGGAAATGCCCAAAGAATAACAGGCTGGACATCATTGTTACTAAGATACGCTGGTGAAGTACATTGTAAATGAAAATAAGATCTCTGAGAAAATGCAGGTTTTTTTAATAAACTGGTGTGAGTTGGGCAATAATCTTGCTTAGAAATACATATTCAAAGATGACCAAGAAATAGTTAATTTATTTCATCTTTAGTTTTTCTGAACTGCTTAGTCTTTGGACAGCAAAACACCCTCACCTTAGAGAAAGCAAGAGGTATCAACATTTACATTTCCCATATGATCGAACCCCTAAACAAGTGTGGTTGAATTTGAGGTTCTTCACAAGACTATTCATCCATGGCTGTGTAGTGGAGAATTAATTTTACCATAGAGAGGTCCAGTCTTGGTACCCACTCCTGGGCTCCTGCAAAGCAACCCTAGTTTTGGAACATCCTGAGTGATAGTCATCTATGTTATTCATAATGAACCCCTGTGACCACACCTGTTAGTTTATGTTAATGAATTGATTAGTATGGAGGTGAGCCACTCCAGAAAAACCAACCAAGTGATGAGATAGCTGGGGCTTTGAGCCATGGGAGATCAGCCTGGGCTCCTGGGAAGGGAGGGGGTTGGAAACTGAGTTCAATCATGTGACCAGTGATTTCACTAATCATATGCATAATGAAACCCCAATAAAAACTCTGGATACTGAAGTTCAGGAGAGGTTCCTGTAGTAGTACTCTATGTGTATCACCACACACTGATACTGGGAGGGTAATGCATACCTGAGGATGGCAGAAACTTAAGGTCTGGAACAGTCCCAGACTTCTCCCTGTATATCTCTTTCATTGGCTGGTTTTAGTTTGTATCCTTATCCCATAATAAAACTGTAATACAAATATCACACTTCCTGAGATCTGTGAGTCACTTATCAAACTTGAGGGAATCTATGTGGACCCCCAAACTGGAGCCATCTTGTATGACATGATGCTGGCCCTGAAGACCTTGATTACAGCTGGTGTCTGAAGTGAAGATGGTGTTCTGGGGACTGCTCCCTCAGGCTGTGCAGTTTGAATAAGCTCCTTTAAATGGCCACAGTCAATTGCTTCCCAGGCTGCCATTCTTGATTCCTCCCGGCAAAATGTTATTAACACTTCCAGACTTTATTTTCCACAGTGTATTCCAGGCTACCAAGGTAATGTGATCTTGTCAAACCTGAGTTTCCAAAAGATATTATTATTTAACTGTTTTGGAATAAGAACTTTTACTGAAAGCCCAAGACAACCTTCCCTGCTTTATTGCCTGACTATTCCTTTGTTTACAGGATGTTGGTAAAGGAAAAGTTCTTTGATACCTGCTGGGGTTCAGAGGAGAACAACAGTGCTACCATTTTAAGAATGTCATCAGGCAGGATTATCCTCAGCCTTATCAGCCTTCTTTGTCCCCAGGGAGATAGATACCAGGTTCTAGGTGACCAATGTACAGCCCAGTCTCAGACACAACTGGAGGGCTAAAGAACTCTGGACCCCCCGAGATTATACCCTTACTCTCTCTTCCCTCTGACTTCAACTTCCACTTTTGCAAAGTGTGGGAGATGCCAGGACGTGGTTGTGATGATATTCATTCTAATGCTAATGGCCCATGCTTCTCAGAGGGACAGAAACACTACATATGAAGGTTTTACAACAATCCAAGATACTAAATCAGTGATGCAGGCTTCAGTTCTGGGGTGATCAAATGAGGGGCAGAGTGGTAGTGTAAACATATGTCAGGTTTGGTCAAGTGGAAGACAAGAAAAGAAAATTCTTCACAGATACACAGCAAAGGTTTTCATAAATAGGCTTATTCATACAGCATCTTTAATGGTTTCCATTTCATTTCCTAACTCATGATATTGCTTTACCCACAGCATCGTCAGGGAGGCAACTCTGTGTGAGATTCATTATGTGTCAGTGTGGAGCAGTGTGTTATGGGCCACCAGAAGATGATAGATTCAGCACAACAGTTTCAGTGAATTGGCAATCAAAGCTTCTAATATTGTAGATATTGCACATTTCAGATTGAAATCAAAATTATTCCATTGGCATTCCTCTGCATTAGGACAGCGGGTGCCCTGATGTGAATTGAGTGTGAAAACAACATATTTAATCCAACTACCACAACTAAATCAGTATCAAATAATTTATGTACTCTATAACTAATAAAAAAAAGAGGAAACAATTCTCAATTCATTTTTTGAAGCTAGAATTAACAAAATAGCAAAACCAGACAAAAACAGCACCAAAAAAGAAAACTACAGACCAATATCCCTTGTGAAAATAGAAACATCTTTAATAAAATAATAGCAAATATATAAAAAGAACTAAACAGCATGACCAAGTTGGGTGTACTCCAGGAATGTAATCTGGAAATCAATCTATGTAATCCACCATACTAACAGGCTAAAGAGGAAACCATACATTATTCAATGCAAAAAAATTTTGGTCAAATTGAACACCATTTATGATTTTTAAAACTCTCATAAAATATTAAAAATAGAAGAGAACATCCTTGACTTGATGATAGCATCTATTCTAAATATGCAAGTTGAAAGTAGCAGGATGGAAAATGACATATCGTGCAAACAGTAATCAAAGAAAAGCAGGAAAGACTCGATAACTCTGCTACTTGAATTGTTCTGGAGCTTAGACAAAGAAGAAAATATTCCAAATTCTTTTTTTATGAAGAAAATATAATTTTGTACAAAACAGGAAAATATAAACACATATCACTTACGGGTATGGATACAAAAATTCTAACCATGATGTTAGCAAACAAAATCTAATAGCACTGAGACCCTAGTCCTTACCCATCACATTACAAGAAAAGTTGCGGTGACTTGTGGAGCAAAAGCAGAACAATGCACCCTCATGGAGGAAAATTTGGGCATATCTGACAACAATGCTTCTGCACTGCTTTTCACTCAGTGGTTCCATTTCTAGGACTCTACTCTGAAGATACACTTGCACAAATATGGAACAACCTGTGCTCAAGTTTATTCCTGGTGGCATTTATAACACCAAAATAATGGAAAAGGTCCTAGGGACGATGAGTAGAGGATTACCTGCACAAACTATAGCGTGGCCACATACTGGATCACCATGAAGCCGATAGAAAAAAAATGATGGAAGACAACTTCCACATAGAGCATGTAGAATGAAGAGTGACTGCTCAGGATTTACTGCAAAGTGAAAAAAAAGAAATAAAAGAAAATCAGGTATAGGACAGTATAAATAGGATGCAACAATTTGTATAAAATAACAAGGAAAATACGAATACATAGGTTTAATTTCAGAAAGAAAAAAAACACAGAAAGGATAAGTCAAATGCTATAATAAAAATATTCATTTGTAGGCAAAGGGGCAGGGTATGGGGGAGAGGGATAACGTTAGACTTTTCAGCATACACATTTATATAGTTTTAACATCTGAACCTCGTAAATATCTTATGTATTTAAAAAATAATTAGAAAGTAGAAAAGAAAAAAATAATAAATGCTAAATTTGGAGACAAGCCTAAACATATATCAAATTAGAAATATCATACAGAGAAAATATTTATTTCAAGTGAATTTGAACATGGTCCTCTGTGTCTCTTTAAAGAATGCATTCTATTGACAAGAAGAACTGCAAAGACAAAATCATCTTTAATCACTAATTTTCATTAGTAGCAATACTGGCATGTATATTGTATGGAAACACAAATAAACAAATAAGCTAATGTTCACTCTTAGGCAAACAAGAAACTGTACACAACTGCAAAGGTTCAGAAAAAGTTCTATAAGGTAGAATTTTAATTAGAAAAATTAAAAGGACCTACAGCAGCAAGGTCACCCTTGGTAGGAGGCACCTCCGTGCATGATCGGCAGGTCAAGATTTCTTGGTTCTACCTGGATATGGCTGGTTCCAAGTCTGGGGAGGAAAGATGTGAGGGGGACCCGGGATGTCTTGATACGTCAGAATGCCAGAGGACAGCCGAAAGACAAATGAGGGCATCCCAGAAAACACAGGCAAGAGTCTAAAGAGGCTCTCACTGGGTATACGTGGTACAATTTAAACATCAAGAAGAATTACTGTACTTGATCTGAAATCATTAAGTAGATAAGACTGTGTGTGCCCTGAGTGATGGGAGTGGGAGGGGAGAGAGAATGACTTTGCCCTCATTGGAGGTGACTGACCAATTCCTTTTTCTAAAAATTGACTGAAAGAAAGAATTAATCATATATCCTGGCTGTTTAGAAATAATTTAGTCACCCATAGTTGACAAGACAAATTCTTCTTCCTAGAACAACACAAGCTGAAAGAAATGACAGAATTGGAAAATCACCTCTTGTAGCCCTCAGTGATGTGATTGATTTGGGCGAGAATCACCAATGGACACTAAATCTATTAGGCTATGCATCATGGGGAAACCTCACGATTTCAAGAGAAAACTTAATTTTACAATACAGAGATCTGGCTGTCACCCAGTGAGCCACGTAATAAAACTTGACACCAGCAATTATGGAATACAGAATAAAAGAGATGGTGTTACCTATGAGAATTTCTTGCCGAAAACTTTCAGACTGAGTCTAATCAAGCCTTTAGACCAACTTCTAGTTTGGAGAAAATATAAGGAGTAGAGGAAAAAATTAAGTGACATCACAAGGAAATAATCAGATAAATCCAACGTCAGATACTCTACGTGCCAACCATCTCTGTCTATTCAAAAAGCTTGCTGTACCATGAAAAGGAAGAAAAGAGCAGTGGGAGAGAAAAGTTTGAAGATTCTACTGTATCCTTACAATAACGCCCATTGCATAAAGCACGCTTACTGTTTCAAATTTCAAAGAAGAGACCCCAAACAGAGGTCTTTCCACTATATTTTAAGAAGTTCCTGTTTGATAGTGACACCTGAAGTCTGATGCAAGATTGAAGGACTCTTCCTTTAAGAGAAGTCACATGTCATTTTGAGTAAAAGGTCGGGCTTGGAGCTGTCTAAAGTTCTGCTGTTCACGGAATGGTGCACGGGCCAACAACACTGGCACTGCCTGGAAGCTTCTTAGAAATGAGGAATCTTTATTTTAGCACAGTTCTCGGGTGCACATTAAAATTTGATAAGGTCTAACCTGCACTGAAATCCCAGCTGTTCCTGACCAAACATTAGCTGTGAGAATCAGAGAGAAGATGTGGTAGTTACCACTCTAAAGTTTAGGCTGAACATCATAATGGGTGCATTTTCCTTACATGGGTGGTAGCTTGGGTTCCCCCAAAAGGAGGCTCTTAGACAAAAATTTAGGTGCAAGTAGTTTATTTCGGAAGTGACTCCAGAAAACATATTTGGAGGAGTGAGGAAATGAGCCTGGGAAGGGCTATCAAAGGGTATGTTCATGAGTAGGTGACCACTGCATGCAGCTGGGGCTCAGGGTCACTGCACTCTCTAAAGACTGGGTAGGACATGTCTCAGATGTGCCCTCCTGAAGAGGGAGAGCTCTGGAGTGTGTATCTGCCATCTCCCACCCATGATCGGTTGAGGCTGCATTAATTCCCAGAAGTTCTTGCAAACCCCACATATGGAGTGTGCATCAAATCCTTTTTTTTTTTTTTTGACAGGCTTTTGCTCTGTTGCTAGAGTGCAGTGGTGTCATTGTACCTCACTGCAACCTTCAGTGCTTCAATGCCTGAGCTCAAGTAATTCTCTAGCCTCAGCCTCCTAAGTAACTAGGACTACAAGAACACACCACTATTTTCTGCAGTCATGGGGTCTTGCTATGTTGCCCAGGTTAGTCTTGAACTCTTGGCCTCAAGTGATCTTCCTGCCTTAGCCTCTCAGAGTGCCAAGGTTACAAGCATGATCCACTGCACCCAGACCTGTCTTGGGGCCAGGGCATACCTTCAGGTAGAAAGATGCAGAAGGCCCTCAGCTTGCAGGGAACTGTCTGAAGATGACCACTGGGGGTGACCACCTGAGGCTATGGTAGGGCTTTGGCAGCACCTGCTCCATGTTGCTGGAGAGTTCATCAAGTCGGAGAATTATAACCCACCTAAACTTGAGTTAAAGTTTTCCAGACTTGTCTGAGATGCTTGCAGTGTTACTCAGTAATTAATTGTGTTTATAATAAGAAAATGCCTCTCAGAGAGAGTGAAAAGTCAGCAGTGAGTATGGAGGAGTAAAGGAAGCCCCAGAGGAGCTGGAAATATCTACTCAGAGACTCACTACTGTCTAATGTCAGATCTAAGGTGCTATTTATTTCTGAGGCTACACCTTTAAATTTCCAGCAGTGTTCCTTAAAACGAGCATATGTACATCTCTGGAGGGCTCTCCCTCAGCAAAAACAAATTAGAAAACCTAGCTGATGGTTACTATAATTATTTTATTTTATTGACTTTGTAAAGCACTTAATTTTTTCTTTATATCAGAGCTCCATTAAACATAATTCTTTCTAGAGAAAGAAACAAGCTGAAGCAGCACATTTAGGCACGTTCTATCAAGTTGACCAAGTGGCTTCACAGGATAGCGTTTAGTGCCTTGTGCCCACCACATCTGCCTTCCCTTGGCATGGGCGCCTCTACCCCCAGCTACAGGAGGGTCTGTCCTTTCTTCCTCCTTTGCAGAGATTGTGGTGACGACATAGGACACTATATGAATTACAATACGATCTGGTTTGAGAAACATTGCCCTGGATCTAAGATGTTCTTCCATCTGAGCAGGGGCCTGGCATTACTTGGCAGAAACCCCCCTGCTGACAGTGTGGGCACTCTCCAGCGGAGCGTCATTTCTCCAGCCTCCGTAAAAGCCTCCCTAGCGGACTTCTGAGTCGGGCTGCTGCCTGTGCTGTTGCATAGCTCATCTTTTACAATAAGTTGAATTAAGTGTTTTTCCTTTTTGTGATTTTATTTATTTACAAATCCATGGAGTCTCACGAATCAGTTGGTCCTTCCCACTATTTTATCCTAGGATTCTACTTAGACTCATTTCTTTTTAAGCGGCGGTAGTAAGAGTGTTCAGGGGCCTCGCAGCCACAGGCAGCATTAACTTCATGCACAGGAGATGGTGCAGGTACTTACGCTGCCTACGGCCTGTGTTCCCATCTCCTGGATTTGTCGGAACTTCTGCGTCTGTCCTCCTGGGAGCAGTCCCAAATAATTACTGACAGAGTTGGCATATACATATCCTGGCGGGACAGTGTGAGTATGGTGCTGTGCTCTGGCTTCCCGAGTTGGCAGAGGCACACTGTGGTTGTGGCTTCATAACTCACCCTTCACTGGCTTTTCCTGCCTCCTTCTCTCCTCCCCAGCCCCCACCCGGTGCTTTCAGCACCTCCCGAAAAACAACTTGAACTCACCTCCTTGTCTCAGGGTCTGCTTTAGAAAGAACCTAAACGACAACTGATGGGACAACCAGAGCCTGCAATACTTTGAGAGCTATGATTGTAAAAGATAATTTTTTTTCTGTGGACTGGGATTTCTTTGAACAAAATGTTATATATGACCTGAATGCATAAAACAGATTAAGGCTAAGCTGCTATAGAATGAAGGACGAAAAAAGAAGAGATTCATTTAATTTTTCTTTGTTGATGATATGATTATAGATTGAAACAACTGGCAAAATTGCTGGAGACAATAACATACACAAAAATCTGTTGCTTTATATTGTAGCAATAAGTAATTAGGATAAAATAGGAAAAGTGTTCCATCTACAATGGAGACAAATGTATAAAATGATTATAAATATGTATAACAAGAAAGAACTAGAACCTATATAGCTGAATAAGCTGTAGAACCAACACACAAACCCTTATTATAGGAGCTAGACAAAAACAAAGCTAATAGGTGGACATAAAATGAGATTTAATATCACAATAATAATATCATATGCTTTCCAAAATAATGTGCAAACAATATCATTGTAGTTGGCATTCCAATTTGGTATTTTTACTTGGATTGGATAAAATGACCACTAAGCTTATGTGGAAAAATGCATGCATGAGAATAGTCAGGAACAGTATTTTAAAAAATATGAGTGAGGGTGGTTATGCTTTGCTAATTATTAGATGCTATCACAGAGATGTTGCAACTAATCCGCATGTCACTGGGGGATCGGCAGAGCCCTGAGAGGAATCCAGCATCAGTCTTGTACATGAGAATCGTATTAATATGTCACGTGTACAATTCAGCAGGAAACATGGCATCACTAACAAACAGCATTGGCAAAACAGGTGTGTGTCTGGAAGAAAGTGAAATTGGACACCTATTAATATCTCATACAAAAGTAGAATCCAGTTTAATGAAAGACTTGGCTGTAAACAATAGGATAATTAAAACCTTATGAGAAAATCTGGGAGATACCTGCATATTTTATGATTGGAGGAGGCTGTTTTAGCCACAGTAGGACACAGAAGATATAAAAGAAATGACAGTCATATGTTATGCAAACATTAGAAAACATGGGAGCAATGCCGCCAGAATCAATTGGCAAGCCATAGGTGAGAGACAAAGGGCTAAGGTCCATAATACAAAAGGAGAATTTTCAAATGGACCGGAGAAAGAGAACACTCACTGGAAAAATGGAGAAAGGAGAAAAACAGATAAATCAAAGGGAAATAAATTCAAATGAGCCACAAGTATATGAAAATATACTCCAATTCACTGACTATCAGAGAAAGGCAAATTTGCTGACAGTAAAAAATTACTTGCCACTTTTGTTAGAAGGACTGAGACCACCTACTGCTGGTGGTATAGAGGGGGAAAGAAATTCTCACACATTGGTAGTGAAAATATAGAGTTTCATGGAAATTTTGGAAAACGATATGGCACTATATGTTGAATTGTAAAAACCCACATATGTGTTACTGCTGCAACGTTGCTGTTAGTGCCAGAACACTGGGGGCATGCATATGTGTGCATCAACAGAAGACCAGTGAAGATAAATCGTCGTCAAGCATCCAGACTCTGGGATGTGGTGCGGCCGTGACAAAGAGGGAGGCAGATCTCTCAGTGTGGATGCAGGACCATCTCCAGGGCATACTGGGGAAAGGCCCCAGGGAGACTGGATCTGCTGGAATAACTCCCTGGGAAGGGTCAGCGGTGGTTACCTGTGGGAGAAGACACAGGACCTGGTGAGGGAGATTTAGTTTGCATTGCATTTTTCTTAGTAATTTTTTTTTACCTTTGCGTGTATTCTTTTTCATTAAAATAGTTAATTAAAAAGACAAAAACAAAAGGTAAAAAAAGGATACATTGAGGAATTAAAGAAATGTAAACAAAAAGAAACCAGGTCTAAATGTGACTATTAGCAACATGAACACGGATCAAGGAAGATATTGGGAAAATGGTAAAGGAATAAGCTAGAGAGAAGTTGCTTCCTGACCTGATTCAAGGGTCAGGATAAGAGGAGAAACCAGTAGTGATGCTAAGATTCCCCACCCCTGTAACAGATTGGCAAGAAAGGAGGGAACAACAAAATACAATTAGCGCCTAGGCTGGGACATGCTGGCGTCACGTCCATCAGACAGTGGTGTGGACAGCGTGTGCCAGAGGGAGGCACAGCTGGGCGTGTTCATTGTGTGTCCACCCCCAGTGGCATGTCATTGATTAGTTAAGCTATGGTAGTGGTTGAGGTCACGTGATGGGTTCAGACAGAACACGAGGGGTGCCAACGTTAGAATGGTGGGATGATTACAGCACCCTAGATTCCCCGGGCCCCGCCATCTGTGAGTAGCCAGAGGGCTCACTTGGGGGCTCAGGATCCCAGCTGCCTCCCAGAGAACCTCAGGTATTTCTCATGTCACAGGGTAGTTTTTCATGTGTACCCACAAAAGCCCTCTGTCTTCCTGTTGTTCACTCTCCTTGAGGCTTCTATTTTCCTTGCTGCTAGAAAGTCAGCCTCCTAGCGCCCGTACTTCAGCCATTTCTGCATCTACCATAAAAAGAGTGAAAAGACCTGCTTCTCCATCTCCATGAATATCTTGTGTTTTACAAAGATCCTTGTGGAAACAATCCTTACACTGCTTTCTGCCCTTCTTTTAGGCTGGCATATTTATCTTAGGGAAGTGCATCATGGAACCTATATTCCTTCCTCCATTGCCAATTTTGTTTCCCAGGGACTCACCCAAATTACGTCTTCTCACCCCAACCAGTCCCAGCATCCCTACCAAGGGACTCATGCCAAGACTTACCTGGATCCCAAGCCAGGATCACCGCTACTCCTTTAGCTGAGGAGTGGACAAAAGCAAATAGCCCACCATGGAAGTGGAGCTTCAAAGAAACTCAAGTTTCACAGAGTGGAGTTGGGGATGGGCTAAGAAGACTAAGCCAGTACTATAGACAGTTAGCAAAGCACCACAGATCCTTGAGAGAAGAATCTCAGCCCGGTTATTACATACAAATCTAAGATGAATGACAAAGAGTCTCCAATAACACATACAGATTTTTCTTTCATCACCAACCATTAAAAAGGAAAGAAAGAAAGTAGTAGTATCTTAAGGGGAAATGGTTAGAGGGAGAAGCCTGGTCGAATAACCACGTTTTCAGTTGAGCAAAGTTAAGGGGTACCACTATTCTTGGCCCCAACAATCTCCGTTAAATTAAAGGCAGGTTCCATGCTTTGAGAAAAGAGAAAAATGAGGTGTAGACCAGTGCTCCCCAAACCTTAATGTGCAGTCTGGCCACTTGGGATCTGGGTTAAATGCAGAATCTTTTTCAACAAGTCTGGTTGGGCCCTGAGATTCTGCATTTCTAAGATGCTCCCAGTGCTACCCTGTGGACATTCTGCATGCCCTACTCCCAGAGGCTGGGGGTAGAATTCCCTTTTTATTTAAACTAGAGGTGAGTAAAAGGATTGTAAGTACCATCAAAGGTCCATCTGGGATGTGAAAAGACACTTCAGTGGGTTGTTGACAGGCTTGCATGGTTTCCATCACCACCATCCATAGCTCACACTCAGGGCAGACTAAAGAAACCAGGTGTTCAGATGGATTCCAGGCAGGAAACCAGTGTGTGAAGGGACTCGGAGAACTGAGGGGCACTGAGAATAGGGCCCACGTTCCTCCCTGCAGGTTCCAGGGCCAGGTGTATCAGGGGACCTGTTTAGGCTGTGGGCGTTCAGAATAGGCTCAGGTGCTGACAGCCCAGGTGAGGTCCAGAGCTAGAAAGCTGGAATGAAGGGCAAGGAAGGCAGAAATGTCAATGTTCTGCTTGGCCAAAATGGATTTCAGAAGGAGGGCAGGCCTAGAAACAAAAAGATTAATGCTTGACCTATTTCAGATGTTGCTTTACCTGTTGTTTTTATTAGATACTTTGTCTCTTCTGCTGCTTATTTTTTCATCATCACTTTGTTGGTTTTCATTATATAAAGGTTTAAAAGTTGTATAGGATCACTACTGTCCATTTTTTCTTTTGTAATTTATTTTATCACTGTAATAAAGCCATTTCTTTCCTTCCACATTTAGCATACAATATTATTCCGGCTTTCTAAATGCTTTTTTAAAATTTAGTTTTAAAACAGAACACTTTAATCTCACAAAGATTTATTCCAGTGTTCATTAAGTCTTGGTCTGTTTTTTCCCTACCTTTTATTACCAGTTTGTTATCCCAAGAACATTTATAACATAATGGCTGTTGCACCAGCACTTTGCTGCACTTAATTTGATATATACTATATTTATATTCCCCCTCAAATGTGTATATGTGTTTAATTCAGAAATCTCCATTTGTGCCATTTCATATCATTCTATTATAAGAACTAAATCAAAGTAAAGATATTTGATGTTGTAAAACTCAATATTGCAAAGATAAAGATTCACTTCAAATCAATCTATAAATTTAATGTTTCCAAGCAAAATCTCCACTAGTTTTCTAACAGAATTTGACAATATCATTCTAATATTCATTTGGGAAAACAAAAGATCAAGAGGCAAGAGAGTTTTCAAATAGATTAACCAACAACGTGCAATCCTCCGGAACTTCCATAAAGAGCACACCACAGAGCTTTGCAATTACAAGAGAGGAAACCCCAATGGCCAATAAATATGTGGAAAAGACACTCAAAGAGATTGCATTACAAACACCCAAGAAGCTAGTTCACAAGTTTAAAGTGTGTCTAAGTGAGGATGGGGAAGGGCCTCTTACACGTTGCTGACTGCGATGGAAAGTGACACACTTTGAAAGCCACTGCCAGTACCCAGCAGGTGCAGATGCTGACACTGAGCATTTCCACTTCTCATGAGCTCCCTGGAAGTCCTTTGCACTCAGAGACAAATATAAAGATGTTTGTTGCAGAGCCGTTTGTTTTGGGAAGAAAGTGGAATTATATAACTATCCCTTGTAGAAGATCCTACAATTAAACTGCTTTATACATCCACAGTTTGGTGATTTGATGCCTCTCCTTCTTTTAAGCCCCCACGTGGCCCTCACCAGCCTTTCCTAACCAGCTGCTCATGCTCTCCTTGGGGGTGCGTAGGACTGCCCCAGCTGACAACATCGGTGCTCTGTGCAGCGTCGGCACCTATCCTTGGGGCTCTGCAGGGAAAACCGGGAGTGGGATGCAGGATGTGACCCCTGCTCTCCATCTGGGGGGTAAGCCTGAATGTATATGACTTTGTGCATGAGATCAGCAATGTGAACAGAGTGGGAAAAATATGTGACAAAAAATGAGATTCCTATAAAATATAAATATCGTTTGACACACTGTAGACATTTTACACATGTAAAGGAGAAAGAAGCAAAGTACAATTAATCAAACCTTCATTCTAAGAAGCAAAAATTCCACTTTCAGGCCCATATCGTTTGCAAATTGCTCTATTGGCAAAACAAATAAATGGAACTGAGCAGTCCCCATAAATCTCAGCACTCTCACCTCTCCCTGTTTTCGAGGGGTTTAATTTAACCAAAGAGGAAAAGGCAGAAGAATCCACACAGATATGATAACAGGATATTTCTGTTGAGTGAGGAAATGTAACTCAACACATTGGATCTTTGGGGAAATGACCAACGTATGCTTGGGGAGGGTCTCCGATGTGGAACATAAGCAGTTCAAGAGAAACCACCAGTTAAAATACAGAAACACTCTGACTCATGAAGAACGATATCTGAAAATAACAAACAATAACACCTTGCTTGAAAGTCTTTGCCCATAATCCACACAGTTCCAGAAGCCAGAGATGGGGCCAAAAATATATTGCATGTTAAAACAAAACTACCAGCACCCCGCATGCCCTTGGATTTGTGACAGGGTACAAGTATGAGGAAAAGGAGAATCCGAAGCCGGCAGCTATCTCTGTGGACTGATGCTAAGGCCACGGGTTGTCTTCTACCTGGCCCCAGAACCCTCCTCTAAAATTTACTGTCACTGTGTCATTCCTTTGGGTTTTTCACAAGAGCCTCCTGTTGAAAGGCAAATACTATTAAGGGCATGAGGAAATGGATGGCCAAGAGAGAAAAGACACTGGGTCCAGGCTCACTTAATGATTTTTTAACTAAGACAATAGACCACAAACATCTTACTTCCTTTTCCCTGACAATGGCAGTAGCTACTTCTCAGGGTGACAAATGTTCCAGACCATACCTGTTGCCCCAGCCTTGTTAGTAATAGCTTTCCTTTCTCTAGTAAAAGTGTGCTGACTTGGGCAATAATTATTTGGTAACCCTACAAATTGGAGGCTCGGTGTTCCAGATGAAAATCTGAACCTTGGAAGCTAAGACTTCTGCCTAAGTTCCCTGAAGTCCAACAAACAGACCAGAGAGAACAACGGGGATAAATAGCACATGGTTCCTGGGGTAAGTCCTCAGAGCCCATGCTGACTCCAGAGACACATCATATGTCTCCGAGATGGAGTATCCCCAGTTATAATACAGAAACGCTCTTACTCATGAAGAACGAGATCTGAAAATAACACACAAACACCTTGCTTTGAAAGTTGCAGCACAATCCTCAACTGTCATTTTGTTCAATACCCTTTGGATGGAAGATGAGGCCCTGTGAGGCTGAAGATCACGTAAGCAGCTGTAAGCAGCTGAATACCAGCCTTGAGCAGGAATCACTGGATCCACACCCTGTGTCCTTTCTGCCGCCCACAGCTGCAGGGCTGGAACTTGCAAGACAAAGGAGCTGCAGGGAGATCCACATCAGCTCTTCCTCTTTCTCTCTGCTAATGTCCAACATCCAATTAATCTTCCAAATGTTTTGTCCAGGGGGAGGAATGCACATCCAGTAGCCAAAGACAGCCATAATGAAGCATTAATAGGAGTCTCATTTCTGCAAGTGCTTGGCTCCTGTCTTTGTATCAGGTGAGACAATCCATCCCTGCTGTGTTTACATAAGTGCAAAAGGCAGATATTAAGAGGTGAGGCAGGCTCTCGGATGCCAATAGCTGTATCATGATTCTGTAGTCTTAATTAGTTGGCCTCAGTGCAGGGAAGCAAGACTTATCTGCCTTTCTCAGCCCTGCAGGCTTTATTGGGTATGCAGAGATACTTGGCACAAATTGACTTTCTCTTGTTTGAAAAATAAAGCATGAAGACGGAACTCCTTTTGCACATCTCAGTGTTGTGTAATAAAGGTGCCAGTGGTTACAGGATCCAAGGGTCAATCTACTCTGACAGGTGTAAACTGCAAGCAAATTGATTTCCATTAGAAAAAAAATGATCCCTACAGGCTGTGGAGTAATTTAAAAGTGACATGAGTAATTCAAATAACTCCCAGTGACCCCCAAAAGTTTGCAGAGCACAAGGTGCTATTCTGGGTAAATGTCAACAGATGGATTCAGTTGCTCCCTTGACTTCACAGAGGGATCCTTCCCATGGCTGTTTTTGGAAACAGTTGAAATAATTCAAGTTATGGATTATCCATCAGTCTAACAGAGTCAATATGCATATGACATACCAGCTGCTGTTCTGCACTGTGCTGGGCATTGTGGAAATAGAGAAATATGGAAGTCTCAAGGGCTTAAATATTTCTAGCAGGCAGAAAAGTCAGGTGGAAGTATTCGAGTTCACCATTGCTGATGGAGGGTGTGGTTGAGGGTCAGAGGCTGCAGGAGGTCCAGGGCCTGGGAGATCATTGGAGGCTGGGTAGAAGTCATGGAAAATACCTGGAGACACTGAATAATGCTGAATAAAGATGTTCAGCTGCCCCATAAGCCTGGTAATTTGAAAGATCAAAGCAACACCCTAAGGTAGGGGGTGGGCTGCCGTCCACACTGCACTCTGGAGAGGTCAACTCACCTTCCCTTCCTCCTGATCAACCCCACACATGGAGCATGAATGTTCAGAGTCAGACTGTGGCCAGGCAGCCTGGGTGCCATGCTCAGCCCTGGCACTTCATGTGTGTTAGTAGCCCTCTGTGCTTATTTCCTCACCTGTAACACAGAGAGTCAGTAATAGGTTCTACCTGAAAGGTTGCACAGGGTTGAATAGATACATGCAGAGTGGATATCTTTAAACAGTGGATTCTTTAAACAGTGTCTGGTACATAGTGAACTGCTCAAAATGCAATCTATAATTCAGAGAAAGAAGATTCAGCTGAATAAACTAGAGAAAAATAAAAGAACTGAGGGAGCAAACAGCAACAAAAAGAGTCCTTGCAGCCCCACTCAAGAGAAGACAGAGCTGGGGCTGGAGGTTTTACCAGGGACATTTTGACAAAAGACAACATAAGCCATGTAGCTTCAAGGACCAGGAGAGAGAGAGACCACGGCATCCCCAAGTGGAAAGGGGGATGTGGGAGTGTGGCCTGAGTGCATGCCACACCCACCTGCAGATGCTCAGAGACTAGTGGGGGAATGTCCAGAGCTCTGACTAGATGTCAGAACAGCAAAATAGCAAAATCCGAGAAGACCCGGCTAATTACTGTTCACTGGCCCTATTTCTACCCAGTGTCTGGAAAACTGAGGGACTACTTGGTCATAGGAAGGTGGCCAAACATTTACCAAATTGCAATCACATTACAACTTTTGATGCTCACACATTCCTATGAACAGTCACACAAAAAGACGGCAGCAATGAAATGCATGTGTTGAGCTAGAAATAAGCACAAGTTGCTGTGGACAGAGATGGGGCGTTTAACCTACCCTGAGCAATTAAGGAAGACGTCCTGAGGAGAGATGACAATCTGCTGCCTTCTTAATGGTTAGAGCTATGCTTCTCAAATTCAGTCTGCAAAGGATTTACCTGGAGTTTTTCTACTCAAAATGTCATCCCAGGAGCAACAGCATCTCATCATCTGGGAACTTGTCAGAAATGCAGACTCCCGTGACAATTTGTACACACATTAAACTTTTACAAGCGCTGATTTTGAGCCCTAGGTCTGAAACTTGTCTGTATGCTAGAATCACCTGGAGAGGTTTTTCTTAAAAAAAAAAACAAGTGAAGCCTAAGTCCCAACTCCAGAGACGCTGATGCATTGGTGTGTGAGCTGTGGCTTGGGCACCAGGAGGTTTTAGAAGCTCCCCCAGCTGACACCAGTGAGCAGCAAAGTTTGAGAACCATCAGTTTAGAGGCATCCATGAGGATAGGGAAGAGGATGTGGGAGCAGCATAAGTAAATGCATGTCGGTACCCGTGAAACAGCATAGCATATGCAAGGACCATCAGCAAGTCCACGTTCAAGAACAAGGTGAAAGAGGGGAGATGAGGGATACAGACAAAGAGGCAGATGAGGTTCTGCTTGTGAGGACTCGCACGACATACTGCCAGGCTTGGGTTTGTTGTGTGTAGATGAAGAGCATTGGAGGGAAAGTCATGTGGTCAGGCTTGTAATTCAGAGATTCACAGCACCAAACCTAGAGGCTGGGAGAGCAGAAAGGAGCCCAGGGAAACCTTAAAGGTTTGTCCCTCAATTCAGGCATTGGCAGAAAGAACCGACCAAAGGTAAATGTAGGAAGATTCAGGAGATAAAATCATGAAGTCTTGATCATTGACTGATTGGAAGGGTGTGAAGACAAAAGAGAAGAGGGAATCTCAGACATTCCTGGTATATTTCATGGGTTGGCACACAGGTTTGTGATCAATTAAATTCAGGGCGTTCACTGTGGGATGCTGGTGAAACGTCCATGTGCCAATGTCCATCAGATGGCTAGATAACACAACCTGGAGTTCACACAAGAGATCCAGGTATAGGTCATGGATTTGGAATCCACCATCCAGTAAGAGGAAGAGGATGCCACTCAGATGCATGAGGTAGACTAATGAGAAACCAAGGACTGAACCTCAGAAGTTACGAGGAGGGTACCACATAGGGCCTGATAGGAAATGATGGGAGAGGAGAGGGAGGATGAGGAAATAAATAGGGCCCAGGACGCCACCTCAGAAAGCCTGCCACAGCATGGGGCAGGAAGCTCGTTTGTGACCAGTGTCTCCGTGAAATGGACAGGAGAAAAACAGATTTTCCTGGGTTGAGTAATAAAGAGGCCAAGGAGGGTGCACCTCATTTTCTGCCACATTGAATATCCTAAGAGAATGTTCACATAGATGATTGAATACATGCAGCAGCACAGCTGAGACATAAAGCATGAAGTAAAGGGATAGATTTGTGCATGAAGAATGGAAATAAAGGGGTTTTTTTAAAATATGAGAGACTTTGTTAAGTTTCTAAATCAATAAGAAAATGCTAGTAGAGAAGAGATGATTAAAGTTACAAGACATGAGGGAAAGAAACACAAAAATCTCAGGCATTTAGGCTGCACAAAATCCCTAGCTGCTTACATCTCTCTCTCTCAATTCCCATGATTTTTTACTGTAAGCTGGGGGACAGCTAACCTCGGAACAACCATTTGGAGTGCTTTGGTAGTTTGTGGGTTTCTCATGGAGGAAAATTAGAAGCCAGGCCTGAGGTGACAAATTCCTCAACCCAGGACATGCAACCCTCTGATGAAGCTCCCTTCTCCATCTGCGTAGGGTTTGATCTCAGACACCCGATCTGTCTCTCAGAGTTAGGAACACAAAGGAAAAACCAATTTTATTGCCATCATTTTAGAGGAGAAAAACAATCCTAAACTGCTTCAGGAAATGAAAGCTGCCTCTTAGAGTTACTGTTAGAAAGCTGTGTAACACTGAGCTTACAGAAACTAATCCAAGAAGTTTGACTGCTATTGGAATGACTAGAAGATGTTTCCGCATGATCCAAAAGTTCTTAGTCCTCTGTGGAGATAACCAAATCATTGGCTGGACAAAGCTTTAGCCTGGATGCTCTGCAGTAAAGCTCAGTGTGATATGGAGGCCTGAGGCTTGGAATTATTTACATTTGCCCCCACCCCATCCTACGTCCCTCATGCAACCGGATTCCCCCCCAAGGTGGGGGCTCCAGACACCTGTTTGTTGAGAGCTGGCCGCAGTTTTCCTTTTTTCGGCTAGATTGGATCTGCTCAATGGACTCAAAAGAAGCACTTAGGCTGGCTTCACTTTCCCAGGCCACGGCATTCTCTACCCTCCCCCCACTGCAGGTTGTGGGCAGGGCACTGCCAGCCCCCACCCGGGATCCACAGACCCCTCAGAGACCCCTAATGAAGCCCATGACTAGAATTCAGAGATTCTGTGAACTTGAATGGCAAAACACGTAGCTTTCCTTTCACGTATATCTGACTGAAAATTAGGATTTCCTTCTATTATAAATGTCAGCCAACAAGGAAAAAAGAAAACCCTGGCATATTAGCAGTACTTGTGTCTTTGTCACTGATAAAAATTACAGATATTTTCGTATTTTATCAACATTGTTATTTAATACATTAATTAAAATTACATATATCACAATTTTTTAGCTATTTTAATAACATTATGTCATGATTATTTATTTTTTAATCTCATACATTTTATTTTACGTATCTAAAAATATTCTTCTGAGAAAGACTCCACAGGCTTCTAAGCTGCTAGAAACAGGGGTGGGGTTCTGTGACCATCAAAACCCCAGTCCCAAAGACAGGGCACAACATGGCAGTTGTAAGCTAATGTTTGTTGAGTGGATAAATGAGTGGATCTTTTAATTTTCCAAGGCTTCAAATTAATCTAAAAGCTAAAAATTGCTAGAAACTTAGAGTACCTAAAGTGAGTTTGTAATACGTAACCTTAACATTTATACCCCCATAATATACTGAAATAAAAAAATAATAATAAAAAAATAAAAGACAAAGACATAATCATATTTTTTAATTAATTCATTAAGACTTGTCAGCATCCTTGCTATGGATTTAGTTATAATTTCTATTTAGGGGTAATTTGCCTTCTCTACCCACTTCTCAGTTGAGAATCGATATCTCAAAATTACTGCATAGATTTGTTTCATCACCATTCTCTGGTGAGAAGTGTGGTTGGGAAGGAAGGAAGGAAGGATTAATTAGGTATCCTTTACATTAAGAATATTCTCTCCTTTTTTCAGCCACATAGGTTCTGATGGTGAATAGCAGATTATCTCTTCTGCATTGTTGACTTTATTTGATTCTTCAAATGTTCCTCAATAACGATAAAATTTACACTAATTTGTTGAAGTTCAAAGTGATTATTCATTAATGAAAGTAATCCCAAATACTAATTCTCTTAGAAGAATGTTTAGGAGAGCTACTATTAATTTTCTTTCATCTTGGGGAAAAACAGGCTGAAACAAGCCAGCCAGGGTTCATTCAGCTTCACTACCTCTCGAGAGCACGTTTCTTGTACAGGTGTTTTTCAATACACTACATCTCCGTGGGAGCAATTTATTCCGGGAGATGCAGAGACATCTATTTGGATAATTCATGCTCTTTGGTTCACCTAGGATGTGTCATTGAGGCCGGCTGCTGAAATGGTAGCCACAGCAACAACAACATAACAGGCAACTGCAAGTTCCAGGGGTGACGATGCTTAAGGAAGAGTGTGGGGCTACAGCTTCAGATAATTTTCAGATCCCCAAGTACCCATGTGAGTTCATGGCTCAGCACCATAAGTACGCCCTTGCCCCCGCAGAGGCACAGACAGCAGAACAGAAGTGTCAATGGGATCTTGCTCCTTTGGGACATCCGGTGGATGATGGCTTTTGAGAAGCAGTAGGCATCTTTGGATAAGGGGATTCCTATGTCAGTTGTAATAAAAATTGACACTGATCCAGGTCCCACCACTCTCTCTCACTTGAATTACCCCAATGTCCTCCCAGTGGCTTCCCAACCCCTCAGCTCCCCTGTCTCTAGTCCCATTCTTTCCCTTTCATCTAGAGTTATTTTCCCAAGACAAGTCTAGTCATTGTGCTTCCTTGTCTATATCCAGCCAGTGCTTATCCAGTGTCATTACGAGGAAGTGTGACTGCTTAATGCATTACGGAGAATGTAAACCTTGCATCCCTCTCTACATTTTCTCTTTTTTTTTTATTTCATCATATAATGGGGGTACAAATATTGTTAGGGTTACATACATTGCCCCTACCACTCCTCCCCCCCCCACATGCCAGAGCTCCAAGCGAGTCCAATCCCCAGGTAGTGCGCCCGGCACACATTATGTAACTCTACACTTCCTCCCCCCTCCCACCTGCCCTCCATCCAACAAAAGATTTTTTTTTATACACTTTGGATACATTGTATAACTTTGCCTCTCCCTAAGAAGGGTTAGAGGTATGCCCTTCCCCCCCACAATGCTCTCCACATCCCTATGATGTGGGTCTTGCCCCCACTCCCGAAACCCTGGTGTACACTAAGCCACTTTCTAGTTGCACTGAATGTTTCTTTCCATTTCACACTCGCCCCACGCTTTCATTAGCCTATAGATATTTCACATGTTGTTCCCTTTACCTGAAATACCTTCCTTCCCCCCTGTGTTCTCTTTGGGTCCCAGGTTCAGTATCTGTCCTTTGGGGCTGGGGGTGAAGAAGCCACCACCTTCAACAGATGACGAGACTGTGCTCCTTTGTCTCATAACTCCTTGTAGCACACCTTACATAGCAGTCTTCATATTTTAGGATTATCACATGGTTAATGTCTGTCTTGTTCACTAGACTACAAGACCCCTGAAGGCAGAAACCACATCTGCCTCATTTATTATTGTATCCCATTACCTTGGACAGCTTCTCACACAGGTCCAATTAAGATTTGTTCAATGCGTAGATCATCAAATGCGACACTTTCTAGTCTCCCGCCTGCCTCTGAGAAGGGGGTCCTACTAGTGAACCCATTTTCATGATGAAACCCCTTTGGCTCTCTTGTTTCAGTCCTTCCAAAATAGAAAAGAATGACCCAACTTGTTGCTGATCCTTGGATATGACCTTTTCGGTGAATGCCAAGTGCCTTAAACATTCCATCTTTGGTAGGTTTAGAGTAATGGTTCTGGGATCCAGAGAGCTTCCCCTGGAAGATTCACGGGCCCCACCCCCAGAGCATCTGATTCAGCGGGTCTGCAGTGGAGCCAGAGCATCTTCATCTCTAACTTGTTCCCAGGTTATACTGATGCTGCTGGTCTGGAGACCACACGTTAAAAACCACACTGGCCTGTACATTAGCTTTAGGCGTCATTTTATTTCTACAGTCCCATTGTCCTATCTTATCTCATTGTGAGAACCCTCCAATTAATTAATCTATGTGGTTCATCTACTTTTTGTGAGATTAACACTTGGCCAAATCCTCCTGGGAGGGAATACTCAATGCAATATGCTTACTTTTGACCTTGCACAGCTGATTAATTAGGGTCTCTGAAGGCTTAGTAAGGCCACCAACAAGCCAAAAGCAACCTGAACATGACCACATAAGGACACACTGCAAGGTCATCCTTCTATCATGACTCCATTTTAAGGAATTGAGGACAGCTAATATTGATTTAGGTTGGTATTGAATCTTTTCTGGATCAATGATAGTGGATGAAGTCTTGCCCTGTATTTTTATAGACATGTTTTTGCTCTAAGGCCAAAGTACTTGATAAACAAATAACATAAAATTTTTTCAGAGTGCTCTCTATATCTCTTAGAGTATTGAGTTTTGAAACGACCTCATAGGGATGATTCAGTATGCTCAGATACAGAGTCAGTTCTTTTATTTGGTTCAGGTTTTCATTTTCATGTTAATCACTGGCCTCTAAATTTTGGAAATAAACACAAAGCTTAAAGTTTTCACACTTAAGGTCAAATATTGGGTCTAGAAAAATCCCAGGAAATTTTGTTCCTGTCCTCCCTATCTCATGCCCAGTCCACAAGACCCCCCCAAGGGATTTCAGTGTTGCTCTAACAGATGTTGAGTGACCCCAAAGTGTGAAGAACCCACATGATGGCTTATTCATTCAATACTAATTAGACTTGGTTCACCATCCATCCATCCAGTCACTCAACAAAGCACAACAAAAAGTCTCAGTGTACCAGGTGCTGTGGGAATCGAAGGCTTTTAAGCCAGCATTGCCTTACTTTGAGGACCTTATCATTTGATAGGAAAAAGATGACACAAATGATTGGATGAGATAAGTGTCATAAAGAGATAGGATTAGAAAGTTAAGTCTGTCCAGGCCGGGTGCGGTGGCTCACACCTGTAATCCTAGCACTCTGGGAGGCCAAGGTGGGAGGATCACTCAAGGTCAGGAGTTCGAAACCAGCCTGAGCAAGAGTGAGACCCCGTCTCTACTAAAAATAGAAAGAAATTAATTGGCCAACTGAAAATATATAGAAAAAATTAGCCGGGCATGGTGGTGCATGCCTGTAGTCCCAACTACTCGGGAGCTGAGGCAGGAGGATCACTTGAACCCAGGAGTTTGAGGTTGCTGTGAGCTAGGCTGATGCCACGGCACTCTAGCCCAGGCAAAAGAGTGAGACTCTGTCTCAAAAAAAAAAAGAAAGTTAAGTCTGTCCGGAAGAGGCAGTATGGTGGCAGAGTGTAGACTTTGAAAGAAGAAAGACTTAAATCTCTAATCCAGTCCTTGTTAGACAGGCAGGCACCCATCACAGGCTTTTGGTTTTTCATCTGTGATGAGGAAGTGATAATATCCAGGATTGTACTTTTAAGGGTTTATGATACTGTATGGTACTGTTTAGTAGGGTTATGCTCTCAAAAAAAAATGCTATGGTTAATGTGAGGTATGGTGTTTAAACTAAAACTGGTTCATTCACAACCATTTTTCTATCTCCCAAGATCAGACTTTATCCCTTTCCAAACTGCCCTTGGACTGTCTGCCTCCCACCCCATGCCTGTTCTCACTTTTCTGCCCTCTGCAACCTTTCCTGCTGGTAACCTCAGGCAGCCCGTTTGCCTAAGGGAGACAATGGGGAAGGGGACCAGGCCAGCCGTGCCTGGGGTGGGGTCAGGAGCACAGGAGCCCTGGAGTTCAGCCTGGACTCTGTGCTGCTGCTTTTCTGAGTTTGCAGACACAATCACAGTATGTAAGAGTGGATTAAGCCACCACACAGATCCCCACACACACACACACACAGACACACACACACACACACACACACACCCTTTGAAGGATTGACTTGGGTGCAGCTCCGCAGTTCTCTCCACTGGAAGCAAGTCAGCAAGTCTGGCCTGATGCACACTGAGTGGGAGCTGAGTGGGAGCCTCCCCCATTTCGGGCTAACACAGGCATGTGAAAGCCTCTCTCGGGGACAGCCAGGCAAGCTGACAGACTGCCCAATCACACACAGAGCTATGCGTTTTGCCTTCGCGTGAGAGGTGAAAAGCACATCCGGGAATAAGTGTGGCACATGAGGTGGAACTAACTGAGCAGGGAGCGCTCTGACACGCATCCTCACCTTGCAGCAGGGACAGAGCCAACCCAGACCATCCGCTCTAAATCTTCCTCCGTGCAAGGGCACAAACGTACATTTCCATCCTGAACGACGTGAGTACACAGTCTTCTTCTAAGGGAAAAACATACCCTGGTGGATTTGAGGTAGAGTAGGAGATATACAAATGAGTAGCAACACCTGTGTGATTTCCATCTTCATAACCGTATAAATCCACAGAAATATCATCTGCCTATTTCTCATCTGATTAGGAAGTGACAAGAGGTTTCACCTTACAATGTCAGAGAGAGGTGTCACTTATTTCCATCACAGCTGGCAATGTGATTGTTGCACCTAGCATGATGCTGGCCAGTCTGTGCATATAAAATGACAATAAGTTAACCCATTGAGAAATACAAATGTGGACAGTTATATGTAACACACACATGCAGGGCCTGCTGTCATGTATCAGGGAGAGGAATGTGCTGTGATTACCTGGCTGTATTCTATCAACAGACAGTGAATGTGCTTAGTGGGAAGCACACAGGGGAGTGGGGGGATGTGGGGAGCTTCATTTCCAGGACAGTCGTGCTCAGGGACTAGGATCTCTGCATGCAGCCTCCTCACCTGCTGTGTCAGCAGGGTCTGCACCTATATGACTGGGTTGGTCTCTCTCCTCCCTCGTAGTTACCAAGGGGAGCTTGCTTTAATCAGCATTTATTTTAAAGGTATACTGATTTCAGTATACTGATCTACTTAAAGAAATATGGTGAGATGATTTCAAACTGAAGTTTTTCCAGAGAGATTCTGGAGACCTTGTACCCTTGTCACTTTATCTTTATGCACTCTTGAGTCAAGAGCCACTTATTCAGCTTTCATCACTAGCATTCTGAGCGGCATTGTACTCTTAGAGACAATTTACAAGGGGAACTAGATAAATAGCTGAGACTCCCCACTTGCATTTGCAGAATGTGAAATTTATCATCTCATTGTACAGGCACCCTGCTCCTTAAATTTTAGTGTCCCTGGCTTGAGAATCACAGATAAATGAAATGCTCCCAGAGCCTTTGAAAATAGTGGCATATATTAAAATGATGATGCACTTTTTCTTCTTCTGTCCCTGGAAATCAGACCCAATATGTGATTCCCTCTTTTGAAAATGACTGCCTTCAAGTGTGTGCCCATGGGAGTAGGCACTGAGTTGGTTCTCGCCATGTGAACTCTGCACTATTGCAAAAGGGAGCAATCCCTAGCTTATATCTGTTAACTGTGCTCTGAGTGGCATTAGGGAGGTCATCTTATAATCTATGATCTCCAGGACATTGACTACAGAATCACTCAATTTTCAATTTTGTTGATATGGATTAATTAATAAAAAAGATTCCATGGACCTACCAAGTGCCATGTGCTCCCATATGTCTCATTTAATCCTCATTCCATCTTAGACACAAATATTAGTATCTCAGGGTTCACAGTCCTTGCAAGACATTAGATCTATTTAATGAGTTCATTCTAAAAAAATATTAATAGAATTAATATTTTCACATATTTAATGTTATATGGATATATTGCATGTACGTGTTTTTAAATAGGCAATGTTGCCTGCCCAATAGCTAATACTAGGACAGAAAGAGGGAAGATGGGGGCTTGAGTAACCTTTAATTTAAGGTAAGAAATTAGGATCTTGGAAAATATTACAATTCTGATAAGATTATACTCTATTTACCTTGGAAAATGTGATTCATAATTCAGCGATGGAGGATTTATAAATTAAAGGCATTAAAGTATAAAATAAACATCATTAATAGTTGATTCTTTTCTAAAAGGAGTTGGCAAATACATGTTTCTAGTGTAAACATGTGAAAGTCAATACAATGAATAAATCTGAACCCTGTGCATAAAACAGAAAAGATCAAAGCCTTCCTGGTGTGTCACTTGAGACATTAAGTTTCACTGGGAATCTTGAAAATAGTTTCCATGATTGTTTTCTTGAAAATGACTGGTCTTTTTCTTCAAGGCAATACAAATATACATGCAAACCCAACTAAACAGTCAAGGATCAACTTTATTGTGTATTTCAGGTCATGCACTTATCTGTGCTCACAGACAATTCCATGACATATGTCCACACACGTCAATTTCTAGATGAAGGTCCTATATATGTGACAAAGCTTTTATTATAAATGGTTACAGAGATTATAAATTCCTCCTGCTTTCCCCACCCTCCACCCTCTTCTTGACTCTTCTTAGCATATCTGTACACCTCCATCAAAAGGTGCCACAGCGCAAGTAAAAGAAACATAAATCCTCAAAACCATTAGCTTCTTGCTAGGAGCTCAGGCAAATAGACCTGAGAAAGAGGACTCGCACTGCACGAGCTAAAACGCATGCCCTGGTTAGGGGTGGGATTTCCTTGGCTCTGCTTTCCCAGTCCCTGCTGGTAACTAGAGAGAATCACGTGACTTGAGTAGCATCACGGCTTACTCACCGTTGCTCTGCGTATGTGACTGCAGGGATTTATTGGCCACACACACATCATGTTTACAAGTCCAGGAAGGTTAGTGTAACTGAGAAGCTGACTGGGGATCACTTTGAACAGACCACATCTCCACCTCACCTGACCGGTGCCTTGGAAGAGAAGTTGGAGTCAGTGAGGCTAGAACCAGCGCTGGGCACTGATCATCTGCAGTGGGCTGTGCTGGCCCAGCCGGGACCAGGACTTGGCGTTGGTGGTCAGGTGCCAGCTGAGTGAGACCAGTCGTGAGAAGTCAGGACAACCAGTGGCTCAAGTGTCCCCAGGGCAAAGAGAGTCCATTTCCCCACACTTTGTCACATTAACTGCCACACTAGAAAACAATTTTTTTTCCCCTGGGGGCCACAGTATTTTATTATGAAAATAGAATAAAAACTTCAAAAACAGAATGATCCTTTCTAATTTAATGAAAAACAAAATTTATTGACTTCTATTCATTTAATCCACATTTTAAGAATTAGTTCATCAATATTAACTGTAACAATAAGTAAGATTTTCACTGCAGGGTCTTGCCCAGGTTTTGCTTCACAAGGCCCTAGGCTGAAAACTAGCATGAGTTAAATACAACTCACCTGGCAGTTAATGTGTTAATGTGTTGATTCTCTCTAGAAGAATCTCGGGCCTCATGACCCCACTTCTACTCAATGGCTGTTGAGTGTGCTCTTTGGTGACCCCCATTCTCACACCGTCCAAATCTATGAGATGACAGTATTTTTGTTACTCTACATACATCATCTCCACCCATTCACCTAACTTCTTTTCAGAGTAACCACCATGGTTCAGGTTGCAAATTGTTAATAGACAAGAAAAAAGTGACCATTTTTAGTCACAAGTGTAACACTTTCAATAGTAATTCTTCCTCAGATCTTTATGAGGCTGAACAGTTTCCTATAATCTCCCATATTGTCATTTTGAAAATTGCCTTTTCATTGAATCTCCTGCACTCATATAAACTGTGACTCATTTCACCAATCACAAACAACACTTACCCTGGAAAATTGGCAAAAATCTAAATCAATCTCAGAAAAAAAGAAAAAGGCAACATGAGCAATGAGTAGAAAATGGTAATTATGCACTTTCTTGGTCTCATTTTAAAACCATTTTATTGAGTCTTTTAAGACTAGATTACAAAATCTATCAGAGTCTCTAAGGGAGGATTCTGATTCTGTTCACCAAACTAAAAGGCTAATGCTTCCAGGAGGATGGTGCAGAGTCCCAGAGCAGAACGCCAGGCCCCCTGGTCTTGATAAGCGTGGGAGACTTACCCACTTGGAGGCGCATGCTGTGACCCTCTTCACAGTCACCAGTGAACATGATCTTACAGCCAACAGCAGCTTCTCTCCGTGACCTTTCATGTTTGCACAGGCAGAAAGAAAACCCACAAACATATGCATTGCAAGACTTTGATATAAATCTGTTCCATCTCCTCTGAGTGTTTCCCAGTCTGTATTTCCCAAATGCAGTGACTATGACATTATGTAGTGCTTTCTTAAGACCAAGAAGCAAGAAGAGGTCTACAGTTGAAGATGGCCATGAGTGCATGTTTGTCAATAATCTCCACGGGGGCATGTTTCTGAAACAGCGATTTGCCTCATTGCTCACGAAGACCTGAATCCATCTGCTCAGGCTGAAATGCTCTACTTGAATCACCAGACTGATGGTGTCCATCCTGGGCACTGTGTCAGGCTGCTGGGACCTGGAAGGGTTCCGTGCAGCTAAACCATGGGAGCATTTGGTCCTATTCTCTTTTGTATCACAGGACAATGTCTACCATGGAGTTCTCATGGGGTCAACACTCTTAGTAATTCACACCTAGGCCCTAGCAATAATACTAGTTGAGAAATATGCAACAGTAGGAGAGGAACCCAGTGCAGCACTCCACAATGGTGGCATTCCCCACTGTCACCAGATGGTTCTTAATTTAACAGCTGAAACGCTAGCATAGATGACGCCAAGTTGCCATTTCACAAAATGAGTTGATGGTTTTACAAACGCCAAGACTTGGAATCCCCCACGATTATAATTAATTAAATGAAGCATGCTTACTCTCCCAACTCCATCACACTCGCTCCATCTCCTCTTTACTACACTGAGGCCAACATTTGAACACTCCTTTGTAGGTGCTCTTGTGCATGTCATGAAATATCATGGAATGTCACGGAGAAGAACATAACAGGCAAACAGTAGAATCATCATCATGATATCATGGTAGCCCCAGCTTCCTCCTGTGTGCCTGGGACAAAAACCCCATCCTGGACCCATGTGGGGTGCACCTTTGCTGAACATATATGCCACACCCATTCCTGCCCTCTGGGCATCCTGTGGGTCCATGTGAAACCTCTTCAGAGAGCCTTTCCTTCATGCTCCAATGAAGCAGAAGTCTCTTTGTTCACCGACCTTTGTCTGAGACCAGCAACAGAGGCTGCTGTGACTTCTGTCATGTAGACAAAGCAGCTATAGCACCAAAGAGCAGCCAGGCCCTTAAATATGAGCCTTTTTCTGGAATAGGACATTGGTTTACCTAATAGCATGAACTCTGTGCTTCAAGTCTTCTCCACTCTGCCTCCTGTTGCCCCATGTTTCTGGAAGACTTGGTCCACATCATGATTGTTTGGGCTCTTTGCTCCGTTCCAGCAGATACTGGTTGCCATGGAAACGTGGATGGCACCTGCTTTAAACAAGACTCATTGAAGCTCTTTATGAAATGGAATTACTCTCGGTCATTTCTCTTGGCTCTCTGCAGCAGGGGCTGACATACATCCCACGGTTAAATAAATGGGTTTGGGCAATTAACCTAAGAGTCTGTGTACTGCTGTGGCATAAACATAATGAGCTGAACCTCTGCTTTTAGACAGGCTTATCTAGTTCCCACAGACCCTTCTCACCTTGTGGATAAAGCAACCCTAGGCAGAGTCTGTTGGGAGCATGTGAAGACCTCAGCTCCTGTCGGATCTGCAGACTCCAGGGGGATGCTGCCTTCGAGGGGAGAGATTTCAGTAGGGCTGACATGCAGTTCATCCCCAGGCTGACAAAGAGCAGCCTGGCACATGATAGGGCCTGGCGAATCTCTTCTGTACCAGCAAAAGTGACTGCACTCCATCCAACAAAAGTTACTGGTGTGTGAGCAGTGAGGAAATATTCTCTATGGAAATGTCTTTGTATATATTTGGTAAAATAAATGCTTTTGTGTTCACAGAAATGCTAATAACTGCAATGTTTTAAATGATGATAAAATCCATTTAATCTATTTTCCAAGAATTGCAGGTGAGTTTAGGTCTAGAAACAGGTGTGTTGCAAGCCAATGCTGTGTTTCTAGGGTGTAACCCAGAGTGGGGGTGGTTACTGAGGAGAGGTCTTTGACTTAGCTCCCAGTACCCCTGGGTAAAGCCAGGGTCCCAGAGGCTGGGTTCTGCCCTGAAGGATCCAGAGCAGAGACTTGCTGTGGCTCACAGTCACCCAATCCAGGAGCAGCTCTGTAAGGGGCTACACTGAGCATGTGAGGGCCAGGATGGGTGTTCTGTGCTAATTCTGCTACCAGCCAGCTTCACAGCACAGTTAAGGAAGTCCCTTCATATCTGTTGGCTTAGGAGCTACATTGTCAAATGAGAGATCTGGATTTACTGAGTGCCGAGGCCACTTTGGGACCTGAAATTCCAATATGGGACATACGCTAGGACCTTAATTGGGCAGGTCTGTTCATATTGTTTTGTGTGGGTGTGCTAATCTCACCAGGGCTGACGCTGGTAGACAGGAAGAGGCGTCTGGGGAGTACAGCTGTGTTTACTAACCTGCCAAATGCTGCTGCCACCTTGCAGCATCCATCAATCAGCTCCACTAGGGGAAGACAGGCAGTGCATGGAACCATCAAGCCATAGTTAATTGCTGGGCCCCATGATGCTGACTGCAAACACATGGCCTGACTGGATAAATTACCAAGACAAATGGATGTGGCCACATTTTTTTCTTTCAAATTCAGAAGCTCTGACTGATAAATGGGAACAGATGGTCCAGCACAGTTGAGATGCTTCCTCCATGACCCCTCTGTCCTGGAAAATGGAGGTGATGGTGACTGCCACATCCCACTTCCATGAAAAGTTGTCATAATCACAACTGGGTCCACTTACTAAAACAGGTATATGTTGAACTCAAGACATGAAAGCTATTATTTTTATGTTATCATCTCATCTCTTTTTTCAACACCTTTACTGAAATATAATTCACATCCCATGAAATTCACCCACATTTAAAGTGTATAATTTAATGCTTTTTATTATAGTCATAGAGTTGTGCAACTGACACCAGTATCAAGGTTATAACATTTTCATCACCCCAAAAAGAAACCCCACAGCCAATAGCAAGCTCCTAATAACCCCCAATTCCCAATGACCCCATGCAGCTATTACTCTTCTTTCTATTTCTATAGATTTGCCTATTCTTCATATTTTATGTATATGGAATCATATAGTATGTTGCCTTTTGTAACTGGCTTTCATTTAGCAAAATGTTTTCAAGGCCTGTTCATGTTGTAGCATGTGTCAGTACCTCATTTCATTTTATTGTTGAATATTATTCCATTGTGTACATATAGCACATTTTATTTTTTTAATTCATCACTTGATAGACATTTAGATATTTTTTACTTTTTGATTATTATGAATAATGTCACTATGAACATTCATGTATGAGATTTTGCCCTGGCAAATATTTTTATTTCTTTGGGTTATAAACCTAAAGTGGAATTGATGAGTCATATGCTAACTCTATATTTAACCTTTTGAGGAATGGCTAGACTGTTTCTAAAGCAGCGGAACCATTTTACATTTCCTTTATCAGTGTATGAAGGTTCCAGTGTATGCACATCTTCACCAACACTTGTTATTATCTGTTGAAGAAGTCCAGGAAATTTCACCCCAAAATATGACTCTTTGGTATAAAGAGTACTTTGAATTAAAGACCCTTAGAGACCAGCAGGCTTTGGAATGGGCTTGCCCTCTATCTGCACAAAATCAGACAGACCCATCAAAAAGAACAACTTACTTCCCTTCCTCTCCCTGTTTTCTCAATATATTATAGGAAAGAAGATCAAGAATGCAACCAGACCTGGCTCAAATCATTTTAAATATAATACCTGTCTCTCAAGTTAATTTAGTTTGCAAAGAGAATCATTTACAAGTTAATCTCTTTCTCCCATCCATTTGTCCTACCTAGTAAACATTTATTGCCCCCAAACAGAATTACCTATATTCCTCATTTCGTCCTCCCCTCTAAAATGAGGGTATATAAATTCCTGGACCCCACTGGGATATTGGGCAATCACTCTGTGATTCTCCCCCTGCACAAGGTAAATAAATGTCTTTTTCTTATTATTCTGCCTTATTGTGAATTCATCTTTCAGTGAACCTTCTGCAGCGAAGAGTAAGTTTCCTGTCATCCCCACACTGTCATTTTATTGTAGCCATCGTGATAGTAACGAAGCGGTATCTCATTGTTATTTGGTTTACATTTCCTTGATGAGTATCAGTGTGTATCTTTCCATGTCCTTATTGGCTATTTGTGTCTATTCTTTGCAGGACTATTAAAATGTTTGCTCATTTTTAATTTGGTTATTTTTCTTTTTATTGTTGAGTTTCAAGAGTTCTTTATATGTTCTAGATACACGTCTCATATATATAATTAAAAAATAGTTCCTCTGATTTTGTTGGTTGTCTTTTTACTTTCTTGGGGGTATCCTTTGAAGCACAAAAGTTGTGTTTTTTAATATATAATGTCCCTTTTATCTATTTTCTTTTGTTGCTTGTGATTTAAGTGTAATATCTAAGAAGACTTCACCTGACTCAAGATAACAAAGATTTATCCTTATATTTTCTTCTAAAAGTGTTAGAATTTTAGCTGTTACATTTAGGTTTTCAATTCCTTTTGAGTTAATTTTTGTAATAGCTGCTTTAACGTCTCTGTTTTCTAAATATTATATCTGGCCTCTCTCAAAGGCAGTTTTCTATTGCCTTTTTTTTCTGTGTATAGGTCAGATTTTCTTTATTTCTATCTTCAATTTTTGTTGAAAATTGTATCTTTACCATAATATATTATAACAACTCCAAATACTGACTGTCATCCCACTCTCCAATACTGGTTGTTGTTTCTTATTGGTCTGTTTGATAACATGGTTGGACTATTTTAGTGAAGTCTGTTTCTCCCACACTGTGTAGCTGCTGATGTCAGCCCTCAGAGGGCACAGCTCTGGGCAAGCAAAGAGCCACCAGGGATATTGGTGGGTTTTTTTCCCACAGTCGTCTTTGTGCTTTTTCCTTACCTCTCTGCTAAATTAACTGCTTCTCCTTATACAGCACCCAGCTGTTAGGCTCCATCCACTAACTTCCAATTGATTGCTCTATTGTTTTAAATAATGACCAAGCACATAAATTGCTCTATATAGTAATTCATTCAGATTTAGGCTTCTTTGCAGTAGTAGTCCTTGAGGCTGGTGTTTGAGGTTTGTTACCAATCCCAGAGAGCTCTTCTTAGTTGTTTCTTTCCCTGCTTCTCTTTGGAAAACTTCTAGCTAGTCTATGCTTTAGTTTGTTTCTGTTCTAAAGCTCCCAAAGACTTTTTATTTATTTATTTGTTTGTTTGATTGTTTGTTTGTTTATTATTTCAGAGTATTATGAAGGTACAAACACTTTGGTTCCATAAATTACCTTTCCACTACCCGAATCAGAGCTACAAGCGCACTGCATCCCTTAGGTGTGAATTTACACATCCACCACATGCCCAACACCTGATGAATGGAACTTCCCATATGTGCACATTAATGTTGATTGATTAGTAGCAATTTAATGGTGAGTACATGTGGTGTTTGTTTTTCCATTCTTGTGATACTTTAGAAGATACTTAGAAGAATGGGCTCCAGCTCCATCTAGGATAATATAATAGGTAGCTCATCATTTTTTTTATGGTTGAGTAGAAATCCATGGTATACATATACCACATTTTCTTAATCCACTCATGTATTGATGGGGACTTAGGTTGTTTCCACATCTTTGCAATTGTGAATTGTGCTGCTATAAACATTTTAGTACAGATGTCTTTTTTATAGAATGTCTTTTTTTTTCCTTTGGATAGATACCCAGTAATGGGATTGCTGGATCAAATGGTAGTTCTACTTTTAGTTCTTTGAAGTATCTCCATACTATTTTCCATACAGGTTGTACTAGTTTGCAGTCTCCCCAGCAGTGTATGAGTGTTCCTATCTCTCCGCATCCATGCCAACATTTATTGTTTTGGGACTTTTTGATAAAAGCAATTAAGTTAAGCAATATCTCATTGTGGGTTTGATTTGCATTTCCCTGATGATTAGATATGTTGAGCAATTTTTCATATGTCTGTTGGCCATTAGTCTGAATTCTTTTGAAAAGTTTCTGTCCAAAGTCATCTTAATAGTTACCATGAAATATCTATTATTTCTAGAATGTCCTTAGACTTGAACTGTTTCCATACTCTCCTTTAAATAAAGTAGTTGTCTTTGGAACATGCTTGCCTTTCCCCACTAAGAAAAGCCTCTGAGCTTTTATTCAGGAATTGAGATATGGACAGTTGTCCTCTTCCCTCAGAGTGACACCCCTGCTTTAGGAACAGGGTACTGGATGGGGTCAGCAGCCTCTGGTCCTGACTTGCCTCTCCTGATGTGGAGCCTCTGCCCTGCAAGTGAGCTGGAGCGAAGGCAATTGGAGCTACACTATTTCTGGCTGGCTACACATAAGGTAGAGCATCCACTCCATGAGTGGGAGCTGGATGGAGCATGAAAGGCCCCAACTTCCCAGCCATTCTTGCCTAGGGTAACACAGATGTGCTTTGATAAAAATTGCTGGTGTACTGGCCCTTCCAGAAAAAGACCATAGCCCTAGACTGGGAGCTAGGGAGAAAGATTCCTATATTCTTGGCTACATATACCTTGAGTAGAACTTTCATCACATTGAGCTGGTGACAGAGGAAAGGCTTAAATGCCACAGACTCTTGCTATTCTTACTGTGCTTTAATAAATCTTTCTTGAATAATCATTTCTTTATTTATTGTATGCCTTAGAGCAATTTCCAGAGACTTTAAACGTTTTTTCAAATATAATTTTCACAGTTGTGGTTGCAAGGAGATGGCCCATGAGACTCCTCACCCACCACTCTGGAAGTCGCCACTCCCATTTCTTTTCATAAAAAGACAATTATAATTTTAGGTAGCTGAATCTTTTTGGTGAATTGGTTTATAGCTAATTCATAATTAAGGCCTTAGTCACTTTTTCCCCAGTATAAATAATATTGGGCAATATGATGAATACACCTAGTTCATGTTCTAGGTCTACTTGTACCCAGCCATGTAAACTTCCACAGGTGTTTGTCTTTTTACCACTAGCAATTATCATGTTGAACTGGGATATCACTAAGATTTCTGGGACTCTATGAATAGCTATTACATCATGGTTCAGTGTCTTAGTGATTTAAAGAAGATCCTCCCCATATTTTTTGTTGCCTATGCGTAATACACACCAACCTCCTGTGGACTAGAACCATGTCTGCTGGTTCTCTGATGTTCGGCCTGTAGGGTATCACAGCCTTTCTTTCATGCTGTTTACTCACTTCATAAAGTCTTGAGCAGGCTGTGATGGACATGCTGCATGTCTAATTCAGGCTGACCCATTCCAAACAACACACCACCTGACAGTGGCATCTAATGTCAGTACACCTGTACCTCATCATGCCCCAAAGGTGCCACCCAGACAGTCTGCTTTGACCCACTTGCATGCAAGAAGGCTGGGCTCCCACTACTCGGCAGAGACAGCACTGAGACAGGAAGAGGAAGCTGCTAATTCTGCCATTTAACTTCATGATTTTCTTTAAATCATTTAATGACTCTGGGCCTTGGTGTTTTCTCAACTGTAAAATGGCAATATTTGCAAATGTAAATATCACCTGTGTTTACATATGGATTTTGCTTATTAAATTACTGGTGGTGAGGTGGCCAAGGTGCTTGTTTGGCCTGGAAATGCCTGATTTTCTATTTGGAGTTGGTTACTTTTCTGAAATACAAACTCCTTGACTTCTCCCGTTCTCACTGGGACATTGAGTGTGTGTATGTATATGTTTGAAGTCTGTTTTGGTTGGTTTTTGTTCTGTTTTGTTTGTTTTTGTGGCAAACTCAGAAGGCACTGAGAGCCAAGCCTGGGTGGAGGGCGGAGAACAGAAGAGTGTGCTTGGAGCAGGGCCTGGGAACAGAAATAACCACTATGCCCTCATCCCAAATCCCACAAGACTTGAGGAGGGCTGTGAAGTTCTCCAGGGCATGAAATAGGACTCCAAGGCTTTGAAGAACAGTCAGGGGGTTGGAGGCCACAGCGCCGTGCCTGTTTCCACGCAGGAAGGCCAGTAATCATCTTAGTCAAAAGTGCTGCACCACCAGAGTCTAAGATAGTTTCCAAATAATTGCAGAAACTCCAAATGTAGTGTTTAGTTTTTGAATGAGTGAACGAATGTCCTTAACAATCAGAGTTACATTTTCCTGCCGTGAAGTGCATCATTCGATAACAGTGTTGATGCGGCAAGCATAACCTCAGCCCCGATCCCAGGAGTGGCACTTCCAGACATTTTCCATGCTGAGAGCACAGGAAGTGAGCTGAATGGGAGACACCACTACCAGGAAACTGGTAGCATTTCAGGAAGTGATGAAGGGGGCAAAATTCAGGCCTTGGGCAATGACAAAGAAGCAAATGACAAAGAAACTCCAAGTCCAAACAAAACCATTGGAAAAGCCAGCCCAGTTTCAGCAGGGCTGAAGCAGGAGGAGTGCCCCCAGGTTGTGGGGGTGAAGTAGGATGTGGGGAGTGGCTTTGCATGGGGGGCCCACGCCTTCTGGGAATGACACCTGACAACAGGAGTGTCCACTGCAGAACCTGCTCCTCCCCTAAAGGGCTGGTGGGAGCAGAAGCGACGGCACCTCTGCCCCTCACAGCTGCAACTACTCATAAAACCTGCTTTAATAAAGACTGGTCAATGTTTAAACTTTTATTGATACATAATAATTGTGCATATTTAGGGAGTATGCATGATATTTTGATACAAGCATACAATATGTAATGATCCAATCTGGGTAATTGGGATATCCATCACCTCAAACTTTTACATTTACTCTATTCCAGGTGCTGTGATAAGCACTTTTTATGAAGCATATCTTTTAATACTCTTAAGAGCCATAGGGAGATGGTGTTCTTATTCCTATTTAAAAGACAAAACTAAGGCTCCAAAGGCATGTAACTTGTCCAAGACCTCCGTGCCAGGCAGCGGTGGAATCTGAACCTGGGTCTTTCTTAGTGTAGTGTGTGCTCTAATCCAGGTGCCTCTCTGCCTCCTCCAGATCAACGCAGCAATGGCCACCTGCTGGCCGTCTGCTCACTGCTTACACAGGTGGGTACGGGCTGGCGCTCCATGTGACGTGGTGGTCAGAAGCCTCAGAACAGGCACACGTGACTTAGAATCCAGTTCTGCAGACACCTGCTACCCTTCTACATAGCTACGTGCCTTTGAAGAGGATGTTTAACTTCCAGGATCATCGGTCACTTCTTCCACCTCTTCCACTTAAGGAGGGTGACACTGAGACATCTGGCCTCACGGTGTCACTGTGGGGATTTGCAGAGTTAATTACATAAAGTACAGAGTTTGATATCTGCACAGATCAAAAGCTCCATTAATGTCGATGTTACTATTAACAGTGTTATTGGCATTGTTGTTAATGTTACATTTGTAAATTATTACTATTATGGCTGGGCCTGAACTGAAGCAAGGGCTGAATTTGCACCTGTATCCTCAGATCAGCAGACTTATTATATTAAGTATGTTTTACTGCTACTCTGAGGGACCAGGTCATTTTTGCAGGGAATGAGATTCCCTTCTCTAGATCCTTATGAGGAGGAGGGGGCTGGCAGGGGGAGAGTGGAGCCTGTCCCCGTGTCCTGTGACTACAACACCTTGGAGGAGGCATCCTTCCTGTCCCCACCAGGGGGCTGTGGATTTTGCCTGTGAGGGTGGCATGCATTCCAGAGAGCTTCACACCTTTGAAATTCCAGACTGTCATCCCCCAGAGACGGGCAGACCTTATTAAAGACCAAAGCTGCTTTGTCCTTCTTCCCTCCTGGGTGTCCAGTTGGTCAACTTGTTATGAGAAGAACTGAATTCCTCCCAGAAATTAGATGTACAGTGAGCACTAAGTCTATTGAACAGGAAAAAAAGGAGGAGGAGGAGGGACAAGATGGGTTCTGAGTGGACTCACGTGAGACGCCAGCTACCGGCTGCCTAGACAGAGTGCTTCAGGTTGTCTTTCCCATTCTGTGCTGAAAGACAATCTCTGCATTTTTGTAGCAAAGGGGCTTAGCTGCATGAACAACCAGCTTTACATATCAATCTAGACTTACAAATTTGGAGGCTGAAATTGGGGTAGAAAAGGAGAAAGGGAGAGAGAGAGAAATAGTTGATGTTGAGTGCATCCTCACTTGAAGGATGTCTCCGTGGACATGAACATTGGAACCAGGTGGAAGCAGTGTCTGGGCAAGATTTCTGGGGCCGGTGCTGACTTAGGCTAAATGTGCCCATCAGATGCAATGTCATCTTGGTGTAGGTACCTGGGACTCAGGGCACCAGGTAGGGCAGAAAGGTATATCAGTTCAGGAGCCCACCCAAGCCCTGAGCCTGCCAACAGCCAGAGCCTGGCCCTCCCTGGAATGGAGCTTGAGAAAGCTGTTCTCAGCCATGGGACCACCAACTCCTATATGAACACCATGGTCCAGTCTACCTGGCTGATTCCAGGTGAGACATGAAAATCTGAGATCAGTTTTAGTTAATGTTTAGAAAATTATTTCATCATACACTTTTAATGAGCATTGTGAATTGTTAATGATCCTGGTCTTTATTTGGAGGAAGCCAAAGTCTAGGATTTCATTTTGATTTAGGAAACTTAACTCCTCAAGCTCTATCCCCAGTAGCTTCCCATCATGGGTAGACTAAAATCCAGTACCACCGCTCATCTGGAATCTGCTTTGCGAGCCCAATTTCAGCTGGCCCACCTCACTTCTTGCTGCCCTCCCCTTCCCCGAGCCTGCTCTGGCCTCCTGGGGAGAGCTGTGGATTTAGCCTTCTAGTTTTGCCTCAAACACAAATATTACACCCTGCCTCAGGGAATGTGCAGTGGCCATTCCCTTTGCCATGGGAGAGGGTTCCCCTTAGAGCTTCAGTTGCCCCCCCACTTCTCTCGGGTATCTGCTCAGATATTCTTCCCCAAAGGGGCCTCCATGACTACTCCATGAAAATTATACCACAGCTGCCATCACTACCTCGGTTCTCTCTGAATCTAGTTCTCTTTACCTGTTAGTGTTGCCTGTCTCATTGGTTATCCTTTGTGTTGCATGAGCTAGACCCAATATGGTGCAAATACCAAATAAATAAATTCACTTAGCTCACCACTAACACCCAATTTCATCAATTCCTGAGTTTGGGGCTTCATTTGCCTCCCAGCTTGGTTGGACACAAGCTTGAATGCCCAGAGTGGAAAGACTGGCATTGCTGGCTTCTCTGATTTCCTAGCTCCACCTCAACCCCTCGATTGCTAGCAGATATTCATGGCCCTGAGGATTGAAATGGGAAGGGAGAAAAACTCCTATGCAGCTGGTACAGAATGGCTGGCTCCATCACTCATGGACAACATTGAGGGTACCTCTGAGACCCTCACACTAGATTTCCAATCATATCAGCTAGGCCTGCTCCACATAAACCTGCCTGCCTCCCTTTCTTTCTCTTTCTTTCTTTCTTTTTCTTTTTTAGATCATTTTGTCATATTCTGCATTCCATCCTGGGATCCCACAACCTTCTAAGTAATGTTGCTGTTCTTGTTGTTGTTTTAGCTTGCATGTAGTAAGTTTCACTTTTCATGCTGTAAAAATCAATGGGTCTTGACAAGTACATATGTCATGTATCCACCATTACACTATATCATGCAGAACAGTTTCAGCAACCTAAAACATTCCCATGTGCTTTACTTATTTAACCCTCTCTTCCTCCCTCTGCATCCCTGATAATGACTGATCTTTCCACTTTCTCTATAGCTTTTTCTTTCCAAAAGGCATATAACTGTGATCATACAGTAAGTGTTCTTTTCAGACTGGCTTCTTTCACTTAGCAATATGCACTTAAGATTCACATATGTCTTTTCATGGCCTGATAGCTCACTTATTTTCATGAATAAATAGTCTTCCATTGTGTGGATGTACCACAGTTTGTTTATCCATTCACCTACAGAAGGACATCTTGGTTACTTCCAGTTTGGTGTGATTATGAATAAAGCTGCAACAAACATTCCAGAGAAATATGCAACTATATGTAGCAAACCAATATATAAATTATAAGTATCCCTGAGGGAGAAGAAGAAAAATCAAAAAGCATGGAAAACTTATTCAAGGTAATTATTGAGGAAAACTTCCCTGGTATTGCTAGAGATTCAGATATCAAAATACAAGATGGTCATCGAACATCAGGAAGATTCATAGCAAATAGGACATCATCAAGACACATAGTCATCAACTTGGCCAAAGTCAAAATGAAGGCAAAAATTCTACAAACAGCAAGAAAGAAACAACAGCTAGCCTACAAAGGAAAACCCATCAGGCTAACAGCATACTTCTCAGCAGAGACTTACAAGCCAGAAGGGCTTGATTTGGTCTTCTTAAGCAGAACAACTGTCAACCAAGAATGTTGTATCCTGCAAAACTAAGTTTCACAATTGACGGAGAAATAAAGGCTTTTCAAGACAGGCAAACACTAAGAGAATTTGTCACTAGTAGACCTGACCTATAGGAAATACTCAGAACAGCTTTATACATGGAAGAGCACAGTACCGTAGATACCCACCAGTGTAACATATAACCAAAAGTTAAAGGTCAGAGCTCTTTAAAAACAATAGCACAAGAGGGAAAACAAAACAACAATGTATAAACCAACATGATGAACAGATCAATATCCCATATATCAATACTAACACTGAATGTGAACTGGCTTAATTCCTCATTTAAAAGGCAAAGAATGCCTGAATGGATGAAAAAAACACACCTCAAGTATATGCTATCTCAAATAAACACATCTAATTCATAAAGACTCACACATACTCAAAGTAAAGGGATGAAAAAAAAATATTCCATGCAAATGGAAACTAAAAGTAAGCAGATATAGCTATTCAGATTGGATAAAATAGACCTTAAATCAACAATAATAAAAAAGACAAAGATGGTCATTATATAATGGTAAATGGAGCAATTAAACAAGAAGACTTAACAATATTAAATGTTTATGCACCTAACACAGAAGGTCCCAGATTCATAAAGTAAATTCTACTAGAGCTAAGCCAAGAAATAAACAGTAGAATCATAATTGCCAGAGACATTCAACCCCCCACTGGCAGAGCTGGACAGATTGTTGAAGTATAAAATAAATAAAGAAACACTGGACTTAAATGGGACTCTAGGACAAATGGACCTAACAGACACTGGTGTAACATACTACTAAAAAACTACTGAATACTGTTTTCCATAGAGGTTGTGCTAATTTGAGTTTATGTTGAATCTATAGAACAAATTAGAAAGAATTGACATCTTGACAATTTTGAGTTTTCTAATACATTAATATTCAATATCTCTTCATATATTTAGATCTTTAACTTCCGCCATTGGAATTTTGTAGCTTTTCACAAATGGATTCTGTCAATGGGCCACTTGACTCCTCTCCCCTCCCCCGGGCTTCTGCAGGTCATCTCTCTAATGCTGTCCCTTCCCCTTTCCCTGCCGTTTTCCCGGATAGGATTCTACACTGTCTCTCCTAATTCTTGGGAAACAGTCCCCTTTCCCTGCCATGGTGGAAGTGCCGTTGTCACCCACAGAGACATCTTTCTTCACTCAAATGTAGGGCCATCTCCACACCCCTCATCATTAGATTCCTCATTGTGGGTGTTAGGTTCCTGTGCCTGAGCCCTGCACACACTGGAGTATCCTCGCCAAGTTTTCTGTGTGGACCTATTGATAACAGAGATGGGAAATTCACCTTCTCCTTCCCTTCCTGGATGGAGGGGTACATGCAACTCACAACTCTCTCCAGAGCACTCTTATCCCTCTGCCCCTTTTTCCTGGCCTCCATGTAGATGCTGGGCTTAGACTGATAACACCAGTTTCATAATCTCTTAAGATGTCTAATATACATGCTGCTTTAAGAGGTGGGGTCCTTAGACTCTCGTGTACTAAAGAGCAAGGATTTGGAAGCTGCAGATGCAAGTAAAACAAAGATTTTTCAACATCCTATTACTCTTATTTAGTGCCTCTGTCACTAAAGGATGAATGATCTGTCACTAAAGAACAGATACTTGAGAGAAAATGCAATAAAGAATGTAAATTATTGTCATAATATGGTAAAAATGAGTGGCAAGTCAACTTGAATAGTCAGGGAAGGGTAATATAGGAAACAAATCTTAATCATTCATCACAAACTTTTCAAAAAGACAATCAGTTCACTATTTAATAATATAAAATAATAATGACACACTATGGTAGCTTTTAAAAGAGAGGTAGACATAGAACCATGCATTTCAGTGAAAATAATGCTTGAATATGCCCTGAGACAGGAGCGGGGGATGGGTCATGAAAAGCTTGCTTGAGGAAGTGACAGCTGAACTATGTCTTAAAGAATGAGTAGAATTTCAACAGAGGAAGAAATGAAGGACTTGATAGTAGAGAAAAGGCAGAGGAAATAACAGGAGGAAAAAGAAATAGAGGAGAGAGAAAAAACAGTGTGTTCTCTCCTTGTGTTTAGGCAGAAACAAGAAATTTCCAATGTTTGAAGTGGAGAATCGATGTAGAAAAGTGAGAAAAGATGACAATGTCAAATTAATCCATGGTCAAATGATTGAAAGCCTTGTATGTCCATACTAGGGGGCGCGGGCTTTGTTCTGTTGGTCATGGGGTGTCGCTGGAGGGTGTGGAACAGGACAGAGAGGAGATGAGCCAGTGAAAGGAAGCCTCGCCAGCCAGTCGAGTGACGTAAGTGGAGCAGTTAGTCTGCGCGGAGCAGCAGCCTGGAGACCAGACATGCATCATCCTGAGACAGACTGTGCTCCTGCTTGCAGAACTCAGGGTCAAGCTAGGATCCCTGGCCATCAAGGAAATACATGATCGTGAGAGTCTGGCAAAAGAGATGGAGAAAAAGGAACAGAGCCTGGGAATGACTGGGGAATAGGGTGAGTGACAGCATGTGGAACTAATTGCACACCCAGGAGGATGGGAGTTCCTGGCGCGGGCCAGATGGATGTCATGATTCAAGGTGCAGGATTAATGATGGAAAGAGGAAATAAGGAGGAAAAGGAGCAGGTGGTGGAATCACAGTAACTAGATCAGAAGTTAACTGAAGAGTGATGCGTCAGCCAAGGAAGGACTGATGATGTATTAGACTGTACAGAGAAGGAACAAACATTATTCATATCTATAGTGCATACATGGAACAACAAAAATAAATTTAAAGAAACTTAGAGCAAAAGGCAATGAGTGATTGTCACGATGCTCAGATGTGCACGAGAGTTCCCAGGAGCTGCAGCCAGCCCCCAAGGGTCGGCTCCCTCCACTCAGCCTCGCCAGCCCATCCCCCAGCCAGTCAGAACATGACCTGTGTTTTCCACTTCAGTCTGCAAACTCAAAAAGGCAAGGGAAGAGTATAAAACCCACTTTCTAGGTGAGCAAAATTCAAGGTGCAAGAGTTAAGTTGTTAGCACCGAAACCTGTGATGTCTGCCTCTGTTCCCTCCACAGTCTGCAGTGCCTCGAGAGGGAATGCAGGCTGAGCACTCTGTCCCTTCCAGCCAGAAAATCCCACATCTCCTCAGCCTGAACTCCGTGTTTCTGAAGCTCTTGAAGCTTCTCTTCCAGTTTGGGCTTCTGCTTCCGAGTCCCACCTCACCCCACTTGATCAGGTGGGCAGGTGGAGCCCTGGAGGCACAGAGATCGGGCACGTGACTAACACCAGGCAAGGAGCAGCGGTGAGCGTGGGCGTGGGTGACACCTCGTAGACTGGCCGTTTCCCCCCCTCCCCCAGCTGCCCTGCGGTAGGGTGTTCCATGGAACAAGGAGCAACAAGATCAAGTTTCTACATTAACACAAAACTGGAGTGAGGGTTGAATAAAACAAGGGGGAGTAGGCGAGGTCCAGATTCCACAAGCCTCTGTACCTCAGCTTCTAACGAGACGCCACGGCCATTTCACCCCTCCGTCAAACGTCCATGCTACGCCCACGTGTTACCAACATAACAAAGTTTCAAGATATGCTAAAATGTATTAATTCATTAAACAGTCACTTCCTGAGCTTCCACTGTAGGCCAGATGTTGTGCCAGTTTGGGAGATAAAATAGTGAGGAAGGACTCGACCCAACAAACACCACCCAGACGAGACTGTTGCCCTCACTGAGCCTACAGAAAGCGAAGGAAGCAAAAACCACACAAATGAATGTAAAAATTCACAACTGTAGTTTAAGTGCTATGAACAGAGATATATGGACATTTATTCTAAGAACAATGGCGAGTCCCTGCAGATGTTAAGCAGTTGACATAGTCCTATCTTAGTCCAATGGCACAGGGACACAAGAAGGGACAGAGTATTGGGAACTGCAAGAACTCCTCTATGGCTGGAGGTCGGAGAGTGCTGCGGGCAGACAGGTGCAGTCATGGCTAGTGCGTCTTTACTGTGCACCAGGGGAACTGAGAGGCATGGGTTATAAACAAGGGGTGAATATAATCACATTTGTGTAGCACCAAATTCATCCTGACTGCTGGATGGAGGACAGATCCCATAAGAAAAGAAGCGGGGGTCCAGTGGGGCGAAAATGCAATAGGGACAAGGATCCTCCTAAAGCCGTGTCTGTGAGGACAGAGGGAAGTGAATGTGCCAGAAATACAGTCAGGAGGAGGAGGACAGGAGGGGAGGGGAGGGGAGGGGAGGGGAGGGGAGGGGAAGGGGAGGAGAGGAGGGGCAGTGAGAACCTGCAGGAAGTGGTGATGGGTGAGGATGTCCCAGCTTCTGGCTAGGGTGTCTTGTGGGATAGTGAGCTTCTGTTTTAGCAAGAAAGGTGGTTATAAGAAAGAGAGAGAGAGAAGCACAGAGGGAGAGGGAGATAGGGAAAGAGAGAGTGAAAGGGAGAGAAAGAGAGAGGGAGAGGGAGAGAAGAAGAGAGGACCTGAGAGTCTCAGGTCTATGTATATAAGACAAAAGTTGTATATAGTCGAAATTACTCCACATCCCATAAACCTCCATTATTTCATCAGAAAACTGAAAACCCAAGATAAACTGCTTCTCTCTGTATTTCAGCTGTGAGCTTTCTTTTCTGAGTATGTAATGAGTCCATGGGTATCTTAAGGGACAAAAAATAAGTATTTTCTCTCTCTTTTGTTTAGTATTAGCATGATTGATTTCCAGTAAGTTCCGCATGATGTTATTTCCTTGCAGGTATCTGCAGGATGCATACAGGCTATGGTCGGAGGGAACAACTGGGTGTTCCGCAATCATGGAATCAACTTAACTCACAGCGCCGGGGCGAGGGCAGAGGCCAGGGCTGTATGCTGCTGCTTTAGCTCCATGGGGCATTTGTTTCTCGTTCCACCTCCTCTTGCTGATGAGGTATCTGTATCATCCCCTTGAGTTGTCAGTATTCAGAGAGACAGAAAAATTTGAAGCCTCCCTTTGTTACTTTTTCAGAAAAAACAAAACCAAAGTTCAAATGCCACATTCAACCATCATATGCCAAAATCAGGCTGGACTTATTTGCAGGGACCTCTTGCCCAGCACATTGGCATCTTTGGGATAAGCTCAGCTTGGAAAACTTTCCTCTCCTCTTCTCTGATGATGAATGGAGGAGTTTTCCTCCCCAGATGCTCTGTAGCTTCAGTATACTTCCTGCCAAGAGAAGAGGAATCCCTAATTCCCTCTGAAGCTTAACACATTCTGATCAGTAAAGAGAATGATCATGAAGAGTCGTACCCATAAAATTGAAGCCACTTAATCAGCAGCCTGGTACAGTGCACACTGATTACTGATGATTGCCAAGACGGCGATTCATTGTCATGCATGTTAATGACTCTCCTAGATGCTAACTGATGTCTCTGGTGGTTCTAGTGTAATATGGGCCCATATCCAGACAAGCCTCCCACAGGAGCACTCCAGGTGCTAATGGGACCCTTCCTCAAGAGGATACTCGAGCATTTCACAGGCAAAGATGCACTCTCAGCCCTGCTGAGGAAGAACAGTGATAACCATCCCTGTTTCAGAAGGAAAAATGAGCCCCCCAGGCCATAAGAGCTGATGAATGGAATATAGATTTCCCATTTACCGGCCGCTTCTCTCTTCTACAGGACGACTTGGCAAGCTTTTCCTGCAATTTGTGTGATTTTCTACCAGGATTGATCTAAAACCATCAAACTTCAAGAATGGGAACTCTGAGCAAGAGCATTAATCCTTAGCCATAAACTTTATTCACAATAAAGGGCAAAACGAGCCCAGGCTGCAGACTGAGGAGAGGAAAATCCCAGAGTCTCAGGTAGACTTTGTCTGGTTTCCATGAAGACTTATACCTTGAAATTTTTTTTTATTTCACAGTATTACAATGATACAAATGCTTTCGTTACATAAATTGCCTTTGCACCACCCAACAAGCGTGCCCATCTCCCAGGCAGTGTGCATGCCATCATTTAAGTGTGGATTTACTCATACACTCCTCCCCCTCCTACCTGCCCAACACCTGATGATGTTACTTCCCATATGTGCACATTAGTGTTGATTGATTAATTCAAATTTAATGGTGAGTACATGTGATATTTGTTTTCCATTCTTGTGATACTTTACTTAGAAGAATGGGCTCCAGCTCCACCCAGGATAATACAATAGGTAGTTCATCATTTTTTTATGGCTGAGTAGTACTCTGCGGTCTACATACAGCACATTTTGTTAAGCCAGTCATGTATTTATGGGCACTTGGGTTGTTTCCACATCTTTGCAATTGTGAATTGTGCTGCTATAAGCTTTTGAGTTCAGATGTATTTTTTACAGAATGTCTATTTTTTCCTTTGGGTGGATGAGCAGTTATGGGATTGCTAGATCAAATGGTAGTTCTACTTTTAGTTCTTTGAGGTATCTTCTTACTACTTTCCATAGAGATTGTACTAGTTTGCAGTCCCACCAGCAGTGTAGGAGTGTTCCTATCTCTCTGCATCCATGCCAACATTTATTGTTTTGGGACTTTTTGACAAAAACCATTCTTACTGAAGTTAAATGATATCCCAATATGGTTTAGATTTGCACTTCCCTGATGATTAGAGATGTCGAGCATTTTTTCATATGTTTTATTGCCATTAGTCTATCTTCTTTTGAAAAGTTTCTGTTCATATGTTTTCCCCACTTTGTAATGTGGTTGTTTGATTTTTTCTTGTTGATTTTCCTGAGTTCTATACAGATTCTAGTTATCAGTCCTTTATCAGATGTGTAGCATGTGAATATTTTCTCCCATTCTGTGGGTTGTCTATTTGCTTTGATGATACTTTCCTTGGTTGTGCAGAAGCATTTAAATTTGATCAGGTCTGACTTATTTATTTCTGTTGATGCTGTGATTCCTTTTGGGCCTTCTTCATAAATTCTTTGCCTAGGCTGGTGTCTATAAGAGTTTTTCCAACATTTTCTTCTTCTAGAATTCTTGTGGGTTCATGACTTAGGTTTAAGTCTGTTACCCATCATGAGTTGATTCTTGTGAGACATGAGAGGTGCAGATCCTGTTTCAGTATTCTGCATATGGCTATCTTATTTTCACAGCACTATTTATTGAATAGGGATTCTTTTCCCCAGTGTATGTTTTTGTCTGCTTTGTCAAAGATCAGATCGCTATATGAGGATGGTTTTATATCTGGGTTCTCAGTCCAGTTCCATTGGTCTATGTCTCTGTTCTTGTGCCAGTCCAATGCTGTTTTGGTGACTAAAGCCTTATAGCATAGCTTGAAGTTTGGTAAACTGATGCCTCCTGATTTGTTCTTTTTGCTTAACATTGCATTAGCTATATGTGGTCTTCTCTGGTTTCATACAAAGCGTAGAATTATTTTTTCTAGATCTGTGAGAAATGATATTGGTATTTTAATAGGGATTGCATTGAATCTGTAGATCACTTTGGGTGGTACAGACATTTTAACAGTATTGATTCTGCCAATCCATGAACATGATATGGTTTTCCATCTGTTTATGTCCTCTGCTATTTCCTTCCTCAGTGTTTTGTAGTTCTCTCTGCAGAGATCTTTCACCTCCTTAGTTAAATACATTCCTAGATATTTTATTTTCTTTGTTGCTGTTGTGAAAGGTATTGAGTCTTTGATTTGGTTCTCAGTTTGACTGTTTTTGGTATACATGAATGCTACTGATTTGTGTACATTGGTTTTGTAACCAACCTGAAATTTTGCTGAATTTGTTTATCAATTCTAGTAATCTCTTGGCAGAATTTTGGGAGGTTTCCTAGATATGAGATCATATCAACAGCAAAAAGGGATAGTTTGACCTCTTCTGCCCCATTTGGAAGCCCTTGATTTCCTTCTCTGGTCTGATTGTTCTGGCTAGGACTTCCAGCACTATATTGAATAGAAGTGGTGATAGAGGGCAATCTTATCTGCCTCCAGTTCTAAGCAGAAATGATTTCAATGGATTTGTTGTATATGATTTTTATAATTTTCAGGTAAGTCCCATTATGCCTATTTTGTTAAACATTCTTATCATAAACTGAATTTTGTGCTGAATTTTGTCAAATGCTTTTTATGCAACCATTGAGAGGATCATATGGTCTTTGTTTTTATTTCTGTTTATGTGGTGATTTACATTTATAGTTTTGTTTGTATGTTGAACCATCCTTTCATCTCTGGGAGCCCACTTGGTCATGATGGATTACTTTTTTGATGAACAGCTGAACACAATTTGCTAAGATTTTATTGAGAATTTTTGCATCTATATTCATAAAGACTATTGATCTGTAGTTTTTCTTTTTTGTTGAGTCCTTTCCTACCTTTGGTATCAGGGTGATGTTGGCTTTGTAAAATGTGTTGGAGATGATTTCTCCCTTCTCAATGTTGTGGAATAATTTCTGCAGGATAGGCACCAGTTCTTATTTGTAGGTCTGGTAGAATTTGGGCATGAAACCAGCTGGTCAAGGACTTCTTTTTTTTTAAAAAAGGTTTTTATTATTGCTTCAATTTTAGTACTTGATATTGGTTTTTTCTGGGATTCTATTTCTTTCTGATTGAGCCTAGGGAGGCTTTAAGAATTTGTCCATTTGCTCCACATTTTTGAGTTTGTGTGCATAGATATTTTTATAGTATCTGGGAATGATATTTTGTATTTTTATGGTATCAGTTGTAATTTCTCCTTTTTCATTCCTGATTTAGCTTATTAGAGTCCTTTCCTTTCTGCCTCTGGTTAATTTAGTGAGAGGTATGTCAATTTTGTTTATCTTTTCAGAGAACCAAGTTTTTGTTTCATTAGTCTTCTGTATAGTTCTTTTGTTAGCAGTTTCATTTAGTTCTGCTCTGATCTTGTTTATTTCTTTATATCTGTTGGGTTTGGGATTGGTTTGCTCATCCTATCCCAATTCTTTGAGATGATTCATTAGATTATTGATTTGTGACCTTTCTGTCTTTTGGATGTAGGCATTTATGGCTATAATTTTCCTCTCAAGACTGCTTTAGCTATATCCCAAAGATTTTGATAACTTGTGTCCCCATTATCATTTATTTTAAATAATCTTTTGATTTCCATCTTAACTTTCTCCTTGACTTGTCATTCAGCACTAAGTTGTCTAGTTTCCATCACTTTGTGTACAGATAAGTGTTTCTGTTGGAGTTGATTTCTAATTTTATTCCACTATGATCTGAGAAGATGCATGGTATAATTTATAAGTTTTAAAATTTTCTGAGACATGTTTTGTGGCCTAGGATGTGATCAATCTTAGAGAATGTCCTGTGACCTGATGAAAAGAATGTATATTCAGTGGATTTGGGGTGGAATGTTCCATAAAATCTGCTAGACCCATTTGTTCTATAGTTCTATTTAAGTCCAGTGTTTCTTTGTTTATTGTCTGTTTGGAGGAGCTCTCCAGTTCTGTCAGCGGGGTGTTGAAGTCCCCATCTATTACAGTGCTACTGTCTATCATTTTGTTTAGATCAAGAAGGATTTACTTTATGAATCTAGGCACACCTATGTTAGGTGCATAAATATTTAGGATTGTTGTGTCTTCTTTTTAAATTGTTCCCTTTACCATTATATAATTACTATGTTTGCCTTTCATCACTTTTGTTGATTTGAAGACTAAGTTATCTGATATGAGTACTGCTATGCCAGCTTTCTTTTGGTTTCCATTTGCATGGAATATTGTTTTCCATCCCTTCACATGGAGTCTGAAAGAGTCCTTGTGGGTTAGATGTGTTATTTGAAGACAGAAGATACTTGGTTTTTGTATATTTATCCATTCAGCCAGCCTATATCTCTTCAGGCAGCAATTCAAGCCATTCACATTTATTGAAAGAATTGATAAGTGGACTGGATTTCTGTTCATCCTGTTGAGTAGAATTTTGTTGCTTTGTTTTATCTCTTGAGCCATTGTGGTATCTGGCCTTTGACCTTTAGCTTTCAGGTAATTTTAGACTGGTGAGTGTTTGTTGCGCTGATCAATGAATAATTCAGTTCTGAGTACTTCATGTAGGGCAGGTCTTATCTTGACAAATTCCCTCAGTGTTTGCTTGTCTGAGAAAGACTTCATTTCTCTCTCATGTATGAAACTTAGTTTTACAGGATTGGCATTATTCTGTTTGAGAAGACTAAGAATGGGTCCCCAATCCCTTCTGGTTTAAGGTCTCAGTTGAGAAGTCGGCAGTTAGTCTGATAGGTTTTACTTTGTAAGGTACCTGCTGCTTCCACCTTACAGCTTGTAGGACTGCCTCTTTCATGTTTATTTTGGCTAGTCTGATGACTATGTGTCATAGTGTTTGCCTCTTTGGGATGAATCTCCCAGGAGTCCTTTGAGCTTCTTGTACCTGGATATCTAGATTTCTAGCAAAGCAAGGGAAAATTTCAAGTATTCCCTCAAATAAATTATCCAAACGTTGTGTATTTTCTTCTTCACACTCAGGGATGGCTGTGATTCTTATGTTAGGCTTCTTTACATATCTGATATTTCTTGTAGGCTTTGCTTGTTCCTCTTATTTCTCTGCTCTATCTCTGTGACTGACTTATTTAATTGAAAGATTTTTTTTCAAGCTCTGAGATTCTTTCTTCCTCTTGATCTAACCTGTTCTTAAGGCTTTCTGCTGTGTTTTGTAATTCAATGAATGAATTTTTTATTTTCAGTTCTGTTTGATTTTTCTTTAATACTTCAATTTCTTTAGTGAATGTTTCAATGATTTCCTGCATTGCTTTTTGATTTCTTTGTGTTGGGTTTCTATTTTATCTTGTACATCATCAAGCTTCCTTACAACCCATATTTAAAATTTTTCACCTGTCATTTCAAAATTCTGCTTTTGGTTGGTATCCATTGCTAGGGAGCTGGTATTTCCTTTGTGGCGGGAATTTTCACTCTCATTCTTCATACTTCCAGAGTTCTTTTGCTGATTCCTTCTCATTTGGAGCAGCTGTTTTTGTATTTTCCTTTGTTTAAATAATGACATGCCCAATTTAATCTCTGAGTCAATTGGTGGTGCTTTTGGGTGAGAATCAACCATACTCTCTATGATTGAGTCAGTAAATACTGTAATGGGTGTGCAAATTGACCTCCCTGTCAGTAAGTGCTGTTTGCCGGAGGGAACAAGCTGCACTGTTGTTTTTGGATCCTCTGACCAGCATTCCTTCTTCAGGGGAAGCCCTCTAATTCCCCAAGTGGTGGGTGGGACCCTGGAATTTCCAGGTGAGTCTTTTATTCTCCACCACAGCAGAGGCAGGTGGGGGAATGAGGTTGGGCAGGGTTAGGTTGGGTGAGCCTGCCCTCAAGCTCCACAGATGCTTTTAGCAGAGGTCAAAGGTCTGTTTCCCACCTCTGGACAAAGCTGCTCAGAAGGAGCTGAAGTGGTCCCACTCAACCAGAAAATCTGTGTGTGGAGACAGGGCTGTCTAAGACCTGCAATCCAGAAGTCTGGAGCAGACCTCACTCCTTTCAACCCCACCCTATTTCTGAGTTTCTCCTGGGCCTCTGCCAGCAGGCAGGACCTCAAGCCAGCCAAGCTCCACCACAACTGTGATGCAGGCAGAGATGTTCCCTGCTCAGGATCCAAGCCTGAGCTGGGAACACCACCCTCCTGTGGGAGGAGGGGTGCCCCATGAGCATGCCACAACTAAGACCTACACACACTGCATTCTCCTCCCTGATCTGCCCCTGCAGGCACCCACACCTCCTGAGACTAGTTTACAAATATCCCCTCTGTGCCCCTAAGCACTGCAATCAAGACCTGGGTGTATGGAAACTGGCCTGTGGGCCCACCTCCAGGGCCCCAGAGATCAATTCCTGACCATGCCAGGGAGAGAGATGCTGGTCCCCTGTCACCCATGAAGTGCCCAGGGTGGTTTGATGTCCCTCTGCTTGGGGCCTGTCTTACTGTAATGGAGCTGCCAGGCAGGGAGGGCTGGCGGGCAGAAAGATCACAGTCCAAACTCCCCTCAGTCTGCTGCTAGACCCCAAAAGTGAAAGTCTGAGCCCTGCTCCCCCGGGGAGCCTCTGTGCAGTGGCTCAATCGTCTCTCTCTGCAGCTGTGGGAGGGGTTGGGGAAGGGGAGAAAAAGAGTCTGGGATGAGGAAAGTCTGCCCTCTGGTCATTTCCAGCCCTCTCTGGGGGAGACGGTCCACCCAGAATCACCAGGTTTTGGTCACACAGAACACCACGGGACCCACTGGACCCCTGTGGCTCCTGCAGTATGGATCAGAGTTGAGAAACGTCTGTGTGGGAATGAGACAGACAGAACCTGGGGAGGTGAAGTCCCCTGGTGAGAACAAAGATGCCCAGTAGGTAGAGAATCAATATGGCACCTGCTGTCTGGCTCTGGTCTGTGGGGCAGGAGACGTCCTGGGGTGGGGCTGGGAGCCTGGTGCTCTATCCACAAGAAGTTCCCTTCTCACTGGCTACAGCAGTCTCTGAACTCATGTGGGCAGAAGGACTCTCCAGCTGCTCGGGATCATGCAGGTGGCGGCCGGCCCCACCTGGAAGGCAGGTTCAGGGTTGGGGAGGCAGGAGGCGGCTGGGGCCTGGAAGGCAGCTTTGGGGTGAACAGGCTGCAGTCTGCTTCTCAGGCACAAGTGTCCTACAGTTGCAGTCAGGCACGTAGAGGACACAGCTCTCCTCGCCCTGCCTAAAGCCCCTGGAAACAGCTTCCCGAGGCCTCTTAGAGGGGAGCCCTCTCAGGGGAAGCAAGCCCAGCATGAGAGCCCCTGAGCTGGGACTGGGATGGAACCAGAAACTGAGTTTTCAATCAGGTCCTCCAAGCAGAAGGACCTGCAGATGGCACTGACCAGACGTGGAGAGCAGGGCCAGGGCCAGGCAGACAGGAAGCAGCTGGAAACCAGAGGGGAGGCTCGGGACCAAGTATGCTGCAGGATGCCTCCCAGGCACAAAGGTCCCACAGATGCCCAATCAGATGCAGAGGTCGCAGCCCTCCACGCCCCACAAAAGACCCCAAAGCGGTCACCCAAGAACCTTTCAGATTGGTGCCCATCACTCTCCAGTCAATTCCCATGCCTTGGTCCCACTGAGCTCTAGGGGAAAAGTGCCTGGCTCCAAATTCCAGGGTATGACTCAGGGAAGCTACAAATCAGTCCAGTCCCTCCCCAGCCTGGTGTAGTCCTAGCATGGTGCACCCAAGAGTTCAGGATGGTCCCCGCTGTTGCCTCCTTTCCACAGAGTCTGTTGTCTAGTGCAACGGCTCTGCACCCACTCCAGGCATGGCCCTGTCTGAGCGGGTAGGAGGTCTGTGGGGGTGGTAGGTGTCCTCTGCAGGTCAGATTGCACTGTGCCGGCAAGGTGAGTGCAGCCCTCCTGCGCTCTGTTCTCTATTGTTCTCCTCGCACTCTCCAATCTTTGTGTGTGTATCTCCCCATCACTTTTTTCCCCCCCACACACTGAGTGCCCCATGTTGTTTCTCTGCAAATTCACAGTGCTGCTTCTGGAGCAAGCGATCCATGCATAGGCAACTACCTGCACTCTTCACCTCCTTCCCTGGGAGTGGTGAGCTGGAAGGCCACCTCTAGTCCACCATTTTTCCCCTCTCCCAATCTATACTTTGAATTTTTATTAGTGGAAAATTACGAAGCCTTGCTCTAGCCTTGTCTTCATCAAATTTTCCCTAAGTACAAGAGCGCTTCCTACATCATTCTCTCCTGGCTTACTGCATGAAACCTGCAAGGCTTCCAGAGAGGGAAGTGTCTGTCTCCAACGTCCTCTGTATCTTTACACAAAGTCAAAGACATACACATTTGTTGGTTCTATGTTTTACCTTTGAATCCCATGAGTGATTTTGAGGCAGGTGTTGGAGGTCTGCACTTCAGTAATGCAATTGGTATTGCAGAGCCTACGACTCCAAAAAGGTTTGTTCTAGACCCAGAATCACCCATTGTGGTGCATCAGGATGCTCTCCCTGATGGCCGAGGGCAGCAAGCGGCCAGCTTCTGGATCAGCCTTCACCGCCACACCTGGGAGCTGTCCTTCTCGTCCTTTCTGTTGAAGGAATTAGAAATATTTTGCCCAAAATATGTATTTTGGCATATTTTGAGATGGCTGCCATGAGCCTCACAAACAGAAGTAACACTGCAAAGTCTTGGGGGAGGAATTTACGTCAGTAGAGAAAGCAGCCGGTCTATCCTTTCCTGATCTAGACAAGAGTAACTGAGAGTCAGACACATTTAAGGTCTGAAAAGAAGCATTTACCTTCTCTTCTCTCTGAGGGTGCTACCTGTAAGGCTTCACGTACATAACAGGGCCACCTTTTGCTAACTAGTCAAGCCTCTCCCTCTCTCCCTCCCAAAACATGTTTTTCTGCTTTCGAGCCCCATTATTTAAAAACCTCTGTACCTCATTGAAGAGTTGAAACTTCATTTTCCCAGTGTATATGCATTAAAATGAATTCGATAGCTTTTCTCTTATTAATCTGCTTCACTGTGAGCTAATTTTTCAGTGAATCTTCCTCCTCCCAACACCGTCGAAGACAAACGTGGGGAATGGGCTTGCTGATTCAAGCTCTGGTGGCAGACAGGCACCCTGGCCGCTCCCCTGCCATCCGCGTCTCCTCTTCTCTGTGGGGCTGGATAAGCCCCAACATTCTCTTCTTCCTCCCTCTCCCCAGAGTCGGCAGTTTCCAGAAGTCAGTGTGGGCTGTGTCCAGAGGGAGGCACACAACTCTGGCCTCCTCAGAGGAAAGTCACTCTCTGATTCTGTTTCTGGAATGGTTGTCACCCAGCCAGGTTCATTGTGCACTGCCCAAGAGGAAGTCAATGCACTGAGACAGCAGACGTGACAGTAAAGGAAGGTTTAATTCTACAGAGGGCTAAGCAGGAGACAGGAGGAATTTTTCAAATCCACCTCCCCAAGAACTTGGGAGACAGCGTTTTTAAGAATAGTTTGGAGGGGAAAGGGTTAAGCAGTGGGATATGCTAATTGGTGAGGTTCCAAGCAAAATTATAGGGGTGTTGAAATCATCTTCTTGTGTTGTTTCAGATTCTGGGGTCACAGTTCCAGTTGAGTCGTCGTTGCTCGGTTTGGACCATATGGGCTGCTGGCCTGGGTGGGTCAGGTGATCCTCTGGAATGCAGGACCTGTAAGGTACCTCGGAAACTACCTTTAGGTTTTGAAAAGATGATGTTATCTATGGAGAGAGTTAAGAATCTTTATGACCACCAGCTATGTGACTTCAGCATAGCAATTATAGAGAAGCAAACAAGGGGACAGTGACTAATTACTATCATTATTTCTAGCTAAATTTGTGCCTTCACAGAGTTTTTAGGCCCTTACCCCCATTCTCACCTTGCACCCCTTTATTGAAAAGTGTGGTTTCAGAATTTTTCTGGGTCAATATAGCAGAGACCTTTTGCCTTTGCTCTCCAGATACTGGAATTGATGTACATCACTGCCGTGTGTGTCCAGATATATTAATAAACAGCAGATCGACTCAGAGTGCAAACCTGGATGACTAAACTAAATGGATATTCGGATCCAAACATGGAGAGACACAAACAGCACATTTGTGCTAAACTTATGAAACTCAGCCTCAGGTGTGTAACTTTTAAGTTTTTTATTAATAGTTTCTCATTTGAAAACTAGACATACAGTCCCTAAATGAGTGCTGCTTCTGACATCTAATCCTGAGGGTGCTAACATCACTTTGATCTGGATTGAGATGTTATGGGTACTTGCCATCATTAATAGCCCTTTGCTTTCTTCCCTTAATCCAGCAGCAAGCGCCCTGGCACAGTTTTGCTTGGGCACTTGCTTCGATGAGACAGAGGACACCCATTAGAGCAAACATCTCCTGCCTGCCCCAGGAGCCAGTGACACTGAGAGGAGAGCACTGATGAGTCCTTGATGGAGTTCACTCAAGGCCACACCTTGCCCCACTCCAGAGACACCAGGATGGCAGGGGAGGGATTGCCATTGCCAGTCCAGTAACAGCAGCCAGTCCCATAACACCACTGTAAAGCCCCAGGCAGCAGAATAACCAATATGTTGACAATCAAAAATGCAAATGAGCTTCTGACCTGGGATCCTGCCCATCCTGTGAGTGGGCAGCTATAAAAAGCACTAATCCTGAAACCACAATATTAAGTAGGGAACCTGTTAAATGCTGCCGAGAGCACCCACCGCATGTCCAGAAGACCCAGCCTCAAATCCTGTTTCTCCCTCTACCAGCTCTCATCCTGGGAAAGTCTGGCATTTTGTTCTCACCCCCAGTACCTTTATCATCCTGTGAGCATAATCCCCATCTGGTCGCTTGTATGTTCTGTTTAAATGACCCTCACACAGGCTCACCCCTCTTCTGGGCACAGTTCTGAGAACTGTAAACTTCATATCAGCCTTGTATGGTAGATCCTATTATCCCCAAAGTGCAGATGAGGAAATGGAGGAACGGAGAGGTTAAGTCACTTACCCGAGGTTGTGTCTGAGACTATTACAAGGGTGAAAACATAATAATGACCACAAAAATACTTGGCAAACTTTGAATAATTTTAAGGTAATAACGGTGATAGCTAGCATGCATTGAATGCTTAAGCACTTATGTTAGGCTAAACCAGTAGTTTTCAAACTTTTGTTTAAGTGCAAGGCACACGGTAAAGCATACTTTTAATTTGTAGCCCAGTATGCAAATGGAAAGAGAAATTTCACAGATGATACTGGCTTAGATGTTGTTATAAAACAAGCTACCCCAAAATGTAAACTTAAAATAGCTATCGTTGTATTACACTGATGGATTTTGAGGGTGAGGATTCAGACAGACTTTAGCTAAACAATTATTTTGCTCCTTGTGGAATCAACTGAGGCCACTCAATGGCAATCAGCTGGTGGATAGGTTAATCTGGAGAGTTTCAAGATGGTTTCACTCACATGTCTGGCGCTTGGGCTGGGACCAACTGGAGCATCGACATGTAGCCTCTTTATGTCACTTGGGCTTCCTCACAGCATGGCTGCCTCAGGGTAATCTTACTTGTAACATGGAAGCTCAGGAATCCAAGCTTTAGGACTCTAGTTAACCAGGCAGACACTGAATTGTCTTCACAACCCAGCCTCCGAGATCACAGTATCAGTTCCAGCATATTCTATGGCTCAAAGTAATCACAGGTCTTCTCAGATTCAAAAGGAGGGGAAATAGACTTTACATCTTGATGGCAGAGTAGGAAGGGCCCATTCTAGAAGAGCACATGGGATAGGAGAGATTGTTGTGGCTATTTCTGAAAATATAGAACATGCTACAAATACTTAGCTTCATTATATTTGACAACTGAAAATAAATGACTAAGGCAATGGTCGCAGTCAATGGAGAGGTTTATTAGGCCAAAGTTTGAGGACATGTCAAGGAAAAGCACAGACCAAAGACGAATCTGTGACTGTTTCTGAAGGAGAATTTGGGAACCTCAGTATTTAAAAGAGTGTTTACAGGAAAAGGGGGGCGGGGTTGAAGTAAATGGTTATATTCTTGTGAGGCCTAGGAAAACTACATTTTACATAAGATAAGTGAATGTTAAAAGAGAAATGGGGAGGGAAGGAGGCATCAGTTATGTCAATGTCCCTGGGTAGATGGAAGAATGATTGGTCTTGTCTCTCTTCTGCCCCTGGGAAGAAGAACTTGTAGTCAACATTACCAGCATGGAATCAAACAGACTTTAGTTAGGATCTAGACTTAACCAACAGACCCAAAGTTACAATTTGCATGGCCTTGTTTATGGGAGGCTAGCAAATAATTTCCTTAAGAATGAACGATCTGTGGGGGCAGTCCTTGTAGACGCCTGAGGCCTTTTACCTTTCCGTGGGGATCTGGCTGATGCATAATGTTAGTATTAATAACAGCTATTCATTTGGAAGGGATGTTGCATGAGTCAGCCTCCAGGCTTGGCCTTCTCTTTTACATAAGGAGTTGGGGGTGGGAGGGTGTCCTAAGATTTTTTTCCTTTACATATTCAATACACAGATGCTTCTCAACTTAGGATGGGGTTACATTTCAATAAATTCATCATAAATTGAAAATATCATATGCCAAAATTGCATTTAATATGCCTACCCATCATAGCTTAGCCTAGCCTACTTTAAATGCACTCAGAACACTTACATTAGCCTATATTTGGGCAAAATCTTCTAGCACAAGTCTATTTTACAATATAGTGCTGAATATCTCATGTAGTTTATTGAATACTGTACATTATGTCAAAATTGCTGGTCAGGTGCAGTGGCTTATATCTGTAATCCCAGCACTTTGGGAGGCCGAAGCTGGAGGATCCCTTGAGGCCAGAAGTTTGAGACCAGCCTGTACAACATAGCAAGACCCTATCTTTATAAAACTACAAAAATTAGTGGACCATGATGGTGTGCACCTGTATTTCCACCTACTTGGGAGGCTGAGGTGGGAGGATCGCTGGAGCCCAGGAGTTTGAGGCTGCTGTGAAATATGACTGTGCCACTGCAATCCAGCCAGAGTGACAGAGCAAGACCCTGTCTCTAAAAAAAAATTGCAATGATTTTTGCACCATCATAAAGTCAAAAATCATAAATCAAACCATTATAAGTTGAGGATCATTTGCACTCTGATATTTTCTATTTTATTCTGTCACTTTTTAAAAATGTCGACCATATAAATTAACTTCATGGACAACTTGTGGGTTGTATACAGCATTAAAAAAATGAGCAAGGCAATGTTCTAAGCTCTTCTTTTAATATTTTTATTTTAAAATATTTAATTGACAAATAAAGATTGTGTATATTCAAGATGTGCAATGTGATTTGATATACATACGCATCGTGTAATGATTATCCCAATCAAATTAACACACCCATCACCACCCATGTTGCACATCAGATCCCCAAAACTCATTCATCTTACAGCCGAAAGTTTGTAGCCTTTGATAAACTTCTCCCTATTTCCTCCACCCCCATCTCCTAACAAGGTTAGGAATCAAGTGCTTAGTAGACATTTCCAATTATACAGCAAATCCAGCATGACTGAAGGAGGACACATAATGTGACAGATCCAGTATGACCTCAGCTCAGGCCAATTCCAAAGCAGATGTTCTCACAACCACTCATTCATAGTCCCCTGTGCAATGTGTGATGGTTGCTAACTTTCACCCTCCACCAGGGCCAGCACCAGGTGGCACCCACTGTGGATTGCAGGAGGGGCATGATAAAATTGCTTATGAGTTTATGCATGCTGTGTGAGTGTGAGTGTGTGTGTGTGTGTGTGTGTGTAAGTGTGTCTCAGCTCCAGGGCATGTAGATGTCTCCTCCGAATGTGGGCCCTGAGCTCTGACCTCCAGCCTGAGACAAAAGTGCACGTGCGGCTGATCCGGTGTCAGGGCTTCTCTGCCACAAGTGGGCATCCTACTCCCCACTAGAGTTCACCAAAACACCACAGGCCAGCGGAGAGGACATCACAGCGCCCTCCACCGATCCCTGGAAGAAGACCAAGGTGACCATCACGCACAGGGCTGTGAGCGGAAAATGCCATGACTGGTTTATGCACCTGAGCTTTTCATGAGCATTTTAAATAAAGGCAGAAGGAAACCACCACCCACATAAATCATACCAGATGCAAACTGACATTTCCTAAGTGCTGGATTTGGGCAAATGTCAGCTCTTAGGACACAGACATATTATTAGACTGGAAACACACTGGTGAGGACAGAGGCTGCTCCGGGACAATGTGTCTACCGTTCTATAGTTGTTGGAAGCCCAGCTGACCATCCATGCTGGGTCCTGCCCTCATGAGTGTCCACTCTCCTTAGGAAGGTCACTATGTGTCCCCTGGGAAGATGTAAAATCCACACTAATTATTAGAGAGAAGAAACATTACTGTCAGCCTGTGAGGGCTTTCTTCTTTTTTATAGCATAAAGGCTTACACATCCCTAGGTCCCTGAATGGTTTTCCATCATGCGTGTAGAGGGGCAGCCTGAGGGCCGAGTGGGCCGGATTGCGCCAGCTGGTCCCCATCCACCGCCCAGCCTCGAGACAGGGCAAGAGCTGTGTGTGGGCAACAGCGCCTTGATCATCTCCTTCTTCCTCCTCTGCCTGGTCCCTTCCTTCCCTTCTCCCTCACCGGGCATGTTAATGTGAGAAAGGGCACTGCTTCCCTTGGTGAGGGATCCTTCCTCTGGGGGTCGCATGTTGCAGCCGGGATACCACTTCCCCAGATCCTATCTGAACTCGCCCTCCTTCTCCAGCATGGGCAGGCTGCCCCGCTGTGGCCACCCTCTGACCCCCCTGCCCCACCCACCTCCCACAGTGCCAGGAAAACAAACCTTCAGCTTGTCATTGTCAGATGCTGTCCTCCCTGGCCACCAGCAGATGTGCCTTCACTTAAAACCCCTACCCCATCCAGCCCCCATGCACAGCAAGGGAAGAGCCCACAGGCTGGGGGCCATCCCACTGCCCAGCACCCGGCCCTTTGTGTCACTGGACACTCCATTGCTTCCCAAGTTGCCTTCATCCTCAAGACCCCCTTTTGTGTCCCGGTTCTGGGTGAAATTGTAGCCTAGTTCCTGGTCCCAAAACCCAGGCTGAACTCAGTCCATTGGTCAAGGCTAAAGCCAGCCTGCCCCTGCCAAGAGCTCAGCCCTGCTCCCCAGCCCTGCCACTGCTTGGAGAACCACTCCAACAAGACAGCCCCCCTGGAAACCTGGCGTCACTGCCGCAGCCTGCCCATGCCTGACACGAGAGAAACGCTGCCTTCATTTGGGTTCCCCAGAAACCGACCTTGAGACAAGGACTGGAGCACACACGGGTCATCCCAGAGATGCTCCTAGGACGTCATGGCAGGGGAGTGGGGAAGCGAGACAGGGCAGGGCTGGCGGTCAGCACAGGCTGTGTTATCAAGCAGCTTCTCTCTGCCACAGCTGCAGCAGGACTGGAATCCTTCAGGAGACCCTGTGCCACGTGGCTTTCCCACCTGAGGATGGAGTCTAGATGTGGGCTCACTGATTCGCACCAGTCACTGGTCAAGGGGTGCCCCAGGGGGGTGTTGGCTCTGTGGCACTTCCAGTGGCCATCCCAAGGGACCCCCAGGCACAGAGAAGCAGGCGCAGGTGGCTGTCAGCCAGACTCTAGGGTAGGGGTGCAGGTGGGCACTGCCCAGGATGCTGGAGCATCCCAGCACCCCCAGGGGCACTCTGACTTGGGCAACGCCTCCTTCTTATGGGCTTATTCAACCCAGGGCACCCCTGTAGCTCCATCTCTCCTCCACCCAGTCCCCTTGACAGCCCCCAATTCTCCCACTCTCTTCACAGTTAAGTCCTTTGGAAAACTAATGGAAAGGGTTGGTACATTTGTAGAAAAAGTTTTAGTGGCTATGTACTGCTTTGAATTCTCCAGGGCAGATGTTATTAACTTGAAGATTTACAGAGTCCGTGGACGGATTCCAAGCAGAAGCAGAAACCCTTAAATTACACTGTCTACACATTTTTTGAGTATGTATACTTTTCTAGGGAGAATTTGTCTAAAATTCTCAAAGAAAAACCTGAGTCAGAAGAAAAATTAGTAAATATTTAAGAGCCACTGTTTCAAATTAAAACTTTATATCAAAGCATACTATACAGGTGTTATGACTGCACATTGATGAAACACAAGAAAAACAAACCATGAACTCCTGAGGGCAAAGGGTGGCTCTGTAACTCCAACAAACAGCACAGTGCCCTGCACCGAGCAGATTCCTGTATGTTGGTTAAATGTGTAATCCAAACCTGATCTCACATCATGAAACCATTTATCTTTCCTGCTACCTATCTGCAAACTCCTGATGTCAGAAAGGCAATAAAAAGTAATATGTACAGAGAGAAGTAGATAGCACATCAAGAGGTTCTATGATCTAGGCTCTAACCTTCAGGGAGTTAGGAACCGAAAGTTTCTGTCTGTATCGGTCGGATTTTGCTGCATAACAAATCACCCAAAATGCAGTGACGCCTAACAAGAGCCATCTATTTAACTCATTATTCTACGAGCTGGCAATTTGGACTAGGCAGCTGGATGGTTTTTCTATGCTGAGCTGAGCTCATTAGATCTCTGTGTGGCTTGCTTATGCATCTGTAATCAGCTGATCAGTTGGCTGGTGTTCATCAGATTTAGGGTAATCTGAGCTGGAGTGGCAGGGATCACTGGTGCTTTTCTCCATGGGAGACTCTCATTCTCCAGCAGGCTAGCTTGGGCATGCTCATGCGGTGGTAAGGTTCTGAGTGCACAGGTAGAAGCCATAAGTCTCCATAGGCTTAGGCTTAAAACTTGCACAGTGTTCTTCTGTCACATCTATTGACCAATGCCAGTCACTAGTCAGCCCAAATTCAAAGGGTGGGAAAAAAAGATTCCACTTGTTAATGGGAAGACCTGCAAAGTGTCATGGCCATTTTTACAGCCTACCACAATCTACTAGATCAGAAGAACTTTCCCACTGAGCCCCTCACAAATCACCAAGCTGCAGAATCATGAGCTTCATAAATGGTGGTTGCTTTGAGCCACCTTATTTTGGGATAGTTTGTTACGCAGCAAAAATTAACTGATACTTTGCATTATGTTGTGTTCCCCTGAAGTGAATGCTGAGTTAATGGTCCATGTGAAAATGATTGATTAGGAAGTGATCCCAGGGAAAGTTAGTAGTGAGTGAGGAATGAGGACCAGGAAGGGAAGGAAGTCTAGTGTGGGTGAGATGTCAATCAAAGCCCAGGAAGGGAGAGTGAGTTTGGCTTAACTTTGCAGGGAACCTCGGTGACAGAGTAGGTTACATCCTAGAGTTATTTCAACCCTGAATGAGGGAGCTGCAGTGTTTATGTCTCTGCACCCATCAGTCATTGATTAAGTTCAAGGAGTATGCATTTCCAGGCACTTCTGGCTCTCTGTGGCACAAGCAGAGCCTGTTTCACTTGTCACATGGTGAAGCCCTCTGATCAGGAGATCCAGTGCCAGCTGCTGGAAGCTCAGGTGCACCAGAACCTGATGTGCACAAAGTGGCAACGGCTTCCAAGGAGCATGGCCAGAGCATTAGCATTATTTGCTCCAGTATCCAAGACAGGTTCTTTTCTCTCCAAGTTTGGAGGCTTCTCTTTGGAGCCTGGTGAATGATTAAAATTCTTTCACTGTCAAGAAGTTCTTTTTTATCTTTCTAACTGAACATTTTTGGTGCCGTTCTTACAACGCTAGTCCATTTCTCCCTGTTTATTCCTCTGAGGAAGGAGCAAATCATCATGAAGTGTCCTCATCGCAACCTTTCATACACTCAAAGACCATTACTAATCTGCCTCCTAGACACTTTTTGCCAGGGAAGTGGCCCCAGCTCCATTAACCTTTCCCCATGATTGCCAGACTCTCTCCTTTTAATCAGTCTGTTCCTCTCTTAATCCTGTCTCCAATCCCTACCTCCTCCTCATACCAAATTCCTTTTAAGAGGTGAAGACCCAAAGCAGACATGTTCCATTTATGATTGCTGAGTCATCGATAGGAAGTTGGAGCATGTCTTTGCACCCCGGCTGCAGTATTCCTTACTCCAAACATAACATTAGCTAGTTGAAGATTTGCTTTGACTGGACAACAGAACATTTCCTTTCCATGCAACAGTAAGCAGTACCATTGTGGTATACGAGAAAAAAACATCCCAAGGGAAAAAAGTCAAAATTTAAAATATTAGACTCACTGGGTCCTCCATGTCTGGAGGAAGCGTCTCTTGCCTCTGCCTGGGAAGCCTGTGTCACGCTCCCTTGTAACCATGTTGAGAAACAGTGTGTGGATTTTCCAGGGGCTGCGGCCCCAGGGGCATCTTGCCATGCACTCCTTTGTGTCATCTCTAACCTTTATTCCAAATGCTCAGTGTATGGGAGTAAATATTGGGCCCTCTCTGGAAAGGAAGTACCTCCAGCTCCTTCTAAAATATGACATTTCTGACCTTGAGGATGGGGGCCCCTAACCTGCAGAAGAGATGACAGTAGGAAGAACCCAGGAACTGCCCTGACATACGTGAATGTCTGCCACATAGAAGAGAAATTGTACATGTTCCCTTTGGTCCAGTATCTGACCCAGGACCAGTTGATGAGGTTTTTTAGAGAGAAAGAGATAGCTGGAAATGTGGGATGATATTCTTGCATTCAGAGGTGTTCACAGATGAGGGAGAATGCATCATCAAAACAACCAGTGAATTCAGTACAGAGGTCCAAATCTCCTTTGGCCTTTATTACAAATAAATGTTTCTTTAAAAAATCAAAATATGCTGAGGATATGACATCTTTTAGATCGACAGCCCTCAAATTCCAGCCTGCACCAGAATCACAGAGAGGGCTTGTTAGAAGAACACATGCTATTGATCCCCCCTCCCCAGAGTATATGAATCTATAGGTCTGGGATGAGGCTTGAAAATATCCATGTCCAATGTCTTCCCAGGTGATGCTGATGCTGCTGGTCCAGGAAACACAGGCTGAGAACCACTGTTGCAGATCACACAGTGAGCTTCGTGACAGCAAGAACAATCTCTTATACCTCTTATTAATCTTCATGTTTCTTATGACCATGATGTTATATGGTCAGGATGCACTAAGTCATGCTGCAGTAACAAGTAAATCCTGAACCTCAGTAGCTTAGCGCAGCCATTTTCTTTTCTGTTTCTTTTTTTTTTTTTTTCCTTAGTTCATCTCATTTTTTATTTCAGAATATTATGGGGATACAAATGATTTGCTTATATAAATTGCTTTTGTACCATGCCCATCCCCCAGATAGTGAGCATTGTACTGGGTAGGTGTGATTTTACCCTCCCCTCCATCCTCCTCCCACCTGCTTGATTTCTGATGAATGCTACCTCCACCTTGTATCACTACCACATAGACAATGACTTCCAGGGTCACTGGGTGGGAGAGATCTGAAGGATTGCCCAGAAACTCTTAAATATTTTGGTCCAGAAGTGGCATCACTTCTGCATCACTCCTGTTCTCATTGGTCAGAACTAATCTCTTTATCCCAACCCAATTGCAAGTGGTGCTGGGATGTGTAGAGAAAAGCAGAAAGCATGTTTTAAGTATTTCTGTCTGTGCCAGAGTTGCACACAGGGCAGTGGGTCAAAAAGTGATACTATGGTAAGGAAAGGCATTTCGGTCACCCTCTCCACTGTCCCTCCGTGGGTGCGGCTGCTTCTCTCCCGTGTGGGAGGAGGGCTGCTATGCGAACGAGGAGGTCAGGATCCCGGACTTGGATCTCTTCATAATTCACTTAGTGCCCTGCTCACCTCTCGCCCAGCCTCCAGCTTCCTCATCGGTAAAGTGACGGAAGTAGGTGCGCTCACGTCAACGCTTCCATCCTGTCCTGCAACTCAAGGCAGCTACGCAGCTGCATTCTCAGTACCCAGGTGCAAGAGGTCTGAATAAAGAATAGACTCTCCGTGTCCTTGTTCCCTGAGAAGGGGAAGGCGGTTGTGGGTTTCTTCCATGGGCTCCACTCCTCTGGAACATCTTCACACACCATTTAACACAGCTGCTCATCAAATGAATCAGTTTTTCAATGTTCAATTTGCAAAGGGCATTTGTGAATTATAAGTCAAACAAGAGAATAGCCAACAGGAAGGAGTCTGTAAATTTTGATTACTATTATCTTAATTCGCATTGTCTAATAATAATAATGGTAATATTGACTGACAAACGAAAAGGTGTTAAGCTAAGAACAATACCAGGCCAGGCTGTGTTGTTTACAGATGGCTTTTATTAAGGCGAGTGCCCCTTGGGGGAGTAGATCTTTCACAGACTGATCAGGAAACATCTCTCTCTCTAGAGCCTTAGCCAACTGGCTGTTCTTACAAACACCTAACGAGACCGGAGATTTGTCGAGCAGGTCTGAATGTGAGCAGACCAGCGTGGTGAGGAGGGGAGGATGGTGGCCTATGTCAAGGAAGCTGGGCTGCAGCCCCAACACCCTCACTAACAGCTGTGTGGTCTCGGGAATCACGGTTGGTGCTTAGTTCAGTATGGGAACCTCAGTATGGGAAGCAGAGCGATCTGCCTGACAATCCGTGCAGAGGCATAAATGTAATTTATTCCTTTCATCCCCTCCTTACCACTCCGCGCCCCCACTCCCTGTCCTAAGGAAGCCCAAGTTCTTTATGTCTTTGCCTTCCAACACTCCATCTTTTATCCACCTTCAGCATAAGTGGAGAAAGTGTTGTCACTTTCCTTTGAAACAGTTATGGAGAGTGTTCAATTATAAATCTTCCAAACAGCAGGTTTGTCCACATTTCTTTGCAGTCAAAGCCGAAGTGAATTAAAGTTGCCAGAGGGTCAGGTCAGAGTATCAACCTAGCTGACATGAGAGCAGATTTTCTTTTTCCAGTATTCACAGTGAATTATGTCTTTGAGAGACAACCTTATATCGAGGCGTGTTTGAGGGGATGGGGTATATTATGGGCATAATGTAAGTCTTTGGTATTGTCTTGAGATACAGATATGAATCCTGGCCCTACCTGAAAAGCAATCCCCAGGGATGTAATTTAGACTGTGGACTCAGAGTTCATACACATGCAGCCCACTCTTCACAGTCTAAGTCCAGAGCCAGGGAGGGGTTCAGAGCAGACAGGATGAAGACGTGGATGAGGAAGCCCCTTTATTTCACAAACCCACTTCCCAGTGGGCATTGGTACCTCCATCCAGCCCCAGAGGGAATTGCAGCACATCCTTTAGGAAACAGGGACCAGCTCCCCAGACATGCACATGTGATTAATCCTCTGATGTGCTGTTTCCATTCCTTCTCCCACCATGAGGCTTCCTGCAACTCTGTTGTATTTTTCTGAGTTCCTTCTCATTCCATGAAGCCTCTTGCATGGACTTGATGGCATCTCTCCCTACATGGTGGAACCAATATGAATCCCAGCAAAGATCAGATTGGGCACTCCAGCCTAGAAGAGCCAGGATCCTTTGCCACTGCTGAGGTCACGCACAGTAAGAAACATTCCAAGGCACCTCCGGGAGGGAAGCGGCTGACCTCCCCAGTACGGTGAGGGGCAGTCACTAAGCATTCAGGCCCCAAAGTGTGTTTCCTCTAATAGGATGAGAATGGCTTTCTCTCTTCCAGATAATTGCAAAACTATAACAAGACCAAAGATGTGCAACATGGGTCTGGATGGGAGGAGACCAGTGTGGTGTGGAGGGGAGGACGGTGGGAGGGAAGCTGGGCTGCCGCCCCAGTGCCTTCATGAACAGCCTGTTGTGGTTTCAGAGAAGTCGTTCCACACTTTGTGCTTGAAAAAAGGCCCCTACTCAGAACACGGAGCCCAGCACCAGCATAAAGGAATGTTATTTTACTTCTCACTCCCTTCCTTTCATGAGGTGACCTCATACATCCCTTCCCTCAACAGGTTTCTGCCTCAATAAGCCATCACTCAGTAATTACCTTTGAGTTTTGATTGGGGAATGGAGAATATATTGAAAATTGGATATTTATGTATTCAGCATAGGAAACCCATACAAGACCAAGTAGAAAAATAACAGTACCCCAAAATCGCACGACCCAAGGGATCCCTCGCACTTTCTGGTGTGCATGTCTGCACTCTTTTTTAATCAATACTATACATATTTATGCAGTTATTGGCGGGGTTGTTTTGCAACCTGTTTTTTTCACTCAACATGTGATGTTTATTTCCCCTTACCATTAAACATTTTATATGACACCATTTTAATACTTGTTTAGCATTCTGCAACTGAATTTAACACAGTTTGTTTATCCAATCATCAAATATACAGCATCTGGGTTTTGTCCAATTTTTCTATTATAAATTATGTTATAATTATTATCTCTTTAGGTGGAGCTTCCTGCACACGATATCCATCATCAGTAACGGTTTTCATGTCAGAAGCGAGCTCTCCAAGCAGCAGGATTGCATCTGTCAACACGTCTGCACCATCAACCCCTGCTCTGTGACGTGGGCTTCACTTGGTCCCCTCTGTGCCCCTGTCTGTCTGGCAGAAAGGCCTGACTTCTCTGTGCTATCCCAGACTGGGCAGGTCAGGGGAGACTTCAGGAAGGAAGAAGGGATTTTACACAATCTTTACGGCATTTCCATCTGAACCCCAACCCTTCTATAGAGCTCTGCAGCTGAGAACTTTGGTCATTTAACCTCTCCTAAGTGTGCTTTTCTCAACTGTAAAGACAGCATAAAGATACCTCACTGCAGTGTCATGTGGATTAAGAGTAGCAAGACATGACAGGTAGTAACTACACAACAGTGTGGTTGTTATGACTGTCGTGTTATTATAATCACGTGGGCAGCAACGCAGGGGCTGGGTGCGGCCACACCCCTGGTCTGCAGACCTCGGTCCCTCTGCCTAACTCCCATGGACTCCAGCACACCCCTGCCCCACCTCCCCACAGCCTGTCTGTCTTCACGCCGGTTCCCCTGGAAGCAGAGCCGATTCAGGAAGCAGAGGAAACACCAACGATGGAAACACAAGGTGGGAAAGTGAGACAGGGAAGAGAAGGAAGCGGAGATTGTGTGCTGCTAAGCCAGTGACTACCATGCGCAGCAGGGCTCAGTCCTGCCGGTGGCCCTGAGGATGAGTGTGGAGCACAGACCCCGGAGCTACCCCACCCAGGGGCTGGAGAGCTGGGGCATTTCTCCACCAGCTCCCAGTGGCTGTGGGTTGCTGTTGGGAGGTGATCTCTAGCACTTCAGAGAATGCCACCAGGCCACTAGGACAGGGACAGGCAATCTGAAGTTGGGCCAGTGTTCCATGAAACCGTATGAGCAGGTGAGAAGACATGGTTGGCACTAACAGCATGAGCTGCACTGCCAATGTGGCCCCCAGCCAGCTTCTCCGTGTGATTAGACCATAGATTCAGGGCACACTCGGGGAGGTGGCCCAGGAGGAGCACTGAGCAGTCTCACCTGGAGCTGCTGATTAACCCTGACCACGCTGGCACTCAGGCCAGCAGCATGACGCAGCAGTGCAGGGTCTCAGTAGCGCAGGCCTCGAGTCTGTGAGGGGCTGGCGGAGTGTGCTCCTTGCACTGGTGAAAACACGAGACCAGCCATGCCGAGGTATCTCTGCTCCTTTTCTCTGGGTTAGCCAGACACTCTGAGATGACCTCTCTCTCAGCCGGGCTCACCCCTGTATTGGTCAGGGCTCTCCAGGGAAACAGAGCTAACTGGAGATAGATAGATATACTTACATAAGGAGATTTGTTGTAAGGAATTGGCTCATGCAGTTATGGAAATTAACATGTCCCAATGTCTGCAATCAGCGAGCTTGAGACTCGTAGAGCTAAGGGTGTAATTTTCAGTGCAAGTCTGACTCCAAAGGCACAAGACCCATGGCTCGGCTCTAAGACAGACAGACAAAGAGAATTTGCCTTTACCTGGCCTTTTGTTCTACTCAGAGGATCAGTGTGTAACACACACCTCAGAGCCACCCCCAGGGGGCTAGGGAGCTCCTGGATGGACTAGATGAGGGCCCTCCACTGGGGAGGGAAACTGCTTCCCTCAGTCTGCCCATTTAAATGCTAATCTCAGCCAGAAACACACTTGTGCACACACCCAGAATAATGTTCAAGCACATATGTGGGCACCCTGTGGCCCGGTTAACTTGACACATGAAATTACCATAAGTTGACCCCTTGTCAACTTAGCCCACATGTGCATTGCTTTAAACCACAGTTAATCTCCAAATAAAAACAATGACAAGTCATAATCCTGTCTAACTCTAGGCAACTGTCTTGTTTCCAACAAAAATGCACTAATCCTTTCCCCAAAAGGAGAGATAAAGTCCTTGAGTGATGTTTACCTTCTCTTTGACATCCAGTAACTTAAATACTATGATGCAAAGTTAGCAATTTTTAAATGCTACGTTGTAAAGTCAATACATCATATGTACATGATAAGTGAATAAAAGAAGGAAGAAAACAAAGACATTTGCTTAATAGGAATATACATATTGATATATATATGTACATACACATCAAAAATTAGGAAGAATACTCATAATAATTAGTCCTCATTTATGTGACTGGCCACGTGGCTACAGCTGGTACTCACTACCTCTCCCACTGGTCAGTCTGTATTCTCTCTGGCTTCAGCCAGCACCTCAGCTCGTCGTGACCCTTTACCTGGTGGGGTGACCCGAATCTTCATTCCTGGAGGATCTGGAGGATTAATCCTGCTTGAGTTGAGCTGTAGTTTCCCACTGGCTTTAATCCCAGCACGCAGTGATACCAAGAGACACCCTATGGGATCTGTGTTCCAGACACACTCACTCTCACCTCCACTGTGGAGCAGCAGCCCAACTCCCCCTTGGTAGTCAGGCCCATCACCCAGGCAGCACAGTAACACCCTTCTTTGCCTGTTGATTCAGAGGCATAAGGTGTCCTAGGGAGTCAGGTGTCTCTCTTAACTTCAGTTCAGTGGCATTGTCATTGGGTTTCCCGATAGAAGCATTACACTCCTTGGAATTAAGACTTCCAGGCCAGTAGAGCATCAGATCATGGGAACAGAAAGCAAAAGTTTTCCTAATGGGATGCTGGAGGTAATAGTGAGGGGTGCCACTCCCACTTCCTCCTTTAATTCCTGGATTCATGAATCCTGGCTATGGAAGAAATGGCACCGTATATCGGATGCTAATTTGGAGCATATACAGCCTCCTGGATAGCACTGTCCCAGCCTGAAAAGGTATTGCCACCCGACTAGCACTGCAACTGAATCTTCAAAAGGCCATTCCACTTTTCTATCAAACCAGCTTCTTCAGAAAGGTGGGAACATGACACAAGTTAATTCCACGTACATGGACCCGTTGCTGCACTTTTGATCAGAAGCAATGCTGTGTGGAATACAGGATGGTGGATAAGGTGTTCTGTAAGTCCAGAAATGGTCATTTTGGTAGAAGAACTGCAAGCAGGGAAGGCAAATCCATATCCAGATATCCAGAGTAAATGTCTGTTCTAGCAAGGATAAAACACTGCCCTTCCATGATGAAAACTGGCCAGTGTCATCAACCTGCCAGCAGGTAGCTGTCTGATCACTCCAGGAAATGATACCATATTGGAAGCTGCACGCCCCTACTGTATGGCTTGGAGGGTCAGGTGACTCCCAGTTCATAATGGGCAGCACAGGTTGCACGGTAGCTTGGTGGCCCATGGCTAAACATCCCATCTCTACTAAGGCCCAGTTGCAGGCTGAAACCCGTTTCCCGAAAGGGAAGTAGTTATCCAGAGTACAGCAGGGCTTTCCTCCAAGTCCTAAGGGCTTGTACTGCCATTCACCCATCGGGACTTATGAAAGGCTCCAAGCAGCATCCCCACCTGCCACTGACATTTTAAGCACCACTGGATCTGCTGGGTCTCACGGCCCAAGTGGCAAAGCAGCTTGCGCAGCAGCCTGGACCTGTTGCAGAGCCTTGTCTTGCTCTGCTCAAATCTAGCCACTTTTTGGGTCACTAGATAAATGGGCTGACTTGCCCAGATGAAGAATAGATTGCATCCAAGATCCCAAGAGGCCCACAAGGTGTTGTGTCCCTTCTTTGGTTCTATGAGGAGCCAATCATAACGACTTATCCTTTACTTAGAAGGGATGTATCAACACGCCCTACACCACTGGATCCCCAGAAACTTCACTGAGGTAGAAAGCCCCTAAATTATTTGTTGTTGTTGTTTTGGAGTTTGTTTGTTTTTTATTTGTTTGTTTGTTTGTTTTAGAGACAGGGTCTTACTCTGCCACCTAGACTGGAGTACGTGTCACAATCATAGCTCACTGCGAACTTGAAGTCCCAGGCTCAAGTGATCCTCCCACCTATGCCTCCAGAGTAGCCACCACTTCCAGCTAATTTTTTTATTTTTTATTTTTTGTAGAAACAGGATCTCCCTATGTTGCTAAGCCTGGTCTCGAACTTCTGGCCTAAAGTGATCCTCCCAACTCAGCCTCCAAAAGTGCTGAGATTATAGGTGTGAGCCACCGCACCCAGCCAGGCCTCTGAATTTTTGTTGGATTTATTTCCCACCCTCTGACTTGCAAATGTCTTACCAAGAAGTCTAGAGTAGTTGATACTTCTTCTCACTAGGTCCACTAAGCATAACGTCATCCACATAACAGGCTGTTGTAACATCCTGTGGATGGGAAAGGCAATCACGATCTCTGAGAGCTCCACTGTGACATGGGCTGGAGACTGACATGCCCGAGGTGGAAGGATGAAGGTGCGTTGTTGGCCTTGCCAGCTGGAGGCAAACTGCTACGGGGCCTCACAGACAGGGATGGAGAAAAAGGCACTTGCCAGGTTAATAGCTACACAGCAGGTCCCAGGAGAGGCGGTCATTTGCTTCAGCAAGGAAGCCACACCTGGTACTGCAGCACCACTGCAGGCACCACCTGGTTACCCTTATGGTAAGCCACTGTCATTCCCCAGGATTTATCTGCCCTGTGCACAGGCCACATCAGCCAGCGAATACAGATGTGGTGGGAATCGCCACCCCTGCATCCCTGAAATCCTTGATGGTGGCACTACCCTCTGCCACATCTCCAGAAATGTGGCATTCTTTTTGGTTTATGACTTTCCCAGGTAGAAGCAGTTCTAGTGGCTTCCACTTGGCTTTTCCCTCCATGATAGCCCCATTCTACAGGTCAGGGAACCAATGTGGCTTGGGCTTCTGCCAGGTGCTGAGTTCATCCACTCTGATTATGACTCCAGAACTGGGAAAATACCCGCAGGACGGGCTAGGACCCCCTGGGCCCACTCTGAGATGGGCCAGAGTTAAAACTCCATTGACCATCTGACTCCCCATAAACCCACTGTGATTGGGGGCCCCAGTGATGTTTGGGTCTCCTAGAATTAGTGTTTACTCAGAGCCAGTGCCTGGTAGTCTCCGAACATTTTGATTATTTCCTTTTCCCCAGTGCAGTTACCCTGATAAGAGGACATAGGTCCCTTTGGGAAAGACTGGAAGGAATAGTACCAGTATAAGCTTTGGCAGTACACTGGGGAATTTCCTCAAGGTGACCTAGCCTTGCTCTCATGTAAGGGGTTCTGGGTCTATAAACTGACTCAACTCTGGGAATTGATTTTGGGGCCTTGGTTCTCTATTTTTATGATTTAGGTTATTCTTTGTTCAGTTGACCTAGAGCTTGTCTGCTTACTCCAATAAAGTAAGAATTTAGTAAGCCGACAGTCCATTAAAATTTCACTTCTGGGAGCACCATGATGAACTAGCTGGAGCTATAGGTGCTCTCCACTCAGACGACTCTGCTGTTCCTTACAGCAACCACACCCACCTTGCCTTTGGTGCTTGGGGCCACCACACTGCCCCTGGGATCTGATTATTCTTTGCATTTGGGTTTCCCCACTGAGTGGCTGCCGTTCCCAGTGTGAGACCTGGCCTTCAGAGAAGAGCGATCACAGAGCTCCTCAGGATGCCTGGGCTCCCCGCACAGACTTTTTCTCACAGCAGTGGTGAAAGGTACGGCTTCTGGACCCTCCTCTCATGGCTGCGTAGGCCTTAAGTGACAACTACAGTATAACCCTCCCTTTGCTGAAGCGTGCATTTTTGCAGACTAGTGCATTGTTGGCTCAAACATAATCTGTTGCCAGTAGAGAAACTGGCCTTTGGGAGATGCTCTAATTCCTGAGTTCAAATGCCCTGTGAATCCAAAGCATCGCATCAAATGACAATGACATCAATCAAACTCAAATTCAGAATAGTGCACACTAAAGACTAATGCTTAGGATAACATTTTAAAAATGAAAATCTAATCACAGATCTCCTCTTAGTTGAGACTTAGGTGAGGAGCTTGAGTGAGTTTTTGTGTCTAAGCTTACATTTCAGAAATTCAAACGATGTGCTGTATGGCAGACACTGCACAGCTCCATGGCAACCTCTCCATGAGCTGTGCAGGGTGGCTCTGTCCACGCCACCAGCTCCCACCACGAAGACACTCAAGGAGCTCACTGCGCCTCAGCCCCCGGGCTTTCCCCAGAGCCAAAGAAGCCTTCTCAGCCCCTCCACGTGTGTAGCCTGGGAGTGTGTGGGAGGGGGGGTGATGGGGAGTGGTGGCTTATGTTCTGGGTATAATCACAGGACTAGCAGTCAGTGGATAAATGGCCCATCCATAAAGGAATGGCTTTTAGGTAAATTCTGCACAGTTCCTCAGAGGATCGTTAGTGAGACAAAGCCCCATTGCCCGCAGCAATAACCAGCTCAATAACAGCTCCTTTACTGATCTCCTATCTGTCCCGTCCCCTTTGCCTCATTCATCCTTCCTGAGATCTCCTCTCATATAAAGTACCTGCACCCAGAGGATGCATCAGGCTCTGCTTTCGCAAGAGCCCCGCTGGAGACACTGGCTTACCTAATTACCTATGAAAACGTGAAAATCCATGTGCTCGGTTCTCCACATTGTGAAGTGATGAGTGTGTTACTCCCTTGCTGGGTGAGGCCAGAAAGTCGGCATTCTCAGGACAAGGGCACTCTTCATCGATGGTGAATTGATCTCAGTGGGCAATTTTCCATCCTCGGTCGTCATGAATTCACTGATCACTTACTACATATACAATTTCATGGTATGCACTGTGAAAGACAGAGAGGAGGATAAATGGATTCAACATCTTGTAGTTGCTGTATTTATTTTGAGGTGATATAAGCATGTGGAAATGTGTCCAGCATGGTGACATGGTATTAAAAAAATTCAGCGACTGGCGTAAGGAGCTGCTCATGCTATAAGAATTCAGAGACCGAAAATATTAATGCAAATGAGCATAGGGAAGAAACACATCCCAAAATGCATGAAACTGGAATTTGTCTCTGAAAAATAAAGTTTCCTAGCCAATACTAAGAGACACTAATGCCATAATTCTGAGAAATTAGTCCCCACCTGTCCCCAGTATGAATGGCTTGGAATCTGGCCATTCTATGTAGGGGACTCCTCCCCAGGGTGGACATTGGGATGGACCGGCCACCTCTAATATGTAGGATCAGGACTAACCATACAAACAGTAGAGGATGAGATAGAGAGGGAGGATTTGGCAGACTCACAGCTAGAAGCACAGTTGTTCTTTGATCTGTTGAATTTTAGCACACTTTTCTTTATCACTATCTTTTCCAAGACCTGCAAATACTAAGAAGAAAGAACATGCCCTTGAGCTGTGCTTGAGATAATAGGACAGATAGGCATGTGAGCAAATCCTTTAAGATTTACATGACAGACATGCTTGGAGTACTAAGGGAAATCAGTGGGATTTCACTTAGGAAGAGCAGTGGGCACAGGGGTATCTGTTTACTGCAGACTTAAAAATGAATCTCATTGTTAGGACAACATGACTTTGTTTAGCCTGGAAAGGAAAAGAAGACTAAGACGTGCAGGGAAAGAATTACTTTCACAATAGGCTTCAAAAGCTGGCTAGCAGTTCACTGAGCAGTCGGCAGGTATGTTGTCTGGCTGTTGGGTTATTTTTACTAATAACATGTCTCTACTCTCATGGACCCTTGTACTCTGGTTTCTCATCCTACTTTCCTTTTTCAGTCATTTATATCTAAAGTGGCTGGGAATCCCAGAAATCATATTGTAACCAAAAAAATTAAAAGCTATATTACGAATGTATGAAAGAACCTCACTCAAAGGTAAGGAGGAAAAAGGTGCTGACCTATGTAATTTTAGAAAAGAGTGAAATCTGTAAGACTAAAAGCAAAGGAACTGCTAAAAAGCACTGTACCCTAGTTCAGCAGTCCCCAACTTTTTCACACCAGGGACCTGTTTCATGGAAGACAGTTTTTCCACAGACTCAGGGGAGAGAAGGAGATATGATTTAAGGATGATTGAAGTGCAATACATTTCTTGTGCAGTCAAACCTCTCTGCTAATGATAATCTGTATTTGCAGCTGCTCCCAGCACTAGCATCACCACCTCAGCTCCACCCCAGATCATCAGACATTAGACTCTCATAAGGAGCACACAGCCTAGATCCCTGGCATGCACAGTTTACAGAAGGGCTCACACTCCTGTGAGAATCTAATGCCCAGCTTATCTGACAGGAAGTGGAGCTTATGCTCCACCCACCGCTCACCTGCTACTGTGCACCCCGTTTCCTAACAGGCCACAGACCCGTACCAGTCCTCCACCCAGGGTTGGGGACCGCAACTCTAGTTGATAAAGTTGTCTCCCATGAGGGTGCAGGTAAATCATTCTGAAACCATTGTAATCTGAACAAAGTAATGACTTCACTTAATAATAATTTATCAATATTATGTCATAAATTAAAGCAAACATACGCTAATGGAAGTTGCTAATAATAAGGGAAACTGGACGAGGGGTATATGGGAACTCTCTGTACTAGATGTACAACTTTTTTGTATATCTTAAACTAATCTAAAATAAAAAAGTGTATTCAATTCTCTACTTCTATGAAATCAACTTTTTATATTTCAGATATGACAGAGATCATACAGGATCTGTTCTGTGCTTGGCTTATTTCACTTAACAAAATGTCTTCTAGGTTGTCCATGTTGTCACAAATGACAGGATTTTATTCTTTTATATGGCTGAATAGTATTACGTACTGCATATATATCACATTTTTAAATCTGTTCATCATTTTGTGGATACTTAGACTAATTCTGTATCTTAGCTAATGTGAATAATCCTGCAATAAACATGGGGTACAGATAGCTTTTCAATCTACTGATTTCATTTCCCTTGGATATATACCCAGTAGTGGGATTGTTGGATCTTATGATTGTTTTATTTTTAATTTTTTGAGGAAACTTCATACTATTGTCCATATGGCTGCACTATTTAATAATTTACATTCCCATCAACAATGTATAAGGATTCCCATTTCTCCTATCCTTGCCAGTATTGGTTATTTTTTGTCTTTTTGATAATAGCCATCCTAACTGGGGTGAGGTGATATCTCACTGTGGTACTTTGTATTGATATATAATAGATTTACATATTTTCAGTGACACATGATATTTTGGCACATTCCTACAATGTGTAAAGATCAGATCAGGGTAAATGGGATATCCCTCACTGTAAATATTTATATCTTCTTTATACTAGGAACATTCAAATTATACTCGTCTAGCTATTTTGAAATGTGCAATAGATTATTGTTAACTATAGTCATCCTACTGAGCTATTGAACGCTGGGTCTATTTCTCCTACCTAACTGTATTTTGTACCCATTAATGATGTGAAACATTTTTTACATACTTCTTGGATATTTGTATATCTTCTTTTTTTTTTTTTTT